>OZ014532.1:97496229-98696229 GCA_963966105.1 Volucella zonaria | reverse complement strand
AGCTCATGTCTTATTTGAGTCTTCAGATATCCAAACCTATTTCCTATTTTCCTTGCCCATATTGATTTTTGACTTTAAGGTCACTTTTCTCCAGAAAATGCGTAAGAAACATAAATTTTTAATATTTTTTTCTTATGAACATAACAGTATTAATAAAAAAAATTACCAACAAATTTGCAGAAAAACTTATAGATTTAATGTTACTTGGAAAACTCTACAGCAAGTAAAATAAAAAAAAAGGTTTTTTGCTTTAAGCATCAAAGGCTATGAATAAACAATTATTTTGTAAGGTTTCAGATAATTTTTATTTTGTTCGTGTACTGCAATAGTTGTAATAAGTGCTCAAAGTGTCCTCTTTCTTTTTGTATGCATGCTAGAGCCCGGTTTTGGATTTCACTGCGAATGTTTATTGACGCTAACGGCTGCCTCACTTTTGATGACGTTTCGAGAATACGATCTTCCAATTCACTTAAAGTTGCTATTTCAGTTGAATAGACAAATTCGTTCATTCCTCTCCATACAAAAAAACCCAAAGCTGTACGGTCAGGAGATTTTGCTGGCCAGTGAACTTGTCAATGTCTTTCTATCCAACGATTACCGAACTCTTCATTTGGCCAAATCTTAACCTCACGACCATCCTGCTGAAATATGATGAAGCTGGTTGAATCAGTGGAATGTCCTCATAACATCCTGATAGTTTTTAGGATTCAGCCTAGGTGGTAGTTTGAAGGGACCGGTTACTTTCTTTACAATTGCACCTGCCCACATATTGACGCTGAATTCGTGTTAAAATGATTTATGTCACCTTGTATTTGGATTTCCCGGAGCCCATGTAAGAAAATTATGAAAATTTGTCATCCCATCTCTTGTAAATTGAGATTCGTCCATCCAAAGAATTCTGCTAATAAACTCGTTGTCATCCAAGCTCCGCTTCAGCTACAATCAAGTCTCTTTTCTAAATCATCGGGAAGTAGTTCTTGCACAGGTGTATGGTAGTAAGGAAACATTGAATTGCAAAGCTAAGCCTCTGATGCTGATTGTTGAATCAGTTGTAACAGCTTCTAGTATTCTTTCATCAGACAAAATTCTTCTTACTTGTAGAGCTCCCGCGTTAGGTCGTGTATTTTAAACTGATTCCGTTTCACAAAGCCTTCGATATTTTTGTCACGCTTTAGTTGAATTTCCATTGGATAGCCCATAAACGTAAATAATATCCGCGGATTCTTGTTTTGTAAATGCAGATATTTCAAATAGCCTGTCCTAGCAACTGTCACCTAGGCGTACAATATTAAACTGCTTAATTAATTTTTTTTCTAATCTTTCTAACCATTTGTGTTTGGTAAACTTTCCAAATAGGCCTTCATATCCCAAACATAACTTTTTCTGTGAACTTTTAAGAAACAGGATACGGAAATGGGGGTTTCGACAGGAAGCCAAATAAACGAGCTCACTTTAAAAAGGTTTTAGCTATGGAATCTTAAAAAAAAATTATTGGAATTATTAATTCTTGTCAACTGTTGCTTGAAACGTACTCGTAGGTAAAAAATCATAAATTCCTTTTTTTACCTTCTGAAGGTTTTCCCAAGTAACATAAAATCTACTGGTTTCTGTGCAAAACTTATTGAAGATTTTTCCTATTATTGTTGTTACGTTCATAAGAAGGAAATAGTAAAACGTTATGTTTATTACGCATTTACTGGAGAAAGGTGACCTCAAACTCAAAAATCAGCATGAACAAGGAAAATTTAGCAGGCTTAAAAATTGGATATCTGAAGACTTTAATATGATATCAAAGTTATTTAAACGCAGTTACAAAGGCTAGTATTTCTTGTAAAAACCAAGTCAGAAACTGAGTTTCTGCCGTTATCATTAACAGAGCGACTTCCGTTAACATGGTTCAGGGTTCGCCAAAGTAAGCCTTTTCTAAAATCGTGGATAAATGATGTCAACATTGGAGATAGACTCATATTGGAGAACGATTTTTTTTCTTAGAATATACGCAAGAATCATTTCCCAAATTATCCTTGACGAATTAGGGGACACCTTATATAATAACCGACGAACAGGCATATATATGGTCACGGTTCTGTAGAAAGCTTTTGACGTTCCCCATTAACAGTGCAGTTCTCTCCAATTCTAAATGGTGTGCCAGTGAATTGCAGCTAAATAAGATCGGTGGCAGTTTTCCATTGGGCGACATACGTCAGAGCGCCAGTGCCTACAAAAATTTCATTTTAAACAAAATATTGGTGGCCATTTAAAACACTTTCTTTTTTAATAATGAACGCGCGCTCAAGGGGTTTTTGTAAACTTACAATGTTTGTACACGGTGCGGGCGAAGGAAATTTAGGGAGGAAGAAAGGAGAGGTACCAGTGTTCATTGTTTTTAAACGTTTGTAAGTTATAACGACCAGGAAACACAGAGATCGATATGGCATTCCATAAGCAAGTTGTACGGCTTAGGAAAGAATCACGATATCTTTTCTTAGCTTTTGAGCAACTTAACCAATCTCTGCAATATTTGGAGAGTGAATTCCTACCTCAATGGCTCAATGGCTTACTTCCTATTCTATTGAGCTCCTTATTTGAAGCCCATTTATCAGCTACTAAGGGTTATATGAAAACATCGTTTTCTGCATTAGACGAAACTGATTACGTCGCCTGCGTCTTTGTGGTCTGATGCCTTCATCTTGGTGGCTTTGAAAATAGTCGAATTTGGGGTTCAGAAAATTCATGTGTGACTATTGGGAAATAAGCGAATTCCCAACGTGTTACTGTTTGGCGCGCATTTTGGGCAGTAACACAGTAATCCAGGAATTTCAATTTTGGAAAGATGCATGTCTGCAAATGGTTAGAAAATTCCACCAGTAAGCAGTCCGTCGTACCTAAACCAGCATATAAGTTAGCAAGTAAGTCTAAATTACCAAGACTCACCTTCTTTTCGCATAACAAACCCAGTTCCAATTGGAGTTTCAAAACTAAATGCTTCCTTAATTTTAAGCCTCCCACCCACAATCCAACTCCCCCCCTATTCCACAACAAACCAAGCCCCCTACCACTTAAAGTGGCACCACTCAAACTGCCACCACTCAACCCTCAACAAAAACGCTTTTCCCTAATTTTGACCTTAGAACTGGAGCTAAGCATGCCAACTTCATCAGTTCATCAAAGCTCTCTTCTTTAATCACTCCCTTTTCTATTGACACCCTTTCGCCGCCCACTGTTAAATTAAAGCAGCAAACTTGCGATACCACCGAATCTGCGCTCTCTAGGCTTAGGGATAACAAGATATACGAGAATATATGGTAGATACGTCTATGTCTCACGTTTCTGCACGATAAATCCGACTCAGTGTGCTACGAGTGTAAAACAAAATCAAGCACCATGGTTTCATCCAGCAGTAAGGCCTCGCTACTGATGTTACCTGCCTCAGGAAACTTTATATAAAGTACAACGAGATTTTCAATACGCCTGGCCAAAAAGTTGTAGATGATCCTGCCACTCTTCGCAACAATGTACACTTTAAAAGAGACCTCACACCTCCAACGCAGTCGACTTGACCACGATAAATTTTTTTGAGTCATGCAAAAACCTTCCTCCCACCTTCTATTACCAGAACGTAAGAGGACAGCGTTCTAAAACCCACGCCGTCTTACGTCCGGCTCATGCTCTCCCATTTGATATCTACGCTTTGATTGAAACTAATCTTATCGTCAACATAAAAAACCAGGAGTTATTCTCTCTTTCTTTTAGTGTTTTTTGGGATGATGATCGCCACCAACCTTGATTGAATCCCCTTGTCGTGGTGCCCTACAGGCCGTTCACAACAGGTTTGACTCCTCTCTCGTTGCCACGTCGTCTTCTACTAAGCTCGACTTTGTGTCGGTTAAAATAAAATTCACTCGTAGATGCTTGCACGTTATGTGTTGTTACATTCTTCCGGCTCAATTCCACCAACTTGCTATTGATGCAATTGACAATTTGATTGACTTATCGGACTCGCCAGATGATATCATTATCTTCGGCGATTTTAATCTGCCTCAGCTGAAATGGACTCCATCTGAAGACCTATCTTTTTTCATCGCTTCCAATCCCATTTCTACTAACGGATGTCCCTACTTAGATCGGTTAACAGCTCTAGTCTATGTCAATGCGGTGGCATTTCCAACTATTGTGCATGGAAAGGCAGTTAAACCTCTTCTTCACAACTGATCTCACCAACTCCTCATTATCTTCTATACCGCCTCCTTGGTATAATCGTAGACTCCGCTCTCCACGAAGCGAAAGAAACACGTTATGGGGGGTACTCGTATTCCACCGTACTCACTCTTTTTCCGAAAACTCAAACTATCTAGTTACATAACTTCATTTCATCAGACTCTACAGCTCTCTCTATCAACGCTACTTAAATAGTGCGCAAACCAATCTTATAAATGATCCCAAGTCCTTTTTTCAACTTGACAATTGCAAAAGTAAGACTGATGGTTATCCTTCCATCCTCGCTTTCGAAACCAAATATTCAAGTTATCCTCCTACCATCGCCAACATTTTTGCTACATTTTTGAAACAATCATTTGCCAACAACTCCTTCGTACCAGGTCCCTCTTAGTTTAACGATCTACAAAATTTCTTCGTTGGTCCCTTTCTCACTCAAAATTTCGATCCTCTAGTTATTGAAGAAAAGTTACTAAAACTTAAAGATGAATTTCTACCTGGCCCAGATGGTATCTGCACCGCTTTTCTTAAAAAATGTCCTTTCCTACCTATTTCGCCTGTCCCTCACACGGGGAAAATTTCCCCAGATTTGGAAGACCTCTTTATAGTCTCGATATACAAAAAGGGATCTAACCATGAAGTTACCAATTATCGTCCCATTGCTAAAGTCTCTCATATCCCTAAACTCTTTGAAAGCATTTTACAATATACGAATCTTCAAGCTTCAAATGCAACTCTTTTATTTCGTCCAGACAACATGGGGTTCCACAAGGCAGCCATCTTAGGCCTCTTCACTCAAAAACTTCTTAGAACTTAATATCGCCAAATGCTAATCTATAACCTTCTCACGTAAACGCAACCGGTTTCCTCCTCGACCTTATTTTCTCTATCATTTGGCTGTGATCTTAGTTTCCGATGATCCTGACAGGCAACTTATCACTTGGCTTTAATAAATTTTCCAATCCGTACGTAACCAGATCTCTTTATGTTGCCTTTGTTCGCCCCCTGCTTGAGTATGCCAGTCAAGCTTGGTCCCCCTTTCACCGAGTTCAGGTTTCCTGAACAGAGGGCCTTCAACGTCGGTTCCTCCCATTTGCCCTCCGTGGTCTGCCCTGGAACGGCCCTTTAATCTTACCTCCCTATCAGGACCGCCTCAAACTTATCAATATGAATTCGTTAGAATAACGCAGGAATATTGCTAGTCCGTGCAGGGGCAAATACATAGCGCTTGTGGTAGAAGGTGACTAGGAAAATCACATCTAGGCAAGGTGAGCCTAGCGACACATACACTGTCCCGCAAGTGTGCATGCGAATCCATGGATTTACGCGACTGGAGATCTCCTGTGTTGTAAAGGTAAGATCAAACAAAAATCAAAAATCACCACCCTGCACGAGCGGAAACCAAAAAAACGCTTATGCCCTAGCATTATTCAGTCAGGCATTATCATTCCTACGCGTAGTTGTAATCCTGGGACGAGCAAAAATGCTCGGGTCAGAGCTATTCGGTTGCTGGGGGATAGCAAAATAATGCAACGGCTTAGGCGAGTTGAAACCTTGGAAGTATGAGTGGTCGCAGCTACGAGCTTGAAGAAATGATGATTAGAAGGCGAGAGACATCTTGTCTGCCGGGCATGTCGGGATGACATACCAAGACTATGAAAACTGCCACTGAGGACTAGGGTACGACACCAGGAATTCTCCAGATGAACACATCGTAAGCATGTGCAAGTCATACGGTCTTATCGTGCTAAATATCATGTTCATCAAACTAAGCCGGCACCTGATCACTTACAGCAGTGGTGTAAATGAAACCCAGATTGACTACCATTTGGTAGCCAGTTTCATGAAGCCCCGGGTTAAAGATTACAAAGTGATCCTTGCAGAGGCGATCGTCCACCAACACCGCCTCCTCCTGACATTCATTTTTACGGAGACGGGGAAGAAAACAAATGAGCACACAAGAGTGGCTGTGAAAGTCAATTGGTAAAAGCTGGACTAAGGAAAAGGCGAATCTTTTATTACCAGCATGACAAATTACCTCTTTACCATCATCGCTGAGGTCGGTGATGAGGAGTGCAGAGCATAAGATATTTGGGATTTCCAACAGCGATCTTGCTTGGAGAGATGCAAATCACTGCTTGGAACGTCGAATGGTCCCTGCCAAGGCTCCAAGCAAATATGGTGGTAGACAGATGAAACTAAATTAGTGATACGGGAAAAGAAAACGGCTTTCAAGGCTCTTCTACTAATAGAGAAGAAAATGCTCGTTTTGAAGTGATATATACTCGTAGATGGTGCAAAAGTTTCGCGAAGAAGAAGTGCGTCCAATTCCAAGAGAAAAGTATGGAAGACCTCTAAAATCGGTAGTTGGAAGAAACATCGTCTTCGGCGTCTAATAGGACTTTGGGTATCCAGGAGCTTTGACAAGACAACTGGAATAAGGGATCAACTATGTTTAAAATAGCCGTCGAGAGAAGATGAAATGCTCAGGAAATTCGTTCGCCAAAGTTCATTAACAATTCCCAAGGCCAGGTTTTTGTAGAACACGACAAAATTCGCCAGAGATTACGAGAGCTCTGTGAAAGACTTCTGTTTCCCCGGGCACACTTTCCAACAGCGGCTCCTAACTATGACGAAGTATCCGACATTACTGCCGAAAAAGTTAGGAATGCAGTCAAGAAAAGTGGTTGGGCCAGATGAGATACCCTCTGAGTTCACAGTCTAGAGAAATTCCCTTTCCAAATCCTCAGCATCGACTGCGACTCTTCTACGATGTTCTCTTCTTCGTTTCTACAGCCTGCGGTTCGGGACGTGTATCCCTGGTAAGTTTTTTTTTACCTTTCCGAAGCTTCTTCCTAGAGTAGCATCTTTCAATTTTCTCGACCGCTTTTCTTGCTCCTTCTTTTTCCTCCTGAGATACCGGAGTTCATCTCTCCTCTTCTGCTTAGCTGCATGTGCTTGCGGGCACTCGTCGTCAAACCAAGATTTCGTTATGGTGGAGAGTGAAACCCAGGACATTAGAGGTGGCATCTCTGATGTCTTTTTGGCAATGTTGCCACTGCTATTCGATACTTAATGCCAGCGGCATAGGACCTTTTAAGAGATTAAAGGACACTCGATCGCAAAAGGATTTGGTGATTTCGTGCGATTGTAGCCGTGCGCCATGGAACTTCCTCACAGTATTAGCCTACCTTTGCGATATTCAGGATATCCGCAGCCATACCTTAGCCATAGCAGGGTAATAGTCCGAGTCTAGCTACCTAGCTAGCAACCACAATATTTCGCCTCGCCGCAAACTCGATTAGCGAAAACCCGTTATCGGAGGTTATGTCATGCAGCCTATATCTTCCGGCAGTACTACCAAAGATGCCCTCTCATCCTAGCTTTGCATTAAAATTGCGGAGGATTAGTTTAGAGCAGTTTTGGCGTCATCATCTTTCTCCTCCGTGCGGGCGTGCGCGTGTATAAGGTTAATGTTGGCAAATTTAGCCTTAATACGGATTGTTGCGAGGCGCTCGTTTTCAAGCCGGAAACTCAAGACTTCTTGGCTCTAATAAGAAATCCGCATCCAAATAGGCACTGCATTTGCTGTTGATAACAATCGCCGTATTAGATGTCGCAGTTTTTCATCCGGCCCATCCCATCGCATTTCTTGGATGACAGTAATATGTTATATGTCTTGCAGCAGTCCAGGGCTTTCGCTAGTGGCCTATTTCAGCTACACGTGACCTATTAGTTGTCTTAGTCCGTCTGTATTCGAAGCTTGTTATTGCTTTTTTTTTTTCATGGCTGGTGCGGCATAACCCCTCGTCTAGAGGACCACTTCCATTTTAGATACTGAGGAAAGTAACCCTTTCGAGAATCTGAGCGCTGCCGTTGGTTCATTAAAGGCTCATCCGCCACCATCTCTTTTCCAAGACCCTAACCCTCAGTCTCGGAAATGGTTATCGGCCTGAGCTCCAGATACTCGTATGTCGGAGTTGCCCGGATAAGAGCTCATTTGTTTTATTCCGGGATTTTAATTCGTCGCCCAGAGGAGATCCAGTTTCTTGTGGAAGACGAAAAAATTTTCCGCAGATGGCAACAGTAAGTCGTGTGAAAGTCTTCTAAATAAACAGTTTCCCTGGGTATACTTTCCAAGAGCCACTCCTAACCATGACAAAGTATCCGACATTACTGACGAAGAAGTTAGGAAAGCAGTCAAATACTCCAAAAAGAGAAAAGCGGTTGGGCCAGACGAGATACCCTCTGAGTTCTGGAAAAAGATGGGAGACATTGAGTCTAGATGGCTCATGATTCCTATCTTCAAATTTATGAGCTGTGATTCAATGCCTAATCAGTGGAGGGATGTTATCCTCTTCCTTTGCACAAAGGAAAGAGCGATACGTGAAACTGCGATAACTGCCGTTCTGTCAAACTGATGTCACACATTGAAGATCGTTGATGACCAGTGCGGGTTTGTGATTCCTTAAAGGACTTGCACATGGTGTTGGTTGATTTTGAAAAATTCTTTGACAGACAACCAAGAGATCTCTTAAACTTACGTGCTCATGATCGTGGATATGTATGAGGGAGCAAAGACAAGAGTAGGATGTCCCGCAGGAGTCACCAAAGATTTCCGAATCAAAGTCGGTATAAAGCTATCAAGCGTTCTCAGTCCTTTGCAGTCCTTGATTATCTGTTTGATGGAAAAGTGACGAACCCTGTTATTCTTTGCTGATGGAGCTATCGTAAGTGAAGATCAAATGCCCCTGCAACAATCACTTGATGATGGGTGGATGTTTTGGAGGGAAATGGGTAACGTATTAGTTCAAAAAATCCACACCGCCCTGTTTCAGACATTTACTTGAATGGAAAAGTGTTTCCCAAATGAAAAAAGTTCAATTATCTGGCCTCTATGATCAATAGCGAAGCAACTTGTGATGATGCCATCAATCATCGCGTAAGTGCAGGATGGATGAAGTGGCAGGAAAACCCCATTATCTTCTGTGGCCGAAAAATGTCGCCTAAACTGAAAGGGAGGCTCTATATCGCAGTTGTGCGTCCGGCGCTCACATACGGTTCACAATGCTGGACAATATGCAAATAGTATGAGCGAAAATTAACGGCAGTTGAGATGAGGATGCTTCGCTTGATAGCAGGAGTAACAAAGAATAAGAAGTTCGAAGTTTCGAGGAAACCTTCATGGAAATGAGCTCATCACAAGCAAGATAGAGCTCGACTGGCTTGGTTCATATTGTCATGTTCAAAGGAGAGATCTTTCGAAAGCCGTCACAAAGGCAATATCACCCAAGTTTCCAGCACAATTGCGCTAAACAGCAGACCAAAAAGCAAGTGGATCACACAAATGCAAAAACAGAAGCATTTGACTGGCCTCAGTAATGAAGCGTACCTCCTGAGATCAAATCGGCAAACCCCACAGGCGAACCAGCACGGATGCAGTAAAGTGGGAGGGTTGTGATCCTTCCACTCCGGATCATAACCTCGCCGTAGGAATTTTGCTGACATTCTTGTCATTCATCCACAGCTCTCAGGTTCCATCGACTGCGCATTCCTTTTCAACTCTATTTCCTTCAACACCAACGCAGATTACCGTTGTCCTCGTCTCTTCTATCTGGACCGGTCATCGCGTAAGTTATGAATCTCCGAAGGGTCAACTCAAACCTTTCCGTTTTTCATCTCAAACAAGATCTCCTCCACTATTCCCTATGGTTCCTAGCTCTTAAGTCTCTCTGTTAGTTTTTAATCTTAACTTTTAAATTAGGATACGCTGGTATTAAGACAGATAAATAGGGGCCTCAGCCCCGCCAAAATTAATTGTTTGTGTCTAAATTGCAAAACATGGATGTGGATGACATGTGGTTTCAACAAAACGATTCACATGCCATACAGCCCAGGAAACAATTCAATTACTGCGGCGATTTAAGGCCGTTGGATTTTTTGCGTTGGCGTATTTTGAAATCTAAGGTATATGGCAACAAGCCCACGACCACCTACACGCTTTGAAGGATCAAATTAACCGCTGTATCAAATCAACGAAATTCAGTCACATTCATGCAAAACTATTGTGGAAAAATTCGACAAAGGAGGAGGCCAGTTACTCGATATGCTACTCCATACACAACCCTACAGTGTATCCTTTACGAATCAACAAAAATATTACAGTGTTTAATTAGAAACCTGTGTTTTCTATGAAAATTACTTTTTGGGTCAATTTTGGGACACTCTTCACATAAGAAGGTTCCGATTGAGTAACTTCTCATAGTTTGCTGGTGTAAGGACCTTTTCCAGGTCCTGAAATTGCCTCGCATTCTATCAGCAAATCAATTTTTATTTGTATTTTTCCGTTTTCAGTAGCGTTGGTAACGCTGTCTTTGGTTGTCTTTACCACCTCCTCTTTCCGTCTTATTGTTAAGTAGGTTTGTCTTCACTTCCCTAATGTGTACAGGGCAGAGGTACTCGTAGTACAGCAATAAGTCAAACAACGAGAATTTCTACATACAAACATGTCATGTACTCGTATGTACGAAAAGTGAATTTATTCGTGAGTAAATATTTGCAGCGAATCCTTGCAGATTGCACGAGTGTCAATAAAAATAATTTTCATTAGGCGATAGAATTCGCAAGTTATGTGCGAACAGGATATCGTGGAAGGAAGAGGAGTGAGTTAGCAAAATATGGGGAGCGAGTAGGCATTTGATTTTTGCCTCTTGATGGGATGCCCGAAATACAAGGAAATATATGTGAGAATATGATTTCTCAATTTGTGTTGTTTATTTTACGATTAGGATGGAGTGACTTATACACAGGCCTGTATTTTTTTATTTTTATTTTTATTTATTTATTTTTTTTTTTTGTGGAGTTACGTAGGTACTGGCGCATTAAAGGAATGTTTTTTAGAACCCACGCTGTCAGTGACGATAAAGCCGATTACTTACTGAAGCTGGTGATTACCAGCTGCGTGGTTATTATTATGAGATATTCTGACTGTAATTGAGAATAATAAAAATTGCATGAGTACACGATTCGAAGAAGGTGGAGGCCTTAAATTTGTTTTTAATGTAAAAAGGCAGCTTTACGAGAGAACAACCTGCCGATAGAGAGAAGTGCCCTTGCGTTTGTAGGAGTTTCTGCCGGTATACATGTTGAAGTATTTTTTGAATTTCTTTTTAATGGTAAGTAGCGAATTGAAAAGGAACTCACTCTGCATTTGCTTTGATAATATATTCCCTATTAACAAGTGTATACAACTTAAAGAACATGCATTAGCGTGTTGGTCGTTTGCTTGAAATTGGATATTCGCTTGATGCTGATAATCAGTTTTGATTATATGCTATATTTAGGCCTTTATGCGAATCATAGGATAAACTACCAATAACCAATAACAACCAGGGATGTGAGTATTTCGGTGTTTCCGAGTTTTTTTTATAGACTGATATGAAGCTCTGCAGGGACTACTCCCTGGGAAACGGAGGGCGGAAATCAATAGCAGCACTGCGGTTTCGAAAATAGATATGGATCATTTTACATATAGGGTTAGAATTTAACTTTTTTTGAGGTGTAAATATGGGGATAGGTTAGGTTAGGTTAAACAGGGGTATGATGTACAGGGTGAATGACTCGAACTCCAAGTTTTTAAAATGATATAATTTTTTTATTTTTTGATAAATTTTATTGTGGCAAAGTAAAAAATGTTGGAAAATACATCAATTTTCAAATTGTATCAATATGTCCACCTTTGGCGCGAATAATGGTCTTGAGACGGCCGAAGAAAGCATCGCACGCTACACGCAACTGGCTCTGCGGTATTTTGGCCCATTCCCGGCGAAGTGCTTGTTTGAGATGGTCCAAACTTTAGTATTTTTTAGTGCCAACCTTCGCCTTCAAAATACCTCAGACAGAGAAATCCAACGGATTTGCATCCGGAGAATTTTCAATCCATTGTATCGAAGAAATGAAGTGTGGAACATTGTTTTTTAACCAATCTTGGTTGACGCGCGCTTTGTGAGACGGTACCGAGTCTTGTTGAAATGTCCACGGTCTCCGACCGAAATGATTGTTTGCCCAAGGCTTCAATACTGTCTCTAAGACAGTTCCACGGTATACGATTGCATTAATTTTGACGCCACGGTCCAAAAATACGAGCGGAGAGCGACCATCGGGGGTTATTGCGGCCCTAACCATCACCATCGGTGCTGCCTGCTTTCTGATGGCCGTCCGAAGGTGTAAATTTTCGAAGGATCTCTCTGATAAATAAACTCGGTCATTTTGTTTGTTGAAATATTGCTCGATAACAAATGGCGACTCATCAGAAAAAACCAAATTCGGCAACTCACCACTTTCGTGCAAGCGTAGCAACTCTTTTGCTCTTTCGACTCTAACTTTTTTCTGTTGCGGTGTAAGATCGTGTGCCTTTTGGAACTGCAATGGCTTGAGCCCAAGCTCATTTTTCAGTATGTGTTGCATCCGTTCCAACGATATGTTGAGCTCACGAGCCATTTTTCTTCCACTTCGACGCAGATTTCGCTCAATTTGAGCCTTCACTTTCCGAAAGATTTCCGCCGATCTTACTGGTTTTTTATGACCACCTCCATGGCGTGTTGCAACCCTACCAGTATCACGGTAACGAGCTCTGGTTCGAGACACAAATGATTTATTCACGTTGAGGTGCTGGAGGGCTCTAACGATAGCTATTTGTGGTTTTCCAGCCAAATATAAAGCAATCACACTATCGCGTTTGAATTCCATAGCGGATAAAAATTGTTCAACACAACTGAGACTTAAATTGTTTAAAAGACTTGTAAATAATAAAATTATCTGTCATGTGTCAAAATTTGAGCTCACTGTCATGAACGGTTTGGAAATTATAGCAATCTGAAGTTGGTTGTAGTTCGAGTCATTCAGGGTGTATATGCCATTATACAGAAAACAGGCACCAAAACGGGTCCATCGCAATCCCTGTGGAACCAGTTGAATTTGTCTTCAAATGGTCTTCCCTGGTGAAACTCCCAATTCATTTGCAAAAGCCCAGGTGGCCTTTGAAGTTCGTGCCGTCTATATCCCCTGGGTTGTCGAAAAAGTATTTCCCTAAAAATTTTCTTCGACTCCGTGATATTGCATCGCATTCACACAGTATGTGTGTTATGTCCCCAACAGCTTGCAAATCACCGCAGAATCTGAAAATGTTCATATCTGACAATTTGAGTCTCTTTGCGTGTTTCCGCAAGAGGCAGTGCCCTGTCAGAATTCCTATTACTGTCCTTAGATTATCCCTGTTTAATTTTATTAACTTCCTAGATCTTTTGCCGTCAAAAAGTGGACAAGGAGCCTTGGATATCCTGTGTCCTTCAAGACACCACCTTAGGTTGGTAGTCTTTGTGATTTTTTTCTCGGTAGTGCCCCTCACTATGCAAAGGAGTGGTTTGATGTTGGCAACCTCAGTATTGTCGAGTAACCCTCCTTTTCTTGCAAGCTAATCCACTTGTTCATTTCCCTCTATACCGCAGTGTTCTGTCACCCAGCACAGTCTTACCCGGTTTTGACTGCATAGTGCCTTGAGCACTGTGTGACAGCCCCTGACTGTATCAGAGTTGATGTTGGATGATTCCATTGCCTTGAGTGCGGCCTGGCTATCGATGTAGATAGCGATATCTCTTTCGGATACCGATCTCAACTGCATTAGCTCAACCGACCTGAGGACAGCCAGAAGCTCTGATTGAAAGACACTGCTTGCGTCCGGTAGCCTTATAGAAAAACTTAGTTCTGGGTCTTCTGAGAAGATACCAGAACCTGTTCCTTCCTCTGTGAAAATTGCAATTTCATTTGACCTGATTATTGCATTTTTTTCCCAGTCCTCCCTCTCCGGATGAACTGTATCGTAAGTGATGTTACGACCGTGCCATGTCCGAAACTACTGCTCTTGAAGTAACGCACATTAGTGAATCGTATCGAACTGTTGCCAGCAAGTT
This sequence comes from Volucella zonaria, assembly GCA_963966105.1. Taxonomy (NCBI): domain Eukaryota; kingdom Metazoa; phylum Arthropoda; class Insecta; order Diptera; family Syrphidae; genus Volucella; species Volucella zonaria. The sequence continues at coordinate 98,682,046 of OZ014532.1, read as the reverse complement.
TTTTGATCTGTAAATCAAGCGGTGTTAGGTGCGAAAATGTGTCCAATGCTGCCGTTGGGGTGGTACGGTGCGTACCTATAATGGCTATGGAAGCCGTTCTTTGAACCGCCGTTAATTTGCCGTAAACCATTTTCTAGTTTGCTGCTTTCAACCATACTAGTGCGCCGTATGTAAGAATTTTTCCGTTCTTTTGCAGATAAAAAGAGCATTATATGCCTTTTTAGTTCTTTCCGCTACATTAAGATTCCAATTCAGTTTTTTGTCCAGAATCACACCCAGGTACTTCGCGCTGTCCGAAAGCGACAGTTCCACTCCGTTGAGTTTTGGCAGTTTGAATTGCGGTATCTTGTATGTTCTACCTCTCTTCAAAAATGGATAGACTATTGAAATGTGTAATTATAGGCCGATCTCACTCCTACCCTCAGTCAGCAAAATTTTCGAAAAAGTTATGAAAAGTAGAATGGTGAGTTTTTTTTAAATAAAACAACTTTTGTCAGTGATGTTCAATTTGGTTTTTAGAAAAACAAATCTACAGAAGATGCCCTCTTACACTTTTGTTCTCAAGTATTTGCCAATCTTGACAAAAAAAAGGTGTACCGCTGGGTTGTTTGTTGATATATCAAAAGCCTTTGATATGGTGAACGCTGATATACTGCCATGTAAGATTGAAAATTGCTGGTTTTCGGCGCTTTGTATGTGATTGGTTCAGATCATACTTGAAAAATAGAAAACAAAGAGTGAAAATTGGTGATTTCAGGAGTGAATTAAAAAATCTGCACCTAGGAGTTCCTCAGGGATCTGTTATGGGACTGATCCTCTTTTTAATTTATATCAATTCCTTGTTTAAATTGGATTTTGAGGGTTTGCTGAGAGCTTTTGCAGATGATGTGGGTTTTGCCTATGGTTCAGATAGTGTTTTGAATCTTACCGCAGACATAAATTGGGATCTGTTTTTATTAAGAATCTGGCTTGCAGAGCATAAGTTGGTTATAAGCTCTAAAACTAAAATTATGTATTTTAATTTGTCAGCGCATAACAATTTCGGTGCTGAGGTTTACTTTCATGCAACCGACTGTCGGAGGTTTAAACTCTATTATTGCTCTTGCAAGCCCAGTTCCTCCTCTCAGACTTTTAATAATTGTTTCGGTTGAAGCGATAAATGTTTTCAAGTGAGATTGTGAATAATTTTAAATACTTGGGACTTATCATTGATTCTAGGATGAGTTTTTTTTTAACCACTCAAAGTATTTGAGACATTATTTTCGTGGCACACTAAGGAATTTTTTTTTTCTGGACAATGTTTGCTCTTTTAAACTGTTGAAAAAGATATATTATGGTATATTCCGTTCGAGACTACAATACAGGATTGCATGCTGGGGAGGTATATACTTCAGCAAAAGTAAGCCTCTTTTGATACTCCAAAAACACATCTTGAAGAAACTTAGCTATAAGCCCCGCTTTTATCCCAGTTTTCCACTCTTCAGAGATTTGAGGGTTCTTTCAGTCCGTCACTTGTACTGCTATAAAGTTCTAAAGATACTTTATTTAAGATCAGGAAATCTAAACTTCAGACAAATCGCCAATTACAGTTTACGTGGCAATTTATTAAGTCAATGTACCCATTTTTCGTACAACCGCGTTTCGAAACTTTTATAGTGTTTCATAGTGTCGGTTATTTAACAAACTTCTACGTTTTATTCGAGCGATTAATTCTCATCTTGCCTTTGTAAAACTTGTAAAAAATTGGCTCTTTTCCCTTGATGTTGAGAGTGTTGAATCTTTGTTTAATATTCTTCTCTGATATTTTGGTGCAATGTTTAGTTTTCGATTTGGTTTTCATAAAAAATTGTATAAACTAATTGTTAATTTTTGTTGTCATAGTGTGTATGATTTAATTTATGGGACCACCCCACCCATTCTTTTTTTTTCTTTATTAAAGCTTTAACTACATAGCCTTGAAATAACATTGTCTCTATTTTCCTTCCAAAAATACTTATGTCATTGTTATTTCTTTTAATATTAATGTAACTGGTAAATTGTAACTGGATTTTAAGAAGTAAATAAATTATCTTATCTATCTATCTTTTCTGGTAAAAACAACCAGTGCCGTTTTGGAAGGTTTGGTCTTGTGACCACAGCTTTTTGCCTACATGCTGATAGACCTCAGGGCAACCTCCATAATGTCGCTTAAAATATTTAAGTATTTTCCCTGCACTATTATGACCACATCATCTGCGTATGCCGTGACAATTATACCCATTGACTAAGGATATAATTGATTACCAACACCCACAAAAGTGGTGTGACTGCCCTTTGATGGGTTGCGCTGGTTACAGATATTCAAACCGAGCTTTGTCCAATGGAACAGATTATTTTCCTCCTTGCAAACATGTTGCAAACCCAGTTTGTAATGCCTTGTTCAATGTTAGCGTCTACTAGAGTGCTTTTAATGGCGGTGTACTCCTTGTTATTGAAGGATCCTTCTATATCGAGGAAGGCTGCCATCGTACTCTCACCGAAGTGTAGACTCATCTCTATTTTAACCACTACCTCCTACAGGACGATTTCTACAGATTTTGCTTTCATATTGGGTATATAATTATATTCGTGCGGTTTTTTTTTTTCAAAACGTTTGAACGTTTATTTAAGAAAAACTTGTACAATAGTATTATTCAAAGTATTGCCCATCTGAAGCTATGACTTTTTCCCATCTTTCTGGCAATTTGTGGATCCCATCCCAAATGAACTGCGCCAGCTTGGCAGCCAAGAATGAATCAAGTCAATTTTTGATATTCTGCTCTGATGTGAACCGTATTTCAGTGAGGGCGTTCTGCATCGACCGGAACATCAGAAGGGGCAAGGTTTGGGCTATAAGGCGGGTGGGGTAAGACTTCCCATCCACTGTTTTCCAAATAGTTCTTAACCGGAATAGCAACGTGGGGCCGAGCGTTGTCATGATGGAAAATTATTACCTCGTGTCTGGTCGCATATTCCGGGCGTTTTTCGGCCACTGCTCTCTTCAAACGGATTAATTGTGTTCGGTAGCGTTGTCCATTGATGGTTTCACCCGGTTTTAGCAGCTCATAATACAGCACACCCATCTGATCCCACCAAATACAGAGCATTACCTTCGCGCCATGGATATTCGGCTTTGCCGTTGATTTGGCTGGATGGCCGGGTATCACATATGAATTTTTGCGCTTGGGGTTGTCGTAATGGATCCATTTTTCATCACCTTTTGTGGCGTTCCAGCAGCATTTCGGACATGCAAAACCGCCTTTCGACGTCTCTCGGCTTGAGTTCATGTGGAAGCCAATTTCCTTGCTTTTGAATATATCCAGCTGCTTTTAAACGTTTTGAAATGGCTGCTTGAGTGACACCCAAAGATTCTGCGAGCTTTTCTTGTATTTGGCAACAATCTTTATAGAGTAATGCTTCCAGTTCTTCATCTTCAAACTTTTCGGCTGCCCAGGACGTTCATCGTCTTCCAAGCCAAAATCAGCACTTTTAAATCGTGCAAACCACTTTTGGCACGCTCAGCTAGCGCATGTTCACCATAAACTTCCACCAAAATACGATGACTTTCGGCAGCAGTTTTCTTCATATTAAAGTAATGAAGAAGAACTCCGAGCAAAAACACTTTTTCAGGCACAAAGTTCGACATATTTGAGTGAAAAAAAATTATTGTTGTTTACGCTTCAAATGAATGACATATCGTGAAATGACGTACAATGACAGTAGCTTTCCAACGCATGTTCCAATTGAATAATAACAATGGAATAATACAAGTTACGCCATCATCCAACCGCACGAATTAAGTTATAGACCCAATATATGCATGCTCTGATGCAGTCAAAAAGTCATTACCGCATCCATTCCTAATGTGAATCTTCAATAATCCCTCTAGGGTTTTAAGCATAAATAATGACAGACTTATTGGTCTGAAATCTGTTGCTGTTGTATGCCTCTATTTGCCAACTCTAGGCATAAAAACCATCTTAAGTTTACTCCTAGCTATTGGTATGTACCCTATTTTTAAACTGTGTCTAAGAATTTTCATAATTTTTTGGATTGCTACCTCCGGTGCTTTCTGTAGTATAATCGGCAGAATATCATGCGAACCGGACTGAATTGCCGTAATTTTTTCCTATTAATAAAAGTACTCATTTCCTCATTGGAGAGAGAGAGAGATTAATCTTTTCAGTACACCGTAGCATGCCAGAGTGATCTGCTAATGTGGATTCAGGAAAGTGGGTTTCCACCAATGTTACTAAACTTTCTTGGCTACTTTTAGCCCTTTTAGCCCAGGTTCTGAAGCTACCTGGCTACGAACTAGTGCCACTATTCTTTCCCCATCGCGATCTCGCCAATTATGTGCGTAGTGATGTAGCTTACCAAATTCCACCACAATGTAGTCCCTGTTCCAATCCGGAATTCAATTTCATATGGTTAAAATTCCATCTCCGTAAGCAAATTATCCACTACTGCTTTATTCACAGAAGCCTCAAACTGGACAGCAATTCGACTTTTAACGAGTTTGATGCGCTGTCCGACTCTGTTCAAAGAATTGTATCCCTGTATCCTGCTACTGAAATCGTGATTACGGGCGATTTCAATATACACAATTCTGGTTGGCTTCGACATTCTGGACAGACAACACCCGAAGGACGGTGTGTTGAGATCTTCGCTGCGGAAAATAACTTAATCCAGCTTGTAAATGAGCCCACACGCATACCAGACGTTGATAGTCATACCGCCAACACCCTGGACTTGTTTTTAACCTCTCACCCTGACAAGTACTGCGTTGATGTACTCTCCCCTCTAGGCTCGTCGGACCATTGTGTCATATCAGCTAAATTCTCGTACACCCACCACACAGTTAGAGAAAAGATTCCTAAAAGAACCATATGGCAATTGGAGCGGACTTAACAACTTCTTTAAGGATTTTAACTGGTCGTTATGTTTCCTCGATAACGACGTGGATGCCGCTGCTGACATGATCACAGAAACTATTCTCTTTGGAATGAGATGCTTTATCCCACATCGGATGAAGAGTATCAAACCAAAAGAAAAGGAATGGTATGATTCGAGCTGTAAAGAGGCTGTCAGGGTTAGAGAACTGTTTTTTCGGTCCTACAAGACCAACCCGACAGAGGAAAACCGAAAAAAGTTTAAACGAGCCAGAAATGACTGCAACGCCTTTCTTAAGCGTGTGAAATTCCAATATGACCAAAACCTGAGGCAAAAAATACTGCAATGTCCTAAAGGCAGTAAAAATTGTTGGTCATTCGTCAAAAACATTAGAAATTCTGCCTCATCCTCCATCCCAACGCTCATTTACAATGACATTCCAGCTGTCAGCTCTTTGGACAAGGCCAATCTGCTTGCTGCACACTTTGCGGCTAGCTCAACATTCCCAGACTGTGCTTTGTCCCCGCCTACACTTGAGTGCGTCGAATCTACAATGGGACGAATCCACTTTCGCACTCGTGTAGTAGCAAGAGTACTCAAAGATCTCAACATGCATAAATCCTCTGGTCCAGATGGTATATCTCCCCTTCTTCTGAAGAGGTGTTCTTCTACGCTGGCAAAACCACTGCGTAAGCTTTTTCATCAGTCCTACACTTTAGGACTATTTCCAAGCAGCATTTGTCCAGCCCGTCCCTAAAAAAGGCGAATCTTCTTCTCTATCCTCCTACAGACCCATTGCACTTACGTCCCTTCCTTCCAAGGTCATGGAAACGCTGATAAATCGTCAGCTCATGAAATATCTCGAAACACGAAAACTTCTCAATGACCGGCAATATGGTTTTCGTAGCAACAGGTCCACTGGTGATTTGATGGCATGTCTCACCGAAAAGTGGAACCAAAGCGTACATCAATCTGGCGAAAGCAAGTTAGTTGCACTTGATATTTCTGAGGCATTTGATAGAGTTTGGCATCAGGCTGTTTTGTCGAAAATGCGTGCTTTTGGGATCGACAACTCCCTTCTTCAATAGATTGGATGGTTTCAAGTCTGATATTCACAAAATAAATGCTGGTGTGGCCCAGGGCTCCGTTCTGTCTCCGACACTCTTTTTAATCTTCATTAACGGTCTCTTGTCTTCTACTTCTAATCCAATTTATTCCTTTGCTGATGACAGCACTCTCTGCTTCTCATATTCGTCCCCGGAGTCACGCCCCTGCTCTTCGGCTGTAGAACGGGAACGGCAACGTATGCTAAGCTCATTAAATTCCGATATTAACAGCATAACCAACTGGGGAACTATCAACCGAGTAGAATTTAATGCTTCCAAAACTCAATGTTGTCTGCTGTGGTTAAAGCGAAATTTAGACGCCCAGTCATTATCCATGAATGGCACTTGCATCGTCGAAACCGATAAACTTTCCATTCTCGGTATGTGTATCAGTAACAACTTACGTTGGAATGACCACATATTCGATGTCGCCAAAAATACTGCGAATTGTTTAGGTTTTCTCAAGCGATGTAAGAAATATTTTACCCCCTCTGATCTGGCTACAGTATATAAGGCATTTATCCGCCCAAAACTGGAGTACAATGCCCACATCTTGTCAGGTGCTCCTAAAACATCTCTGCACCTGTTAGATAGGATTCAAAACCGTGCGATAAAACTAATTGGTGATACTAATATCAGTCAATCAATTGACACCCTCGAACACCGACGTAAAGTCTCCTGTCTCACTTTGTTTTATCGCTATTTCCACCACCAGTGCTCCATTGAAATTGCCAGTAGCATTCCGCCCATTCAAACTTTCAACCGTAACACCCGTCTCGCTAGGAATGCTCATCAGTATACCCTCAAGCCCATTTTCGGACGTACTCTTAAATATCGTGATTCTTTCCTAAGCCGTACAACTCGCTTATGGAATGCCCTGCCGACCTCTGTGTTTTCTTGTGCTTATAACTTGCAAACATTTAAAAACAATGTACATCGGTACCTGTCTTTTCTTCCTCCCTAAATTTCCTTCGCCCGCTCTGTGTACGAACATTTTAAGGGTACAAAACCCCTTGAGCGCGCGCCGATTATAAAAAAAAAAAAAAAAAAGGTTCCGTAATTTTTTCTGAGTCACCTAGGAACGCTCGCTTCCTTTGAATGTATTGTGTGTAACCTCGAAATCTCGTCTGGTACCGCGATAGAAGCCCGTTTTGGCTTTCTAACTAGGTAGTTGAATTATTTTTTACATTCGTAGTACTCGTTCCAGGCGCTGTCACTTCTGAAAAGCTTCGTCCTGTTATAGAGTTTCCTAACGTCTTTCCTTTTTAAACCTATCTTCCTATTTCACCTGTTAGCTGGGCACGCTTTCTCGAACGCCATTGTTAGCGCCTTATTAATATTTTCTACCGCCCTATCTAAGTTAACAATATTATCGCACTTGATTGATTCGGTATCCAGGTGTGTACAGGGTGTCACAGTTTATCAGTATAATCCTTTAAGGGCATATTCCCGAAGTTCCGCCGAACAAGAAATTTTAAGGCAGAGGGTGGGGGGGGGGTCTATTCTCACTTAAATGGCCAAAAAAAGTGTACCTATTGAATTATAGTACTCATAAAATCGTTTAGATATTTTTTTCTGATCCTGCGAAGGACATTTTTGGTACGGTTTATGGAATGTTTATAGCATTTGTTCGAAATGCCTTTCTCCCATTTTAATACACTTTCGGGTGCATTTAACCTTTTCGGATGGCAGATTAACGGTCATCAAAATTATTTTCATCTCTTCTGAAGCAACACTCATATTTTCTTGGAACTCTACCAGACTCGACATTTCGCTAAAATAAATCTTTTCTTTCATAGAACCCCAGAAAAAAAAATTGTGGCCGAATCGACCAATCCACCGTTCGTTAAAAGTATGGGTAAGGAACGAAGTTACCCCGCTGCTTCTATGACAAGGTGCTCCATCTTGTTGAAAGAACATCGCCATTCTCTGAACAAGAGGAACATCTTCAAGGAGCTCCGGCAATCCTTCTTTAAGAAATTCCAAGTAGCAATGGGAATTAACGGTTTGTGAAAGAACGTGCGGGCCTACTAAAGTGTTTCCTATTATCCAGCCCAACAATTTACGCTAAACCTCCTTTAAAATAAACAACACATTTTGAAGAATCTGTTTACAATAACTAAATTCTTACCTTTGAAAAGATGTTGTGCGTATTAAATGGGGACTGGAGTCTGACCAATGGTTCAAATTATGGTGGTTTTTAACCCCATCTCTTGCGAACTGCGCTTCGTCAGTCCACAGAATGTCCGTCTTCTACATGTTTGCGCAGTAGACATTGGCAAAATTCCACTCTTCTTTGTGCATCACCTGGTTGTAAATCCTGCACCGGTGTCAAATGGAAAGGGTTTAATCTATTTCTCTGTAGAGTCCTGTGAATTCTGGTTCTGGGAAGTTCCAACTGCGCAGCTAGTCTACGGACGTCGACTGAAGGCTGAACTTACACAGCACGCAAAATCTCATCCCCAACTTCTGCCATCGCTGCGTCTGAACGTCCTTCTCTTTTTTTTGGTGTAGTTGACCCGGCATCAACGAGGCGCTGATACGTATCAGCGAATAGCTGGATGCACGGTATTCTACGATTTGGGTATAGTCGTTAGTACTCCAATCTTGCCAACAAAGCGTTTCCATTGCAGAACCCGTATACAAACACTATTTCCGCTCCTTCTAGATTCGGGATCCCAAATAACATATCGTTTATTTACGAATCATGCGTTGACAGACTAGGGCTGAAGTATAGAAATGGAAGAATACTTATTAGCGGAATAGCAAGTAGCAGGTAAATCTAGAGGTGTCGTTTCTATGTGCATAGGCTCACGTTTCGAATCAACAAGTGTTTTGGACGATGCTTATGTTGCAACATGCTTACCATTGGTCTCGTTTGATGTAAGAGATTGGAATCATCTTTCAAAACTGGATTTAGCAGACAACTCCTTTAACAGGTTCAATTCGATAGATATGCTGTGCCGATAAGGTTTGGGAAATTTTGCAAGTTGAATTCGAATTTAGTGAGCAGGGGTATTCCATTGTCTAAAAATACACACAAATCCATTCCAATCCCAGCGTTATTGATGTGGATTTTATGCTACAAGCATTCTGAAAAATCTAAGAAGTAGATCAAAAATCCTTGTTGTCCGAAGAGGAAAGGGACATCGAAGGACATTTCCTCTAAACTCACAAAAGAGACAACAAAGGAAGTTACTACCTTTATCAAAAAGTTCCTGGAATGTATTCAGAAAATTGGAAATACAAGTTTATTCATCTATATCTATATTGTCCCCTCCATTTTGACTGCAATACTTATGCCAGCGCTTGATCCAATCCTCGAAACATTTTTTATATTCGGTTTTTGGTATGTCCATCAGTGCTTCCTGCGATTTTTCCATTACTTCCTCTCGGCTGCTGAAACGCGTTCGTCGTAGTGGTGACAGCGAGCCAAATCAGGTGAATTCGGTGGCTGTTGCATGGTATTTGTTGCATTTTTCGTCAAAAAATTACGAAGAATGATGGCACTGTGCGATGGTGCGTTATCATGGTGCAAAATCCACGAGTTTTCTGCCCACAATTCTGGTCTCTTTCGGCGAATTGCTTCACGCAAACGTCTCATAACGCCCAAATACTCGTAATACTCTTTGCTTACTGTCTGGCCTTCTGGCAGAATTTCATGATGCACTACACCGTTGTAATCCATGAAAACCGTGAGCATTGCCTTCTTTTTTGACTGAAAACGAAGTGGTTTTTTGGTCTCGGCTCATTTGGTGAACGCCATTCACTTGCCTGATGTCTTAATGCCTGGATTGCGTGTCGTACTCATAAACCCACGTCTCGTTTCCAGCAATGATCCTTTTGATGAATGTGGGATCGGATTCAGCCTCGCAAATCATCTCTTTTGCGACGTCAACACGGTCTCTTTTTTTCATGAAATTGAGGTGTTTTGGCACCAACTTTGCTGCTACACGACGGAAACCCAAAACCAAAATGTCTTGGACGGATCCATAGGTAATGTCCAAGTCCTCTGCTATCTCTCTGATGGTTAATTTGCGGTTATTGACCAACATTTCTTTTACGAATACTTCATCAATGTTTTCGTCGGTTTTCGATGTCGATGGTCTGCCACTGCGTTCATCATCTTCGATTGACTCACAACCACTTTTGAACCGCTCGTGCCACTGGTGAACCACCGTTTTCTTTAGAGAATCGTTGCAACACTTTTCCAACATTTCCAACGTTCGCGAACCATTAAATCCGTTAATACAAGTTCGTTGTTGCAAATTTAAATCCATTTCTAAAATTGTAAAAAATCGTCAACACACACAGAGATAGATGTACTCTTGGCTACGTAACTTTTGCAAATGTTAAGCTATGACCCTACGATTTAGAGAGGATATCAACAACAGATTTACCAACTTAACAAAAAAAAAAACAGAACTCAAATCGGAACAACGGGAGCGCCACACGGTGGTGTAATGCGGGAACTTTTTGATCAAGGTGGTATATCGCAAATCTTCCTTTCAATGAACCAACTCAATTTGCAGGCACCATTAATGGTGCAATTCATCGATTGCAGGGCATGGAAAGGAAGTTCCAGAGAGACGAAGCACGTCATCGTTCTTATTCCAAATTACTCGAATTACTAGTATTTGGGCCATATGCGTAGAATTCCACAGGCAGACGTCGCTCGCCGTAATGTGGTTTACTTATCGTATCATGCGGTTCTCAAGTCCGAAGGCAGCTCTACGAAACTTCGTGTTGTGTTCGACGGATTATTCAAGAATATAAACGGAAGGTCACGTAATGAATGTCTGATGATAGGCCTCTCTATTTATTTTCTATAACTTTAAGATTTAGGTAACACAAATTAGTTTTTACTTCTGATATCGTGAAGATGTTTCACCATATTTGGGTGTCAGGCTGTTGGACTATCTTCGAATTGTCCGACGAAGATTACCTGCCGACCCTATAGAACACTATCAACTATACATATAGAGTCACCTATAGTATGTCTTGTGCATCTTTGCAATTCGTTTGCGTTTGGAACAGCTGGCAATGGATCATCAAAAGGAATTTCCAATCGCGCAACCGAAATCATAAACAACAATTTTTATGTGGACGACGTTGTATCAGGGGCATATTCGTTGGACGAGCCGATACTTAAAAGGGATTTCTTAATCCAACTTCTTTAATCCAACTTCTTTTGAAAGGAGGGTTCATATTAAGTAACATAAATGGCAAAGTAATTGCGCTGATCTTCTGCAGACTGGTGATCGAATGCCGGACGGGGCTGTTTCGATGGACAGCGAGGTTGACCGTTGGGCTAAGGTCTTAGGATTGCGTTGGAATTCCCAAACACCCACTTTTCGTTTTCGCTTGAACCTTATTCCTTGTAATCATGTTACAAAATGATAAATTATCCAAGATGTTGAACCTTCTGTTATCCTTCTAAAACTCATTCTCCAAGGTTTATGGCATCTAAAGATCAAATGGGATGATGACATTTAAGATTCTGGAGAAGCTCCTCCAATTGACTTATCAAATACAGGAGTTCAATTTCACGGATTGTGCGACGCTTCGGAAATGCTTATACAGCTGTCATATACTCGCGTTTCAGCCAGCTGGAACATTCGAAACACAAAACACTCACTATTCCCCGTCTTGAATTGTGCGCAGTTTTTTTCTGGCTAGATTATTGAAGGCTGTTTGTATTGATCATTAAAAATTACATTCGCTAACATATTTGCTTGGAGTGACTCAAAAATCGTTCTGTCTTGGCTATCCTCACCATGTCGTCGATGGGAAATCTTTGTTAGGAATCGAAGAGGGGAGATGTTTGCTTTTCAGAGCATTCTAGTTAAAGGTTCGTGTTGGCCATAGTCTACTGACTATGTGGTGATGTCACATACTCCATGCATGGGGAATGGGGAAGATGGAATAGGGATATTGAACTTAAATGACCAGGATTAGTGTACATTTTTTGATTTTTTGATTTGTGGCCCGGGTCAACCCCGGACCGATTTATTAATGCTTATTGCAAGCTTATTCTTAAAACTAACAATTTTCACTTAAAACTAAAGATAAAAACTAAATGGTGGGAGCGGTTAAAGAAAGTTAAGACGTGAGGTATAGGTGGAAATAAGAGTGTTCTTAAGAGAGAGTTTGGTGAGATGGTGGTCGAAGAGAAGCAGAATATCGTTAACTTCACGAAGCATTTTAGACATTGGCTCCAAGAGTCCGTAATTCGTTTTGTGAAGATTAAGCCGGAAAAGTGGCACAGACCTAAGATTGCGTGGGTTGGTGTTAAAAGAAATAAGTTGAGTAAAGAAAGACAATCGATATTACCAACTAAAATTTGATGAATAAAGAGAATGTCGGAAACTTTTCGACGTATAGAAAGGGGTTGTAAATTTATAAGCTTCAGCCGGTCAGTATAAGGTGGTAAGTTTTGGCAATCATTCCAGGAGGGTGTGTGTTCTGTAGTAGGGTGACCCAACTTGGCTTGCATATTCAAGAAGAGGCCTAACAAAGGTTATATAAAGAGATTTGGTAACATAAGGATTGGAAAACTGGTCTACGCTTGGTGAAGCCAAGGGCAGAGTTGGCTTTCTTTATTGTATTATCAATGTGAGAACGGAAATTCCTTATCACAGATAACACCTAAATCACGCAACTCATTCACTCAGGGGACAGGCAGATTAAAGATTAGATAGCAGCGAGGTGAAGTAGGGGACCACTTACGGGTATACGTTATAGCCTGACACTTATTGACGGTAAGCTCAAGAAAATTCTTCTGACACCAAGTACAAAATCTGTCAAGATCTTCTTGCAGTTGTAGGCTGTCTGAGGACGAAGATATATATCTAAAGATTTTCATATCGTCTGCGTAAACAGATATGTATGGATTTTTAATGATGCAATCAACATCATTAATAGCCAGAAAAAATAGTAAGGGGCCAAGGTGGCTGCCTTGAGGGACACCAGAGGAGGCTTTAATTGGGTCAGAAACCATTGACCTAAATAAAACACAGTAATGTCTTCATTTAAATATGATTGAACCCATGTTATAAAGTTTATTTGGAAACCAAGAGCTTTTAATTTCAGAAGGATTATATCATGTGAAATCCTATCAAAGGCTTTACTGAAATCGGTGGCTATCACATCAACTTCATTTCCAGATTCCAGTGCACATAAAGTGCTTGATACGAATTCCGTTAAGTTGGTGGTCGTAGATCTACCTTTAAGAAATCCGTGTTCATTTTGGGAAACAATAGATTTACAATGGAAAAGCATTATGTCATAAATAATGCTCTCGAAAAGCTTAGGTTGGAAATATCATCTTTTCGGCTTTTTTTATGTAGGGGAATAATAAATGACCTTTTCCAGGTCGAGGGAAATAATCCCTGGGTGATAGAAAGCTAAAAGAGAGCTGTAAGAGGTTGGGCTAGGTGCATTTCACATTTCTTTAAAAATAGATCATCAGGGCCGGCAGAATAATCATCTTTGAGGTTTATTATTTTATCTTTGACTTGCTCTAAAGTTATAGACACAGATTTCAAAGTTGTTTGTGGGCAGGTATTTAAGTAAGAAAAGTAAGAGTAGTCTGGCTCTTGGGAATGGGTGGCGAACGCTTGGCTAAAAAAAATTGCGACGAGATTTGCTATAATTTGGGGATCGCCCGAGGACTTATCTAGAAAATTCAGAGATGATGGATTTACTTTTAGTTTTGATGAACTGAAAGAATCGTTTGGGGTCGGAAATGAATGTGTGGTCCAGTTGGTTTAAATAGTTGTCATATAGAGTTTGACAAAGTACAGAGAAATTTATTTGGGCAGACTGGTAGTAAAAGAAATCGATGTCGGAACGCGATATTAAGTAAGTACGCTTATTTCTCTTATTACGAAGAGATCGCAGCTCTTTATTATACCAGGGTGGTGATGATGAGGGATTCTTTTTGGGTAAAAAAGTACAGATTGGGAGAGACATTTGAAAATTTCGGTATAAAAGGATGCGAGAGCATCGTTAACCGTAAGGTTGGGATTAGAAAGAAAGTCAAAATTGGCCATACTGAGGAGGTTATTCAGTTTGGCGTAGTTAGCGCTATGAAAATTAAAACTGTAAGAATACTCATAGGAAACGCGATTAAGACCATTGTCATACGCCAACGTAAGAGAAAGGGGAGGGTGATAACTATCAAAATTAGAAAGAAGATGTCTGCTTTCTAAAATGATGCAGTTATCTGTATCAGTGGCGTAGACTAGGTCGAGTTGTCTGCGAATGATATTGGTGACACCACTTAATTGATACAGACCAGAGTCAGTAAGGCAGTCGATGAAAAGATTTTCTTTATCAGAGGTGGGATTTGTTGCAGTAAAGTAGGACTGGTCAGTCTGAGCCCATAGAAGCTTAGGTAGGTTGAAATCACCTAAAAAAATAACTACGTCGTTGGGATCAGCAGCATTAAAAATACAGTCGATTGCTGGTAACCTTGAATTGGTTGAGAGGGTCGAATATAGCAGCAGCAAATATATAGGTTGCGCTTGCAAATAGGAATTCTTGCGAATTAAGATATGTACGAGTATATGTATAGCAGAAATCTTAGTTCGTAATCCTCTTACGTTTTAGTAATACAGGGACAGATATTTGGGAGGCTTCGGCAAGGAATTGAGTGGTGGGTTAGGAGCGATGGTAGTTTTTGAAACTATACCGTGTTCGCTGGAGGTGTTGTATGCGTTTGGAACTTACGTGAGACGTAAAAGAAGAGAGATCATTAACCACATCATCAGGAGTCATATCTAATTGTAAGGAGATCTGATGGAGCAGATGAGGGCAATCTATGTTACCAGATAACAGCTGATGAACAAAAACTGCATATATCTGCGATATCACGAGGAATTCTAAGGGATTGTAAATTAAGCAGCTTTAAACGATTCACGTAGGATGGTAGATTGTGTGAGTCATCCCAACCTAGCCCACGTAATGCAATACGAATGAATATACGCTGGATATGTACTCGTACTTCATGGCAACGAGACTATACCTGGCGGGCATATTCGAGAAGTGGTCTCAAAAAAGGGATTTAATGACGTTGGGGTTAGAAAAATCCCTACGACCAACATTTAACAAAACCGAGTGATGAGTTAGCTCTACTTATAGTGTTGCCGATATGAGCACGAAAGTTAAGTTAAGTAGACAATGCCAAGGTTACGCAACTCACCGCTGTACTTACGTTACGTGCCCATGAACTTTTAAATTCGAAATTAAATATAATCGAGTAGTTGCTGGCAGTTTACTTTCACGAGTCAATTTTCTTCTTCAAAGATGGAGAAGGAATACTTCGAGTAGGGGAAAGCATTGAAGATGCCAACATATCATTCATTGCAAAGCATCCAATTATAATTTCTGAAATGCATAATCATGTCCTTTCGGATGATCACAATTCAGCAGTAAAAAAAGCGCTGGCACGAGATGGCATTACCTGGCATTTCATACTCTCTCCTCACCACACTTCGGCGGACTGTGGGAGACGGGTGTAAAATCTGTTAAAAACCACCTTAAACGAGTGATCGAGGAACATATTCCCACTTTCGAAGAGTTATATTCGCTAGTTACGCAAGTTGAGACGATTCTTAATTCTAGGCCTTTATGTCACATGTCCGATAATGATATTGATCTGTTAACTCCTTCACCCTTATTTCTAGGTCAACCATATTCCGCAGTTCCCGAGCCAACTTTGGACCTAACGAAAAATCGCCTATCGTCGTGGCAATCTATTCAAGCCATGGTTCAAGGGTACATGAAGAGGTGGAGCATGGAGTATGCGACATCACCACAAAACGAACCAAAGTGGCAGAACGTGCAGCGAGACTTCAAACAAGATGATGTTGTTATTGTTAAGGACCCGAATTTACCTCCTGGCAAATGGATGATGGGCAAGGTGATTAAAACTCATCCTGGTAAGAACGAACGTGTCCGCATTCTCAGGATCAAGACTGCTAATGGAAGTTGTCTTAGAACAATCCGCAAATTGGCTGCACTACCCGTATACTGAAACCTTGTTAGAGGGCCGGCGGAAGGTTAGGAAATGTAATGCGTTTTCGTCATTTATGGCAATAAAATTGTAAGAACTTTGGGATTTTCGTCTCGATTTGCTACAAGCATAGTAAACTTATTTGTAACTCGGAAGTAGACTCTCAGACATTTTTTGAATTGCGTGTAAGCTCTGATAAGTGTTTTGGAATTGAGAATGACAAGAATGACAAGTTTCTTGGTGTTTCGGTTGACTGTGTGATGAGTTGGTCTGCCCATACCGATGCACTTAAAAGATATCTCGTAGCTGCTCTTGGGATCGTCCTAAGTGTATTTACTATGAGTTAGTTCATTCTGAGCTTGAGTATGGTATTGTTTGTTGGGGCAGTACAGATAACAACAAAATAAACCCACTCCTAGTCCCTCAAAAACTCGGTTCAATATGTGCGGTGTTATTCCGGCAATGCATTCTAATGCATTCTAATGGGTATAATATGAATTCCATAGACATTAACGATCAGTTTTTCAGTTTATATGCATTTTTATTGTATTACTTAATTTACTCTTACTTGCTAGACAAAAAAAAGCTTAAAAATTAGCTTAATTAACTTAAAATTATCTTATTCTAGCTTACTGACCCCATGCGGGCACTCTAAGTTAAACCTAACACTTAAATCATGTCTTTTGACGTACCTTACTTTTATACTATACTATTTCTATTCATTATAATTAAAACTAAGAAAACATTTTTAAAAAAAAAAAACTTTGTAACATGACCTTGTTTTCTATTTTATTATAAAACTTAAAACTAAAATCCTACAAACTACCCAAAAATAAATCTTAATCTACTAGATGTAAGTATGTACATATATACAACATACTATGTGTATACCTAATATATAAATATATGTATATATATATGTTTTTTTTTTCATTTTTTATTTTTGTTAATTTTTTTTTTGTTCTTATATATTTTTTTTTTTAAATCTAACTTACTCCTACTCAAAATTATATAAGCCGGCCATGGCTAAAAAAATTAGGTGACCCAATTTGCTTCACATGAAGCTACCTATTACTTGAGGAATTCGACGACGAACTCTCCCTTCCTTCAACTAGCCACCAAAATTGTTGGTGCTGCCGAGCAACAGCCCTCATGTCGCGACTCCCTACCCCCCTACTGAACCGGAGACGCTCCGCACTGCCGTGTGCGACGTCTCTGTCTTAGTTGAGTCGCCTGTCCGCAGCTGTTCGAGCAACGTGGAAGATTAGCAGCACAGCCAATCTGTCCTGGATCAGACCTTTGCTATCTAGGTAGAGGAACGCTTCTGGAGGAACATAACCGTCAAAGCGAACTCTCTCATGGTACATATAATTAGGGTAGTAAGCCCCGGAGATCAGATTGTTCGACGATGTCATTGCGCTTGCAACGTGCCTTCGAGTCAATTTAAAATTGTCCACTCTTATTGTACAAGACCTCATTGCGATAGAATTTTATGTACTCGGACTCTGGTGTTCTGTATAACCGAAGACAAGCCCTAAGGCAAGCCCTAAGGCAAGCCCTCTCAAACACCCGAATCTTTTCCAATAAACTTGCTCTCACGTTGAACCACACGGGACATCCAAATACAAGCATGGGCCTGATAAGGGCCCACTGATCACTTTCACCCTCGCATCGAGTTGGCTGTTATAAAACAGTCTCTTTGTAAAAGCAAAAGCACCTTTGGCTCTGGCCAGAGCAATATCTATATGTTTGTTAAAATACAGATATTGGTCTAGCCAGATCCCAAGGTACCTAACTACATTTCGACAAGCAAGTGGCTGCCCGTGCTGTCCCACGATCGAAAACTTCCGCCAATTCTTTCTGGTATCCCTAGAGGCCCCAGACAAAGGCGTCCTAAACAAAATGGTTTCCGACTTCTGAAAGTTGATTTTCAACTTCCAGTCGTCGCAATATCGCTTAATTTTGTCGAAGTCACGTTGCAAAAGTATGTTAATGACCTCAATCTTTGGACCTGATCTGTACGCGATTAAGTCGTCTGCGTACGCTATGGCATGGTGAAGTGAACCTATCAGATCACTTGTGTAAATGTTGAATAGGATCGGCGAATTTACCGCACCTTGTTGCAGACCGTTTTTAATGTTAAATGTTCCAGCAGAAGTCACATCGCCATTCTTCACGATGAACTGTCTACTGGAGAGCATATCAAAGAGAATATACAGCAGTGGTTTACTAATACCCAACCTGTCCAGCTTGAAGAAGAATCCCTCTAACCATACGGTGTCGAAGGCCTTTTCCAAGTCAATCAGGCAGGCACCAGTGCACTGTTTCTTGGCTTTGTTCCATTGGATATCAGAAACCAGTTTAGACGCAGCATGAATGATATCATGCCCCGCCTTGAAACCGAATTGATTATCCGGAACTATATGTTTGTCCTCAACCCACTTGGTCAGGACTCTATTGATCACCTTCACGAAAACCTTACTGATATTTGGAAGAAGACTGATCGAGCGGGGATTCGCCGGATTGGAAGTATCTTTATCCCTTTTGGGAATGGGATGTACCACCGCAGTTTTCCAATGCGCTGGATAATGTGCATTATTCATTGTATTATTAAACAGGGTGGTATAAATGTCCACCGCTTCAAGTGGGAGATGACGAAGCACAATGTTCGGTATTTCATAGGTTCCCACTGATTTCTTACTTCTAAGTGATTCGAAGATCGTTTGAAGCTCTTTCTTCGAAAGGAACGGGGGTAGTACCCTATCGTCGGCTATGACATTATTTGCAATATTCTCGTCACTGAACTGGGTGAAACCCGAGCTCTCGAATCGCCAATTCGCAATTTCATTTCGAAGGCAGGAATTGTGCACAAGGACTCGGCTCTCCAGGTCGTGGTTCGGGCCAATGATGTCATTCGCCTTGTACACTTCCTGGAAAGTCGCTCCTATAGCCTCTACTTTCTCCTGCGGATCCTCGATCACAAAGAAGTTGTCATCATCAACTGCCTCATTTGGATCGATGCCTGCTGCTATGAGTATGTGCTCGTTGTCCGTCGCTCGGGCGATTTTAAGACACGAAAGGTCGTTTTGATCTTTTCTCCGAAATATTTTATTTATTTGCGGGAACATATTCGGGTTGCTGATGTTTACAGCCCGAATTTTGTTGTTCCAATACAAACTTACAGAATTTCTGTAATTTTCCTTTATTAATGTTTGGAGGTTTTTAATCGAAGACTTCAATTTCATGATCTCCGGGTTATGTCTGTCAGTAAACTGTCTGTACAAGGTTTTTAGTCTTGACAGCAGTCTACTTTTTTGTCGGTGCAGTGCGTCAATAGTTGCGTTGCGGAATAAGTCTTCGTCGTCAGTATGTTGATACCGAGGTATCGTTTTGTCCATTGTCGTTTAATTGTCTCGTCCATTAGTTTTAGATACCTGTCAATCTCCTCGTTTGACAGATTTCTATTGGACGGTGGGTAGAGCGAATTCGAGGAGAGTGCTCTCGATAGACATTAACGATGGCAGTTAAGGAATGCTAAAAACTACGTTAAATATTTTCTGTTCTCGTAGAGAAGGATTTAAGGTAGCCCACATAAACGCACAAAGTTTGTTTCCTAAAACCGAAGAGTTTAGATATGTTTTCGAAAAATCTAGGGTAGATGCAATATGTATTTCAGAAAGTTGGTTTAAGCCAAACATTGATAATGGAATCTATAAGTTGAGTGGATACAGACTCTTTAGGGGTGATAGAAATGATCGTGGTGGCGGTGTAGCAGTATATGTAAGAGATGGCTTAAGTTGTAGAAAGACCCTTTTCTCTTCTTCTGACTCTCTTATTGACTATGTATTCGTTAATATAGTATGTGATAACAATTCTTTGCTGCTGGGCACTGTTTACAGACCTAATAATGATGTAGACTTAACACCCTTCTACGCTTTAATGGAGTCCATATCAGTAGGTTCTAAAAATATAATTATATGTGGTAACTTAAACAGTAATCTTTTGGTTGAGAGGCATCTTGCTGAAGGGATGAAATCTTTTGACCTTTTCCCACTCATCACGTTAGTACTATAAGTACTTTACTTGATGTTTTTTTCGTTAGTCGTACTGATAGCGCTCTTTTTTATGATCAACTTTCTGCTCCAGAATTTAATTGTTCTTACTTATGACTTTCCTGTACATAACCAAGCACCAGGTACCACATTTCAATATAGAGACTTTGCCAATATAGACAGAGTTAATCTTGAACAGAGCATAATTGCCTCACCATGGGAACAAATTTATTTAATGCCATCTGCAGATAACGAGGTACAATTTCTCCAATCAAATATTAACTCTCTCTTCAACCAATATGTTCCGGTAAAAACAAAAACCATCAAAAGCTCATCACAGCGTTGGTTTTCAATTGAAATTCGTCAAATAATTATGCAACGTGATCAAACGTATAATCGGTGGAAGTGATACCGTATAGCTGAATTTCACCTCCGTAATATGGTTGTTCGAGAAATAAGGGCGGCAAAGGCACAATATTTCTCCGGCAGATTAAAATCTAGCCTGGGCAGTCGAAAGCTGTGGAGTAACCTACAACATCTGGGTATAGGAAAAGAAAAACTTTCTTGTCCAAATAATACTGACGGCAATGTGCTTAACCACAAGTTTGTATCTGTAGGACCTCTAAGGCATTCGACACTGTCAACCACGCACTGCTCTGTAAAAAAAGGTTTTCTCCTTCTGCTGTTAAATTGATTTCATCCTATTTAAGCAACAGAAAACAAGCCGTTTTTGTTAATAATAACTTTTCTTTGTTTAACTCGAGGGGTCCCTCAAGGATCAATTCTGGGTCCTCTCTTATTCTCTCTATATATAAATGAGATACCAGATCTAGTCACACATTCCTTAATACATATTTATGCCCATGACGTCCAAATTTATCGAAGCTGCACCCTAGGTCTCATTGAAAATTGTTGCGTTGAAACTAATCAGGATCTTAATAGTATTTTTGACTGGTCTTTGTACTCGTAAAATGGCCTGACACTCAACCCTAATAAGTCCAAATGCCTGGTTATATCAAGAACAAAATTGGATCTGTCATGTTTCCCGCAAATCATTTTAAACAACTCCCCCGTCGATTTTGTGGATACATCAAAGAATTTGGGTGTTATATTTAACAGATTTTTAACATGGAACGACCATATTAACACCATCGTAGGGAAGGCTTATGGCGTTTTGCGAACCTTGTGGACAGCTCAACCAATTACACCAATGGATACACGAATCATATTGGTAAAATAACTTTTAATTCCAATCCTTGTACATGGGTGTGAATTATATGGAAATTGTGATTCAGTATGCACACGAAAATTACAAGTTGCCTTCAACAGTGCCATTCGATACATTTATGGGTTAAGAAGATATGATCATGTGTCACATCTCTCAGTAAAAGTTTTAGGTATGCCTTTCGAAAACTATCTTAAATTTCGCACTTTGGTCTTTCTCTTTAATATTCTTAGAACACGACAGCCTTCCTACCTCTACAATAATTTGCAATTCCCAGCGTCAAATAGTATTTTCTGTCCAATGTGAAAGCAGATAATCTAATTATTTTTGGGGACTTTAACCTGGACTTGTTAAACTCATGTCATTTTTTGGATAGTTACCTTGCTCTTATCGCTGAACATGGATTTACCTCTTTTGTTAATGAGTGCACAAGACCAATTGCTGGCACCTGTCTTGATCACGCTTTTTGCCGTTTCTCAAAAATTCAGTCTAATCAATGTGCTGCTGTTAATTTTGACCTTAAAATTTCTGATCACTGTATGACTTGATTCCTATCTTTGAAAAGAAGAGCAATGTAAAACATTCTTTGACTAGTGCGACAAAGATTAACTTTGTTCACTTTAATAGTGTATTGCGCCGCAATAATTGGGATGAGGTTTTTGCTGAGAAAAATGCTTCTAAGGCTTATGATTTATTTATTGAAATTTTATAAAAACTCCATAGCTGCTTCCAGGAAAATCGTTGTACTGAGCAAATCTGAAATAAGGCTAAAGCCCTGGATAACACCATCTCTTCTTAAAAAAATCAAACTGAAACATAAACTGCGGAAAAAATGTAGTAAACATCCACTAAATGAGTGTTTAAAAAGACGTTATGATTGCATGTGCCTTAAAATCAATAAGGAAATCCGTTTAACCAAATTAGGATTTCGCACGGAAACCTTAAGAAAGAATGGAAAGTGGTTAGCAATATTATTAATATTATTAATAATTAGCGTTGGAAGTATAGTTATCTCGGATCCTATTTCAGTAGCAAACGAATTCAATGAGTTCTTTGCTTCAATCGGGCAATTGTCATCTTCGCCTGATTTTTCTAATACTTGCTATGGTGAACCTAGAGATGATCTTGTAGATAGTGTTCTGCATAGAAGCAGTTTTTTTTTGAACCTATTTCGGGTTCTTGAATTATTAAAAACCATAAACTCTTTAAACAACTCAAATTCATATGGGAATGATGGTATTTCAAACCTTGTGCTAAAAAAAATATCCTTTAACATAGTTGATATTTTAACACATCTTTTTAATTTAAGTATTGTCACTGGCAATTTCCATGAAGCAAAAAAGATAAAAATAATTATAAGGACTGAAACGAATAAAATTTGGAAACTTCAAAGTAAAAAAAAAATATTTTCATAATTCACGTACATTTTTTTTATTTGCTTTAAGACTCTGTTTTTATTAAATTCATTCACAATTAGAAAAAGTAAAAAAAAATTATTTGGGTTCCCATTCTTTCCTCAACTTATTTCGAATGTCCTTCATAGGTTGGTGACAGTTACATCCGTGACCTTTTTGGACGCACACTGCTCACTTTTCCTCAATTTAGCTTTGACCAAAGCCCAATACCTTTCAATGGGACGGCACTGAGGAACATTGGGTGGACTCATGTCTTTTGGGACAAAGTCGACATTTTTAGCAACAAGAAAGCTCAACGTCGCATGACCCTAGTGAGCTGAAGCTAAATCTGGCCAAAATAATGTTGAACCCTCGTGTTTTTTTAAGAAAGGAATCAACCTTTCACTCGTTAATGTACACTTCTCCGTTAGTTGTTCCCGTTGTAATAAACGATGAGCTTCTGTGTCCAAATTGGCAAATGGCCTGCCAAACGAGATATTTTGACCCGAATTTTTCCATCCCAATCGATGTTGTTGATTGCGGAAGAATCTCAGCTTCAAACGAGTTGTAAAACTGCGCACCTGGAAGAGTAGTAAAGTCGGCTTTGATATAAGTTTCGTCATCCAAAACCAAGCACGCTTTCTTGTTGCCAATCAACTCGTATAGCTTTCGGGCTCGTATTTTTATGACTTTTTTTGCTTTTGAGTAGCTTTTTTTTTCGTATTTTTAGACCGTTACGTTTTTTAGATCTTTGTAGCATTGTCTGGTTGGTATTACATTTCCGAGCAACATCTCTGGATGACATAGTCCGGTTTTTTACGATGGTACCCACTATTTTCCTGTCCAAATTTGTATCATGTGCTGCACTTTTAGCTCCACTCTTCTGTTTTCGTTTAACTGTCAACGTCTCCAAATATCGTTTAATAACAGAATCCACTGTACTGCGTGCTATGTTTAAATTTTTTGCGATGACATGGTTTGGACGCGAAGTATTTTCGAGCCATTTGTCGATGATCTTTTTACGGCGATCCTCTGGACTCATATTTTATAAATATTTTAAACCGCACCGAACTAAAATCAATAACAAACTGAAACTAGAGAATATACAGGATAATTTGAGTACAAAATGGGATTGCAATTTTTATGCATTGGAAGTATAGCCCATATTAAAATTTACAGATTTTATTCGTTTCAGTCCTTAGGCTAATCTCGCTGTTATCTTCTATTTCAAAAATATTTGAAAAAATAGTTTAACACAAGATTTTGAAATATCTCGAACTTTTTTAATTCGAACCAGGTTGGATTCAGATCAGGCCTTCTACTGCGGATGCTCTCTTAGAATTTTCCTCTTTTATACACAAAGGCTTAGATGATAAAACATTTTGCAGTGGACTTTTTGTAAATATAACTAAGGCCATCGATATGGTTGATCACAACATTCTTTTGCACAAAGTAAACAATGTGGGTTTCCGTGGTTGTTTCTATGATTGGTTCGCTTCTTATCTGAAGGACAGAAAACGATTGGTCAAAGTAGGAACCAGTTGTAGTAATCTTAAAACTATTAAACTCGGAGTTCCCCAGGGGTCTGTTCTTGGTCCAATTCCATTTTTGAACAACCGTTTGCTGGAAAAATTACTGCCTTTGCAGACGACTTAACTATAGCATATATAGCAGTTAGTCCCTTGAACTTAGTAGCTGATATCAATCATGACCCTAAGCCTAAGCCTAAGCACAGAAATGACCCCGGATGTTAATGTTACATTCCATACATCAAATTGTGGAAGGTATAACTTAATCAGTAACACTCATTACTACTCTTAATTCTAGGGACTCTTTTGATACGATCATCGCTTGTAACACCAATTGCTTTAAAATTGAAAATGTTCATTATTTTAAATATCTGGGTGTAATAATTGACCGTAATTTGAGTTGGTCTGAGCATATTTTAAGTGTGAAGCGTTATCTTCTTTCCACCATTCGTTGTTTTTATCGCCTAAGAATGTTTTGTTCCAATAATAGTCTAAAAACAATGAACTACAGGATTTTCCATTCTAAATTACATTATAGAATAAGTTGTTGGGGGGCGCATACCTTAGTAAACTTCAGCAGCTGATTGTGCTGCAAAAATGTGCAATAAGAAAAGTCTGTAACTCTTCTCGTCTAGCTCATTCCATGGAGTTATTTAGGCGTACGAGAATTCTCCCAGTGCGACATCTTTTCTATTACAAGATACTTAAAATTTTCTTTATGAGAGGTGGATACCTGCAAAGTCCAATATCTGACGCATATATCTTACGAAGCAATTCCCAATCATTTGTTCCAATCCCTGCCTTTCGTACTACAAGCTTTAGAAATTCTTACTCCATTATATCATGCAAGTTATTTAACAAACTCCCTATTGACATACGAATCATAACAACCCTATCCTCTTTTTTGAAAAAGATAAAATGTTGGGTTCTCGGTTTCGAACACAATAATATTGCGGTTTTGTTGCGCTATATTGTATAGTTACTTTTTGTTTTTCGTCATGAATTTTGCTATTAATGATTAATTTTTCTGAATTACTTTCTTTACTTTTTCCTTTAATTACTATTCAATTTGTTTTTATATTTGTATTAAATTTGCTCACCCCACAATGAATTATTAACTTTGAAGTGGCATTAGCTCTATTTTTTCTTTCATAAAATAAAAATGCCACTAACTTATTTCTCTTTTATTTTTTAAGCTAAGTTTTGAATAAAAATGTATGTACGAGACATATAAGTTATATTATAAAATGAGAATAAGGAATACATAAAAAAACGTACCAATATAGAAAATAATCGAGTGCTATCAAATCGTATGATCGCAGTGGTCAAATGATGAACGTTCGCCGTGAGATGACCCAGTCACCAAATGTTTCCTTTACAACATCGAACGTTGCACCGCTTTTATGCCATGTAGCGTCATCTTGTTGCAACCACAGCTCGGACATATTGATGTTGTGGAGCTCTGACTACAGAAAGTTGGTTAACATCGCTCTATATCTGAGACTATTGAGGGAAACGGTGTCACCTTCCTCATTTGGAAAGAAATAAGGTCCGCACCAAACAGTCAATCTTTGTGGATGCATTGATGCTTGGCCGAACATTTGTGGATTGCGTTTGCTCCAGTAATGGCAATTTTGCTTGTTGACGCAGCCAAAAACGCGCCTCGTTGGAGAAGACGATTTTTTGGCCAAAATTCGGATCTCCGTCTAATACTTCCAGCCCCCAATTAACGGACTCACATCTTTGTCTATGGTCGTCCATCTTCAATTCTTGTGTCAGCACAATCTTATACGGATGTAGGCCAAAATATAATCGCAAAATAAGCCGGGTTGATTCTCTGGCGAAGACCAATTCAGCTGATCGGCGTCGAATCGACATTTCTGGGTCTTCTTCTGTATGTTTTCTTCATTTCTCACCAATCTCTGTCTGGTTGGTGGCTTAAGCCACTGTTGCGTATGTGCAACGTAAACTTTGATAAAGGATTTTGATCCTGTTCTAGGAGTGAAACGTGTAAAACCAGTTTCTGTGACTAGTAACATCTGTAGCGATCAAAAATAAAGAGATAAGAAGTTAGTTTTGTACGAGTGTTCGGAATGATAAGTCGCTTATTGAACATCTGTGTCCTTGTGGGGAAAAAAAAGTAAACATGTCGATACGCGAATATTAAGTATTTCAATAATTTCTTTACTTTGTTTCACAACGGCTAGTACTAAATACAGTTATTGTATATTGATTGCTTTTCATAATGAATCTCGATTCTGTGTAATAGTTCATTAAATTTTGAAATAAATTTCAACCAACTGGGCTATTCTATAACAATTTAGTTTTCGTACTACCGAAGATGCAATTAATTTTCTGGAGTCTTTACAATCTGACGAAGAAGATGATTGTGAAATTGAGAAGTTGTATATTGAGCCGCCTGCACCTGAGAATACTAATTCCGAAGAAGATTCTGGTAATGAAGACGACGGTGGAATGCTTCATAACTTACCAAAATCTAGCCTTCTTGCTCCAGGCTGCATTCAACTTACATTTTCACGGGATATTTCTGATATTGATCCAGGAACCCAACACAATGCACCGCTTATACAGGATTCTCAAGCACACTCATCAACATCCACAAAGACAGTCATTTCACCAAAAAAAAAATGGAAAAACGAAAAAGCCTTTCTACTTCATCAAAAAAAACTTTCAAAAAAGTCTGTTCAAAGTTCTTTTATTTGGGTTGAAGACAAGGACCAGGAAGAACAACCTCTTTTTCCCGAGCCTAACTATACAGAGAAGAAATCGTTTTGATGTAATATTCCGCTATCTACACTTCACAGATAATTCAAAACAAAATGATGCCGGAATAATGAAACCAACAGGGGCTGCCATCATAACGTTCGATGCACCAGAACCCCTCCCGGAAATCAAGCTCGGATGGCAGATATTAAAAGTAGATCCATACTATCCCAATCCTATGTCTTGCAGGACATGCCAACGTATAGAACACACAAAAAATTATTGTAAGGAATTAGTTGCTATCTGTGGCACCTGTGCTGAAGTCTCGCCTCATCTAGAGGAATGCAAGAGAACATACTGCGTCAATTGCATGACTGATGAGCACTCATCCAAAGACCGTAATTGTTCTACCTTTCTGAAAGAAAAAGCCATAATAATAATCAAAACAAAAAAAAGGTGCACCGTAAAAGAAGCCAGAGAAGAATATACGAAGTCCGGTCATCTGTACGAACCTAAATTTCAAGCCAACGCATCAAGAAAACCCCTTGCAGAAATTATAAAGGAAAGGATTTCCCTTAAACATCCAGGTTCCAAATATGTAATTGACAACAACATAATCCCGAAAACAACTATAATAACAAACAACACCAATAATGACACCATTTCCACAACTACAATAACCACAGAACTAAACAACAAAAAACGCATATCCCGTTCACACCCTTCGTCTGAATCATTAACGCACCTACATAACATTTCAAGAACTCTCACATTCAACAGCTCATCTCTTACTACATCATCTGGTTCCGACAATATAATTCAAGCTACAGGAAAACTCCCACAGTCAAATCTTCATCAACCAAAACCAAATTTCCAATAAGCTCTCTGCAAATTTAAATAAAAATATATACAAACTAAGATATGGATACACTAAAGAATAAGAATAACATAAAAATCCTTCAGTGGAATATCCAAGGATTTTTCAATAACCTGGAAAACCTGGATATCCTCATCCAAAAATTTTCACCAACAATCATTGCATTGCAAGAAACAAAACTTTTAATACACAATGCACCTACTCGATACAAAAATTACACAGCTTACTTTAACAACAAATCACATAATCGTAATAAAGATGGCACCGCTATATTAATAAAATCAGACATTCCACACACTTACTCCTGCTCGCCAAATGGGTTCCTTACTCAGAATGTCAAAATCAACCTCTCTCAACCTCTGACGCTGCAAAACCTTTATAGGCAATGTGACCTTTCGGTGTCCCCACAGGAATATCTCAGCTTGGCTGCCAATCGTCTCTCGCACAGTATTGTGATGGGAGACTTTAACGCTAACAACTCCTTATGGGGCACCCCGCATACCACCAGCGCTGGAACAGTTATAGCAAACTGGCTACAAAACTCTGATCTGGTGTTGTTAAACAATGGATCACCTACACACTTTTCAACCAGGAACACATTCACTGCTATAGACCTGTCGTTCGCCTCTCCTGCAGTTGTATGCGGCGCTAGTTGGAGTACTCATGATTATCTATTAGGCAGTGACCATTTTCCTATTTTCATTGAGACCTCTGTTCCGTTCGCTTTTCAAAAACTATTTCACCCTCGGTTTATTGAAACTAAAGCGAACTGGGCCAAATTTTCCGAGAAAGCCCAACAGGCAGACAATTTTATCCCAATTTCTCAGAATATCAACAAAGAAGCTGCTAATTTGAAAAAAAATTATAAGACATGCTGCGGCCACGTCGATTCCAACAACACACCCTCCCTCCAGACCTACTCAACCTATTTGGTTTAACTCAGAGCTAAAACATTTGACCAAAGACAAAAGAAAGGCATGATTGAACTTAAAAAGACACCCAAACGTTGAAAATATCATTGCATACCGTCGCATAGATGTCATTATTAAGCGAAGTATTCGTGCGGCTAAAGCTGATGCATGGGCACAATTCCTAGCTTCTCTTCATCCATCCATGGAATCCAAAATAAAAGCTATAAATGGGAACCTTTCACAGAGAGGTATAACCACTGTTACTCACAACTCCACCACCGTAATTGATCCCTCGAAAATAGCATAACTTTTCACAGACAAATGGGCTGGATATAGCTCCAACATAAATTTCTCCGATAAGGTCCTCGGAAGAAAACTCTCATTTAATACCGATTCCCTCCCCCTCAGTATGCATACTTCTCCTCAAATTATTTCTCCAATCACTCTTCTCGAAGTCATGGAAACCCTTAGAAGAATTAAAGGCTCTACACCTGGGTCGGACAAAACAACATTCAAAATGATCAAACAGCTGCCAGTAAAAACTATGTTAAGACTAATTAACTTATATAACAGCGTTCTAGAACGAGGTGTATATCCGCACGAATGGAAGAAGGCCCATTTGGTTCCCATACCCAAGCATAATGCTGACAAACGTTCCCTCGACAGTTTCCGTCCTATATCTCTGCTTTCCGTCCTGTCCAAATTATTGGAAAAAGTAATAGGGAACAGGCTAAAATGGACACTAGAAAAACATCTCAAGCATGGCCAACATGGTTTTAGACAAGGAAGAGGCACTCAAACATTGCTGCACATACTTGACCAAGCAGTGCATGCCGAGTTGGCCGCGCGTAATCATTCGATTCTCTTGTCCATGGATTTGGAGAAAGCTTTCGAGAGAGTGACTGTGTTCGGAATTATAGAGCAACTTAATCAGTGGGGTATTCATAAATATTACCATAGAGTAATCAATTCATTTATGTCGAATAGGGTTTTTATCGTGAGGGTTAATGAACACTTTTCAGCATCTACCCCTATTGATAACGGGATTCCACAGGGCTCACCTATATCTACTGCCCTATATAATGCATATGTTGACTCACTACTCGTGGACATCAAGTCAATTAGCGAAAACATAAGAGCAACTGTAACGTATGCGGACAATATCTTCCTGTTAGCTTCGAGAAAAGCCAAATGAAGTTAACGACGCGTTAGAGCAAAGCTTACTAAAAGCACTCAAATGGCGCGAAAATTCGGGAGCAAGGTTACCAACTAACAAAATGGAAGCATTGCATATATGTCGAAAACACCACTGCCCCAACACACAAGTCAAAATCGGAAATGTGACCCTATCTCTTCTGGACAAAGCAAGAATCTTGGGACTAACTTGCACTAAATCCTGGAAGTGGAATGCACATGCGAAAGTAGTAACAGAAAAACTGGGAAAAATTCATAATTTAATGGAAATAGTCTACAACAAACACAAAGGACCGCACATAAACACAGCCATCAACATAGCGCAAGTCCTAATTAAAGGAGCTACGCAACATGGTCTAACCATATATTCACACTAGACTAAAGGATGCTACAACCAGGTACAAATAAAAATAAATGCCATATTACGTGCTGCAGTTGGTGCACTACCCTCTACACCCATCGACGCTCTGTTAGCAGAAACTAACACTCCAAGCTTCGCAGATATGAAAACGATCGCTCAGGTTAAAATTGCTGTAAAAAGTCTAATGGACTGCAAACACCCACTACATGAAATATGTAGGAACGGCAGAATTATGGTTAAAAAAAGTAAAATCAAAAGCGCGCTCTACAATTCCTTGAAGCTTCTCACAAACACGGCTACTCCTATACCGAAAGAAATTTGCTGAAATAATATCTACCGGCAAATTTGATTGTGTCTTATACTCGTACACTGATGCTTCCTGCAACAATGGAGTAACTGGTTACTGCGTCTACAGGCTGGACCATAATTGTGATAGGTTGATTTCGCAACAACTCACCACACCCAATCAAAACTCATTCACTGGAGAAGTAATGGCATTAGCGGAGGCAATTGAATTTGCAAAATCAAGAACGGAAAAGACAGCTATATGCAGTGATTCCCTCAGTGCCATTCGCAGTATCCGAAACAACAAAAGCAAATCTCCCATCATCCTGAGCCTTCGAGCTGTTATGTCTTCAAATTACCCGAGAATTCATTTAATATGGTCACCTGGACATGTTGGGATTCCGGGAAATGAAAAAGCAGACGAAGGCGCCAGTGAAGCCATTAGAATGCCTCTTCTGTACACCTTGCCACCATTTGCAATAGCTGTATGGACTCAACTCCTTACGAAATTTCGTGAAGATGCAGAAAATTGCTGGAACCAATCTAACTTTTTTTTAAGGACTCATAAACACTAGCGAAAAATCTCTACAACAATTCATTGAGCCGATCACAAGCAGTGAAATTATGCAGGTTAAGGCTAGAGCACACGATGTTCAATAAAGCCCACTTGTATAAAAAGGAGTCTCCGTCAGTTTGCGATTCATGCAATGAAATCCGCAGCGTATATCACATACTCCAAAGCTGCCAAATCACAAGACAACATTTCTCAAACAACGTTCCAAAGCTGGAAGAACTACTTAATCCATCTATACCCCCTGAAACATCAACCCTGTTCCCACTTCTAGCTCAACATAGGATTAACATAATTTAATTTAAATAACGTGCTTAAGTTCCCTCTTTAAAAATTAGCCAGTAATGTACATTTTTGTATTGTAAATATTTATTTGTAACTCGCACAATCTATAACAGCCATATGGGCATAGCACCCCGGCGTTATACTCCGGAAGATATAAATTTATTTGTATTGCTTCCCTTGAAAATAAAATAAAATAAAATAAATAAAAATTTAGAGGACAGTATTTGGAAGTTGCGACCATTGACTGATGCTTTGAAAGTTAGATTTTTAAAAAAACTTTTGTCCAGAGCAAGACTTATCGTACGATGAATCCATGATAGAATATTTTGGGCGACATGGATGTAAACAGTTTTTGAGGGGAAAGCCACTACGCTTTGGATTTAAAATGTGTTGCTTGAATACACCTTGTAAATTTTGAGATCTATCAAGGAAATAATCCTCGCTTAAACAAAGCTTATCAGTCTAATTATGGTAAAAATATTTCACCTCTATTCGACATGATTGACCAATTTGATGAAAATGTGAAAAGATTACCATTTTGCTTTTATTTTGATAATTTATTTAATTCAGTTAGCGCTCTTATAGGGCTCCGTCAGAGGGGCTATCACGGTATCGGTACTATTCGGGAAAATATGATACAAAAATCGTGTCCATTGCCATTGAAAAAAGAGTTGAAGAAAGAGGTTAGAGGTTTTGTAGTCAGCAGTAAAATAAGCGATAGTAATATTGGGTCTATAACTTAATTCGTGCGGTTTGCTAAAAGATGGCGTAACTTGTATTATTCCATTGTTATTATTCCACTGGAATATGTGTTGGAAAGCTGCTGTCATTGTACGTCATTTCAGTATATGTCATTCATTTGAAGCGTAAACAACAATAATTTTTTTTTACTCAAATATGTCGAACTTTGTGCCTGAAAAAATGTGTTTTTGCGGGGAGTTCTTCTTCATTACTTTAATATGAAGAAAACTGCTGCCGAAAGTTATCGTATTTTGGTGGAAGTTTATGGCGAATATGCGCTAGCTGAGCGAACGTGCCAAAAGTGGTTTGCACGATTTAAAAGTGCTGATTTTGGCTTGGAAGACGATGAACGCCCTGGGCAGCCAAAAAAGTTTGAAGATGAAGAACTGGAAGCATTACTCTATGAAGATTGTTGCCAAACACAAGAAGAGCTCGCAAAATCTTTGGTTGTCACTCAAGCAGCCATTTCAAAACATTTAAAAGCAGCTGGATATATTCAAAAGCAAGGAAATTGGATTCCACATGAACTCAAGCCGAGAGACGTCGAAAGGCGGTTTTGCATGTCAGCAATGCTGCTGGAACGCCACAAAAGGAAGTCATTTTTGCATCGGATTGTTAATGGTGATGAAAAATGGATCCATTACAACAATCCCAAGCACAAAAAATCATATGTGAAACCCGGCCAACCAGTCAAATCAACGGCAAAGCCGAATATCCATGGCCCGAAGGTAATGCTCTGTATTTGGTGGGATCAGATGGGTGTGCTGTATTATGAGCTACTAAAACCGGGTGAAACCATCAATGGACAACGCTACCGAACACAAATAATCCGTTTGAAGAGAGCAGTGGCCGAAAAACGCCCGGAATATGCGACCAGACACGAGGCAATAATTTTCCATCATGACAACGCTCGGCCCCACGTTGCTATTTCGGTTAAGAACTATTTGGAAAACAGTGGACGGGAAGTCTTACCCCACCCGCCTTATAGCCCAGACCTTGCCCCTTTTGACTACCATTTGTTCCGGTCGATGCAGAACGCCCTCACTGAAATAAGGTTCACATCAGAGCAGAATATCAAAAATTGGCTTGATTCATTCTTGGCTGCCAAGCCGACGCAGTTCTTTTGGGATGAGATCCACAAATTGCTGGAAAGATGGGAAAAAGTCATAGCTTCAGATGGGTAATACTTTGAATAATACTATTGTACACGCTTCTCTTAAATAAACGTTCAAATTTTGAAAAAAAAAGCGCACGGATTATATACCCAATATTATAATTACAAAATGGATTGACAACTCTGTTGTTGCTATAGCTTCAACTCTATTTGGCAGAAATCCAGGAAAGGTACAACGATATTCTAGAATACAACGTCAGCGTATTTCAGTGCCACGACCAAATTTCATTGCAAAATATAATCAATGTATGGGAGGTACTGATCGTATGGACCAGAATATCAATAACTACAGGATAGGTGCTCGAGGAAAAAAATGGTGGTATTCTATTTTTACGTGGCTGGTAGATGCGTCAATACAAAACGCATGGATATTGCACAAGAATGGAGGCTGTTCATTAATACAGTTACAATTTCGCTATAAAATAGCGTTGCATTACTGTCATGCATATGGCACCGTACGACCACCACAAGGATACCGTCGCCCGCAACAAGTCGATGAATACTATCTTCGGTATGACAATATTGGCCATTTCCTTGTTGAAATACCTAACAACAAAAGACGACGATGTGCATATGAATTGTGTTTATCAATTGTGAAAACTATGTGCAACAAATGTGATGTTGTTTTGTGCATAAAGTGCAATTTGAAGTATCATTTTATTCAATCAGACTGAAATACTAGGTATTTTAAATGTTTTATGTAACATATATTTAATATGTTTTGTGGATTTAGCTTTTCCTTTGCTTTTAGAATGAATTTTGTTTTTTAATTTTATGTTCTATATATTTTATATTCTGTACAATAAATATTACAAAAACTCAAAATTTGAGCATTAACTGGTCAACAAAAAAACAACTTTTGCATGTAACATGAAAACTTTTGTCTAGTTATGTTTAGGACAAGGATAAGGATACTAGAAATAAAATTAAAATGCTTTAAATACGAATAGTTTTTTTGTAATACCATTTTATAGCATATTAGAAATAATTTTGAATTTTTATCAATAAAAAGAAGTTATTTCGATTTATTGCAACATTAATATGAATTTACTTTGATGATTTTCGTCTGTATTTTGCTTCAGGAACGTCTCGTTTTAAT
Organism: Volucella zonaria; assembly: GCA_963966105.1. Taxonomy (NCBI): domain Eukaryota; kingdom Metazoa; phylum Arthropoda; class Insecta; order Diptera; family Syrphidae; genus Volucella; species Volucella zonaria. The sequence goes on along the minus strand of OZ014532.1, from coordinate 98,647,589 downwards.
GTCCAACAGTTATCCGTTAGCATATGTGGGCTCCACTTGCCCTGATATCGTTTTTCTATAGTAGAAATGTCTTGATGGAATCTTTCACCATGTTCATCGCTGACAGCGCCCAAATTTTTAGGAAAGAAGTCTAAATGTGAATGAAGATAATGTATTTTCAACGACATATTACAGCCCAAAGCCTTATAAGTACGAGGGGCGTTCAATATATTCTCGGTATCGATATGAAGGAAAATGCGAATTCAATTTAAATTGTTTTTATTTTTCAATATAATCTCTCCATTTATGCATTTGTTACATCTTGAGATAAGCTTTTTTAAACCCTCAAAATAATAAATTTCCTCTTTCTCTGCAAAATACCGACTTGAGTTCTTCATCATCCGAAAATCTTTTTCCACGAAGACATTTTTTCAAATCCGGAAACAGGAAATAATCACTAGGGGCAAGGTCTGGACTATAGGGTGGGTGTTGGATTTCTTCGAAAACACAATCTCGCGCAGCAGCCTTGAAAACTCGCGCCGTGTGAACAGTGCGTTGTCATGAAGAAGCAATACACCCGCTGCGAGTTTACCCCGTCTTTTCTTTTTAATTTCCTCCCGCAAATTATGCAAAGTGGAAGCGTAGGATGTGGTGTTGATGGTTTCACCTTTCTTTTTTGTACTCAATGAGCAAGATTCCCTTTGAGTCCCAAAAAACTGTGGCCATGGGCTTCCCGGCAGACGGAGTGACTTTGAACTTCTTCGGGGGGTCTGTTCCTTTTTTATGCCACTGCATGGAGGCTTGTTTGCTTTCAGGGTCATAGTGGTGGACCCATATTTCGTCCCCAGTAACAATTCGATCCATAACACCGTCCGCGTTCTCACTACACATCTCCAAAAGCTCTCTACAGCATGCGATTCTCACCTTTTTCTGAGGCCCTGTGAGCATTCGTGGCACCCACCTTGCACTGACCTTTGAAAGGTTAAGATGGTCATGAAGAATGGTGTGAATGGTACCAATTGAAAGCTTGGTGATCTCTGCCATCATTTTCACCTTTATTCGGGCATCCTCAAGAACAAGTTTTTCGACTTCTTTGATGCTTTCTCCCGTACAAGCAGTAGCCGGGGCGCCGGAGCGGGGGTCTTCTTCAATGCTCTCTCTGCCTCTCTTGAACTCACTTGACCACTTTTGCACAGTTGATAATGAAGGTGCGGAACCCTGGTAAACAGTCACCATCTCTTCATGAATAGTTTTTTGACTTTTTCCTTGCTTAGTGAGAAATTTAATTACAGCGCGATGCTCAAATTTCACCATCATCGTCTCAGTTGCCATTATGATTCTGTTTAACTAGAGATAAAACGCGAATTAATAATCACATTTATATGAAATTTTACATGAATGCACTAAAATAATAGTATTACTTGATAAATAAGTCAATTTATATATGCAACCACAGCTTCACCCCGATACCGAGAATATCTTGAACGCCCCTCGTAGATAAAAGCTCCGCAATAATACATTAATAGTCACTTGATCGATGATTTCCTAGAAAATTTTAAGTTACTTTCATGAAAGATTCCCAAGCTGATTTTTCTAAATTACTAAGCTTTTCTTTAAATATATCATCTTTCATCAATTGCCTGATTTGAGGGCCAACAAATATGCCCTCTTTAATTTTTGCTTCACTCAGCTTAGGAAATTTTTCTTTCAAATATAAAAAGTCGTCACCACTCCTGTCCTTAGTTTTCACGAAGTTCTTCATAAGCCCAAGCTTTATGTGTAAAGGTGGTAAAAATACATCTTCAGGCTGCACCAATGGAGGGTTTTTAGTATTTTTTTGTCCGGGAGTAAGAGATTGCCTTTTGGGCCAGTCTTGCTTAATATAATGATTTTTTCGGTCTCTGCTATCCCACTCGCAAATAAAGCAACAGTATTTTGTATACCCCAGTTGTAATCCTAAAATTAGGGCAATCACCTTCAAATCTCCACAAATTTTCCATTTGTGTTCGTTATACTGAATTTTTTCCAAGATAAATTTAATAGTTTCATTAGACTCTTTCATGTTAGAAGCTTCACCAAATGGTATAGAGGGAAGTTTATTGCCGATATGTAAAAGAACAGCCTTTAAACTTACTTTTGAGCCATCAATAAATAAACGCCACTCTTCTGCTTTATATTCTATACCCAAGACAGCCATTACGCCATAGACATTATTACAAAATACAAGTCCATCATCTCGATTGCGAAAGTAACATACTTTTGTTTTAGGTTGTAATAAATTCCATCCCTTTAATCGAGAGCCCAAAAGTTCTGCATGTTGTTTGGACAAATTTAAGTCACGTACCAAATCATTGAGATCTCCTTGTGATAGAAGATCTGGCTCATTGAAAGTCAAGATCCGATGTCGCTTTTTCGATTTCTGGCATAAGGGACAGATCGTTAGTTTGAGGTGGTTCTGGTACCGGTAGATCTTCACTATGAGGGATCGGTCTTTTAGCTGATGGCAGGTCAGGGTACTTCATTTTACTTTTTTTTTAATTGTAATACCTTTTGTATCAGTAAGACAAAAATAACAATCAGATGAGTGGTTCGTTGGTTCCGTCCAAATCATAGGGATTGCAAAAGGCATAGATCGAGATCTTTTCGCCCATCCAGTGAGAAGACCCACACATGTAACACAACAGATGTGTGGAACCCACGCTTTGTCTTGTTGTCCGATGACAAAGCCAAAACACTGTTCATATAGCTTAGTTACTAATGGTGTCAAAATTTTTAGCACCGAAATTACAGTTCCCAACGAAATGGCGGAATTGGAGGAGTTTATCCAAAGATATTCTTACAACTACAGTAAGACTCGATGGACACGCTTCTCCGCAATATTGACAAGAGCACTCGCCTCGAACACGCTCAACCCATCTTCCAACAGGAATTTGTCAAACGAGGAGATCGACAATTACTTAAAACAAATGGACGAGACAATTAAACAAACTATGGACGCTACAATACCGCGCTATCGACATACGACTAACGAAGACCTGTTCCGCAATCCTACTATTGACGCACTGCACCGACAGAAAAGTAGACTTCTGACAAGACTCAAAAACTTGTACAGACAGTTAACTGACAGACAAGACCCGGAAATTAGGACACTGAAGGCGTCGATTAAAAATATTCAAACGTTAATAAAAGAGAATTACAGAATTTCTGTAAGTTTGTATTGGAACAACAGGGTTCGGGCTGTAAACACCAGCAACCCGAATATGTTCCCGCAAATAAATAAACTATTTCGGAGATAAAATCAGTGTCTTAAAATAGCGCGGACAACAGACAACGAACGGTTACTGACAATAGCAGGTATTGATCCAAATAAGGCCGCTGATGATGACGACTTCTTTGTGATCGAGGATCCACAGGAGAAGGTTGAGACCATAGGAGCGACTTTCCAGGAAATATACAAGGCCAATGATACCATTGGCCCTAATTATGACCTGGACAATCGCGTCTTGGTGCACGACCTCCACATTCGAAATGAAGTAGAGAACTGGCGATCCGAGGGCTCTTGTTTCCCCCGGTTCAGCGACGAAAATATGGCAAATAATGTCATTACCAGAGAGGGTGACCTACCCCCGTTCATTTCGAAGGAAGAGCTCCATGAGATCTTCGACACAATCAGGGCTAAGAAATCAGTGGGGACCGATGGTATTCCGAACATCGTGCTTCGACATCTTCCTCTAGAAGCGGTGGACATTTACACCACCCTGTTTAATAATGCAATGAATAATGCACATTATCCAGCGCAATGGAAAACGGCGGTGGTGCATCCTGTCCCCAAAAAGGGAAAGGATGTATCCAATCCGGCGAATCTCCGTTCGATAAGTCTCCTTCCGAATATCAGTAAGGTGTTTGAAAAAGTAATCAATAGAGTCCTGACTAAGTGGGTTGAGGACAAACATATAGTTCCGGATAATCAGTTCGGTTTCAAGGCGGGGCATGCTATCATTCATGCTGTGTCGAAACTGGTTTCTGATATCCAATGGAACAAAGGCAAGAACCAGTGCAATGGAGCCTGCCTGATTGACTTGGAGAAGGCCTTCGATACCGTATGGTTAGAAAGACTCTTTTTCAAGCTGGACAGGTTGGGCATTAGTAAACCACTTCTGTATATTCTTTTTGAGATGCTCTCCAGTAGACAGTTCATCGTGAAGAATGGCGATGTGATTTCCGCTGGAACATTTAACATTAAAAACGGTCTGCAACAAGGCGCGGTCAATTCGCCGATCCTATTCAACATTTATACAAGCGACTTGATAGGTTCACTTCCCCATACGCAGACGATTTGATAGCGTACAGAACAGGTCCAAAAATCGAGGTCATTAATACTCTCTTGCAGTGTGACTTCGATAAGATAAGACGATTTTGCGATGACTGGAAGATGAAAATCAACTTTCAGAAGTCGGAAACCATTCTGTTTAGGACGCCTTTGTCTGGAGCCTCTAGGGATACCAGGAAAAATTGGCGTAAGTTCTCGATCATTGGACAACACGGACAGCCTCTTGCCTGTCGAAATGTAGTCAGATACCTTGGGATCTGGCTAGATCAGTTTCTGTATTTTGACAAAAATGTAGATGCTGCTCTGGCCAGAGCTAAAGGCGCTTTTGCCCTTACAAAGAGACTGTTTTATAGCAGCCAACTCGATGCGAGGGTAAAGGTAATCTGCTACATGGCCCTTTTCAGGCCCATGCTGGTATTCGTGTGCCCCGTGCGGTTCAATGTACGAGCAAGCTTAATGGAAAAGATTCGGGTGTTTGAGAGGGCTTGCTTTAGGGCTTGTCTTCGCTTGTACAGAACACCAGAGTCGGAGTACAAAAAATTTTATCGTAATGAGGTCCTTTACAACAGGGCGAACCTAATACGAGTGGACAACTTCGTAATTAAGCTGACTCGAAGGCACATTGCAAGAGCAATGACCTCGACGAATAACCTGATATCTGGGGCTTACTACCCCAATTACCTTTACCACGAGAATGTGCGATCTGATGGCTTCGTTCCGCCAGAAGCATTCCTCTACCTAGATCAGATAGGGTTGATCCAGGATAGATCAGCGGTCCCGTTAATCTACCATGTCGCTCGAACAGCTGGGGACAGGCGACTCAACTACAACAGAGACGTCGCACACGGCAGTGTGGATCTTCTCAGGTTCAGTAGGGCGGTGGGGAATCGCGATAAGAGGGACGTCGTTCGGCAGCTCCAGCATTTCTGGTGGTTGAATGTTGGAGAAGGGGTTTCGTCGCCGTTTCCGTCAATTACAGACCAGCCTCACTAATGAGGCAGAGCTGACCAGTCTATTTGTTGACTTAAAATGCATTTAAAACTAAACTAAACTAATGGTGTCAAATTCCTTCGCTGAGTTTTAAAAGTAATGTAACCACAAATGTAACAAAACTTGTCAGGATCATTTTTACACTTTCTTGACATTATTTAAGAATCACTTAACTCTAAAAACAGAACAAAACAGTACGCTCTTCAAATAAACAAATTCTCTGAAACAAACACGGTAAATGTCTAATTTTGTGGGTAGTGGCTATAACACGAAAACTAGACTTGATGGAACCAAAATAAATATGGTAATAAAATGACGGTAGGTAGGTAATTTAAAATTAACAATATTGTTGACCAGTGTAATTATTTATCTTTTATTTTTAACAATTTCATGTTTAGTATTGAATATTGCCCACTGTTGCATATAAGTCTGCAACAGGTAAAATCGAGGAGGGTATGATAACTTTTAAAAAATTGAAAACAAAATTAATGTTTGCAGCAGGAATTAAGGTCATCCTGAAATTTTTATTTACTAGTATTTACGCGAAAGAAAACGCTCTGGGCACTAATGGGTTAAGATCCAAAAGAGTTAACTCACGCTCAAATTTTTCCATTTAGCGACGAATGCCTGAACACTGAAGCCATGATGATGACCGACCTTACGACGAAATTCACGTTGCGTATTTACAACTCAGCCGGAATTTCGATAATATATTTTTATAATTCCCGAACATTCGTCAAGCGTAAAACGATGCATCATGAAATGACAAAGTTTACTGAATATTTTGACAGCTGTACGGCATTGGTAACTTTGACAGCTGCTGAAACAAAATAATTCGAAAAACTATCATTGCTATCCGGTCACTTAATTATTCATATACCAAATTCATTTTAGTATATTTCGGCTCTTAAATTGTACATATTTTTGATAGATAATATATGTGTGTATAACAGAAGAAGAGTAAAGAATTTATTATGACCCCATTACGCTCAAAAATTGATAAATTCGATGAAGTTTTTTTTATCTATGATTTGTTCACTGCCTTCGCCTCTAGTTCCCTGTGACCTATAGATCGCAGATACTTTATGAATTTCAATTAAGCTTGCTTAAATTACTATCATGTATAATTTATTTTGAATAGTGATGAATTGGTTAAGTAATAAATTAAATTGAAATTGAACTGAAAACAAAGTACTCTACAAGTGGCAGTTGATAGATCAAACCATACAGCACGACGAAGGTTTCTGTAACGAAGGGGTATAACTATACGAGTACATAATCACTTATGTATATTATGTAATAAACAGTCACTTATTAGGCACTTCCTTAACTCCCATCCCATTAGGAGTCAATGAATATCAATATGGTATGCCATACATACATTTCGAGACCAACGCCACTCACGCAAATCCAAAAGCGTATTCTGTCCAATGTGTAGAGGTATTCTCGTTTCCATTCTCTTGCAAGTTATTCACCAAAGTTTCTATATGGATATTTGCATGCTACATCCGTATAAAGCATTAATTAACATATCAACCGTCTGCACGATACTAGCTCCCGTAGTCGTCCTTGTATACGTGGTGTGGTATTTTCCAGATTAAACCGCGTATTCCAACTATTCCAGGGATCGGGTTCACGCCATATTTTAAATTGTATGCAATATCCTGTTATCTCACAGTGTAAGTCATGAATAAAATATTTCACACACCAACTACATACATACAACAACAACAAAAAAAAAAAAGAAAAAAAAAACAAACGAGTTACGAAAAAAAGTATCTCACTTCGCATCTCATTGATTCTACCTACTTACCATTCAGTGAGTTCACCAGGTTCAGTCCCAGTCCCACTCCTTTTCATACTTAGTTCGAAGCCAGAGGGCGGAAACTAGGGCCTGCCACAGCCACTCTTTTGCATATGCAACATAAAAACCATGAAAATGACTGGGCACAAATGTTTGAAACTATTTAAGCATACTTGCTGGTATACTACGAGTAGGCGAGAGCGAGGGTGAGGGCGAAGGCGAAAAGGCCGCCCTACAACTGGGGAACGAAATAAAGAAAAGGACGAAGGCGAACAACAATAAGAAAGAAGCAAAAAAAAAAAATGCAAATTATATATAAAACAAACTTAAAACAAGGAAATGCATTTAATTAGGGCTCCATGGCGAATGAGTATCATTTTTACACTTCTCCATCCGTATCCGTTGGTACTTATACACAGATATATGCGAGCACTCTTATATACCGCGGTACTAGCTCTCTATCCGGGATTAGCTATCTAGGGGTTTTTTATTGCTGTGGAACCTTTCTATCTAACTCAACCAACTGTTGGTGCTAAGCATAAAAGAAAGGGTAGTAAGGGTTGGTTGCCCGCACATAGACATAGTAGATTTGCATCTTTTGCTAGATTGTTGCGCATTCATGATTATGTTGATGGTGCACGGATTTAGGAGTTATTTGTGCAAGTTTATTGCTCAGCAGAATGACGACCGACTACGACTACGACTGCGACTACGACTACGATGACAACGGCAAACAACCGACGAAAAACAAGGACGAACCTGGAGGAGTCAGGCAATAGTCGAGTGTATCTAACAAATTATGGGGATTCCAGGGTGAAATTTTCAATGTGAAGTTGATTTTCCATGCGCGCGCTAAAAGGGAAATCTTGATTTAGAGGTTGGCGGTTTTTTTTTTTCTCGTCGACAAAGAATCCAAGTGAATGGCATGACGCCTTACTAGGGACTATCATCAGTATGGTGCGATCCTAGATACGGGTATACGTATCCCACTAAAGGAGAAAAAATAATGTGATGCAATAAGCTTTATTGAATTTTCTCTGTCTACATTTGTTCTTTTTTGTTTTTTGTTTTTTTTTGGGAAGGTTGGAATGGGGGAGTAGATAAATATGTACTTACGTACGTTTTGACAAATTGTGGTAGGTACAAAGTTTAGTAGAATTTGTATCCCTGTGGCAGCGTTCTTTTGCTATGAAATCTAATTAGACACGAATGTACATCACCTCGGGTACGTTTTAGATAATTAAATGTGATCTAATCAGATCGGGATAAGTGTGTTATTTTCGTATGAAGATTAACACACTTCCAATGGATGTAAGGTTGATTAAGCTTTGCTATTTCAGACTGAGGCAAATTTGGTAGGATACATACAGGATATGAGTATATACTTACGCATACATAGAAAGACAATGTAAGAGTTAGACGTTTAGAGCATGTGACCTTGGATAAGCATTAATTTAGCAATATCTGATAAAATATTATGTAGTTGTCATTAAGATAGAAGTAACAAACTCCATGCTGCAATAATTGTGTAAAATTTCTGTCTTCAGGATATCTCGAGTTGTTAGCTAACAGTTGTAGGTATTTAGAAAAAATGTAAACGGGTGGTATGTCTCATTTTATGGGAACACTGAGGACCTTACCATAAATCAGACACCATAATCGTGCTAACAAAATCACAATCCACGTTTTCGGTAAACTAGAATTAGGCTAGGATATCTCTCCAACAATGAAACTTGCCAGAAATTGATAAGTATTTGAGGAAGATGAGAAGACTTCTCAGAACACCATCCTACAATAACGAACATCGCATAAAACTACAACCACTTTGCCACTATCGTTTCCAAGATCTAAATGATATTAATGGTCCCTTCATCGCTGCATTTACATTTCATCAAGAATCACTCATAGAGTTGACAGTGTCGCGCACCCATGTCTTCCAAGTGACAGTTTTTTCAGGATGCTGAAACTAGACATATATATCTGTTACCTACTAACGCTTATATAGTCGATCTTAAATTCAATAAAGCGATGGTGGGCACCGAGCTGAAATTCGCGTGTTTTTTCTTAGATCTGGTGCAAACTGCTGATTTTATCAGCCAGGGACTTTCATGCCATGAAACTACACCGATAACGACCGATTAGTTGGATGACTAAAGGCCTCAAGCTGCACATAATATTGCATGCAAAATCCTATAAATGATTTTAAGGAGACTGATGACTCTGTAGTTTAGTTTAGAAGTTCTCTTGCCTTGAAGATCGTGAGGGTAGTCTATCAGTTCAATATGCCCAGTTGCTAAACATGTCTTTCCTCATTTCATCTTGGTCAGGTGGAATGAATTATTGTCATCATAAGCATTTAACATTTTGTTCGTCTTGCTATTAAGCAGTTTGTAGAAATGGCTCTTCCAAATTTTCAGTATTAATTGTGAGTTTACTACAAAGTTTCATTGGCTTTCTCGGCAAAGCCCTATTTGGGCTCTCATCTTAGTTTTACCTTTCAGTTAGCTTTTTAGATATCATTCTGCTTTATCTTTTTCTTTGTGTTCTCGTAGAAACTAATGGACTTCCAACCTTTTTGGTGGTAGAGCTGGCGGGTGGCTTTCGTACACTTGTACAAAGCTGCTTTATATAGATCATACTTTGCTTCATCAAGAAGATAGACCAACCCCACAGGGGAAAGCCGGAAAAAATTCAAACAAGGCAGGAATGACTGCAACGTCTTTCTGAAGCGTGTACAATTTCAATACGTCCACAAATTTGGGGCAAAATATACTACAATATCCCAAAGGTAGTAACAATTTTTGATCGGTTGTTAAAAACATTAGAAATTCTGCCTCATCGTCCACCCCAACGCTCATTTATAATGACATTCCAACTGTCAGATCTTTAGACAAGTCTAATCTGCTTGCTGCACACTTTGCGGCCAGATCAACACTTTCAGATTTTGCTTTGTCTCCGCCTACACTTAAATGCGTCGAATCTTGAATGGGACGTCCTCAATGGATTAGAAATTACCTTTCGGAACGTTCAATTAAAGTTGTTTTGGATGTTTTCAAATCTGATATTCACAAAATAAATGCTGGTCTGCCCCAGGGCTCCGTTCTGTCTCCGACACTCTTTTCATCAATGATCCCTTGCCTGCTACTCTAATCCAATATATTCCCGCCTCTGCTCTTCGGTTGTAGAACGAGAACGGCTGCGTATGTTAAGCTCATTAAATTCCGATATTAACGGCATATCCAATTCAACACAGTGGAATTTAATGCTTCTAAAACTCAATGCTGTCCGCTGTCATTAAAGCGAAATCTAAATTCCCAGTCATTATCCATGAATGGCACTTACATCGTCGAAACCCAAAAACTTTCCATTTTCGGTATGCTTCTCACTGATAACTTACGTTGGAATGACCACATATTTGATGTCATCAAAAATGAGCCGAAATGTCTAGGTTTCCTCAAACGATGTATGAAATACTATGCTCACATCTGGTCAGGTGCTCTTAAGACCTTTTTGAACCTACTAGATAGGATCCAAAATCGTGCGCTAAAACTCATAGGTGATGCCAATATTACACAGTCATTCGACACCCTCGAACACCGGCGTAACGTCGCCTGTCTCACCTCGTTGTATAGCTATTTTCACCACCAGTGTTCCACTGGAATTGCCAGTAGCATTCCGCCCCTTAAAATTTTAAACCGTAACACCCGTCTCGCGATGAAAGCGCATCAGTACATCCTCAAGATCACCTTCAGACGTACTCTGAAATATCGTGATTCTTTTCTAAGCCGTCTAAGCCGCTGGAATGCCCTGCCCAGCTCTTGATTTCCTAGCCAATATAACTTGCAAACATTTAAAACCAACGCACATCGATATCTCTCTTTTTTCTCTCCTTAACTTCCTTCCGCCCGCGCTCTATGCAAACATCTTAAGGGTACATAAAATCCCTTGTGCCCACAAGGGTTTCATTGTGAGATAGAAGTGGTCGCCTATATTTAATGCTAATGCGGTAGGATATCGTGGTTTCTTGCAGTTCCAATGTCGAATTTTCTCCACCGTTGTTGTTGTACATGAAAGTTCGAAAGGTCGGACATGTAATTCTGAACACGGCATTCTAGCTATGGTCACGTTTCATCTCTGGGAAAAATTGATCAACGTCAATGATCTTTAAATCATCTACAATCTTAACGTTGGGTCATATTTAGGATATGTCACATTGAGGAGCTCGGACAAAGGATCTTTGGCCAACACAATAAGTGGCTCTTTAAGTTTTCTATGGTCTCCCTCAAGATGAAGGTCTATCCAAAAGCAGCCTTCCCTCTCCGCCAAATAATGGTCAGTTGTTTGTAAGCATCATGTGCCAAATGGGTGATTTAAGCAACGAGACTACCGAATCACGCGCGCTGTTAAACGAATTTGCAGATCATATCCAGATAGCTTCTAGTAAAACCAAGGATATACCATATAGGTGCAATCACAGCCCCTGTCGTGCGCATCGTATAACGCTGCGATTCTTACTACGATAATAACTCCTGGGTCATATTCTCTTTCATCACAACCCTCTCTGGAAATTGATGCTACAATACTACACCACTTCCCGAACCCCAATCTCACAATTCGGAATCTTATGAATCCTTTCGGAGTGGAACAAAAGAATAGAAAAGTTGAACAATTTTTACAGAGCCGAATCAGTTACCTTTTTAATAAGAGGTAGGTACACATCTCGATCACACCAGACTAACTAATATTTTTTGCCATCAAAAATTGACACGTAAACAATAACGATCGTTTAGCCTGAAATTACAATTTCCTGATCTTGTGAACGCTTTACACAAAACAAGTGATGAACTGGAAGAGTTTCTAGTTTTTGGAATAGGAGGAAGCTTGGGTGTAATATTTTGCTGAAATAAGTTCCTCCCCAGCAGGCAATGCCATAGTATAGTATTGAGTGAACAATTCCGTAATAGATCTTCACCAAACGATCTAAGGAGCGAACCTTACTAAGGTAGTAGATGTTCTAAGAGCTACAAAAATATGGTAGATTCCCAGATTGTCTGTGGAGAAATTCATCCTTGAGTAATGGTTTCAATTTGAAAACACTTGTCATAAAAAACTAGTACAACTATCAAAGAAACGAGATGTTGTATTAACGCTGCAGGAGGAGCACCCGAGTTTAAATCTTTTACATTCAAATACGTGAAAGAAAACGCTGCGCTCAAAATTGTTAAGAGCTGAGAAATGGATAAACATGTTGTGTTGCTGCTTACAATCAAATTATGTTCCAAAAACCACATTCATAATAAATTAAGATCCCAATAAATATCTGGCACAAGATTCAAAGCACTTTCTGAGCCATAAGCGAGTCCCACAACATCTGCAAACACTGTTACTACGCTTTTAAAGTTCAAACTAAAGAAAGAGTTGGAGTTAATGTATAACAGAAAGAGTATTGGTGCTAGTACAGAACCTAGTGGCACCCTTAGGTGAAGAATTTCAATTTTGCTGCACACATCATCAATTCTCACTTTCTGGGATCTATTCTTCAGGTAAGATTCAAACCATTCTCAAACAAAGCCACGAAATCCAGCTTTTTCAATTTCATCAAGCAATAAAGAGGGATTAGCTATAGCAAAGACGTTGGTTATATCAACAAATAAGCCAGTATCATCAAGATTGCTTAACAATTTCGAACAAAAATGTAAGAGAGCTTATTTGTTCGAGTTGTGCCATCGATTCATATAGAGTCGGGCTTATCATGCAAATAAGCGAGATACAGGCGAACATTTTGGTAGATTCTATGGTATCTTTAGTGGCAAAGGACATAGCGGGCGTAGTTACAGATATCGGCTTACAGTGGAGGGAAGAATGTGGTCTCAGATTAGAGATGGAACTTTAGAGGAAATGGACGTGTTGTGGTCTTCAACCGACAAGGACGGGGAAGGACTGAGCATATGGGATCGGACGAAATTTGTATAAGAGGCGGAATTTGAAGACAATTTGGCAGCGGTTTGGCTTTTAGTAGGGAGGGAGTTGGGCGTGGGATTGAAAGACACGCATTTGGGAAGACTAGATTTCGTGGGGAAATGAGTTTTGTGAGAGCTTGTTGGGTGAATAGGGGATGGAAGTCTGAAGAATCAGTAGTGCAAAAGGGGTGCAAAAAAGCCATTCGTATTTCGTTGGAATATTAAATTTGAAGCGACAAATAAGTCTTTGATGTTTTGGTTGAGCTGATTTCTTGGCAGTTAAAAGTAGAGATTTTAAACTTACGCTTGAAAAACTCTTCAAATCAGTTTGTGTCGATGTGATTTGATCTACCTTTGATAGCAAAGATGGCACAGCTACGTTTGTTGCTGGCATTTACAGTTTATGAAGTTGCTGTTTCCATTTCGAAGAAGTCCAGGAAGTACCAAATCGAGTGATTGTCGGCTTAGGAGGTGGTGTAACAATTTTGGCCAATGGTGTTGGTGATAGAGAGCGAGGTAGCAATAAAGGAGTCTCTTGAGGAATGTTTACAGTAATCTCAAGCATTTCAGATGGCAGAGATTTATTGTACATTGCGATAGATTGAGGCTGTGGCTGTATGGGGCGATTATCAATTTTGTTGAACGTCAATCTGATATAGTCAGCAATGTAACGGAGAAGTAAACGAGATGCTGCGACGTCATTGCTCACATCATTCATTTTGAACATAATGTTAGTTGAAATTTGGTTAGTGACACTGTTCACATCATCAACGTTGTAATTGTCTTTACACTTTAAGAGTTCTTTGAAATGGGTAAAATTTTAAATTTGGATTTATAGATGTTGGTACGAGGGTAGTCCCAGAAGTACCCGACCTGGCGTATAAATGGCGGTTATTGTTTAAAAAGAATGACTATTGTAGAAAGTACCAAGTACCTTGTCAAGCTTAAATTTGAAGTTTGACAACGCTATGTTGTTTAGTATTTGTTCGGCAGCCACCTATAGTGAATGCCCTCAATGAATTTTTAAATATGGAAAAAATTTACCCACAATGTCAACACATGGACGGATTCCACTATTACACTAGCATGGATACGAGCACCACCAATAAGATGGGGAACGTTTGTAGCAAACCGCATAGCAGAAATCCAACGTCAAGTAAAAATCGAATCCTGGAGACATGTTCCTACCAACGCAAGCCCTGCTGATTTAACTATTTGTTTTCTTTCTAGGTGGTCCATGTTGAGGAATTGTGTGCATCTTCTCAACGCATGCTGGCTTCCTTGACACACCTTGCAAGTTACGAATCTAGATGTCTGGTTTGCGATGAATACCTTGGACTGGTTCGCATGTGGTGACCGCTGTTTGACACCTGATGATTGACCTGATCGTCCTGGACTCGAAGAACCTCCTTTTTGCTGCTCCAGTGCCTAAAACCTCCGAAATCGCATTTCAAGTAATTCGGTAAATTCCTCGTACTGCCGGGTTTTTCCTCCCAGAGCTGCTGAAGTCAGCACGGAAGTTTTTGCAGCAGGACAAACATGACAATTGTGTCCTGCTTTTCCACCGGTAACTCCAAGTTTCCCAATGCATGGATGCATTCCTGAAAGGTATCCAACAGCTCCTTCAGCCGATTTGCAGATTCCTTCACCAACGTAGGCTGACCGAAAAGCAACTTCAGCTGTGCATTCATTAGTATACGCTTGTGGTCGTAAGATGAAATTAGCAGCTCCCACGCCTTTTCGTAATTATCTGAGTCCAGCTGAAGATCTTGAAGCAAACGTTCAGTTTCACCTCTCAATGAAGACTTCAGATAGTGCAGCTTCTCGATGTTGCTTAATACATTCATTTGAAAGATCTCAATCCAATAAACATCAAAACGGAACTGGCTTCTGCTCTGCGGGAGTCTGCTACTTCGTTTACAACAATAAAATATTGGATGGCAGAGAACGACGAACATTGCAAATGATGTGAGTTCACCAAAAATGTTGAAAAAAATCCACAAAGTGGTATTAGATGACCGTCGATTGAAAGTGCGTGAACTAGCAGATATGGTAAGCACTCCAAAAAACGATGTACGTCGCATGTTCACTGAAGAATTGGACATGAGAAAGCTGTGAGCAGGATGGGTGCCGCGATTACTCACAATGGAACAAAAACAGCGTCGTGAGGATGTTTCAAACGAGTGTTTGGCGAAGCTTCACAGCAATAAATCCGAATTTTTGCCTCGATTCATAGCCATGGATGAAACATGGATCCATCACTTCACACACGAGACGAGGAATGGCCTCAAAGGGGAGAATCGGCTCCAAAGAAGGCGAAGACAGTTCCATCTGCAGGCGAGCTTATTGCGTCAGTTTTTGTGGAATGCGCGTGGGATAATTTTCATTGATTATCTTCACAAAGGAAAAGCAATCACCGGTGTGTATTATGCGAACTTATTGTAGCGCTTGAAAGATGAAATCAAAAAAAAAAGTTTTGTTTCATCAAGACAATGCACCAGTTTTGGCGATGGCCAAAATCAATGAGTTAAAGTTCGAATTGTTTCCTCATGCACCCTATTCGCCAGATTTAGCCCCTTCGGATTATTTTCTATTTCCGAATTTGAAAAAAAAATGGCTCGGAGGGAAAAGATTTGCCAACAGTAAAGATGTGGTTGATGACTATTTTAAGGAGCTCGACGATTCTCACTATAAAAAGGGTACTGAAGCTATTGAACATCGCTAGGAAAAGTGTTTTGAACTAAGAGGTGACTATGTAATTAAATAAACATAATTTTCTCCAATTTTTTGTGTTTTATTTGTTGAGTCGGGTACTTGGGGGACTACCCTCGTAGGTTGATAGATGGTACTAGAAGGTCCTGACGTGACGTGGTCAATCTTCGAAAACTGGTTCTCAATTTCTTTTAAACATATTTTATTTTCGGCGCGAACGTCACTTAAGGAGTTACTAAGGGACTTTATCGCGGGCATTAAGTGGGGCAGACGAAGAGATCTCTTTACATTCGTCGCAGAAAAAGCGGACATTGTTTCTATCGATTTTTTGCTCAAACCGACACAAAGGTACGATTTACCGCAGACGCGGCTTCAAATAACCAGGTCAGGTTGTGTTTCGATGGTAATTGCACTATCAAGGCTACCGCAGTACTTAGACATATTTAGTGTGGGTAAGGTCAGTTGTACTGTGGTTGAAAAAGAAAGAAATCGCAAAATAAAAAATAAATTTGCGGATGACCGGAGTGCGAAAATAAGTCATTGGTTAAGCACAATAAATTACTGAATCAAGTAAATTATTACACACAATAAGCGAGAGTTGGATTGAAGACACGGAGATACGTCCAATTGGTTTGAAAGTCAGAATTGAACTCCATTGTTATCTAAAGTATTTTATGTCCAATTAAAATCAAACTCGATCTATGGGATAGACTTAAGCTCTTTCAGCCATGCGCTTTTAATGTCACCTATGCGAGCCAGAATGCCTCCACTGGGACGATTGAGCCTTAGTATCGACGTCATATCCATGAACCCATGTTCCATCACCTGTTATAACACGTTTCAGTAATTCTGCATCGTCGTTGACTTCATTTAGTAACTCCTGAACAACTTTCATTCGCCGCTGTTTTTGTTCAAAGCTCAAAAATTTTAAAACAAATTTTGCTTGCACGCGTTTCATACACAAAACATTTGAAAAAATTTCATGGCATGAGCCAACTGATATGCCAACATCATTAGCGGCTTCTCTGAATGTGATTCAGCGATCGTTCATAACCATTTCTCTCACTTTTTCCACGTTTTCATCGGTTGCTGATGTGCTGGGGTCTCCGGGGCGTCCGGGGCGTTTCATCTAGGTCTTCACGGTCATCTAGGAAACGCTTATACCACTCGTACTCTTGTTTTACTTATAGCAGACTCACCATAGGCCTTAGTTAACATTTCACACACTTTGTTACACTTTATTTCATTTTTTACGTAAAATTTGATACAAATTTTTTGATAAATCGCCGAGCTCATAAAAACACGCCTAACGTTAGCGGCTGCCACAGACAAAGTAAACAATGAATACAGCTGAAAATTTTATCATACTTCACCGGCATTTTGACAATCGGACTCTCCAAACGCGTGAAATTTAAAAATTCCGGTCATTTTCTGAACATACTTCATAGGTACATTTCTTATTATACGTTAGGTTAGGTTAGGGTAAAATAGAGGTATTATGGATAAGCCATCACATAGACACCAGACCCATCGCGATCCCTGTCGAACCAGTTGAATTTATCTTCAAATGGCAAAAACCTAAACAATCATCCTGGTGAAATATCAAATTTTTTGCATAAGCGAAGAAGGGCTTTGAAGCCGACTGTGCGATATTACCTCACGCTTACACAGTATGTGTGTTAGATCCTCAACGGCTTGCAGATCACCACAGAATCTGAAAATATTCGTATTTGACAACTTGAGTCTCTTTGCGTGTTTCCGCAGAAGACAGCGCTCTGTCAGGATTCCTATTACTGTCCTAAGCTTATCCCTGTTTAATTTTATTAACTCCTTAGATCTTTTGCCGTCAAAAAGGGACCAGAGAGACTTGGATACCCTGTGTCCTTCAAGACTTGCCCACTTTAGGTTGGCAGTCTTTATGATTTTTTTTTATCGATACTATGCAAAGGGGTGGTTTGATGTTAGCGACCCCACTATTATCGATTAGCCTTCCTCTGCTTGAAAACTTATCCGCTTGTTCATTTTCTTTTATACCGCAGGATCCTAGCACCCAGCACAGTCTCACCCGTGAGTGTATCAGAATTGATACTGGTCGATTCCATTGCCTTGAGTGCGACCTGGCTATCCATGTAGATAGCGATTTCTCTTTCGGATACCGATCTCATCTGCATTACCTCAGCCGCCCTGAGAACAGCTAGAACCTCCAATTGGAAGACACTGCTTACCTCCGGTAGTCTTATAACACTCTTAGTTCTGGGTCTTCCGAGAAGAAACCAGAATCTGTTACTTCCTCTGTTTTTTAGCCATTGCAATTACATTTGACCTGATTATTGTATTTTTTTTCCCAGTCCTCCCTCTGGGAGGCCAACCAAGGAAGGAATTTCGTTGTTAGAATTGGATTGCCTGACAATAGCTCCGCTAGTACCGTGCCATGTCGAAACTACTGTTCTTGAAGTAACCCAGATTAGTGAGTTGTATCGCACTGTTACCAGCAAGTTTTTTGATCTATAGATCAAGCGGTGTTATGCGCAGCGCAGAAAGATGTCCAATTCTGCCCTAGGGATGGTAAGGAGCGCACCTGTAATGGCTATGGAAGCCGTTCTATGAACCGCCGCTAATTTTCCGTAAACCGCTCTCCACCAGACCAGTGCTCAGAATTAAGAACAACCAGTGAGGGTTCTGCTTGAGGAGCTCTTTGGATGACATGGTCCTCTTTATACACATAATTAAACGATTAATACGCAACAAGTTTCCATGAGTAAATGTTAGATGACTCTCTGTAAACCATAAACTCATATATTTCGAACTGTTTAAAATGAAAAGGTTTTACATACAAATCCTGATATGTACTCGTCTTTACCATTTAAGCGAGTGAAAATGCCATAGGCTGCAACATGGCTGGATAAATTCCAACTACCTAACACAACAGTGTGCTTTAAATTTATAAAATCAAGATAAAACATCTCCAATCTGTTTTTTTTTTTTGTATTTCTAGATCGCTTCAATCCAACACTCAAAACGTGAAATGTGCAATTCTTGGTGGCTAACAATAGTTGTAATTGGATGCTTATGGAATACCCAGCCACTCGAATCAGTGAAATCATGTCCAGCCGAATGCATTTGCCTGTCTCAGACACAAGTAAGTACACGACATTAACTATGTAAGGTAGCTACAATCGGTTTTACATTGCATGTCCTGTCCGTTGTTGTTTTGTTTTAGAAAATTCATTATTCATTGGTGTAGAAATTCCATAGTAGTTGCAGTGAAAATTGAAAACTGCATCTGCTGAGCTGAAATTCTGAATTTTCGAAATACTATAAGCCTGCCTCTCGACTAATTTTATTTTCTTATTTCACCATTTTTGATGAGAATAATTTTTGTTTTTGGTTTTTTTTTTTTTTTTTTTTTTCCAAACATAGGTCCTTTGTAACACTGGCGGACTTGAACAGATTCCATTACGACAATTGCCATCGACGGTGGAGAATCTCGCGTTAACCAAAAACAATTTCCCCATCATAAAGCCGGATTCATTTGCCGGACTGCGGGCACTGAAGAAACTCTCACTGGATGGTAATAATATAACGAAAATCAAGCAATTCGCATTCCGAGGATTACCGCGTCTGAAAGAGCTCTCCATTCAATATACACCGTTACAGACGGTTGCCCAATTCGCATTCGCTGGCCTACAGAATCTGTCGACCATCCTGCTGAGTCATAATCAAATCATCCGGATCGAAGGAAATGCATTCGCCGGCACCTCGAACGTGAAATTAATTCTGCTCACCAACAATCCGATGGTGAGAATAGAAACTTCCGCTTTTTCTGGTCTCACCAATGTTGGCCATTTAATCCTGCCATCGGGTATAAGAATTATCGAACCGGACGCCTTCTATGGCATGGATACGGTTGGTCTACTAAAGCTGGCATATATGGATCTACGCGAGCTGGCCATATATACATTTCGTGGCCTCAGCAATGTCCTTTTGCTGACATTACAAGAGTCCGATTTGGGTGTTATATGTACAGGAGCATTTAGTGGATTAAATCAAGTGGAAACGCTTCAAATTTTAAATAATAAAATCGACGCATTCGAAGAACTCAACATAACTTATACGCAGCAGATAAAGTTCCTTAAATTGCAGGGTAACCATATTCTGGAGACACCGGATCCAAACTCAATTATTCTCGATGGTGTTGACAATTTATCATTGGTTAGCAATCACTTTCCCTGCGGCTGTCATATACACACATTATTGGACAGCCCGTTGGCGGAGGGTGCCTACAATCAGAGTGATTTTCTGTCAAAGAACTTTTGCATATCACCGCTGGAGGTGAATGGCAAATCGATGAGCGAATTGGATTTGGATGCGATTGGCAGGTGCCAGGAGCAGGTGACTAAGGGGAATCTCGGATCATCTTCCATGACACTGAATGTAAATGAGATGCTAACGCTGATAGCCTTGACAATTTACTATCTATACTTTGCAATTCACACATGTGATTGCAGACGCTGGTGTCGCAGATGTTTACTGGGATTTGTATCGTTGCATTCGAAAAACGGCGATGAACGTTCCACCACTACTACTGGCAGTCCTACGGGTGGAATGATGAAGAAGCCAATGACAGTGGCAGCTATTGTTGTTGATGACAAGGGTGAAGCTGCAACAAAAACAAAAAACAACACCAACACCAACACCAACACCAACAATTTCAGTCCCTGCAGCCGATGTCAAAGTCGAAGTCGTAGTCGAAGTCGCAGTCAAAGTCGTAGTTGCTGTCGTCGAAGTCATCGTCGTCTTCGTCGTCGATGTCGATGCCGGTGCCGATGTCGTCGTCTTGCTCGCCTTTGTCGGGTACGTCCTCCTAGCTGTCAAAAACTTCCAATGAATATAAATAGCGGATGCATCGTTAAGTTGTAGCAATGACAATGCCACCGAATCCAACGGTAATCGAATGCGAATCATCGATTGGTGTGTACGAATATTCGTATGTGTGTTGCCATTGATGTCCCTGTAGCCGTCACCATTGTCGTTGTCGTTGTTACTCTTTGCTGTGTGTTTTGTACAGTTTTAAGTTGTGAATATAGTTTAGATTCCGTTATTGTTGCTGTTGTTGCTGTGGTTGTGTATGCTAACACAGAATTTTTAAGAACAAAAAAAAATACAAAAATACAAAAATACAAAAATTGGTTAGAAAGAAAGGGAGAAAAGATGGATGGAAATTGATTATTGATACCTTCGGTGGATTGGGACTGAAAATGTGTTATTTCCAGCTGAAGAAAAAAACAAAGAAGGAAACGTAAACACAATTCCGTCTAGAAATTTGTTTTTTTTTTTATTTTTTAATTTTTTATTTTTTTTTTATTGTTAACTTTAACATTTATCTTTTTATTTTAATTTTTATTCTACTTTACCGGTAGATACGATTGGTTTGGTAAATTGGACGGGACTTCCTTATTCAGATACTGATCTGCTCTTGACAATGTAGTGATCTACAATATTTTACCCTCCTTGATTGATAAGAACTGCAATTTTGGTGTTTCAGGAATTTTCTTTGAGCTAAGAGATCACAAGGTGAATAACTTAAATCGCTAAACGCATTCATACTTACTGTCATTGTTTAACTTTCCAAAATCAAGCAGTAATGGATGACAGATAGCTTAGTCGATCAAGTTGGAAGCAGACCCTCTGTGGCCAGAATATGAAACTCTATATCCCGATAAGTAAGCAAGTAATTAAAAACTTGTTACGATTTCATTCGCACTACTTTAGGAAGGTGGAATAATTTTTTCATTGAGATAACCAACTACGAATCTTAAGAAAACTCTCCATGTAGCCAAGTCAAATGCCTACATCAGGTAAGTTAGTGTTGATCCCTTTTCACTCTGAGGCGCTACTTAAGGCAAGGTCTTTCTTCCATTCGAACTCATTTCCTCGATATTCCTAAATCGGGTAATTCCATGGTAACTCGCGTTACATTCAGATGCATTTACTTCCGTTTGATTGACATTATCTTGTTAAAGGTCGCAAATAATTAAAGAAAAAAAATTATAAAAGTAAATAGTGTTCCATTAAAAAAGGATTTTGAAAAAAATTTTTAGAGTTTTGAATGTACGAGTAAGCGATCGGTTAATAATAAAATGGCAAGGAGTTTAAATCATGCAAAATTGGAGAGAGTACTTGAAGATTTGAGTAACTCAGAAAATAAGGCCCGGGACTTGGATTACCTGGCAATTCTTTTGATGACCTCAATTACCGTACGGAGGAAGAAAGTTCAAGTTCCAAAGTTTCTCGGGAAGATGAATATTTTGAAGATGACGTTATGGGAATTGTAACAGATTCAGGTAGACCAGGAGCAACGACGCGGCACCTCACATGGCAACCTGTTGATGGAGTAAGACAACAATTGAGTAAAGATTTTGCGAATGATGGAGTAGCTCCTGGTGTTAGCGCACAACTTATTGGAAAAAATCCAGTCGATTTTTATTATTTCTTCTTCAGTGACGAAACAAATGGGTTTGTAGCTCAAAAAATCTTCGCAATGGACGGAAACAAACCCTGAAGAAATTCGAACATTTTTAGGTTCAATTTTGTGGATGGGCCTTGTTGGTTTGCCCCAATTGTGAGACTATTGGTCAAGAAGCTTTCTTTATGTCAAAAATTATGATCCGAAACCGCCTCGAAATATTACTTAGTATGCTTCACTTTGTGGATAATAGTATCAAAACAAACGATCGCTTGTCAAAAATTACGAACCTAGTAAAATATCTGGAATTAAAATTCTAAGAAGCCTATACTCCGTCATTACATTCCAAACAAAAGATATACCTAGATACGGTGTAAAACTATTCAAACTATGTGCCCAAGGGGGGTATACTATACATGGGCATTCAAGATTTATACGGGAAAAGAAATGGCAGATAACACATCTGTATCAGAAAAGGTAGTTACATTACAAGCGGAATAAATGGAAGTTACAAATAAGCCTAGTATGGTGTTTGATTACAATAAACGAAAAACGTTCATAGATCTGTCTAATCAAATGTCTTCACCATATCTTCGACGTACACTAAAATGGTATGAAAGGGTAGTGTTTCATCTGTTGACTGCAACTCGTTTGGCATAAACAAAATGAATATATTGCGTGATCACCGGTAGATACCTAGGGCTGAAGCCACTTACCCACCTGTACCACCAGTGGACACCACGGTCCATTTAAAAAGACAAAAATGTGCCACCGGTAGTCACACAGCACTTAACGTGTTAAATACAACAATTGTTAAATCAATTTTTTTTTTAACACAGCTAAGCTCTGTCCTACGTCTTCACTGTCGCTTTCCCAACTATATGTTTGTTTGCGACAGCTTTGATTTTCTTGTATGCCCATATTTAATTCTTCTGATGTTGGAGCCGTTTGTAATGGATTGTTTACCCAAGACATTATATGACAATTGGATATATCAATTATCAGTGGCGCTTCGGAAAAAAGTGAATCCAAATTCATTTCCTTGGTCATGTCTTCAAAGTCCTTGGGTGAACTTATATGTAATAATTTTTCTGAAGAATCCTTTGCTGTATTAGCGAAATTTTCAGCATTGACGACAACGGTTTACCTTTATTTCTAACAAATCTTTTAATTGCACCGCCTATTCCATCGACCGGGCCTTTTCCAAGTGACGTTGCGAAATACTCGTAGTTCCATACTGTATGCTTCTTGTTTCTTTCTTCCAGCATTTTTAAGCTCTGAGCAATAAATTTATTTTTAAATTGGGAGCTCGGACCATCAGATCATATACGAGGATTGTCTGAAAAGTTTCCGAACATACAAGACATTTTTTCTCAATTTTTTTCTTATTTTTCTACATAATCTCCTTGAAACTCTATACACTTCTCCCAGCGATGCTCCTATCTCTCTAACCCGTCCAAATAGTACTTGGCGTTTTTCTCTGCAAAGTAATTGTTCACGAAGGTGATTGCCTCCTCATTTGACGAAAATCTCTGTACCCCGAGCGCAGTTTTTAGATGAGGGAACAAAAAGAAGTCGCTTGGGGCTAGATCTGGTGAATAAGACGGATGGTCAAGCAGTTCAAACCGTAATTCATGGATTTTCGCCATGGCAACCGCTGAGGTGTGAGACGGCGCGTTGTCTTGGTGAAACAGGATTTTCTTTTTCTGCAAATGTGGCCGTTTTTCCGCACTTTCTGCCTTCAGCTTGGCAAGTAATGATGCGTAGTATGCTCCTGTAATGGTTTTTCCTTTTTGAAGATAATCGATTAAGACAACTCCTTTACTAGCCCAAAAAACAGTCGCCATCACTTTCCCAGCCGAAGAAACCGTTTTTGCTTTTGGAGGTCCACTGTTTTGACTGAATTTTTGTCTCGGGCGTATAATGGTGTATCCGGGTTTCATCTACAGTAATTAATCGGCGCCAAAACTCGGATTTATTGCGCCTAAACTGCGCCAACAGAGCGTTGGAAATGTTCATTCAAACACGTTTTTGGTCTAACGTAAGCAAACGCGGCACCCAACGCGCGGACAGCTTTCTCATGCCTAAATCTTGATTTAATATGTAACAAACACGTTCTTTGGACATTTTCATAACCTCTACTCTCTCTCCCACTTTAATTCGGCGGTCGTCTAACACCTTTTGGTGAACTTTAGCAATGTTATCGTCAGTGGTTGCAGTTTTTGGAGGTCCCGAACGTTCATCATCTCCCAAGCTCTTACGGCCACGTTTAAATTCAGCCATATACAAAGTCCAACTCATTTTCGATTTGCGTAGGCGTATTGCCTTTCAAAAGCAAGAATTTAATAAACACTCACAACGACTTACTCAAACGACTGTCAACTAAAAACTGCGTGTCCAAAATGGATGAAACTTCGGTAAGTAACTGTCAAAAGATGCACAACTAGCATTCACTAGCTTTTATTGACGAGTGCCGCTATCTTTACGTTGCGGTCGGAAACTTTTCAGCCAACCCTCGTATTCATCTAAATCTACATATATTGTCCCCTTCAAAGTAATCCCCATCGACTGCAACACACTTATGCCAGCGCTTGATCCAATTCTCGAAACATTTTTTATATTCGGTTTTCGGTATGTCCATCAGTGCTTCCTGCGATTTTTCCATTACGAGTACTTCTTCTCGGCTGCTGAAACGCGTTCCCCGTGGTGGTTTTTTAACTCGATTGAACAGAAGGAAGTCACAGGGAGCTAAATCAGGTGAATTCGGTGGCTGTTGGATAGTATTTGTTGCATTTTTCGTCAAAAAATTACGAATAATGATGGCACTGTGCGACAGCGACGGTGCGTTATCATGGTGCAAAATCCACGAGTTTTCTGCCCATAATTCTGGTCTCTTTCGGCGAATTGCTTCACGCAAACGTCTCATAACAACCAAATATTCGTAATACTCTTTGTTCACTGTCTGACCTTCTGGCAAAAATTCATGATGCACTAGACCGTTGTATTACCTTCTTTTTTGACTGAAAACGACGTGGTTTTTTTGGTCTCGGCTCATTTGGTGAACGCCATTCACCTGCCTGATGTCTGGATTGCGTGTCGTACTCATAAACCCACATCCCGTCTCCAGTAATGATCCTTTTGATGAATGTGGGATCGGATTCAGCCTCGCAAATCATCTCTTCTGCGACGTCAACATTGTCTCTTTTTTACATGAAATTGAGGTTTTTTGACACCAACTTTGCTGCTACACGACGGAAACCCAAATCATTAACCAAAATGTCTTGCCTATGGATCAGCAATGTTCAAGTCCTCCGCTATCTCTCTGATGGTTAACTTGCGGTTATTGACCAACATTTCGTTTACTTGAATCGTTGCCGAAACACTTTTCCAACATTTCCAATGTTCGCGCACCATTAAATCCGTGTTTTACGAAAAACTAATACAAGTTCGTTGTTGCAAATTGAAATCCATTTCTAAAATTGTAAAAAATCGCCAACCCTCATAAACATAGATGTACTCTTGGCTATGTAACTTTTGCAAATGTAAAGCTATGACGCTAAGATTTAGAGGGAATGTCACCAACAGATTTACCAACTTAACAAAAAAAAAAACAGAACTCAAATCGGAACAATGAGAGCGCCACACGATTGTGTGGTACGGGAACTTTTTGATCAAGGTGGTATATAACATTTTTTAAAATTTGATTGCAATTAGCAACGTTTCCATATTTAATTAATTGTTTGACATTATTAAACGGATTGGAAATTCCCTTTTTTTTTTTCTTGCTTCATGTCCAACTTTTCATGGACTTACCCAATTCATCTAAGCCTATGGATACTTTTGGTAAAATCAACGTCAATAGAGTACTTTATCCTTCAAAATCTGTTTATACAACGGGACCCAATATCGCTAGCTCCCTTTTATTTGGATGTTATGTCGTTATTTGGTTAAGACTTTGATTTTATAAAAAGTTAGATACATTACCATACACAGTTTTCAAGTCTATTTACGTTTGGTCATCATTGGCCGTCTACCAATTTGACATTTAGGCTCCCTACATATAATATAAGTTTACTGACATTAGATACTACGTTATAAACCTTAAACATTCTCATAAAGAATTAAGCAATGGCGTAACGAAAACTAATTAGGATCAGTTGAGGTAAATGGGGACGATTTGAGCTTTTTTTTACGACACCTTAGTTTCGAAAGTAATAGCAGTGCAACACTTTCTTTAATATTTTCATAGTGTGGATTTTTTTTTTGACTTCTACTGTAATACTGTACTTATCGACATGTCATTCATATTATAACGGTAAACCCTGATTGTTTGAAATGTCAGTTGGTAGTACAGCTGGTACTTTTTCAAGCGAGCAAAACAATTGCAGTGCATATTAGTTCTCCGGATCATAATTGTGTTTTTACTTAAATTTTGAATTTAAATTATGGAAAAGTAAATTAATGCTTCTAAAGTGTGATTCATAAAGACTTATTTTAAATAAAACACAAAAAAAGAAAAACTTCTGGCGGATTGCTGCGATTGCAACCGTTCGTCGTTTAAACCGAGTTGTTGCGGCGTCTGAGATATCCGTAGACGTACCTTGGCTGCAACTAGGTAGTGGTCCGAGTCTATGCTCGCCGCTCGGAATGTTCGGACATCTAAAATACTTGAGGAGTGCCTTACGTCGATCGCAACATGATCAATCTGGTTGACAGTTCGCTGATCTGGGGTCCACCATGTTCCCTTGTGAATATTGGGGTGAGGAAACTGTATGCTTGCTATAGTAACGTTACGTCCCCTATCCAGACGTGGTGTCGTGTAGGCTATGTCTTCTGATTGTCCTACCAATGATGTCTTCCTTTTGGCATTAAAGTCGCCTAAAACGGTTTTAACGTTATACATTTGACATAGCTCGTAGGTTTTGTTAAGGAGCTCGTAGAAACTTACTTTGGTAGCATTGTCCTTTTCCTCTATTGGGGCGTGAGCTCGTATAAGCCTGATGTTAGCGAATTTTTACCTTTGATACGGATTGTTATAAGGCCTTCACTCACGTGTCAAAAGCTCAAGACTTCTTGCCTAAGTCCGCCGCTTACAATAAATCCGCATCTAAATTGACACTGCTTAAGTTCCCTATAGCAATCACCGTAGTAAACATCACATTTTTTCATCTTTTGTTTGCACGACTCATCTGAAGTTTGAAGTGATGAAATCGCAATGTTGAATATGCTGGCGTGGCGATATTTCGATAACTAGCTGGGTGTACTTCTTTGCGAATTATACACGTTGCGGTGGTTTACTTGCTTACTTCACAGATTTCCTGCACACAACGTGGTCCTTTCTGGCAATACGTTTGAGTGTATCTGAAACCTTGATAGGATTTGCACTGAGTGATTAGTTTTATGTTGTTATGCAGACTGCGTTTCACTGTTAATCCCTTCCTTTTCGATTTTTGTTTGTCTCGGTTTTCCATGTTTACGGCATCAACGATTTTAAAATACCTATTTTTCAGGTAGGTTGGGTTAGGTTAGGTTAAACAGTGGTATGATGGATATACCATCATACACCAAAATGCGCCCATCACGATCCTCAGTTGAATTTATCTTCAAATGGCAGAAACCTAAAAAATCTGCCTGGTGAATCATCCAATTTCCTAAAAACTTTCCCTAAAAACTTTCTTCGACTGGGCGATATTGCCTCGCATTCACACAGTATGTATGTGTGTTATGTCCTCAACAGCTTGCAGATCTCCGCTGAATCTGCAGATATCCGTATCTGACAATTTGACTCCCTTTGCTTGCTGCCGCAGGAGACATTGTCCTAACAAGATTCCTATTACTGTCCTAAGCTTATCCCTGTTTAATTTTATTAACTTCCTAGATCTTTTGCCGACAAAGAGCGGACAAAGAGCCTTGGATATACTGTGTCCTTCACGACTTGACCACCTTAGGTTGCCATTCTTTGTAAATTTTTCCTCGATATCTTCCCTCACTATGCAAAGGAGTGGTTTGGTGTTGGCAACCTCACTATTGTCGAGTAGCCCCCGTTTTCTTGCAAGCTCGTCCGCTTGTTCATTTCCTTTAACACCGCAGTGTCCTGGAACCCAGCACAGCCTTATCCGGTTCTGACTGCTTAATGCTTTAGGCAGTGTGCGACAGCCCCTGACTGTATCAGAGTTGATGTTGGTTGATTCCATTGCCTTGAGTGCGGCCTGACTATCGATGTAGACAGCGATATCTCTTTCGGATACCGATCTCATCTGCATTAGCTCAGCCGCCCTGAGGACAGCCAGAAGCTCTGATTGGAAGACACTGTTTGCGTCCGGTAGCTTTATAGAAGCCCTTAGTTCTGGGTCTTCTAAGAAGATACCACAATCTGTTCCTTCCTCTGTGCAAATTGCAATTTCATTTGACCTGATTATTGCATTTTTGTCCCTCTCCGGATAAATTATATCGTATGGGATGTTGAAGTGGACCAGAGAAGAAATTTCATCCGTTAGAATTGGATTGCCTGTCAGTAGCTTTGTTAGGAACGTGCCATGTCCGAAACTACTTCTCTTGAAGTAACCGAGATTAGTGAGTCTTATCGCACTGTTGCCAGCAAGTTTTCGTGATCTGTAAATCAAGCGGTTTAGGAGGATAAGGTTTATTGTTTACTGCTATTCACCATATTAGTGCGCCGTATGTAAGTATGGGTCTTACCACCAGCCAGTGCACCATATCAGGTTTTAAGCCCCAAATTTTTCCTACTGTTCTTTGGCAGATAATGCCTTTTTGGTTCTCTCTGCTACATTAAGATTCCAGTTTTTTGTCCAGAAGCAAACCCAGATATTGTATTTCGCGATGTCCGAAAGGGACAGTTTCACCCCGTTGAGTTTTGGGAGTTTGAATTGCGGTATCTTGTATTTTCTGGTAAAAAGAACCAGTGCCGTTTTGGAAGGTTTAGTCTTGTGACCACAGCTTTTTGCCCACATGCTGATAGACCTCAGGGCAACCTCCATAATGTTGCTTAAAATATTTAAGTATTTTTCCTGCACTATTATGACCACGTCATCTGCCTATGCTGTGGCACTTATACCCATTGTACTAAGCTTTTTGTGGATGTCATTGATAACCAGTACGTAACCCCTGATTACGGACATTCTGATTGAGCTTTGCCCAATGGAACAGTTTATTTTCCCGCTTGCCAGCATGTTGCAAAGTCAGTTTGTTATGCCCAGTTCAATGTTAACGTATACAAGAGCATTTTTAATGGCGGTGCACTCCACGTCATTGAAGGCCGTGTAGACTCTTCTCTCGTGCAGGGCGATTTCTACAGATTTTCCTTACATATAACATATGCATGCTGGGACTCAGTCAAAAAGCCATTACTGCATCTGTTCCTAATGTGAATCTCCAGTAGTCGATCTAGGGTTTTAAGCATAAATCACGGCAGACTTATTGGTCTGAAACCTTTTGCTTTTATATGCCCCTGTTTGGCCGCTTTAGGTATAAGAGCTACCTTAACTACCCTCCAAACTACTGGTATGTACTCTATTTTTAGACTGGCTAAGAATTTCCATAATTTTTTGGATTGCTACCTTCAGTGATTTCTGTAGCATAATCGGTAGAATACCATCCGGAAGATTTGTACGGCTTAAAGGGCTGAATTGTCCACCGTAATTTTTAATTAATAAGAACACCTATTCCCTCTTCGAAGAGAGAAAGATCAATGTTCTCAGTGTGCCTTAGCATCCCGGGAGAATCGGATAATGTGGATCCAGGAAATCCAACGTTACTAGAATTTCGTGGCTACTTTCAGCCAAGGTTCCGTCGCTTTTCCTGAGTTAGCTTGAAACCCTCGCTTCGTTTGAAAGCATTTTGCATAACCTCGAAACTTCGTCTGTTACCGCGATAGATTCACAGTACTTCTGCCATGAAGCCCTTTTGTTAATAAGATCACACAGCTGTAAAGGGTTCCGATATCTGCCAAGAACGTCTGTCAATGAATTTGTCAGCGTAATCCGGAACTCGCTGGTACCTTATCTGAGTTTGATGTAACATTTGTAGAAGTTGTTACCATTTATTTTTGCCCACGCGAAGCTAGCCATTTGTCGATTAACACCCTTAGTACCGGTCTTTCATATACGAGTGTCCACATGGCAGGTTTTCTTGTTTCAGCACAGATTTAGACCTGACTGTGATATGGTTGGCTGATCATTAATATGTTCGCTGCTGCGTTTTGTCTTGAGCCGTTTCATAGTTATTTAGGTTGAACTGCACTGTACTGTACTGTACTGTACTGGGTATCTGATTCACATTTTTTGATTGGCCCCTGGTGCAGATCATGCATCAAAGATCTTTAGGGTCTTACACTTCGCTGCATGTCGTTCTTCTTTTTGCATTTTTATATTACACGACCCAAAGCACTTCAAAATGCTTCTTGCGCTTACTAGCTACGGGTAAAAGCTTAAGGTTAAACTGGTGAAGATTCGAAGAGCCTTGGGCTGAAGATTTGAAGGCCATCTCCAGGAAAATGTTCTCTTGCAGGATTGTACTATTCTTGTTCAACTTGCTTACCAATGGAGGCTTTTTTAAAAATACAAATTGATTCCGCAATCACATTACTCCACAAAAATCAAGCGATCTGCGCCGTCACTTTCTTAATAGGAAAACAATTTTAGTGTCTGAAAGATTCTGCAGCAAATAGTGAGACGAAATATTTTTCTACATTTATCGGAAAACTGTGCAATCATTTATGGCTCCTACTCGTATGAATAAAATCAGGAGGAAGAAAACAGAGATATAAAATTCATCAGGGAAGACACCCAGTTCCCGCTAGCTTAGTTTTTATCATTGTAATGTTATAACGACCATAGCACGCTACTGTGCTCTACTTTCCATTCTGCATTTATGACTGTACTGACCCTTTGCACGTAGATACGAGTACATTTCCAAATTCCCTCCTAAATACTTTTCTCTTCTGTTTGTTCTTTTCTTTTCCAAATTTAATCTGAGTAACAAATCCATCTCTGCTCGAAATACGAGTAAAATTGTAATCCTTTCACTGTTGTTCAACGGAGGAAGCGCTTTCAGGATAGCAATTTCCTTGACTATTCGAAAGAAAAAAAAAATTAAAAAAAAAAAAATCTCGTACTGCATCGAAAACTACTAAAATACTTCACAAGTCTGAAAATGAAAAGGACTTTAGCTTCAAAAGTTTTATATTGATTCAATTTGACATAAAGTAAGTCTGGCTCGATGGGACAAAGATACTCGTACATACACAAATACAGATGCATAGCCATAGCCATAGCAAGAGCAACATCACATCCCAGAAGCAATTATTGAAGAAAACTGAAAATAATGCCACGACAACAAAGCGATGGCATCTGAAGATATGAAATCAATTCAAAATATGTACTACAACAAAGGAGTATTGTGGAGCAAGTAGTTGGTGAATTTCACTTCGTCCTTGGTTGGAATACAGCAATAGTTCGTTTCATAGACGAATCCATCGTTCAAAGGCACTTGGAGGAACTGTATCTACTCACGTTGCACCTCATTGGGAGTTGTTGGAATTGCTGCTGAAGGTAGAGACAGATCAAGAACTAGAAGCAGGACTAAAAGAAGAACCAGAACCAGAACCAGATTCAAAATCTGAACCAGAACGGAGAATGTTGTTCATTTACTTTAAGCGTTTGCATAGTGTTTGCACGGAAATCTTTGTGTAAAGCATAAAGATCTGTAACCAGGATTAAAATGGTTTCATTTCCTTTCCAACTGTCAATTTTAAATAGTCAAAAGCATACCGTGAAAGGATGAACTTTTACTGGTGTTTGCTTGTGGCACTGGTGTCTGTTGGTTTATTTGTTTGTTTGCTGTTGAGTCTATCAGAGTAAATGAAAGCAACACTCAGAAGTATCTATCCGTATATGGCAGGATTAAAATTGCATCATACTCGACGCATCTCTTCGTATTTGCTGGAGTCTTGTTCTTTTTACGTTTTATAATTGAAAAAGTTGAAGTGCATTGAGAGTTGCAAGAAGACGGACACACAACACTAGTTGCTGGAGTATACGAGTAGTATTACAGTGCAATGATAGAGTGCCATTGTGCATGATATTATCTATGTTGGTTTTAACAAGTATCTATCCTTCAAAATGCGTTAAACGACATCATCATTGGCTTTTGTTAGATTACTAGGAAATCGTTTTAAAGTAGAAATGATAGGCTCACCACTTGGATGCTTTAGAGATGTTGTTCCATTCAGTTGAACCAAATTTAAAGGTTGCAGCAATCAATTTTGCATAGTGCTTTTCCAACAAAAAACTTTTAAATATTTTTATAAATGCCAGTCAGAGTCTCATGGGCCCGCTAAAATACTCAAATTTCTAAAAAAAATGTGGTTTGTTGGATGATCAGTAATAGGGCGCTTTATCCTCTTGGATTCCGACCTCATGCTTTTGGTTATCTAGACTAAGCCCTCTGGATATACGCTGTATCTTATCCTTACTGTTTTCTTCGACTCCCGGATCTGTGAATAGTAGACATTCTGGGTGGTCAGGTTGGAATTCCCTTCAACTTAAGTGAAAGCCATCTCCGATCTTATGTTCTTTCAATAGTCAATAGTCATCTTGGTTGTTGTGGTTGCATCTGTTTTTAGCGCTCAGTTGTACAGCTCTTTATTATACAATATTCCCTGCCATTAACCATCAATGGAACCATCAAGCAGGATGGAATAATATGACAATGACAGCTCGCACAATTCTTTCAAGGGCAGTGTTGAAACTGCTACATGACAGAGTTGTTTAAATTCCTTGTAGATGAACTGCTTACTGGCATTGATAAAAAGCTTCGCTGCGGTACCAATTTCTGATTACTACTTATTTCCTGTGACGCCTTGTGGAGCAGATGCACTTGCTGCGAGAATTCTTGATCAATTTTCTATAACTGGGTCCGGTTTTCATTCCAAGTGTCCTTGATTCTCTCTCAAATGTTGTGCACCACGTCTGCAGAGGGCGTACTGCCCCTCTTTTGCTTGGCCGGAAAACTGCATCCAATGCATTGATTACTTCAAAATTGAATTATTCTGTGCGCCATAAAGTGTGACCATCCCAATGCCACTTTCTATACAGTCATGTTGCTTAAGGTAGTTGCGGTTTAACCACGAAACTTTTGTAATAAAATGCACCTATAAGGAGTCAACATTGTGAAGCAGTTGCTTTTTCAGCCATAAGATAGGATACTAAATGCAGATTTTATAAATATTAAGTGTGATGCATGCCGCCATCGAGCAATGCATCCTTATTAGGGAGATATACTCGTGATAGCATATGTCAACATAGTGATTTGTTCATCTGATTCCTCTAGATCTGGTAGGCAGGTAGTGGTGATGAAATGCAACTCTTTCGTAGGCCGGTTAGAACGTCAGATGGCATGCCGTTGTGTAAAAAATTATATTTTTCACCTTCACGGGTAGCCTTTTAGGAATACTACTCCGTTGCAAAACTTTGCATATGATCGCAATGTCGAAAACTTTGTAGAAGTCAAGTGAAAGCGGATATCTATACTCGGTTGCTCTATAATGATACTCTGGATATTTACATGGTTGTAGCAGAAGGATTTTCTTTTGTTTTTTTTTTGTAAATGAGCGCGTGCTCAAGGGGCTTGTGTACCACGAAAATGTTCGTACACAGAGCGGCCGAAGGAAATTTAGGGAGGAAGAAAAGACAGGTACCGATGTACATTGTTTTTAAATGTTCGTAAGTTATAAAGACCAGGAAATACAGAGATCGGCAGGGCATCATATAAGCGAGTTGTACGGCTTAGGAAAGAATCACGATATTTTAGAGTACGTCCGAAAATGGGCTTGAAGGCTGATGAGCATTCATAGCGAGACGGGTGTTACGGTTGTAAGTTTGATTGGGCGGAATGCTACTGGCGATTTCTATGGAGCACTGGTGGTGGAAATAGCGATAAAACAAAGTGGGACAGGAGACATTACGTCAGTATTCGGGCAGGTGCAAATATGTTTTAGGAGCATCTGACCAGATGTGGGCATGGTACTTCAATTTTGGGCTGATGAATGTCATATACGAGGGTTGTCTGAAAAATTGAAATGATACAAAACATTTTTTCTCAAAAGTTTTTTTTTTTTCTACATAGCCTCCTTGTAACTCTACACACTTCTCCCAGCGATGCTTCCATCTCTCTAACCCGTCCAAATAGTACTTGGCGTTTTTCTCTGCAAAATAATTGTTCACGAAGGTGATTGCCTTCTCATTTGACGAAAATCTCTGTCCTCCGAGCGCAGTTTTTAGATGAGGGAACAAAAAGGAATAGCTTGGGGCTAGATCTGGTGCAAAAGGCGGTTGGTCAAGCAGTTCAAACCGTAATGGCAACCGCCATGACAACCGCTGAGGTGTGAGACGGCGCGTTTTCTTGGTGAAACAGGATTTTCTTTTCCTGCAAATGTGGCCATTTTTCCGCAATTTCTGCCTTCAGCTTGGCAAGTAATGATGCGTAGTATGCTCCAGTAATGGTTTTTTTCTTTTTGAAGATAATCGATTAAGATAACTCTTTTACTATCCCAAGAAACAGTCGCCATCACTTTCCCAACCGAAAAAACAGTTTTTGCTGTTTTGGAGCCGGCTCGCCCTTTGCAGTTCACTGTTTTGACTGAATTTTTGTTTCGGGCGTATAATGGTGTATCCAAGTTTCATCTACAGTAATTAATCGGCGCCGAAACTTGGATTTATTGCGCCTAAACTGCGCCAACAGAGCGTTGGAAATGTTCATTCGAACACGTTTTTGGTCTAACATAAGCAAACGC
Source organism: Volucella zonaria (assembly GCA_963966105.1). Lineage (NCBI taxonomy): Eukaryota > Metazoa > Arthropoda > Insecta > Diptera > Syrphidae > Volucella > Volucella zonaria. The sequence goes on along the minus strand of OZ014532.1, from coordinate 98,612,537 downwards.
GGCACCGAACGCGAGGACAGCTTTCTTATGCCTAAATCTTGATTTAATATGTAACAAACACGTTGTTTGGACATTTTTATAACCTCTACTATCTCTCTCGCTTTAATTCGGCGGTAATCTAACATCATTTGGTGAACTTTAGCAATGTTACCGTCAGTGGTTGTAGTTTTTGGACGTTCCGAACGTTCATCATCTCCCAAACTCTTACGGCCACGTTTAAATTCAGCTGGCCAAAATTTCTCTGTGGTAAATGATGGTGCAGAGTCCCCATACACAGAGTCGAACTCATTCTGGATTTGCTTAGGGGTATTGCCTTTCAAAAACAAGAATTTAATAACAGCTCGATACTCAATTCTTTCCATTTTCACAAAAAAAGACTCACATCGACTCACTCAAATGACTGTCAACTAAAAAGTGCGCGCCCAAAATGACTGAAACTTCGGTAAGTAGCTGTCAAAAGATGCACAACTAGCATTCACTAGCTTTTATTGACAAGCGCCGCTATCTTTACGTTGCGGTCGGAAACTTTTCTGGCAACCCTCGTATATATGTAGTGGCCAGAACAGAGGGGGTAAAATATTTCTTACATCGCTTGGGGAAGCCTAGAAATTTCGCAGCATTTTTGACGACATCGAATATGTGGTCATTTCAACGTAAGTTGTCACTGTCAGACACACCGAGAATGGAAAGTTTTTCGGTTTCGACGACGTTAGTGCCATTCATAGTTTATGGCTAGATATTTGGATTTCGCTTTAATGACAGCAGACAGCATTGGGTATTGGAAGCATTATATTCCACTCTGTTGATCGTTCCCCAATTGGTTATGCTGTTAATATCGGATTGTAATGAGCTGCCGTTCCCGTTCTACTTCCGAAGAGCAGGACCAAAATGTTTACTGCTTTTGGGCTATTGCAGTATTTTTTGCTCAGTTTTTAGTCGTATTGGAATTTCACACGCCGAAGAAAAGCGTTGCAGTCATTCCTGGCCCGTTTAAACTATTCTCGGTTTTCCTCTCTCCGGTTGGTCCTGTAGGACCGAGATAACATTTCTCTAACCCTGGCAGCCTTCTTACAGCTCGAGTCGTACCATGCCTTTTCATTTGCTTCGATACTCTTGATCCGATGAGAGATAAAGGATCTCATTCCAAAGAGAATGGTGTCAGTGATTATATCAGCAGCGGCATCCACGTCGTTATCGAGGAAACATACCGACCAGTTAAAATTCTTAAAGAAGTTGTTAAGTCCGCTCCAATTGGCTTTCTTGTATTGCAATACGGTTCTTTTAGGAATCTTTTCTCTGACTGTGTAGTGGGTGTACGAGAAATTAGCTGATATGATACAATTTTCCGACAAACCTAGAGGGGAGAGTACATCAACGGTGTACTTATCAGGGTGGGAAGTTAAAAACAAACCAGGGTGTTTGCGGTGATTATCAACGTCTATCATTCGTGTGTGCTCATTTACAAGCTGGGTTAAATTATTTTCCACAGCGAACACCTCAACACTCCGTCCTTCGCGTGTTGTCTGTCTAGAATTTCGAAGCCAACCAGATGATTTCACAAGGTGTTCTCTTAATACGAGTAGTGTATATCTTTTTAGGTTTGAACAGCTAAAGTGTTAATACGGTTACGCATGTCATGGTAATGAACTTCAAGCTCAGATCTTCAGTTTTTCCCGAGATTCAAGTTGAGATCTAGTGCTGGGATGCAGCACGATACAATAGACAGTGATCGACACCACTTTTCGAACGTTCGATATTCTTTGTAAGACATAGTTGATAGTGTGGCAGGTCCGGTGTTCAAATAATATGCTTCTGGTGACTGCCCGAATGGAATCGAAAAACCGCTCGCCGTGCTTATTTTTATCGCTGTTTGAACATTATGAACGATAGATTATTTAAGATTTCCTCATTTTGCAGGGAACAGTAGATGGACATCATATCTGTTTATCATATGGGTAGGAGCTCGATTTATTTCCATTCTTGCCAGCTGATGCATTTCTTGAACATTAAACCAGGAGAACACTGCATTTCTCTACTGCTTACTAGACACCTGTTGGGCAGAACGATACGCCATATCAAAGAAATGCAAATAGTCTTCCCAATTGGATTGTTGATGGAATGGTATGGTCCATGTTCTACATTACGTTTTGGATTATGTCAGACTTGATATTCCGACCCTGTTCTGAATGCACCTCAAGCGGAATCCCAAAACGACAAAACACTTTCTTTACCAACTCCGTTGCGACAGTGTCTGTAGTCCGTTTGGTAAAATAGTAGTTCAGCCCGTTTAGTAAAATAGTCCATGAACACTGGGGCATATTTTTTCCCCCGTTTTGTTGAGGGCAAATGTCCCAAGATGTCCACTCCAACGCATTGGAATGCCTCCCCAGGAAGGTAAATTTGAAGCTTTCCTCTGGTTTGGTCCACTTTTGGGCGCACAAATATCCCACACAGATCAGTAGTGCTGCACATCTTTTCTGATTCCGATCCAATAAAAGCATAATTTTATATTTTTTGAAGTTTTGTGATAACCAAAATGCCCATCCATGCCTTTGGAACAATTAGCAGCAAGCGATCAGGCTATTTCTATGAAGTGGGCACCCAGCTTTTGCACAATATTTAACTTTTGAGAAATTAAGCTGGAAACTGAGCGCAATATGCTTTCAGAAGATGACACACTCCAGATACCTCATGCGTCGCTTTCTTGGGCCTCTTGCAACCTCTTTGGATCGAGTTCACTATCAATTTGAATGGCCACATTGACGGAGTGAACAACATCTAAATCAAAGGTTCTCTCTTTGGATTCGCAAAAATAAACGAACGTCGCGAAGGTCCTTCAGCATTGAGATGAGCTTTGCCAGAGATATTGCTGGATTCGCGCTAATAAATACGCAAGCTGGCCTTCAGGGTTCTTAAACAAGAGCAGCCAATTAAGAGCTGCGCGATCCGGGCGAATGAAGAATTCTTGCCGAATAAATAAACGTGAAAATGTTCAACAGATTGTGGTACAATAGTTTCGCTCATACTTGCTAAAAGCTTTCACTCAATAACGCTTTCAGATCCGTCTTGAATCTGGGACAGTACTGCTCCTATTCCATGAGCACAAGCATTGGTATCCAAAATAAAATCGCAGTCCGGCTGAAAATGAGCCCAAGTCGGTGGCCAAGTTAGATAAGTTTTCGAAAGAGAAGTTTTATGTCGGTTAGACGGTGTAAGGGACGTGCAAGGTCCGTGAGTTGGGGTACACGTAAGTGATAGTAAGCACACAATTCAATAAAACTTCATTCCTCAGTTATATATTTCGGTATTGGCCAACTTCGAATTGGCTCGATTTTGGAGGGATCAGGAGACACGGAGAATTCACTGATAATATAACCCAAGAAGCGCACGTTTTTTTTACGAACAGGTTTCACTTGGCGGGTGCTTGTCTTAAGCGACTAAAAACAGAATCATCTCATCAAAAGTCTTACTGTGGATAAAAATGTCGTCCAGATAGACCCAGCAAGTCTACATTGGTAATACTCGAAGGCGTATGGCATAAGTCGTTGTCAGGCCGAAATTCATAATTTTAAATTGCCCAGCCCATCTCTCGTCACGAAAGCTGTCAGATCTCACGATCTGTTGGAAACATTTCCACTTGCAAATGGGAATCCACTGTGCTAAACCATATAAATCTGCAACTGCATCGAGAGTGTCGTTGATTCGCGGTAAAGGAAAGGAGTCCTTGGTGGTTACGTTACTAATCCTACTGTAATGGATTCGAAATCTTGTTGATCCGTCCTTTCTTCTTACCATTACGGTTGGCGATGCCCAGGCTCTGTTCGAAGGCTTCATTATATCGTTTCATAGCATGTTTTCGATGATTTGCCGTGATTTCTTTTACTCATGTTGGGCGGCTTTAGCTCTCCCCAAATCGTCCATGTTGCAGGAAAAAAATATCTTCAGGGTGATATTGGGTTAGTTTTGAGAAAGATCATCCACGTCATTCGGTAAGGCGCTTGATTCTAAAAATTTCAGATTCAAATACTCAACTACCTCAAAGCTCGCGATGGGAACATTTGCCGGAAGCGTAACTGCCTTATCAGCGATATTGGCAATACGTGTAAATACTACACCGCTATGGTCACATGTTATATTATTTTCCACTAAAATTTCTTTTGGAAGATCATCCGCAAGAGGAAAAACAACGTCTTCAACAAATGCAGTAGAGGATGTACTAGTGGAAAAAACTTTTCAATTCGGGGAGGAATTACATAAGGACTTCGAACCGTTTCCTTCTTCGTTTCCGCCAGTAGACGGTTTGATGGCCTACATATTACCTCGACTATTACCAATCGAAATCTGATTTTGACAAAAAATCAAGGATGCTTTTTAAGGCTTTTTATACGTCCAATCCAATGATGTCCTGACTGAAGGTAGGAAGGGAAAAATCGATCACCATGACGTTAATACGACGCGACGTTTGAATTTGCTAATCTGAATGATGGTACGCCACACTTGTGAAATTTCAAAAGAGTTCCAAGGACTGTTTTTGCAGATTGAAGGCAGTGAATTGATGTTACTGATGGTTCAGTATCTATAGCCATACGAATATGGCAAGGCATGGTGCCAATGTCCACGTTGAGTCCAGTTGATTGCCAGTTACAGTGTAGATTATAAATTTAGGCACTTCGTCAGCATTAGTCCCTCGACACTGATCGCTGATAGTTTCCCAACTTTTGAGGTTTTTCGATCTTTGATTTTATTGGTTCCGATGTACAAATGACTTGTTTGGGTGCCTAAATAAGCGGCTTCCGCACAACTGGCTTTACTGACTGCTTTTATCATCGGTTGTGGATCAGCCATTCGAACAGGGTCCTGAATTGAACTGCAATACCACCTACAAACTGCATCACCGAAATACGTTCCTGCGCTGGTGCAGGACAATCGGCAAGCAGATTTCGGATTATCCGTTACATTTTGCTGGCAAAACATCCAATATCTTCTCGCTGTCGTTGTTGCATAGGACGCCGTTTTTTTGGTGGGTTAGTGAGAAATCTTCATAAACACTATAAGCTTCGGGGCTTATAGTAGTGTGAGATTCTTGCTCACTAAAAAAATCACTAATACAGACAACGACTGAGTTCACATTCCAAAAGTAGTTTTCCTTTCGCGTTTTACTTTGCTTAGATATTTTTGCAGGCGATTTTCCATTGAAAATTCCTGTGTACTTTGAAAACTAAACGCTGCTGGTCACCGCGCTAGATCGAGAGGCTTAGTCCCTTTCAGACGGCGCATAAATTTGTCTCGTCAAGGATCTGTTCAGCAGAAATATTCGTATGTCCTTGTAGTCGATTCTTGTGTTTTCGCGCAAAACATTTTATTTTCACTCTGAACGTTTTCGACTCCAAGGTATCTGTGGATATCATCGTTTCTAATGTACCACGGTGCATTAAGCGCGATTCGCCAAGTCTTTGTCCAATTGTTAATCCGCGTAAGGCCACATTGCCACTTAGCAATTCTACGACGGTTTTAGCTGTTGCCAAAATGGCAGTGTCATCAGCAAATGTGGCTAGCACAGTATCGTCCGTTTGCGGTGTGTCGCGGGTAAAAAGCAAGTATACCAGAGGGCCAAGTACACTTCCTTCCGGCACCCCAGCCTTTATTGTCTTAAGATTGGAATATTCGTTTCCGTGTCTGACACGGAAGAGTCGGTCATCTACGAGTAGGTATGAACTTAAAATATGAAACATTTGCTCGGGTAGGACTTGTCTAAGTTTATATTTCAGGCCCACATGCCATACCTTATCTAAAGCTTGCGGAACGTCAAGGAATGCGCTTGAACAGACAAACTTACACTCGATTGCTCGTTCAATTACATCGGTTACTCGATGCACTTGGTTAATAGTAGAGTGTTGGCTTCTAAAGCCAAATTGATGATCGGGCAAGAGACGATTTGTGCCAATAATTGGTTTAAGATGATTGGGTAAGGTTCGCACGAAGACCTTCGATATAATCGGGAGGAGCGATATTGGTCTGTATGACTTGACTTCAGTCAGCGGTTTATCGGGTTTCGGAACCATAATAACTTTGGCAACTTTCCAAACCTTTTTTCGGTAGCGCTTTAAGTATCTCTCACGTCTTCGAATGGTTTGAATGTTTCTGCAAGATGGTCGGCGAAAATGTTAGCTTTTCCTTTATCTTCTTACGCCCAGTCATCCTAGTTTCTTCTTTATGTCGCCACGTGTATTTGGGGCTTTCGAAGACTTTTAAAGGCTCTCCATATGGAGTAATTGTTGTCTTTTGTCGCTGTGAGGCTTTCTAATTGGTTATTGAGGTCCGTGATCGATTTTTTTCAACAAGGTGCAGAGCATATTAAAGGACGTTTTATCTTGTTGAGTCCGAGTTTCATGCCACTTTTTCCGCGTTCTTCCTTTCTTCCTTATCATTTTCCTGATTTCCGGCGGGAATCTTCTGCCGATAAGAAGCATAGGGTTCCTAAGACGAATACAGTTTCCCTGCGCAGTAAAGATGCAAAACGGCGAATATTTTTCCCAACAATATCGAATTGCATTTGGTACTCTTGCCAATCGGTGGTTTCACTATCAAAAGGTTGGGAGTTGAAGTTGGGGCATTTTACATACAAGGGAGAACTTGCTAAATCGTCAATTGTGTTGTTCGCTATTTTTTTTCTCCAGCCTCCGGTGTAGGACATTGGAACATTCTGTTTGACATTGTTGTTCAGATTTCCGCATTCGCCAAGTGAGATTTGTGAAGATTTGTTCCATTTTCTGTGATAATCCTTCATTAGCCATATCTAGTCGGTAATCCCACTTCCGACATCAATGTAATGGAAAACACAATCAAACGAAATTCTCAAGTAACATAAACTCTTTATTACAATTCCATTTTTCTTCTTTCTATGACAGCTCGCCATCTGACAGCTATCTGACTGTTTGATTTGTGGTCATCAAAGACACCCGGGATGCGTCCCCAGATACAAGTATACAAGTATAACATTTGTTACAATACACTAAGGTCAATGATACCTACTCCATTATATAAGCTTAAAGATAAAACTTAAATTCGCTTGCCTCCTTAGATGGAGTAGGCTGTCCGAGATGATTTTTCAAGGGAGCGCCGCCTTCAGTGCTATCTCTATGTATCTAACGATTTTCATCCGATTTGGTTTGCTTTTCACAAGAATACTATCTTCTTAATAGCATTTGTTGTAAGAGTATCTTTTTAATTAAATATTCAAAAAAATAAAAATAGAATAAAAAACTTTGCTCCACCAATCTGCCAAGTACTCGTCATTTCTTTGGAATCGTATAATTTCCAACTCTCCGTGTAAACACTTCGGTGAGCGCTTCCAAGCCAACGCTATGTCAAAATACTCGTATCAAAATTAATCTTTCATTCAGACCGAAATTCAGTTGGCAGGCATTTAGGAATTTAGCACCACTACCGCTGTCGTCATTTGAATTTATGGGACAACAGTAGATGTCTCCTGTGTGTTATAAGAGGGTAATTTACGCTCATAATTGTTCTATTCACACCGTAATCACTGTTTGGTTAGGTGAAGGTGTGGCAAGGCTCCTAGGGGTTAATTGTGTACCGAGCAGTTATAGAAATTGAGCCAGGCCATAGTGCTTATGAGCTGACTTAATTGTTTATTTGATGTCTGGCTGTCGAAATACACGTTAGATGTTGACAGTTGACAACTTGAAATTAATTTTAAACTTTCCATTCGGGTGAGGGTAGAGTAACTGAATTGTAATTGAAATCAATGCATTGGTAGATTTGAGGCCTCGTTTAGTTATTTCCGTTGACAGAATACAAACTGTCAATGGAGAGACGACAGCCCATGGGGAGGAACAGTCACTAAATATTGGTAAACACAGTGGTAGGGTTGAACTTGACTTATGTAAACATTAACTGGCATTTTGAATGAAGGGTTTGAAATATAGAGTGCACGATGATTGGTTTTTAAATGTTTTCAGGGTGCAAAGATGGATAATGTTGGGTTAAGATCACAAAGAGTTTTGGTTTTTCAACGTAATTTCACTATTTTGTAAGATCTCCGGCCAAATATATACAATAGTTGCGAATATTAGATTTACGCTGGATGCACATTCCCCTGTGTTATTTTGACTGGAGGGAAATTCTAACATTCACAATTTTTTATGAGTTTTCCAACTGTCTTGGCGGTATGTATCGATTGAAAGTTTCTGGGATTTTCCCAATAACTTCACATTAGATAAGTATCTGGTCAATAGTGAACTTAGCAGCTCTAAAACCTCAGTTATAAGGGCCTATCAGATTTTTGATATGGAAACCTAAAGCATAAAAAAAATCTTGTTAAGGACATTGATTATTCTATAGGTGCTGCAGTCTAGAATTCTATTGATTCGTCTCATACTGTCATTCATCTGTATTCTGCATACGGCTTTGTGTGTGTTGCTGTCCAAACTTAGCTGTCGGCCTTCTGGCAATGCAAAGGAGCTGTCGGCAAGACATGGGGCCTGTCACCGAGAAGGGCCCTTTGTAAATATTGTAGATGGCTATGATAAGGCCAATTATATCCTATGCATCCGACGCATGTGTGGTGGAACAGGCTCTCACGAAAATACGCTATTGCAGCTTTTACAAGACCCCAAAGAACGGTCTGTAACGGCTGCATGGGTTCTTTCCCCTGAATCTCTGGTTCCGTTCTAGACGCATTGATGAATCTCCCTTCCCTTGATATTCATATCATGGGCTGCACTCTCAAGGCCATCTTCCATTTAAAAAGAAGTGGTCTTTGATGCAACACGCACTGAAGATTTAATGGCCCGAAAAGTCTAATTAATCTGATCTAATGGCCAAGTCATCAGATGCAATGACACAGAACTGCTGCTGCGATAAAAATACGAAATCCACTTCCGACTGGTTTCGGTCAGAATCTAAACCAGGAATGCTGTCGGGTCTTCACGGATGGCTCCAAAATCGATTTAGGTGAATTTCTGGAGGACGACAATATTAGATCTCACTCCTCCTTAGGGAAACTTGCGTCTCTCTTCCAAACGGAGATATACGCAATCTTGTTGCCAGCGAACTATATGTGAAGAATCGGTTGAGGCGGCATTTGGATCTGTAGTGAAGGGCCTTTTGTGACTTCCAAGGTAGTTCGAGAAAACTGCACTGAACGCAGCCGGAAGGCAAAATTCACTAGATCTTGTCTGGGTCTCAAGTCACAATGGGATCACGGGAAATAAAATCGCTGATAAGTGTGCTAGGCAAGGCCCGAACCTACGTGGGTCTGCTAGCGTAATCGGTTCAGGCTTCCAATCACATGCGGATGGCCGTGAATCAAGTGGTAGTTTATTGGCTTACAAATTGAACGGTTCGGGGTTTAATAGGAACCGCGCCCGAAATGCATTCTATTTTTCAGATAACTAAAATCACGTAAGATGATGAATACAACAGCAAGTCCAATTTTACTAAAAATTTCGTCTCCCTATTAAATATTGGATGCTACCAATGCAATCGAGCGAAATAACCACTAAACCCAAATATCCTTCTTTCTATGTCCCATTTTCCTAAATACTCAACACGTGCTCAGGTACTTTAAGTGTAGTAATATCCACTTTAAAAATTAAGTTGGGGTTCATATGAGCACAACTGGAGAGGGCATGTCGCACCAGGTTGCTGGCAGACCAAACGAACGCTTTCAGACGTCTCTAAGAAGTTAGCGGCTTACCGTGGTCCCTCTGTAGGAAATACTGCAGGTTGCTTACTTATGTCGGGGCACTATACTTTTGATAAACACTTAAATGTGTTGGACGTAAGTGATAGATACAACATCCAACGACGCATGATAATACGACCAAAAGTTGAGGAAAAAAATATTACAATGTCGCAAAGGTAGTAAAAGTTTTTTTTCGTTTCTCAGAAACATCAGAAATTCTGCCTCATCCTCCATCCCAACACTCATTTACAATGACATTCCAGCTGTCAGGTCATAAGACAAGACCAATTTGCTTGCTGCACACTCTGCGGCCAGTTCAACACTCCCAGATTGTGCTTTGTCTCCGCCTACACTTGAATGCACCGAATCTTCAATGGGACGACTTCACTTTCGCACTCGTTGTAAACTACTCAAATATGTTAACATACACAAATCTGCTGGTCCAGATGGTACTTCTCCCCATATTTTGAAGATATGTTCCTCCACGCAGGAAAAAAATACTCCGTAAGCCTTTTCATCAATCCTACTCTTTCGGACTCTTTCCGAGCAGATGGAAAACAGCACTTGTCCAGCCCGTCCCTAAAAAAGGCGAGTATTTTCCTCTCTCCCCCAACAGACCCATTGCACTTACGCCCCTTCTTTCCAAGGTCATGGAAACGCTGATAAATCGCCAGATCATGAAATATCTCCAAACATGGAAACTTCTCAATGACCGGCAGTACGGTTTTCGTAGCAAAAGGCCTACTGGTTATCAAGATAATTGCACTGGATGTTGCTAAGGCATCAGGCTCTTTTGTCGAAAATGTGTGCATTTGGGATCGACGACTCTCTTCTCCAATTGATCAGAAACTACCTTTCGAAACGTTCAATTCAAGTTGTCTTGGATGGTTTCAAGTCTGATGTTCACAAAATAAATGCTAGTGTGCCCCAGGGCTCCGTTCTGTCTCTGATACTCTTTTAAATTTTTATCAATGATCTCTTGTCTGCCACTCCTAATTCAATATATTCCTTTGCTGACGAGAGTACTCTCTGCTTTTGATATTCGTTTCCGGACTCACGTGCCTGCTCTTCGGAAGTAGAACGGGAACGGCAGCTCATTACAATCCGATATTAACAGCATAACCAATTGGGGAACTATCAATAGAGTGGAATTTAATGCTTCCAAAACTCAATGCTGTCTGCTGTCATTAAAGCGAAATTCAAATACCCAGCCATTATCCATGAATGGCACTTGCATCGTCGAAACCGATAAACTTTCCATTCTCGGTATGTGTGTCAGTGACAACTTACGTTGGAATGACTACATATTCGATGACCTCAAAAATGCTGCGAAATGTCTAGGTTTCCTCAAGCGATGTAAGAAATATTTTACCTCCTCTGATCTGGCCTCAATATACAATATAAGGTATTCATCTGCCCAAAATTGGAGCACAATGCACACATATGATCAAGTGCCCCTAAAACATCGTTGCCGTTTCTAGATAGTATTCAAAATCATGCGATAAAACTCATAGTTGATGTTAATATTACCCAGTCAATGGAAACCCTCGAACATCGACGAAGTTTCTCGTGTCTCACTTTGTTTTATCGCTATTTCTACCATCAGTGCTCCACAGAAATCGCCAGTAGCATTCCGCCCCTTCAAACCTTCAACCGTAACACCCGTCTCATTAGTATATCCTCAAGCTCACTTTCGGATGTACTCTAAAATATCCTGATTCGTTCCATAGACTAACAACTCGCTTGTGGAATACCCTGCCCTACTCTCTATTTTCTGGTCATTACAACTTTCATACATTTAAAACCATCGTACCTATCTTTTTTTCCTCCCTAATTTTCGTTCGCCCTGCAAACATTTTAAGAATACTTTAACCTCCTGAGAGCGCGCTACTTACAAAAAAAAAAGTGGTGACGACACCGTGGAGCACCACTCTACACTCTACACACTTGGATCAGGCTGCAGGTACCTGCACAGTAGGCACTTTATCCTTGAAGCGCTAACTCGTCTGTCTTCGGAAGACTGAGAAACTCCACTAAAAGGGACTTACAAGGAGTAAAATGGACTAGTTCTTTGTCTAAGTGATCTGTTGTCGATCATCATCCAAAGTGAATGACTTATTGTGCTTGAGAGCTTGCAGTAATGATCCAGTGTGTCCAGAGTTTGTGTCCTGGGCATGTTATTTCCACCTTCTGGTAGAACTAAAGAACACTGTTTCTGGAGTAGTACTTCTCCATAACTTAAATCGTGCAGTTCACTACGAGCACTTTTTTCTTCTTTTTGGAAAAGCCATTGGTGGTTAGATCTGCGAGGTGCTATCGCATTTAGGGACAAATCGAAATTGGTCATCAATTTAGTGAGTGCTTATGGTGGTCGGTTGAAATTTTACACCTCAGTTGTATCATATTTGATGGCTTGCTGAGACTGGTCTTTCATACTAGACGCTGGCAGTATTGAACTTTTCGAAAGTGTTTTGAAGACTCGGCAAATAGAGAAAAGTCTCTTGCAGTTTTTGACCATTGACGCAAAACTATCGAATAATACTCCTTCAATATCCAGGATATACGCATTGCTAAACAAGGTAGTTGTCCGAGTCGATGTTGGCTTCTCTAATTGTTAATATACCGAGAAAACTGGGTATGTGCCTTGCCGTGGATGCCATTCAATCAATCTGGTTGGCGCTTTACTTTACTTTCATTTTCAGAGCTGCTGTCATATAAGGTATGTTTCTGTTCGCCTTACCTTTAGAACTTACCCAGGGGAAATAGAATCCTTGACTCAGGAAGGTCCGTCATTCTTTAAAAATTGAAATCTAATTTGAATTTCCTTTGATTCAGCTGTCTTCTACGATCATTAGAAACAGGTATCCTCTTCGACTATAAGCTTTCGTGGGATAAAACTGAACCGGATGAAAGTTGATATAGATTTAACCAACATATCTCCTCATGTTGGCCTTCTTCGTACATCCTCTTTAGCGCGCCAACTTCGACGAAGTCTTCCCTTACCGCGTGGTCTCTCTAGGATGGATTTCAAAACGTTCCGTGACGGAAAATTAGTGTTCATTGGCTCAACATATCCTAGTTAGGAAATTCTGTCCTTTCCCTGTAGTACTCGTATCTTCTCCTTTAAACTCCGATAATGCAAATGAATATCACTCTCTGAACTTTTCCCGGGTATTGCATTACATATCAAGGAGTCCCTGTTAACGATGTTTAATCTCTGTTGAGAATTTATTTGCCAGTTGTTGATCCATAAACGACTGTTACTATGTTTTCTGCTGAAAAGACATTTTCAGCTGAGTTATTCGCATTCAAGGCTCAACTTGCAGAATGGTTAGTTCAGCAGCAGATCCTGGTATTTTATACCCTCGTTCTGTCAGAAGGCGCGTTGAGTAGAAATGTCATTTGGCTTAATTCGACAGAGAACCTACCATACAATAGGGTCGGAGAGTCAGAGAAAGAGTCCTTTTCGGACAGATGTTCAATCTGATACTTCTCAAAACACCAGTAGCACATAACAAGGTCATCTTTGTTCCATTCGAGCGCTCCCATAAAATGAATACCCCTACCTCTACTATCCACCGGCTCAAAGTTCATTTTGCTTTGACGACAAACAGCTTTTAAGCCATCAGTATGATGAAAATGTCTCTCAATTAAGCATGTATGAGTATGTACTTTAGTTTCGTTTGACCTACTGCGTCCGATAACTACGGTACCACTACTGGCTCGATATCAATGCTATCAATTGCCCTGGGAGCTAATAGTTGCAATTAGTATCTCTCCATTCAACTTTCGATAAACTCAATATTTTGGATGCTTCACACACGAATATGACTATTGCAAATCCTTCAGTGTCCACTGTCCTCTCACCCGTAATTTTAATGGAAGTCCATGATAGTATTTGTACCTGTTAAGGAAGGCGAGGAGACGAGAAAAATATAAGTATGGAGAGGTAGAGGAAGTAGGAAACCGTTTATAAATTTGAATAACTTTTATTGCGAGATAGTACCCTCACCGAGAAAGCAATTTTGTTTGCTTCAAGTGAACACAATTTCGCTTAATTGATTTCACTCCGCAGAATTATTGCTCTTGCAGTTGCTTCCAAATTGGGGGGTAGAGCTTTTGAAATATTCCAACCTACCGGACGGGTTGGTAAGAAAACCAAGCGAATTTATACGTCCATTTGGTTTTTTTTTTTTTTTGTTTCTTTGCTTTCACCAAACGAATGCAAGAAAGAAAAAAAAATAAAAATCAAATCGCCCCAACTACCGGTCAGGATCTGGCTTAGGTGCGCTTTTCGCTACAGTGGCTAGTGGGCCGCATTGTATTCGAATTCGTAAGCCGCAGCAATCAACACAATTTGGGTCAGTCTGTGTGGTGGTTGCACATCCTTTCGCCCATATTTTTGGATTAAAAAGCGAATTTCAAATTGCGCTGCCACAATTGTGGTTAGAATAGAGGCTGCCTTTCTCTATTTGATCACACAGATAGATGTTGTTTAATTCTTTTATTTTTGAAAGCATTCAATTCTTAAATCTCACATGTAGGTGTAGATACGAGTATAAACATATTTTCAAAGACAGAAATGAATAAGCCAATGGATGGGAATGAATTTTGTCTGCCATCGAGGTGGAAAGGGTTTGAGCTGATTGTGTAGGAAGTTTTTTTAGTAGCTCTAGTTCAAAGCAAAATTAATAAACTGGAAAAGTTTGGGTTAGTTCGATTTGTCTTGCAGCAATTAAAACACTTTCTCACGATTCGTCTGGAATTGATTTGATCAACCTTTTGGCTTTCCAAAGGTGGTAGTGTGGAATGAGAATCATGATTACATAACACATCCTCGTATTTGCAACTGACGAGCTTGATTTCTCTAGATAACAATTAAAATTTCCAGGACCTAAACATAATTTCAGTGGTCTCGCCATCAGGTTTACAGGTTTCTCAGTGCAAAACAATTTTTCCCTGATTTTTTGTCATTACCATATGGCATACCGATAGATGTTTATGTCTTCCTGTTTTGAATAGTATCTGCTTTTTTTGCTGGTACTATACGGCTAAGAGACAAATACTTTGCAGATATTTCTATCCATAATCTGTCTTTTATTCGACTGACCCTGCGGATAAATAGTCCAGCTCTATACTGCATATCTCCTCTTGAAAGACAACTGATTTAAGCTGCATTTGTAATTTTTGTTGACACATCTTTGGTTGACTCCTATCAGCAAAATAATTTTAATAGATGATTGACTAATACATAAGTTGTCCATGCACTAGTTTTGACTGCAGTTGGTTTGCTCCAGTAATACGAGAACTCTCTAATCAACACCGCAATTGGTAGGTTATTCATCGTTTGCCTAATAGAGGCTTCAGCTGGAGCGACCCTGTATATCCTTGTTTTTTTATCCGTCTGAAGGAGCAGATGTTATTAGGTTTCTATTTGGATTTATGTGTCTAACAACAATAGTTTAGTTTGCTAACGTACTCGTGTGTAGTGCCGATCAATTCAGCGGTTTCAGTAACCATCTGAAGCCTTCATCACTAGCTGCTTAGGACTTATTAAATTGTTGGCAAGTCATCGTTTAGCTTCTCGACCTAGAAATAGTAAAGTTAGGCCGAACAACCGTGGCTTGAGAACAGAATTAATGGAGCGCTTCGTAATTGGTCCTGATGTCGGTTCCAGGGGCAAATGTTTTTCTCCAAAACACTGAGTTGATGCAGCCATTCCACTGACTCAACAAGAAAGTTTAGAAGAATCGGCTCTATAATGGACTAATTTCACTTTAATTTAAGTCAACTTGGCAGGTCTGTGATATCAGCGGTCAGGAGGAAGTACTCATTAAATATTGAGGAAGTACACACAACCAATCTCTATTCCCGTTTATACTCTTATTTAAGTGACCCTTAAAGGCACGAGGTTAGCCGCAAGGACATAACAGTGATCTTTTTGCATTAGAACATCTAACATCTACTCATATTTTGGCTATATCATGGTTTTGGATCGATTTTAAAATAAAACGAAACACAAATGGGTTGCATATGAGCACAACTGCAAATGGCATATCTCTCCAGGTTGCTGGCAGACCAAGTGAATGCTTCCAGACGTCTCTTAGGCGTTAACGGCCTTCCCATTGTCGTTAGAAAAGACTGCAGGTTGCTAACTTTCGTCGTGATGTGGCACTAAGAAAGTGATGACGACACCTCGGAGCACTACTCTACCTACACTCTACACTCTGTGACTGTTCGGCTTACACTCGCATCAGGTGGCAGGTACCTGGACTGTAGGCATTTTATCTTTGAAGCGCTTACTTGTCTGTCTTCGGAAGACTGAGAAACGAGAAACTCCACTAAAAAGGACTTACAAGGAGTAAAATGGACTAGTTCTTTGTCTAAGTGATCTGTTGTCGATCATCATACACAGTGAATGGCTTATTGTGTTCGACAGCTTGGAGAAGTAATCCAGTGGGACTCTACTTATCCAGAATTTGTGTCGTGGGCATGTTATTCTCACCTCCTGGTAGAACTAAAGAACACTGTTTCTGGAGTAATACGTCTCCATAACTTCAATCGAGTACTGCACTACGAGTCCTTTTTGCTTCTTTTTGAAAAGAGAATGTTTGATCCGTCTCCATTGGTGGTCAGATCTGCGAGGAGCTCTCGTTCCTTTTTTCTGCGATGGACTAATCGGAATTCTTCATCAATTTGGTGATTACGTGTGGTGGTCGGGTGAAATCGTACGCCCCAGGTTCATCATAATTGATGGCTGGCAGACACTGGCCTTCCACACGAAAGTCTTTTGAAGACGCGGCAGATAGACAAAGATCTCTTACAGTTTCTAGTCCTTGCTGCCATTTGACGCTAAACTTTCGAATAGTACTACTACAATATCTGGGATATACGCATTGCTAAACAAGATTGTTGTCCGAGTCGATGTTGGCTTCTCTAATTGTTTATATACCGAGAAAACTGGGTATGTGCCTTGCCATTCAATCAATCTGGTTGGCGCTTTACTTTACTTTCATTTTCAGAGCTGCTGTCATATAAGGTATGTTTCTGTTCGCCTTACCTTTAAAACTTACCCAGGGGAAATAGAATCCTTGACTCAGCAAGGTCCGTCATTCTTTAAAAATTGAAATCTAATTTGAATTTCCTTTGATTCAGCTGTCTTCTACGATCATTAGAAACAGGTATCCTCTTCGACTATAAGCTTTCGTTGGATAAAACTGAACCGGATGAAAGTTGATATAGATTTAACCAACATATCTCTCCACTAAGCGAGGCCTTCTTCTTACATCCTCTTAAGTGTGCCAACGTCGACGAAGTCTTAAGGTTCTCCAACAAGAGATTTCATTTTAAATTTTGCTCCATTTTTGAGCTGTTAACAGTCAATTGCCATTGAAGTGACATTTGACAAGTAAAAACTAGGAGGTTATTAAATGTGAATCGATATGATGAAATAGTGAAAATTCAATATCGCTGCAATGTCTTGTAAAGTTTGTACCACTTTTGGTCATTACAAAGCGCCTTCCCACACAGCTATAGTCAATTTAATCGATAAATTTGAACATCTCGGACAGGTTAGTGATGTGAAGATTCCAACTTGTCTTCTTCCGACAAGGTCAGCTGTACATATCGCCGCCATGGCTGAGAGACACCCAGGTGTGTCCATTTCAAGACGACCACAAGAATTCAGCCTACATTCAGACTCCCTCACGACGTTTTCAAGATCATTATTAAGAAAAGCAAATGAACTCAAACATAATAATAAATTTAAGTTTGTTTGGGTCAGAAATGGTATTGTTCTCATTAGGAAAACGGAAGGCGAGAAAGCTATTATTATTCGTAATCTTGTGGACTTCTCCCAGTTTGAAACTTCGTATAATTGCTCATCATGTCAAATAATTCCAATTTTGCTCAGAATCCTCAATATTTTGTGAATAAGAACCTACATGAACCTAATTGTCTCTGTATAGAACATCCAAACAATAATAGTACAGGCTTTTCAATAATTCATCAGAATATTCGTAGCCTAAGAACTAACTTTGATAAATTTTTTTCCTCTTCTTGCATCTCTTGAACATTTACCTGATCTAATATTTCTTTCTGAAATTTGGATTTTTGAAAAAGAAATTTCGGATTATTCAATTCCAAATTTCACTTTTGTTGCAAATTGTAATAATTCGTATTCAGCTGGAGGTGTTGCAGTATTTCATAGAAATAACTTCAATGACTGTGAGAGTAAATTATGAAAAATGAATAGTGCCCCGATGTACTGAGTTTATTTTGTGAAATCTCTGGTGTACGTTACTGCTTCTGTTGTGTTTATAGACTTCATAAATATTCAGTAGGTGTCTTCTTAGATGAATTCTCGAGTTTCTTAGAGATACAAACTTGTAAGAATGTTGTACTGTTGGGTGATTTTAATATAAATATTCTGTCTGATTCATTAGACGTTGATAATTATGTATCACTTATGGCGTCACATGGTTTTGATTCTCTTTTGAATCAACCTACACGTCTTGATTCTTGTCTAGACCATATATTTCTAAGGCTTCACAGGTGCAATTTTATTGGTTATCAAGTTATGACTTATGACCTGAGTATAACAGATCATCATTTAACTTGTATTCAGTTCGATCATAAAGAATGCAAGTCTAGAAACTCCTCTCATCAAACTTTTGAGAGAATTGATTTCAATGTCCTTAAGAGTAGACTTAATTTTGAATTTTGGGATGAAGTTTACAATTCAAGTGATCCATCTCATGCTTTTGATAAATTTCTCAAAATATTACAGTTTCATCTATCATGCTGCACCAATCGTATGAATAAAAAATGCAATAAGCTGAAGTGTATTAAACCGAGGATGACTTTTCGCTTACTTAAGAAAATAAAAAAGAAAAATATACTGTATTTACGTGTGAAAAAGCATGCAAATAATAAAAACCTGAAGAAATACTACGAGAAAGTGTGCAAGGAATTGAAAAACGAAATACCCATCTGCAGAGATTCTTATTTTACAAGTAAACTATCCAAAAATATCGGAAATACAAAAAAAGAATGGGCAGTAGTAAATGAGATACTGAACAGATCGACGAAGAATGATGAGTTTATTTCAAGTTGCCAACTTATTCAATGACTTTTTTACAAATTTGTGTTCCTCACATGAATTCTTAAATGTAAGTGTCCCTACTTCTCATTCATGAACATTCATTTAATTCAGAGAGAATGGAATCGCAAACATTTTTATTCTGCGAATTTACAGGTGCTGAGATTCAAAAAATAATTATATCACTTAAACCATCAAATTCATCCTCTTTTGATTCAGTTTCCAGCTCTGTTCTTAAGCAGATTTCATTTTTTGTTTCCGACGTCCTGTGCTACATTTTTAATCTTAGTGTTAAAAATGGTATTTTTCCTGAAACACTGAAAACAGCTGTAGTAATACCCCACCACAAAAAAGGTAATACTCAGACCATAGATAATTATCGGCCAATATCTCTATTATCTGTATTTTCAAAAATTCTGGAAAAAGGTATGAAATCGAATATAAGACGAATTTTTTCAACAATTGTCAATTTGGCTTTAGAAGTGGTATGTCGACAGAAACGGCCATGCAGAAATTCATCGGAGAAATTTATAATAGTATCAATTTGTCAAAAAGATGTGCAGCTCTATTTGTAGATATAACTAAGGCATTTGACACAGTGGACCACTCTTTATTATTAAATAAACTGCATAATGCGGGCTTTAGAGGCTTTGTTTTTAACTGGTTTGCTTCTTACTCGTACCTAGCAAATCGAAAGCAGATGGTAAAAATCAAAGAGTCTTTTAGCTCGTTGAAATTTATAAATATAGGTGTTCCACAAGGATCGGTTTTGGGTCCTATTTTGTTTTTAATTTATGTTAACTCTCTGTTTATTCAACCTTTCAAAGGAAAAATTTCTGCGTTTACTGATGATACTGCTATATTCTATTCACATAGCAATAATTTTAATATTTTTATGGATGTAAATTACGATCTTGAATTACTGAGATTGTGGTTCAGTCATCATAAGCTTGTAATTAGCATGAAAACTAAGTTTATGTTTTTTTAATATCAGAAGCGTGGACTATCAGGATTTTTCGTTATCTTACCATAGCCCGAATTGTACACGTTTTCCTTTAATCTGTTGTTTGCAGAATTCGATTAGTTTTGATCACATCACTAATTGTTGTGATTCCTGCTTCGATATTGAGTGTGTTCAACAATTTAAATATTTGGGTATTATTTTAGACCATAAACTTAGTTGGAAGGATCATACTAATTATTTGAAACAGTATATGAATAGAGTAGTAAAACAGTTGTACCACTTAAGTCAGTTTACAATGGTTTACTAAAATCGAAATTCCAGTATGGGTTATCCTGCTGGGGTGGGGCTTATTACACGCACATCCAACCCTTGTTAATTAAGCAGAAACATGCAGTCAGAATTATCTGCAAAGTAAGTCGTACAACGCATAGCTTAGAACTTTTTAGGAACCTCGAATTTCTTCCTTTAAGACACTTATACTGCTATAAAGTTATAAAAATATTCTTTGAGAAATCTGGTTATTATCAGGTTACAACATATGAAGATTATAACTTGCGTAATAACACCAGGAATTTTGTAACAGTACCAGTAGTTAAAAAATCGCACTTTTCTAGGTTTTATTCTGTTGTTGCACCTCGTCTTTTTAACTTGCTTCCTGATAACATTAGATGCGAAAGAGTAAAAACAGTATTTTTAGTTAATGTTAAAAAATGGATTTTTTCTTTTAATTACACGGATATTGAACAAACTTTTGAACCGTTAACTTAACCTATTTGTAACATTTGTTTGGATTTTCTGTTTTATTTCTTTTCTTCTTTGAAAAATATTCACAGTGTTTTTTCCCCATCAACATTTTGAATTTTGAATTTACTTTTTGAATTTACATTTTGAATTTAATTTTGTACTATTTTATAAGTTTACATTCGTCACTTGTCCATCAGGCAACAGAATGTACTGCATTATTTCATTCCTAAATTGTTTTGTAATTATAATATTGTTATTTATAGTATAAGTGTGCAATGAAATAAACAAATAAATAAAATATTTGCAACCACTTTCCACCACATTTTCCATACAAATCTTGGCCTACATTGTTATAAGGTCCAGTCGTCGCATGAATTAAAACCAACAGACCACGTACAATGTCATACTTATGCCTGATTGGGTGCTGCAAATTAATGGACAAGATCATGATTTTTGACACGAAATTATACTGAGCGACGAGACTCATTTCCATTTGTCCATGTACGTAAACAATCAAAAGTGTCTCACCCGTGACTCTGAAAACCGAATAGAAATCCATCCACAAGGAATGACAGTTCTGTGCGGTTTTTGAACTCGCGGTGTCATTGGGACATATTTTTTCGAAAATGTTGCTAGTGTCACGGTTTAAGTGAATGGATTGCGTTACCAAACGATGTTGACAGACTGATTTTTGCCTGAAGTTGATGCTATGGACGTGGACGATGTTTATTTTCAGCACGCCACATGCCACACACCTGGTAAAACAATGGCCCTATTGTGTGCCAAATTTCCTTCAGTTGGCGGAGATCGTACAACTTTACACCTTTAGAGCTATGTTAACGATGAAGTTCACACCAATGCTCTACTAACAATTCATATGCGAAAAGAAAGTATCAGAGCTGTTATTGGCGAAATACAGCCGCAATTTTGCGAAAGCTTGATGAAACATTTTATCAAAAGAAAAGACAGTTTGACAGATATTGTATTCTATTACTAACCCCAGAATTTGTACTTTAGACTGAAGTAAAAATATCAGCACTTTTCACAAAACTGTTGCTTTTTTCCACTGATTTAAAATGTCTCTTCTTGTTGGATGACCCTATATAAACGTATTATTCTTTATCTTGGGCTGAAAGCTTATTTTCTGCCGATACTAAATATAAGGAGTTCTGAAACTCATTCCCCATGCTGTTCTTTTAAATATGAGTAATCGTTAAAGCGGCTGCAGTACAAGCATCTTCGAGTACCACACCAGTGCCAAATACTTGCAGCCTGTTGCGATTATATTCGAGTGTATGATGGTTTCATCATCACCCTCGTAGCAATCTTCGTAGAGATGGAATCATTAAGGCCTACCACATTGTTACCCACTTCGATACCAGAAAACAGTCGCGAAGCACTCGTTTAATCTTCGGCTGTACTCAATTGAAGTCCTTTCTTAACCCCGATTCTAGCTGAAGCTCAGATTCTAGCCGATGTCCGTAAGACCAGAAATAAAAGACAGTCCCTATAAAAGGTAATCGAAACTCCAGTGTGTATTGTACCATTGTATCGAACCCCACCGCAATTATCAAGGCTTCGCCCATCAATGACGTTGTCTAATAAAAATCGAGGCAGAGCAAAGTACTGGTCTTATCGTAACGTAAGGTTGTTACGATTTGACCAGTTACAAGTGGCCAGTCATAGGTCTTGTTGGCGGCAGGACCACCGGTAGTCCCTACCAGGACTTAAATCATTGTACCATGGAAGTCAGGATTCTCCCGGGCCTGACTTCTAGAGGTAGGCCCCCTTGTGGGAGCGTCATGGTGGCTGTGGTTTAATCCCAAATCGCGGGAAGAGTCCAAGACTCATTGTAGTGTTGCAAATAAGTACTGGGTGCTGTGACCCTAAGATAAGCAAGAGGTTTTAGATCAGCTTCGAACCATACCAAGTGTGGAATTTGTGCCTCCAACACAAGTTGTGTTTTGGTACGAGTGTCAAAGTGAATTGACGGAGAGCATTTGCAAGACGTGTCCTTGCTCACATGGATGTATGGGCATCCCGTCTCCAAGACAGGTGTTCACAATAAATCCTTGACTCTATGTACCATTGTACCATCTCGTGAAATGTTCTCTTTAAATTTTGGCGAAAACAGCAGTATACAGACGTACATCCATATGTATGGAATATAACATCGTTTAAAAGTCCGCCGCGGCTTCTCTGGGTGGCGTATATCCGAAATGTCCAATTCTCCATGACTCTGGTGCACAAATCAGGCTGAATTTGGCCGATGGCATGGGTTATGATGGTTTTTAGGGCCGCTGTGGTTTGTGGCTTATTCGCATAGACCTGCGACTTCAGAAATTTCACAAGAAAAAGTCTAACGGGGTCAAATAGCACGATCTCTGTGGCCAGTTCACATCACCTCCACGTGCCCTCGAATCGCTCGTGTAGAATTTTCAATGTGGCGTGAACTGTGTGACACGCACCGCTGTCCTGTTGAAACCACACGTCGTTGGTTTTCATATCATCTAATTCAGGCCAAAAGAAGTTGGTAATCATCGACTTATAGCGCTCGCCATTGACGGTGATGGCCTGGCCAAAGTCGTTCTCAGAGAAATATGGACCGATGACGCCGCCAAGCAAATAGTGACTTTTCCGGGATGCATTACACGCTTTTGGATCTCATGTGGATTGGTATCGTCGTCCCAAATTCAAAAATTTTGTTTGTTGACGTACCCATTCATCCAGAAATGGGCGTCATCGCTGAAGATGATTTTTCGATGAAAATTAGGGTCAGTTTCCAACTGCTCCAGAGCCCATTCACCGAACACACGTCGTTGTCTATGGTTGTTTACCCTCAGCTCCTGGCTCAGTTGAATTTTGTACTGGTGCAGGCCCATGTCACGATGCAAAATTCGCCAAGTTGTGTTCTGCGAAAGGCCGAGTTCTTGTGAGCGACGCGAAATCGACTGCTTCGAATTCTCCTGCACACTCTTACGGACAACGGCGATGTTCTCGGTAGGACGATTATGGCGACTGTAAAATAGGCGAAGCGCGCAGAACGTTGCCCGAACAGAAGACCCATTTTGATGAAACAATTGTATCATTTGCTCGTATTGAACGCTATGTCCGTCCATGGTGATTTGGCAAAACAGACTGAATAAATGACAGCCAATTTGACAGATGTAGCTTCGACAATATGACCGCTATCAACTGTCAACATTGGAAGACCGTGTACAATGTATTGCACAAAACTCTTTTATATGCCAGAAAACCGACAACGTTTACCACTTTTCGCGCCATATATTGAGCCTGAGGAAGTTTGCCATCCAGGATAACAAATGGATGGTGACTCGTTTTATGCACTAGATAAGTCGGACCACTCAAGGCTGCTTGCGCTTACCTAATTTTGACAGTAGTACATCTACATATATCATATGAATAATATCTGCCAAAGTGCAGACGGTAGAACTGCTTCGACAAGCGAACCATATATCCTTGAGTCTTTGACTTTATAGACACCTCATCGTACCAATTTATGTGCTGTTTATTTGAGTTGGTAAATGTTGTAAAGCTCTTGCTAACTAGTATTAATTGGTGGACGCTGGTCATGTATTTTTGAGTGCTGAATGTCATTTAATAAGAGAAAAAGAGGCTAGTGGTGATATTTCCGAGTTATTTTGTTATTCCAAAAATGTTACTTAACATCTGGACAAATTTGGCAGAAAACCGAGGCTTAATATGGCTTAGAATAGCTGGTCCCCATTCATGCCACCTCAGTCGACTTTAAAATCGATAAATACGTAGTGTGTACCCCAAACTGTGGGTTGAGTTACCTCGTCAATCATTGAAGAGTCTGATTGTTAGGCTAACTCTTGCATCTCCACTATGTACACAAAGTTATCTCAACAAGGTTCCTGTATTTGCCTTGAAATTCCATGTCGACAATGGTACTTGAAAGAATGATTGCATTTCCAAAAAATCTAAGAGCTGCACTGACACTGTCTTTAAATGTTTCCATGTGCATATTTGTCTATTTACGCCCCACAAAATATTCAAAATACAATATATCATCTGCATTCTAACCAGAAATCACTTCACAAAATAGATAACAGGCGCATTGTACTCGTAGTTTCTGTCTCACCGACAAAATGCATTAACACTTGTCCTCTTACCAAAAAAAGGATATTCAAAAAAAAAAAAACAAAACCAAACGCGTCAACTATCCCCCGTAACATGGAACAATGACCATAACAACAATGGTCAGGAGGAGGTACATATCCCTAGCCGTAACTCTGGGACGATACTTCTATAACGGTCAGGGTTATACAATACATTGTGGTCAGGTCCGGTGAGCTACAATTTTCCTGTGCCAACAAAACTTAAACCAGGAATCCCTCATAGCACTACACTACAACTACGTAGGTACGTCTGCGATTGAGCGCATCCAACAGGACTTTAGAACTTCAAAACTTCACCCGATACAATCACCAACTGGAGCGACATGTGTCACAATTCAGAACTCAGAAGTGAAAAAATTTAAATTGGTTGCCTGCGGTGTGATGTGATGAAATCGTTTGCTCTAAAACCTGTCCATCACCTAACAATCGCTTTCTGGTGAAAGGGGTGTCGAGTTAACGTCATGCTTTGTCAAAAAGACAAAGCTTCCTCAAACAACCTTTTCAAGTGTTTTTTACGATAGTGTCCCATTTAATTTAGTTGTTGTTGTTTTTCTCTCTGGTACGTTGTTTCTTTGTTTGGAAACCCTCGAGCAAACATAGCGGGCGAGAAAATCACTCAAGCACTCCACAAATTAGGGATAAAAGTGAGACGGTGGTGTTCGTAGTGGCGCCATTCAAGGATGGTGGTGGTAGTGACGGTTTTCAACTAAAGCAAAAAAAAGTTCAATTATTTTTGCATTAACTCCTCCCAGTGTGCAACGGAAACAGAGAGAAGAAGTAGTTGAAAAAAAAAAAAAAAACAAAAACGACAGCCTTTGCACTCAAAGTTTCCACTAGTCTAGTGCTCCAGGACGACACTGGCTTTTTGTTCTGGTTCTGGTCGTATGTACATATACCCAACGTCAATTCAAGGTGTTGCAGAGGTGAGATTTCAATTAATTGATTTTTTGCCTCTCCGCCACTTTCGTATGTCAGAATATTGGAAACCGTGGTTTGTTTATTGAGTTAAGTGCCTTAAAGTGACAATATGTGGCTATGAGGGCAGGACATGGGATTTTCGAATGACTTCTATAGTAATAGAGGCAAGGATAGGCCAGAATAGAAACAGAATGTGAGACGGAGTGTTTATTGGTTAAAATAGAACATTTTATGGAATTGCACTAAATTTGGCGGATCAAAGCATAAAATTCAGAAGAAAGAATTCACGGGACACATTGAAACTAACAAGCACAGCTGGTAGATGGAAAAGCTTCAAAACGTCATTTGAAATGGTTCTGGGTTTTTTCATTTAGTCTATTACACTAAGAGATCAGCTGTCAAAGTATTCAGTAAGGTTTGCCATTTCATCACGCATCCTTTTACGCTTGCCGGACGTGCGGAAATTATTAAAAAATATTAAGTTCTAAATACGCAACGTGAATTTCGTCATGAGGTCGGTCGTCCTTATGGCTACAGTGTGCAGGCAATTTGTCACAAGCACCGTGTAAAATTTTCAGCGTGAGTACCCTCTTTTGGATATTAAGCCTCCAACCAGACAGAGATTGGTGCGAAATGAAGAAAATATGTATGTCGAAGAAGACCCAGTAATGTCGATACGGCGAAAATCAGCTGAATTGAACATACTAGAGGGTCAATCCGGCTTATTTTGCGGTTGAATTCGTGCCCATATCCGTATAAGATTGTGCTGCAGAGTGAGGTGGGCGGAGATCTGGATTTTGGCCAAAAAGTCATCTTCTTGGACGAGATCCATTTTTGGCTCAGTGGCTATGTCAACAAGCAAAATTGCCATTGTTGGAGCGAACACAATCCGCAAGTGTTCGGCCAAGCATCAATGCATCCACAAAGATTGACTGTTTGGTGCGGTTTATGGCATGACGGCATCATCTCACCTTATTTCTTTCGAAATGAGCAAAGAGACACCGTTACCGTTAATGGCCTCACGTATATAGCGATGTTAACTGACTTTCTGTAGACAGAGCCCGACAACATCGATATATACGAGCTGTGCCTTCAACAAGACGGCGCTACATTTCATACAAGCGACACAACGCTCGAAGTTGTGAAGGAGAAATTTGGAGACTGGGTCATCGCACGGCGAGCGTTCATCAATTGGCCGCCGCGGTCATGCGATTTGACACCACTCTATTATTTTCTCTGTGGCTACGTCAAGTTTTTAGTCTACGCTAACAAGCCAACTACTTTAGACGAGCTCGAGGCCAACATTCGACACGCTATTGCCGGAATAATGCCGCACATATTGGACAGAGTCACCAAATATTGGACCAACCGCTTGAAGCACTGCCAGCGAAACGAGGCGGCCATTTGGATGATGTGCTATTCCACACATAATGGTATGAACTTAGCTTCAAAATAAAGCCGGAATCAGTTTTACATATATCTCACACCGTTGTTGTTTTATTTAAATTTTTTTCCCTATCGTTCTTATCTGGTCACCCTTTATCTATCCGTATGGTAAAGATAGCTCTTCCCTATCTCATGACTGCTCGTGATCGAAATCACTAGGGGGTTCGCTATGGCTTTCAGTATTTTTTTTTTTTTTGGAAAAGTGATTTGAAACAAATTTATTGCTACTTCAGCTTATGTGGCTTCTGTGGTGGGCAGACTGCTGGTATCGGTGATACCGTGAATACTACAATCCCTGACAAACAGGATTCGTAGTACACACTGATTTTCGCGTTAAGTAATATGCCTTGACGCTTGTGTTGTTTCGCATTTGGATAAAATAGCTCCTTTCGAATCCATTGTACAATACAAAAACAATGCTGCTATATTTTTCCACTATGACTACTTGTCAAGGAATCTACAAAGAATTGCCAACAGAGAAAAAATGGCGCTGCAATCAGTAAGATGGTGGTATACCAAAAAATTGCCAATCTCAATACCAGGTATGTATTGTAGTATACTGGCTTTTACCGCGGTGTTGTATACCATGGATTTGTAAACCATAGTATTGCTATACCATGATATCAATACCAGTAGTCTGTCTCCTACTTTAACACGTCGCACCCTATGTTCCTTTTCGTATATTTTTATTCAGAGTTTTAACTCAGTTTCTACCTACATTGAGGGTTTCTACAATCTGAGCTCGAAGATCTTTTTGATCGGAGAGCATTTTTTACAAGAAAGTATCTCGCAGCAAGGTAGCGAACTTTCGAAAATAACAACAGTTGCGCGGTAAAATTGTTTTTAGATCAATGCTTGCTTATTTGTTGGCATGCTGATGTGTGCCTTACCCGGTCGATCTGGTATCGAGGCATTTTTATAAATGGTCAACCAACAGATGGTGTGGATGTTGGCTGTCAATTGCTGTCATTCACTGAATTCAATGTGGTTGATCTTTTTGACAGATGTCATAAAATCTTTGGCAATTTTAGTCATGGAGTCGTTTATCATGCAACAACGCATTTTTGTTATGCAATCTTATTATGAAAATGTGCGATCGGTACAAGTAACATTTCGTAAAATTCGTGGATTTTTCAGTCAACATAGTGAGTCCGGAATTCGTGCAATGGTGAAGCGTTTTGAAGAAACTGGCTCAGTATCGGGTCAAGCTCCATATAAGCATGCACGCCAAAACATCACCACATTGAGCGAAAGTGTTCAAAACCAGCCTGGCACCTCAATTCGTCTCCGAAGTTAACAATTGGGCCTCACTTATAGCACTTTATGGCGAATTTTAAAAGATGATCTTCCTTTTGCACAGCAAAAGAAATTACACAGCAATTGAAGCCTTTGGGCCATCTGTGACTTCGCCGATTTGTTAACTGGATGTTGGATCGCCAGGACAATTTGTCATCGAATTTGATGTTTTCCGATGAAGCCCAATTTTGAATGGATGGGCACCTACTTAAATAAACGAAATTTTCATTTCTGGGAAACGAAAAACCGATACGAGGTTCACAAAAAACCAATGGATCCATTAAAAGTCACTGTATAGTGCGGATTATGGGTTGGCGGCGTAATTGGCCCGTACTTTCTCGAAGATGAGGCAGGAGAGACAGTTACAATGAATGGAGAACGTTATCGCCATATGTGGACCGGCTATTTTTTCCCAAAATTGAATGAATTGGGTTTGGACGATCTCTGGTTTCAACAGAGCGGGTGGTGTTACCGCCCTCACAAGCCATAAATCAATCAATTTATTGCGTACGAAGTTTTAAGATCACATTAGTTCGGTCAGAGGAGAAGTTGATTGGCCTCAAAGATCATGCGATTAGACACCTTTAGACTTCTTCCTGAGGGGTTCTTTGGAGAGTAAGGTCTGTGTTAACGACCTAGCGACAGTTCACGTCAACATTCAAACATAACATTCAAACTAAAACTGCGGCCATTGATCTACTTATTCTTAAAAAAGTCATCAACAATTTTGACCTTCGGATGGCCGCTTTCAATAGAAACTGTGGGGATCACATGGACAATATTTTATTCTATTCATAATTGCCATAGATCGATCTTTATTAGTCAATAAAACTCTGCATAGATTTCACAACAAATGTGTATTTCATTTAATAAAAACTTCCACACTAGCTGTTGGCTCACCGTTTAGTATTGTCTGTACTATTGTATCTTGAACACTCAGCAGCATAACTAAACATGTTGTTTCGGAATGCCACTGAATTCATGACAAGATCTGCAAACATATGTTTTTTTTCATGCTTAGTGTTCTTTTGTGTTTCTAAAGTCTATAGTCCTCTGTTAAAAAACAAGTTGAGACAGATGGGTTATTTTTGTTCACGCATCAAAATTTTCCGCTGAAATTTTTCTTATAATTTACTAGCTTCTCTTAAATCTTGAGCGTTGTTGCAAGGCCCTGGCCTATTTCATATTTTTGTTCTCCTAAATACGTTCTTTACAATTTGCTATCCCATAGAATTGAATATACTAGATGGAGTGAAAAGTGACCTCCTTGGGAATTAAAAAATATATTTTTTTTAATTTTTTTTTTTTTTTTATACAATATAGTCCCCGTTTAGTTTGATACACTTATTCCAGGGATTTTCCAAATTCTTGATCCCGTTCGAAAAGTAATTTTCCGGAAGGTCTTCAAAATACTCCTCCGTGGCGTCGATGATTTCCTCGCGTGAGCTGAATTTTTTATTGATGAGCCATCTTTTGAGGTTTGGGAAGAGATAATAGTCCAAGAGATCCAAATCCAGTTACCAATCGACGCCAAAAGTCCGCCCGATTCCGAATCAGCAAGTCCAAACAGTCTTTCGAAGTGCTCTCGCGTTCGTGTTTTTGGTCATTCGCGGCACCCAGCGGCAGGATAACTTTTTCATATGCAGAATATTGCCCAAAATATGGCGTCTGCGCTCAGTACCAATCTTCTATCTCGCGCACCCTCACTTTGCGATCAGCCAACACCATTTTATGTATTTTTTTGACATTGTCCTCTGCAACCGCATCGGAAGACCTGCAGCTGCGGACTTGATCGGTAGTGGAGTTGCGGCCACCACGAAACTCTCGAAACCAATATTTGACGGTGTAATCTAACGGAGCATTAGCCCCACAATATTTATCCAACTTTTCTTTTGTTTCCTTCGCCGTTTTACCTCTCAAAAAATAATGTTTTATGAGAGAACGAAAATCCTTTTTGTCCATACTCAACATGATGCCAAACACGTCAACAACAATCAGCTGTCAAAACAAAACTAAAGACAGTATCGCACTGAAATTTGGCATGTGTGCCTAAATATGAACGGACTTCAAGGCACCATAACCGTTTTTGCAGTAGCAGCGCATTCTGGCGGTCAAGGATGTCACTTTTCACTCCATCTAGTATTACATGAAGGTTTTCTGGTTCATTTCTGTAGTCTGATGCTTCATCCCATTCTAATTTGGCATGCCCTTACATCGTACTTACTTACCCGGTTATCGGACCTTAAATGTTCAAAATTGGCTTTTGGGTCCGAGCCTTCTTCTTTCATGTTTTTTTTTATTATAATTTGCGCGCGCTCAAGGGATTTAGGTACCCTTAAAATTTTGTACACAGCGCGGCCGAAGGAAAGTCAGGGTGGATGGAAAGAGAGGTACCTGTCAACGTTGGTTTTAAATGTGTGAAGATTATAATGACTAGGAAATAAGGAGCTAGGCAGGGCATTCCACAAGCGAGTTGTATGGCTTAGGAACGAAACACGATATTTTAGAATACGTCTGAAAGTGTGCTTGAGGGTATACTGATGAGCATTCATAGAGAGACGGGTGTTACGGTTAAAGGTTTGAGGGGGTGGAATGCTACTGGCGATTTCTATGGAGCACTGGTGGTGGAAATAGCCATAAAAAAGAGTGAGAAACGAGACATTACGTCGGTGTTCGAAGGTATCCATTGGTATCGTTGAACCAGATAACTGGAAATAAATACCACTTTTAGCTAAAGCACTACTCTTTATATTCTCGATTTACCGTGCCACAATTTGACTTCCTTCCTCATTACAATTCTTATCTAGAGGTCTTACCGGCACGGTTTAGTCTTTTCATTTATGAGCTTCGTTCGCAGATACTATATAACAAAATATTCCTTTTCGTTCAAGGCACCTAAAATCAACTGAGCTGTCATAAGAGTTTTGTTTTTTAGAGCAAGATTTTCGACCTTCAATGAGTTTTGGCCACGACTGTCTTGTCAGGGTAATAGCTCCCCAAAATTATTTCTTGTCAACTTTTCATTAAAGTGTAGTAACATATGTGGTACTCGTATTAGCATTTGCCCCGAGGGCGTTAGACTTTCATGTACTGCCTTGGATAGCATTTTCTAGGCGATGCTTATCTACCTGACGTTGTAGATGTCGTAATATATGATTGCCTTGTATGTAAACCTGTTAAATTAGTCAAGCAATCCCTTTACAAAAACATTGCCTCCAGCCATAAAAAGCATGTGGTGAGCCTTTAAAAAAATCGTCTTTTCTGACTTCTGTTCTGTATTTTCTCATATGTCAATTCCGCTTGGAATTGGTAGTTTCAGGTACCTAAGTACGTCTTTGGTGATGGTGCAGCACTACGACTGCATTTGGAATAATCTTCACGCGAATGCTGTTCGTTGTCATTGAATCATGCAGCATGGTTAAATGTTCAGAGTTAGGCCTGTGTTTTGATGTCTGACGTTGCTTTTTCTCAATAGAAAATAGAGCTCTGAGCCTGAATAGATCTTGACAAACTTCGGATGCTCGATACATGTGTTGCTTTAATCAGCAGTTGGTAAATTCAGTTAATCGGTCTAATATTTGTATAAAACATTGATTTTAGGGTTTTTTTTTATTTATGAAACCTGGAACTACTTATTACTATCTAACTCGTTGCTATAAAGCTAGTCAGTCGGAGTTCATAATATGTTGGCGATTGTTGGAAGCTGTATTTCGGCCAGGCGATTTAAAATTTTTCGCTTAATGTATGTGACATTGGTGTCGAATATGACTTTATCTTCTCAATTTAAAGTAGGATAATATCTTCCGTGGAGTTGAAATTCCGTAAGATGATCGTGACATCGATGGCTTTATGTTTTGGCAGATTTTGTGGCCAAAACCTTTGTGACACTTATGATATGCTCCTACGTCAAACTCTTTTCTTTTTCAAAAGAAAAAAACCTGATCCGAATATTGGATCCCAGTAAAATCCAGTTTATATTGCGTGAGGATGCTTTTTAATATTTTCAGCAGCTCTTGTTGTTTGGAGAGTGCTTATGTTCTATGAGCATACCCTTTGCTCATTGTTATTCCCGTCCGGTTAATGTCGTTTAATAAGAAGAGTCCTTAACTCTTCATACAGCTGCTGGAGGTTGAGTCACTGCATACGTTGCTTCTTTTCTCCTTAAGTATTAGATTAGCTATTAGTATGAGTTGATCAATCAAACACTTTGCCCTGTCCTCAGTATCCAACCTGTGCCCTACAAGTTGTATCTAGTAGAGTTCTTCTCTATTTTATTGGATAGTTGGTTGTAATTTCATTGGTTTAAGTCATGGTCTAGATGAAGACACAGCTTGATAGCCACTTCGTTCACCACGAAGATCGAACTATAACTACATCACCTTGCCTTGGTGACCTTAATTGCATATCCATATGTAAATATGAAAATTTGGATATTGTTTTCTGTTTTTTTTATAATTTGCGCGTGCTCAAGGGATTAAGTACCCTTAAAATGCTATCACGCAGCGCAGGCGAAGGAAAATCAGGGAAGATAGAAAGAGAGGTACCGATGAACGTTGGTTTTAAATGTTTGAAGGTTATAATGACTAGGAAATAGAGAGCTAGGCAGGGCATTCCATAAGCGAGTTGCACAGCTTAGTTTTCTTCCAGGGTTCTTGACATGGTGTTTTTTGTGTTCAGTATCACCAAATTCCAGTGTCTTGGAATGAGTTCATTTTATATTTTCCTCGTTTTGGCAGCGTTTTGCGTATTTCGGTTAATATACCTTCTCTACATAAGTTGTCAATTTGAGGAGAAATATTTTTAAAATCATTTGTCTGTATGACTTTGTTTTTAAAAAGAGTATAATCTCCAATCGTTTCCATTGGTTTGGTAAGTATCCGAAAACAGGTTTCTATTAGGTACCTTGACAAAATGTGCTACAAATTTTGCGTGTCCTTTCTGCGCTTCTTCTGATCCAAAACCTGCCATCCAAGTGCTTAATAGCCATTCCAGTCTCTCTTAAAGTCAGTAGTTGACGGCAAGCATTTGCTAATAAACCCTCCGTGGTCTCGATATAAAGGGTATTTTTTAAGAGGTACCGCCTTTTTTGTTTAAATAAAACACAAAGATTTTTTCATGCCGTTTAGTATTTGGAAATAGTTTCTGGCATATGACCACCACGGCTGCCTTGAGCAGGTGTATATTGCATATTACTCGAGGAATGTTTTGCACTATACCTTGCATAAGTAGTGACTGGACGTAGCCCAACAGAAAATAATGCAATGGCGTCAAACCCCACAATCTTGGTGGCCGGTGGACGGGTTAATTTCCTGAAATGACTCTATAGCCAAATTGTGTTTTCAATAAAACGATGTTTTCATTGGTACTATGGGGTGGAGCACCACAATTCTTCACACGGATGCCACGCATATTTGGGGACAAATAATCGTTGATCATAACATTCTATCGATGTCTGTTGACAGTAACTTCTGCTCTGGGCTGATTTTTGAAGAAATAAAGACCTACAATCCGCACCATACATTACACTTTTTGGGATACAATGGCATCTGCTGAACTTCCTGAGGATTGTCCTCGCTATAAATATGGCAATTTTGCCTGTAGCCGTTCAATCAGAAGTGGGATACATTCTGAACAAAATTGCACTGTTAAAAAACTCGGCCAACTTCCATTTGATTTAAAGCTCGACCACTGAACACGCGACGCAATAAGTGGCCATCCGCCTTCAGCTCTAGTACTAATGTAATTGGATCTTATAAGCCCTTTTCTAGATAGTAGATGGACAAAGGCCACGTTTCTTCGAATGACGACGAATCGATAAATTGGAGTTCTCTTCAACACAAGCTTCCACAGCAGCGACATTTTTTTCCAAACGCACTATTATAATCCTTGTTGGTGTGTGATTATCCAATAGTATGAATTGGGTGTGAAGATTTTCAATAATTTGATAAATAGCGGGTTCAGATGCCCCATGAAGTCTGCCGTAAATTTTACGAAGCGCTCTATAAGTTTTGCGAATAGAGTTTCAATTTTGGAAATAAATTTTAACAATGTGAAATTGTTGTTGTGGCGCCAATATTCGCATGATAAAATGGCAAAATTTATTGCAAATAAATAAGCAGCTGATTTAATTCGTATTGAGAAGACTATTTCTGCAAAAGAAACTGCCCAAGCTTTCTGGGAGTAGCGCACACTATACATATTGCCATTAGGAAATAATTGTTTTCTTGGAAGAGTATAATACCAATCTGTTGTAATTAGTTTTTCTCATCGGCCTGGTCTTAGAGTTAGCTTCCACATTTTTTATGTTGTCAAAAGCAGATATTAGCCAAAATTTATTAAAATTTAAATCTCGATACCCACTAATATTTGTTTATTGTATGTTAATTATTTCATTTTTTAAATTTAAATTTTCTTTAAATTCATTTAAAATGTTCCAAAATCAAAATCCAAAATTCACTATCATTTTTAAGCTAACATATCAAAAGTAATCTTAGCATTAAGCCTGCCAAATTATCGATAATTTCCACACATGAAATAAAGTAAGATGATAAATTTAAAATAAATGAATAGAGTTATATCTTAAGTTTAATATTATGTATAAGAATAAATAAAGAAATAATATGTTAAGCATCAGTAAAATATAATATAGTCAATTAAATAACCATTTTCAATGCAAATATAAAATATCAAATCGGAAATTCGTCATCATACATTTGTATAAAGAGTTTTGTCAAGTAAATTTTGTTTTTTTTATAAAACATTCAAATAATATTAACATGCCAACATCCTATAGCCTAAGTATACGACGAAACCAGATAGTGTAAAAATTCAAAGTACATATTTATTCATAAAAGCATACATACATGCTGAGCTGTCCTAACTATCATGCGCATGAAAATAAATATATATTAAATAAAAAAAAAAAATACAAAAAGTCATCAATTCTCCAAAGACTTAACTACATACAAAAAAGAATTAACAAAAATTGTAAAAAGCCGAAAAATTGTAGGTAATTATGAACAGTGCCTATTGAAAAACATAAACAAAAAAAAAAACAAAATTAGCTGTATTATAAAAAGAAAACACATACTCGTAATTTTCTATAAGAATTAGTGAAATAAAAATAATAATACAAGCAAAACTAAAAATATTTATACTACATAATAAAATTGAATTTATCATCTGCTAACTATTCTGAAACTAAGAGAGTAAAAACCGAAAAGCCAAAATAAGAAAAACAAAAAAACAGTAAAATGCTTTTTATTGTAATTATCGGACAAAAAAAAAAACGAAAGAATAATTTTACAAACCTTATCAATTATATAAATGTACATATCAACATTTATCACTATCGGCATTTAAAAAAAAAAAAAACAAATACATATATACAAACGAAATTGTTAAAAAAAAAACAAAAACAAAATAGAAGACGAAAATTTACTATCATTGAATGTATGTGGTATTGATCCAAAGATCATGTTAATTTTTTAGTATCAATTGTAAAACATTTAATATAAAGAAAAGCAAAAACAAGAAAAAAAAAAAACTTAGTTATTGAAGAAGTGTTCCAAGTAGATAAATTATAAGTTGAAATAAAATTAACTATAATAACTGCTGCGAATAAAATGAGAAGAAAATAAAAACGAAAATAAAAACATTTCAAAATAAATAGAGCACTTATTGATTTCATTTTGAAGATGTTGGATTATAAATTCCTGCTAAAGGTAAATTAAAGGTAAATTATTCTACTATTATCTTTATTTAAATACTTTTATGCACGATAGATATAAAGAGTCATAAATAGTATTCGTCATCATATTCCATAAGGGTAACCTTAGGAAGTACACCATGAGAGTGGCGAATAAAACCTAAATGTCAAAAAATAAAAAAAATTCCATATCAACATCTGTCATCCACAGTCGTTAACAATTTTTGTTCTGTCATGGATATGCTCGTATGAAGATGGCCGTTAAAAAAAAATATATATAGCGTATTAAGTGATTTTTTTTTTGGTTTGAATAATCCAAAATTCTGAGAAACTGGGTCGGTAGCAGATGAGAAATCATCAGTGAGTGTCCGTATATGCCGTGAAGTTGAATGTATTCCTGCCATACGTGAAAGTGTGACCAAGAGCCCAAGCACACCAATGCATCATAGTCCACAGAAATTAGTCCTTTCAGACACGAAAATCAGCCGTTCTAGAAATTCGTCGTTGCACTAATATCAGACCTCTTAACACGAATTTACAGAAAAAATATTAGGTGAAATGACTCGCCTGTCTGTTAGGAGATGTCCCATATGTGAGGCATTTGTACTTTGTATACCCTAATTCAAGTCGCACACTCGACCTTTATTTTACCTGAAAACAAAATTTTTTCATATTTTTTTTAAGTTTATTTATTTTTAATGAATGAGTAATAAGTTAGAAAATATTTAAAATATGTTACATAGTTTACTTTTATTTAATTGTTGTGGTATGCGGCGAAGCAGTTGAGATAAACGTTACATTTTTGACAGCCGATTTTACATGTTAGTACATCTTGATATTTTGGAGCGCCCATTGTTTTTTTCTTGTACAAAATGTGGAATGTGCCGGAGAATATGGTTTCAGATATCTTCAGGCGGATGAGATTGAAGAATCTTTTCTCAAAAGGAAAGGGATTTGGGTTTTCAGGATCTTTGTTTCGTGCAATGTCTCCTTGCTGAGTGGTAGGAGCGGATTAATCCATTGATGTAGCTGCTGCTCGTATTGGTCTTCCTTGGCGACGTGGGGTTTCTAGTTTCGGATACAGATTTAACTTTTGCTGATGAAGAGGCAATTAGCAATCTGAGCTCGAAAATACAGACAATTTGCTTCGTGTGGACTGAGTTCGAGATCCAGCTACCTGCATGCTCTATCCATGCTGCATTATAAAACGAACGGCCCACTTCGGGGTACGTATTTTGATTCTATGATATTGAATCATTTGATCCAATAGATCTGCTCCACCTACTCGTATGCTCTCATTGGAAAGCCGCACATCTTCCCGATGAAAATTATCAATTAAGTGGTTACGTCACTCTAGAGGCCGTAAAAATAAGCTTTTTTGTGATTTTTTTTCAGGAAAAATATAAAATAAATCGGGTTTACGAAGGTAGAAGTTTATTGTGCATATGATAGACTGTAAAACATAATTTTTATAGAATAATAAATTTAAAAATGGCAGTTGTGCAGCATTTCTCAGATGACCTCTATTTTTTGGAAGGGTCTACGGCCGTACCAACAACTCCTGTGAATTTTGAAATGATGAGTCACAAAATTGTTTTTTATTGTACTTAACAACAGCTAGAGAAGAACGTAGGATTTTTTTGATATATCGATTTTTGGCCGAATGGGCCACTTCCAAAGTCAAACTTGCAAAATTCACAGAAAAATGAACTATGCCAAAAATCCTACGTCCTTATTTAGACAATATATTTTTAAAGATCTAGTTAAAATTTGAAGTGAATTGGTTGAAAATTGTTCAAGTTATGGATGCGGCCAACTTGAAAAATGCAGTTTTGAGGTAAACGCGTTTAAAATGTTAAGTTATAGAAAGCACACCTGGCGGCCATGTTCTAAACTTTGAAAAACAGTTCAAAATCAGAACGTTTATTTAAGAAAAACATGTACAATAGTATTATTCAAAGTATTGCCCATCTGAATCTATTACTTTTCCCATCTTTCTGGCAATTTGTGGATCCCATCCCAAAAGAACTGCGCCGGCTTGGCAGCCAAGAATGAATCAAGCCAATTTTTGATATTCTGCTCTGATGTGAACCGTATTTCAGTGAGGGCGTTCTGCATCGACCGGAACAAATGGTAGTCAGAAGGGGCAAGGTCTGGGCCTAAAGGCGGGTGGGGTAAGACTTCCCATCCACTGTTTTCCAAATAGTTCTTAACCGGAATAACAACGTGGGGCCGTGCGTTGTCATGATGGAAAATTATTGCCTCGTGTCTGGTCGCATATTCCGGGCGGTTTTAGCTGCTTATAATACAGCACACCCATCTGATCCCACCAAATACAGAGCATTACCTTCGGCTTTGCCGTTGATTTGGCTGGTTGGCCGGGTTTCATTTATGATTTTTTGCACTTGGGGTTGTCGTAATGGATCCATTTTTCATCAGCAGTAACAATCCGATGCAAAATTGACTTCCTTTTGTGACGTTCCAGCAGCATTTCGGACATGCAAAACCGCCTTTCGACGTCTCTCGGCTTGAGTTCATGTGGAACCCAATTTCCTTGCTTTTGAATATATCCAGCTGCTTTTAAATGTTTTGAAATGGCTGCTTGAGTGACACCCAAAGATTCTGTGAGCTCTTCTTGTATTTGGCAACAATCTTCATAGAGTAATGCTGCCAGTTCTTCATCTTCAAACTTTTTTGGTTGCCCAGGACGTTCATCGTCTTCCAAGCCAAAATCACCACTTTTAAATCGTGCAAGTCACTTTTGGCACGTTCGCTCAGCTAGCGCATGTTCACCATAAACTTCCACCAAAATACGATGACGATCGGCAGCAGTTTTCTTCATATTAAAGTAATGAAGAAGAACTCCCCGCAAAAACACTTTTTCAGGCACAAAGTTCGACATATTTGAGTAAAAAAAAAATTATTGTTGTTTACGCTTCAAATGAATGACATATACTGAAATGACGTACAATGACAGTAACTTTCCAACGCATGTTCCAATGGAATAACACAAGTTACGCCATCTCTTAGCAGACCGCAATTAAATTATAGACCCAATACTTTGAAATATTTCTCACTTCAACTTTCATTTTTTTGTCTTTAATTCTATTCCTACCCCCCAAATTGTATTAACCTATCGATAATCTTGATTTTGATATTCTCTATTTAAATAAAGTCATACATAGTTTCAAGGCAGTTGTCTTTTTCTAATTTGTAATAATTTGAAATCATAACAGATACGTTTTGCTAATTCGAGTACTATTGTCGATGCAGTACGAAGGGAGTTAACAATTCTTTGGCTTAGGAGAGTGCTAGAACTTTGATACAGCAGCCACTCAATTGGCATGACAGTTTTTCCGCAAAAAAACTTCGCTTTTATGCCCCAGGGATATGGTTTTCCCTTTACGTAGTGTTTTGCTATAAAATTACATTTGAATGGGATAATCTGTTCAAGCGAGCCAGAAATGACCGCAACATCTTTCTTAAGCGTGTGAAATTTCAATATGAACAAAAACTGAGCAAAAAATACTACGATATCCCAAAAATAGTAACAATTTTTGGTCGTTCGTCAAAAGCGCCAGAAATTCAACCTCATCTTCCATTCCAACGCTCTTTTATGAGGACATTCCAGCTGGCGGCAGTTTAGTCAATTCCAATGCGATTGCTACATATTTTGCGGCCAGCTCACCACTTCCAGATTGTCTTCGCTTACATTTGAGTGCGTCCAATTTCCAATGGGGCGAATCCACTTTCGCGCTCATCTAGTAGCAAGAGTTTTTAAAGATCTTAACATTCACAAATCCGCTGGTCCAGATAGTATATCTCCTCTTCTTCCGCAGAGATGTTCTACCACGCTTCATCAGCTTGTTAATCTTTCCGAACAGATGCAAAACAGCACTTATCCAGCCGGTCTCTAAAAAAGGCGAATCTTCTTCTCTCTTTTCCTACTGACCCATTGAACTTACGTCCCTTCTTTCCAAGCTCATAAAATATCTCGAAATACGAGATGTTCTCAATGGC
Source organism: Volucella zonaria (assembly GCA_963966105.1). Classification (NCBI taxonomy): domain Eukaryota; kingdom Metazoa; phylum Arthropoda; class Insecta; order Diptera; family Syrphidae; genus Volucella; species Volucella zonaria. The sequence continues at coordinate 98,572,469 of OZ014532.1, read as the reverse complement.
CGGCAGTACGGTTTCCAAAGCAACAGGTCCACTGGTCATTTGATTGCATGTCTCACCGAAAAGTGGAACCAACGCGTACAGAGTTTGGCATCGGGCTCTTTTGTCGAAAATGCGTGCATTTGGGCTCGACGACTCTCTTCTTCAATGGATTAGACACTACCTTTCGGAACGTTTCATTCAAATTGTGTTGGATGGTTTCAAGTCTGATATTCACAAAATAAATGTTGCTGTACCCCAGGGTTCCGTTCTGTATTCGACACTTTTTTTTTGCAAAATTCAACTTTATTTATCAATATATTTGCCTTCGAGGGCGATACACTGATTGTAAGGATTTTTCAATCTTTCGATACCAGTTTTGTAGTACAATTTCGGTTTAGCCTCAAAATTGGCGATTCGGTCTTAAATCTCTTTCGGGCGAGCATTCTTTTGAGGTCTGCGAACAGGAAATAGTCGCTGGGAGCCAAATCTGGAGAATACGGCGGGTGGGGAAGCAATTCGTAGCCGAATTCTTTCAATTTTGCCATCGTTTTCATCGATTTGTGACACGGTGCATTGCCTTGATGAAACAGCACTTTCTTTTTCTTCAAATGCGGCCGTTTTTCTGCGATTTCGTCCTTCAAACGCTCCAACAACGCAATGTAATAGTCGCTGTTGATAGTCTGCCCCTTTTGGAGATAGTCGATGAAAATTATTCCATGTGCATCCCAAAATACGGATGCCATAACCTTGCCAGCCGAGACGAGGTTCGTCGCCTGCTCGCCACTCAGCTGACCGCCGACTTGACTCTGGTGTGAAGTGATGGAGCCAAGTTTCATCCATTGTCACATACCGACGGAAAAATTCGGCTTTATTGCGGTTGAACAGCTTTAAACACTCCTCTGAATCATCAACACGTTGTTGTTTTTGGTCGACTGTGAGCAAACGCGGCACCCACTTTGAACAGAGCTTTCGCATGTCCAAATATTCGTGTATGATATATCCAACACGCTCTTTTGATATCTTCAGAGCCTCAGCTATCTCGATCAACTTCACTTTACGGTCATTCGTAATCATTTTGTGGACTTTTTTGATGTTTTCATCTGCAACAGCCTCTTTTGGACGTCCACTGAGTGCATCATCTTCGGTGCTGGTATGACCACTTTTAAATTTTTCAATCCACTTGCTAATGGTTCGTTCGGCTGGTGCAGAGTCCGGGTAACACCTAAGTATCAAGCCATTTCTTTGCATCGGCTGCATTTTTTCCCATCAAAAAGCAATGATAAATCAACACACGAAATTGCTTTGAATCCATTTTTTTTGCACAATAACAAAAGTTGCTTCACTCACAACGCTATATCTCGAGAAGTAATCGTCCGACAGCTGTCAAATTTATACACGTATCTTTGAAGGTTTGGTATTAAATGAAGTGGTGCCCTCTCTTAGAAACGGACTTTTCAGCCCATGTGTTATGGTTTTGCTAACCACAGTACTCTCTACTTTTCATATTCGTCCCCGGAATCACGTCCCTGCTTTTGGGCTGTAGAACAGGAACAGCAGCATATACTAAGCTCATTAAATTTCGATATTGACAGCATAACCAATTGGAGAACAATCAACAGAGTGAAATTGAATGCTTGTAAATCACAATACTGTCTGCTGTCATTAAAGTGAAATTTAAACACCCAGCCATTATCCATGAATGGCAGTAGCATCCTCGAAACAGAAAAAACCTTCCATTCTCGGTGCGTGTGTCAATGACAACCTATAGTACGTTGAAATAACCACATATTCGATGTCGCCAAAATAAGTTTCCTCAAGCTATGTAGAAATATTTCACACCCTCTAATTTGATCGCAATATATCCACATAAAAGCAAAAAAAAAAAAAACAGCGTCATCTATATTTCAAGAGCAAAAGATTTCCATATTTGAATAGCAGAAGACTCAACCATTAAAGAATGGCAACTTGGTGAGTTCTAGAAAGATGTCACGGTATATAAAAATGAGCATCCGTCAAGAAGTCAGTTCTAAAGTTGAATTTGAAATGTGAATTACGACTAGTGATAAAGTGGTTTAAGTAAAATATAAAGAAAAGTAAAAGGGGTTGAGAAAAGCGATTGAATTGTAAATTGTACAATAATTGTACTGAATAAAGCAATTGTGTTGAAAAGAATCAGTTTTATCATTTTAACCCACACAAACATTTTACAATACTAGCTTTTTGAACAGCGTGTACAGCTATTAGTAAAATGAGAAACTTTAATGTAAAAAATCATCATCGAAACACTTCAAGAAGTATGAGTATGTTGTTCCAATTTCTGTGTACCTTGTCAGTACTACAGCTATTCCATCTTGCCTGTGTTCGCATAACAATCTAGTTTTCCACTTGATAATGAGGTTGTGGGGACTCCTCGGGTTTTGCGATTGTATCTGTTTGCACAATATCAGCGATATCTAATCATTTGATACCCAAAGCATCAAACTCATCGGTAGAAATTGTTAGTAATTCTAGCTCTTCAATCACCATCTGAGCAGAACCATTTTCATCATAATCCGAATCTATTTCCTCGACATCGTTTTTGGAAGGCAAAGTATAAGGTTCAGCGTTTTTAACCCATTTCCGACCGGTGTTCAATTAATCGAACGTGAAATTTGTAAATTTCCTGTAACTATGAAGGTAAATGATATCAGGGAGGTAGTTACTATTCAATATCACTTTGATCATTCGCTATTCAAAAATAATATTTAGCATCCCCAACCCCCTCCCATAATTCTGGTAGTGCTGGTTGAGAAATACCGTACCGATAGACCTTTCTTGTAAATTATATTAGAACTATATAACTACAAAAAAAATAGAAAAATAATGATGAGGGATTATGTACACCCTGGCATAATTGCTCCTCTATTTCACCAATATGCCTTATAATCACGTCTTTTAGCTCTTGAATTTTGCTAACTTTTTTTCTTAGACTTTACTTTTGAGTTAACCGCAAAGAAAGCAGTCCAAAGGTGTCAAATCGCATGATTGCACGACCTCCTCGCGCAATTAAGTTGCTGTTGCATTGGCTGAGTGGCACCGACTTTTTTGGAATTACTTATAGTCCACATACACATCATCCATAAAAATTCAAAAAAAAAAGAAAAAAAATCAAGCAGTGTTGGGCGCGGTAAGTACCTAGATGGTTGACCGCATGGGAACTCGTTACAAATACGTGGGCGTAGTACCACGTAAACCAAATAAACCAAGTTTCAGCCCAAAAACCGCGCAGAACAGTGACTCTTTGAGGATACATTGATTTCCGATTGATCGGCTCAAGTGCGAAAATGTTGCTTATAAACGTCAATGACGATGACTTTCTTCGATAAATCTTCATCAAGTTGTGTTTACGGACCGAATGCGCTGGAAATGGTCTGGAGGCTTCAATTCCTGTAATGTGGTCTTGAATGTCCCATATATGGAACGAACAATTTTCCCGAATTTTAAAAGTATCTAACGTAATCGTTGTTAAAAAAAATCTGTTCTGCCCTTAAGTAAATTTTATTTGACAGTTTCACTCAAAGGAATGTCAATTTTTGGGACAGCTTGTGGTTCAGTGATTGATGTCTAATCAGTCCTTCCGAAAAGTGTTTTCTTCAGTAATTGAAAACATGTTTTTTGCAAAAAGAGACAAAAGTGCTGTTTATTAAATTTTTCTCATAAAATTTATTTTTTTGTTTACGAAGAAACGACTTTGCGACATGTTCTGTACGGGGATGAAATCTTTCATAGAAGCTTTGGAAAAAGTCTCTGATGTTGAATGATATTGTTGAAATTCGTCCAACAGACGTTAACCCATTTTCGACCGCGGTGCCAAAATTATTGAATTTTTTAATCCAAAGTATATTTCTAGAATAATTAGGGCCCCTTGATTCTAAGTCCATTATCAACAAATTTCATGAGGATATTAGTTATGAAAAGATTGATGAAGCTGAGCCGGAGGCTGGGCTGTTAATTTTTAAATTTTTAAATCCAAAAGAGCAAGGGACGGGTTTAAACTTGAGTTCATTTGGAACTCCAAAATGGTGCAGGAACAAAGGAAAAAAGCAGTTGCATTACAATATATCGCCTAATGTAACTCCGTTGGCCGATATGGAAAAAGAGCTGTGTAAGAAACTGAAGAATCTTTTAATTATTCTTAAAATTTTATGATGGGGAGGTGTTGGATCACATCATAACAAAGACCAACCGATTTGCAGCCCAGAAAAACATCGATTTTCATTTGAGGATTTTACTGTTATCGGGCTACCACACTTGGAATTCTGTTGAGGATTATTGGTCTTCGAAGACGTCAATGGGAATTATAATGGTAAAGCAGACAATGTGGAGATTTAAGTTCAGGCACATCAAAAGATACATCCATTTTGCCAATAAAGATGAATTAGGTCGTAATGATAAGCTGGTCATGGTACTTTAATTTTCATTACATTATTATGATGCAAGTTTTCCAATTTGTATTTATTTGTATTGATTTCAGTTTCGTGTATTCTTCGACAGTATAAACCGAAAGTTTATGCAGTCTGGCATTTGGGCAGAGTTCTTGCCCATAGACGAGCAGAAGGTAGCCTATTTCGGCCAGCCGGGGGAAAGCCGATTCGCTTCGTCAACCGACTATTTATTCTTTTTCATCCCTTACTGTGGACATTCCAATGAATATGACACAGAGGTTGGTCTTGGAGCTGACGTCTTTCTCCGTTTGCTTAACAATGTCGAGGTCCCCATGCGTCGCGTAATATTTTCCGACACCTTCTTCACATCCTGTCATCTTCTGTGCCGCTGGAACTGTTCGCTGTAATCGTATAGCTGGTGGTGCTACTAATATGAAGACCGGAAAGAATTTGCCTCGTGGCGCACATGATTATATGTACCACTCTAAGAACCAGATCACTCTTCGTCGCTGGCAAGATAAAATGGAGGTCACAGTTATTACAAATTATGACCAAATTCTGCCACTCCATCCTGTTCGGCATTGGATAAAAAGCGACTAAAGCTTCTTAGCAAGGGCCAAGAGAAAAAGGGAAATTTGTCAACGTTGATCAGCCTGCTGTGCCTCGCAACTACAACAATGGGATGGGCGGCGTTGATCTCCATAACAACGCCATTTACTTTTGTTTTTAAAAGATAGCTTAGTCCTTTAGCTATACATAGTCCATAAATTAGACAAACGGATTTATATACCACTTTGTTCAAAAAGATCCCGGGAGACACCACCGTGTGGCGCTCCCATTATTCCGATTTGAGTTCTGTTTTTTTTTTTGTTAAGTTGGTAAATCTATTGTTGACACTCCCTCTAAATCTTAGCGCTATAACTTGACATTTACAAAAGTTACGTAGCCAAGAGTACATCACTCGTTGTGTGTGTTGGCGATTTTTTACAAGTTTAGAAATAGACTTAAATTTGCGTAAAAAACGGATTTAATGGTGAGCGAACGTTGGAAATGTTGGAAAAGTGTTTCGAAAACGATTCTCTAAAGAAAACGGTCGTTTACCAGTGGCACGAGCGGTTTAAATGTGGTCGTGAGTCTATCGAAGATGATGAACGCAGTGGTAGACCATCGACATCGAAAACCGACGAAAGAAATGTTGGTCAATAACCGCAAATTAACCATCAGAGAGATAGCGGAGGGCTTGAACATTGCCTATGGATCCATCCAAGACATTCATCAAAAGGATCATTACTGGAGACGAGACGTGGGTTCATAATACGACACGCAATCCAGACATCAGGCAAGTGAATGGCGTTCACCAAATGAGCCGAAATCAGTCAAAAAAGAAGGCAATGCTCACGGTTTTCGTGGATTACAACGGTGTAGTGCATCATGAATTTTTGCCAGAATGTCAGACAGTGAACAAAGAGTATTACGAGTATTTGGTTGATATGAGTTTGTGTGAAGTAATTCGCCCAAAGATACCAGAATTGTGGGCAGAAAACTCGTGGATTTTGCACCATGATAAAGCACCGTCGCACAGTGCCATCATTATTCGTAATTTTTTGACGAAAAATGCAACAAATACCATCTAACAGCCACCGAATTCACCTGAGTTGGCTCCCTGTGACTTCTTTCTGTTCAATTGAGTTAAAAAACTACTACGGGGAACGCGTTTCAGCAGCCGAGAGGTAGTACTCGTAATGGAAAAATCGCAGGAAACACTGATGGACATACCGAAAACCGAATATAAAAAATGTTGCGAGGATTGGATCAAGCGCTGGCATAAGTGCGTTGCAGTCGATGGGGATTACTTTGAAGGGGACAATATAGATCTAGATGAATATACTCGTATTTTTAATTTTCTGAATACGGGAACGTTTTGATCAAGGTATGCCGCCAAAACCTTGATGCACATTTGGCCGATATAATCTTTCACACAACAATTGCTATCGATCATTCAGCATTATGCCATAAAAGGTCAAAGCAATAACTTTTTATTTACTGCTCTCATGGTGAAACCGTTATTAGCCCACTCTGTGTTACCAATTTAATTCAGAAGATGTACGAGTAAGATGTCAACGTGTAATTCGTAGTAGACCACTGTTAACCATCTCAGTAACGTTAGGATTTGTCTCTCGATGACATTGTCAAAGTCGACGAATCTTACATGTCAAGGACGCATTTTATTATGGAATCATTTGCGCAGATATGGAGTCCTCATATGCAAGACTTACGTACTCCAACATATGTTTCTCAGGGGACTCACACCTTTCCCTACTCCTTTACCACTTTTCCATCATTTCGCAGGGCTAGTTTGCGACTGACGCTATGTCATCCCGAGTCTTATCAATTTGCTAATTATAAACAAAGAAATCTTCGACAAGTTGTCCTCTGTTTTCGTCATATGTCTTATTATAAGCTGCGGGTTTTTCAAATCCATTTTTTTTTCTGTGACGTACCTGTACTCATCCCGACATTCTTGACAGATGGGCGAATTGATGCGTTCAGATCAAGAGCTGCCGTTCCCGAACAGAAATTGCGTAAATTGGTGGTTGAAGTCCCTGCGTAAAGAGAGCTGCAGCATTCCATATAAATCTTTGCTGCGTTTAGAATTGTTGGACCCTGACGTTCTACAAACGTAGAACGATTAAGCTGAATGTTGAATGGATAGTAGGACTCCCAAATTAAATCCAAGCCCATAGAATAATATGCAGCAAAGCGTGCTGCCATCTGTTATAACTTTTAACTAAAATAATTGAACTCCATCTGAAAGTTTAACCACCTTGTCGAGCACTACTCCAACGAGTTTTCATGACACCTGATGGTTTGGTTACCAACTCGGAAATTTGGGTATTCCGCTGTCTTCTGGCCAGTTACTAGGAAAGCCTCGATTTGCTGGTCAGCTTGTTAAAGCCCGATAAAGTTTAGCTAATTAATGATCCTGGTGACTGAGTCATCGATGACGGGCTCTTTCTCTTAGATGTGTTTTTCCACTGTAACCACGATGATATACTATAGTTAGCAAACCCAAACACCTTTACTGCTATTTTAGTGTTAGTTGCAGAATTCTGTGATACAATTATTTCCTACCCGAGACCACTTTAGTAGCTCTGCGGTATTTACTGCCCTTGTCACTCTGGTACCTCAACTTTCTATTGATGAAGAAGTTCGTGAATATTTTCACCAGGCAATATTGTGTATCAACTATGGTAAGAGATCTGCTAATGTGATACAATTTCGCCGAGTTGAAAGCATTTTTAACTTCGAGTGTGCAAAATTATTTTGTGCTTCATCGGCATCTTTTCTCAAGTTCTGATTCGGTTGCTTTATCTGCTACCGACTAATGGTAGAACGCGATTTTCCGAAGTGATATCTTCCCCTTTGCATCCAGCAGATATATTGGCCGATAAGACGAAGCTTCTCTAGTTCATTTGCTTCCACTTGGTATCGTAGAAACAAGAGGTATTACATAGATTTGTCTTTGTTGAGGAACGACTCCCTCTTCAAGGCAGCTCTGTATTGTTACTACAAAAAAGTTCAGTCTCTTTTGAACAGTTCCTTTGGCCCTTATATTTGCGATGCTGTTTGTCCATGGGCTCTGACGTTATGCTTGGGATAAGTTTTCGCATTGTCTTCCTCGTGATATTGTACAAAGTGGAGAACTTCACCCTAATATTGCAGTACCGTTTTCCATGTTGGACACCATTGATTTAATTGAAACATTCTCAGCTTTAGCTGACAGTTTCCAGGGCTTGCGTTCTGCATCATTCAGACAGCTGTCATTGCCACCTGATTTGCTTGACCGTAATAGCTCGTAATAGTCAGTGCCTATTTTAGTAGGAGAGTATATTGGTTAAGATCTCCAAAATATTGTCGACTAACACCTGTAGTACATACATAAATCTATTGGGCTTACCTCAATTGTTTTTAACAGTAGTCGAGACGCCTGTTGCGCTTAGTTCAACGCCTCGCTTGGATTGGCTTTAGAACTTCAACTATTAAGTCTTCCCACTACGACAACCCAGCCAAGAATAGGAAGATACATTAAGATGAGTTGGGTCACTATGGAAAAATCTTTAAAATTTATTTTGTCTGCTTCAAAATAGGCTCTATTTGAAGCGGACGTTTTTTCCAACGAACAACCCAGTCATCCATACATTGTTTATAGGCATATTCCGGGATCGCCTTCAGTTCTTGTAGCGAATTTTCCTTTATGTCCTGAATCGACTTAAAACCGGTCCCATGAAATGGCAATTTAAGTTTCGGAAGGTGCTATATCTGAAGAATTCCGTGCTGGCTCGATCATAGTGGTAACGTTTTTGGTCAAAAAGTCGCTCACAAGGATGGTTTTGTGAGATGGTGCATTATCGTGATGCAAAATCTAAGGGTAGTTCTGCCACAATTCCGGTCTTTTTCTTTAGATACTCTCCCTCAAACGCTTCATAATGTTTAAATAATTGTGAAAGCTGCTGAAACGATTTTCAAGCACCATTTTGTTCATTAACTCAATGTTTTCTTCAGTAACTGCCGTTGCAGGCCGTCTCGGATGTGTCAAGTTTTTAACAACATCAAGGCCCTCTTTCAACGCTCTGTATTACTCAAATGCTCTTGTTCCCGATATTACAGAGTCCTTGAGGAAAATAGAATTGTGAAGGAATGCGCATTCAACGTGACTTGAAAGGATTCGATGAATGAAGAGAAAGTCGGCTGCATCTCGATGTTCCTCAAGGGTGTTCAAGTTAATTAGGTTGAAACGGTTTTGATAGGGAGGCAGAATAAAGGGATCCTCCTAGGGTATACCTCGAACAGCAAATCGAAGAAAACGGCGTTGGATGCTTTCGATTCTCGAAAGATTCTCGATGATATGGGGAGCACACGTGACTGGCGTACTCTAGGATGGGGCGAACAAAGATACTATAGAGGGACCTGGTCACGTATGGATTGGTGAATTCTTCCGTTTTACAAAACTTAGTACAGAGTTGGCTTTAAGGATTATCCCATCCATATGTAAACGGAAGTTGAGCTCCCTATCACACAAAATACCGAGGTCGTGAAGAGATTGAACGGAAGGCATATGTTGGTTGTGGAGAAGGTAGAGTCGGGGAGGAGGTTGGTGCCGCTTATGTAAAAAAGTGATGAATTGGCATTTGGCGATATTTAGTTCTAAACAATTTTTGAGGCATCAGATCGAAACACTATCAAGGTCTTGTTGAAGGTGAAAGGAGTCATGAGGTGAGGAAATGGTTTTGAAAAATTTGGTATCGTTGTCGTAAAGGGAGATAGATAAGTGTTTGATGAACCTATCGAGATCATTTATGGCTAATATAAAAAGTAGAGGACCTAGATGGCTGCCTTGTGGAACTCCAGGGGTGGACAAAAATGGAGTCGAGTGCTAAAATCGGTTGCAACTACATCGATTTCACTATTATTCTCTAGGGGGAGAGGATAAAGGATACGAATTTAACGAGATTTGTGGTGGTTAACCTACACTTCAGGAAGCCATGTTATCAAGGGGAAATAAGTGATTTGCATTGGAGGCTTAGAGCTTCATACAAAATGCTTTCGAAGAATTTGGGTATACGGGAGAGTTAAGTGATGGGACGATAGTTGGTTATTTCATTCTTTGATCATTTTTTGTGAATCGGGTTTATGAAGGAGGTTTTCCAAGCCTGAGAAAATTCTGCTTGTAAAATGGATAGACGAAAGAGATTAGAAAGGACAAGGGTACGAGACGAGGAACATTTTCTAAGAAATATGGCAGTTAGGTCATTTCGCTCGGGTGTGAATTCGTTATTAAGTTGGTATAACTTATATTCGATATAAGACGGGTCCAAGATGTGAGAGAGTATTCAGAAGGCAACTAAAATAAGATGGATTTGGTATAAAGGTGTCGTTGATGAAGGATTGTTTGAAGTAGGTTACACATAGTTTTGGAATGGTCAGTGGATCGGTTAATGACTTGAGGAAGGAGGGTAGCCATCGGACTTTATTTTGTAGTTAACAAATTGGAAAAAGGCCTAGGAATAGTTGAAATAGTCGGAAAAGGATCTGGTAGGAAGGAAAACGGCTTGTTTCTCTTATTACGTAAGGAACGAAGCTTGAGATTATACCAGGGAGGATTAGTAGATGATGTTTTGTGAACCAAAGAGGGAAAAATAATTAAATATTTCTTAATAATACTCTATCGAACGAATACTTACGGTATTACTTCCTTTTGGAAATGCTTCACACGCGTACATTTTTCTATAGTGATGTACGGCACAGTATACTAAATACAAATGTCAAAACAACAATCACATTCAAATTGACATATTACGAGTAAAAAGGCACTACCAATCCATTGGCCCTTAAATTCGAAGGACACTCTTTGATGCGGAGGATCAGCTTAACGTAGCTTAAGTAGTAAAAGATGTTGCCCTTAAGCCTGTAGGAGTAAGTAGAGAGACCTAATGGTATGATGAGTTCAAGGAACTGATGTTTCTGTAACTTCAGAATCGTCGGTCATGAATGAATAAGTAGACAAAAGCATTTTGCACACACAGTGCCATTTGCACTTTGAAGGGAGATGGGAAGGTCAGGTCAGAAGTGTTCTGCTACTTCTGGTGGCTCTGCCTGTGACTATTTCTAAATTGAGGTAATCTATTCTTACCACAACAAAACAGCTGTTTTGTTTCTCCTAATGGATAGTCACAAGTGGCAGAGTAAGAGCCAGAAGAAAAGCTATAATTTGCACATCTCGGTTTCTGACTCTGAGGGTGTTGAAGTTAGTCTACTAATTCTATTAAGAGCGGGTCACGACTAGTAACACTGACCTTTAAACCATTTTTTTTTTCATTGGAACTAAAATTGTTTTTATTATGAACCCAACCCAGCATACGATTTCAATTTAAGATTAATGGTTTAGTTAAAGAAATGAGTTCTCTGTAGCTCAATTTAGCTGATAGCTGTATTCTGGATCTTAGGCTTCAAGGCCCAACGGGCCTACTTCGGAAAAACCCCACAGAGAAGCTGCCTTCAACCTTCACCAAACAAGCTTTTCATTTGAGTTTTCACCTGAGCTTATCTTCTTCCTCTGACCGTAAAGGATCTCTTTTTAATTTGCATTTCCGACGGCTTATTTGTCGAGTCGGATAAATTTGAGTCGTCGCTATCAATTTCATGAAAGGATATCGATGCTCCAAAATCTAAATTTGAGTTTGAAGAATTAGTTAAAGGAGGAGGAGGTAGCTCCTCAGCATCCAGCTCATTTGTTGTATAGACCCTTAGGTGAATTGACTCTAAATTGAACCGAATTATGCCTGTAGTCTATGCTAGAGCGTTAAGGGATTGCTTATTGATCACAATCAACGCGCTTATATAATGGGCCGCTAGTTCTTCCAGTTTCGCGACTTTCCAGTCATGAATCGGTAGGATCGGGTTGCTGAGCCTGATGATCTCCAGAATGCTTTTGGCTGGGATCGAGTTGCGGGTACTAGGTCTGCTAGGGATATCCTCCTGAGCCATAACTTCGAGTTTTGCACCTCGACTAATTTCTCCTAATCCACTTACGGCTTTGGTGAAAAGATCAAGAGATCTTTGATTTTCTCATGCGATAAGCTTGATGTGGCTTTGGTGTCACTCGTGTGTGGGAGGTGGTCCGCGGTTTTCCCACGAAGTATCCCGAAAACTTTAACTTGACCAAGTGCCACCGTCCAGGTATTATCGATCCGTCAGTGTTATTTCTGCCGATTACCGCAATCGTTATTGCGTCTTTTAGGACTTCGCTAAAAGACCTCAGAGATGTGCTATTGGATGACCCAGGGGTTTTGGTGTTATATGTTTTGGGCTTCTTTCGAACTGGAACGGTTTGCTCTACCTATCTCTGGGGCATGGAGAAATGTTTTAGCGTTTTTGGAGCAATGGGTAATCCGTCTTTTATGAATGGGTCCGAAGGTTTTGATAATGCGTAAATTATTTCGGCGTCTTAGTAGAGCGCCATAGATAGAGTTTGCTGATGCGGCTGAGCCCCTGAGTTTTAGTACCAGCCTTGCTGCCACAAACTTACTGCTGCCACGTCTGGAGGAAGTGATACGACCATGGCTTGCCAAAGTCTTATGACTAATTTTAGGCTCGAGGTGTTTGCCTTTAGAGCATGGTGCGCCATGGCCTGCCACAGTTTTACTTTCGCTCGAAAATGCAGGAGCCTTGGTAGTAGCCAGTGCAGTCACCGTTCTATCGCCGGGTATTAAAGGAGTACCGGCCTCGGATTTTGTTTTTTTTTCGCGATTTTATCCATTAATAGATCCCACGAGTAGCGGAGAAAGGACGGTGAGATTCGCTGTATACGGACAAGGCTAGCTAATCCGGAGGTCGCCAAGTATCCTGATACTTCGTTTGCGACTGAGCTATTTTTGGAGATGCTGGGTCTTCAGCCAGGTTGATCCTTGGAACGGGTCGTATGACAACTTGATCCAGCCCATGGGAAAAATGGCGTTGGGGGGTATCCTTTAATTTCAGGACTTGTCTGGAAAATTTCTCGAGAGTTATTGACCTTACTCAGCCTCTACAACTCGACAAGTTCGATGCCCAGGGTATCGCAAACAAAATATAAAAAAATCTGAACTCACAGTCGAGCTTTCAAGATAAAACAATATTGCTATCCTTAAAGTCAATTTGGCCACTTCTCAGTTGCTTATATTGATACAACTTACGAGTATATATAACTCCGAACACAAGGAATCTATGACACTTTGGAAAAAGGATCATTATCTTCCCAGTATTTAGTGTAGTAGACAAAGTAAAACTCATTTCCTTACATCACAGCACAATTAACCTCAAAAGGACTGCTATTGCTGCCACAAAAAGCAGCTCCTTTTGTTGGAATCGCATAATGAACGGAACGTTCTCAAAATATTTTCTACTGAGACTTTTCCCATTTATGAGTCTTTATTACATTGAGCTGAAATACATTTTCGTATCCACGAGTATGTAGGTATTCCTACCTCACAGAGATAAAAACAAAATCCTCTCATAAAGAATCATCGTTCCTTGGTGACATTCAACATTTTTCAGTGTCCCCATTCAGAGTGATGGCAAAGAAAACGCGGGCACTGTGTACCACATAAAACCGCTCATATGAATGCATCGATGGGGGTATATCAAGGATAAAAAAAAAAAAAAATAAAAAAAAAAATAAAACACCACAATCCTGGGGGCGATGGTGGTAGCTGGTGATGAGAATGAGGGATATGAATGCTTTATGTCATTCAACAGTTTGTCTGCACTGTTGTGATGTCAAAAGTAGAGCAAAGCGAAAACACTCTCCTTCACTACACAGTGCGGTTGTACTGACTGCCACAACATACAATAGTCAGAAACTCTATCAGTTCTCTGTACTCCAGTGTGGTACTAAGATCAGGATGTGCTCTTTGTGATTTTATCTTTACCACGTAATTCAATTGAAACTTTTTGAATCGCAAATTTAATTGGAAACTCATTGAAGTTATTTTATTTTCAAAACCATTACATTGGTAAGGGCGGGCCGGCATGAGTGTTGCTAAGACGGGGGGGGGGGGGGGGGGGGGAAATTCAATTACAATACGGAAACAGATGCGGTTGTGGCACGTATTTGATTTGTATGAATCTTTACAAGTACGAGTATGTCATCTAGGAAGCAATCTTAAATGAGCTGGTGTGGATAGTGTATGATAGGGCAGGTTTGTTTTGCTGTGACGCTTCTTTTATCCTTCGGATATAACTAAGGACTTCCATATATCTACTCGTACATGTGCTAACATACCTTTAGTTACAAATCCTGGTGTTTTGGAATAGTTGTCCGTAATTAGTGGTTTCATTTGAGGTCTTCTGGGAGGGTATTTTCTAAGAATATTGGAGAGTATACATGCATACTCGTATATATGTCTTCCGCTCTTATAGTGAACATTTTTACTGCAAGCTAATGTCACTGGATGGTTTTTAATTTTAGAAAAGAAATGTTTTTTTTTGGCTTACTAAAATGTTCTTCCGAGTACATACAGGATTTAATGACAGACGTGGTGATCAAGTTGTTACCAAGAAATCGGGGCTTCAAAAATTAACAAATTGCAATTGTTATTCTGTTGTCCATATTTGTCAGATCTGCACTGTTTCGGATGATTGCTTTTATTTCACATTTGAGGAGTGAAAAATGGTCTTAACCTATCAACTTCTCTTGACATTTTCATCCGCCTGTATAAGAGTCCATGGTTCTGCACCATAAGGCAAAACTGGGATGAGATTTACAAAAGGTAACATTTTTTGCTCCCAACATGGATTATTGGATTTCGGTCTTTCCGTTGTACATATGTAGTCAGAGTTAATTATGAAATTTAAATGAATGATTCAAAGTTGTAGCAGTTGAGGATCCAGTTTTTTCCAAATAGATTTTTCTTATTCATAGTTTGTCCACGTTTTTCGTGATATGGGTATTCAGGTAAGTTCTTTATTAAACCGTTATCAACGGCTTGAAACTTTTCTTTTCTGGAAAATTCGCTAAAAAGTGTTGGAGTTTTTAGTTTATTTCGTCTTTTTCTTTGGGTAAAGGTTGCTAGGGTAAACGCTGAGGTTAACATTTTCGCATCAGTTGTCTACGAGACTATGAGGTCTCTGAAGAGTATCTGAGCTTGTTTCTTCAAATTCAATTCACATAAGGATAGAAGTATCGTCGGTGAATGCTTGAACACACTTTTTATTGATGTCTACATATATACTAGGTCATCACCCTATCGAAAGATGCTATAATTTTTGCAAATGGCGGCAAATGTCAATTCTACTTTGACATTTATGTAGTAAACAGATACAAAATATACATGAACAAGACATCAATCGCTATACTTACAAGGAACGCGGAGAAAAAGTTACGATTTTTTTACGGACTAATTCGCCCGTGGTGTGGCGCAGCGTGAATTTCGGCGCAGATTTTCCGGTCGCGCGAGACCAACTGGGTGAACACTACAACATGTACCCGCTCGCCTAGAAGAGTATGGGATAACACGAAATGCTGCCAGGTCTGGGAGGCCACGGAACAGCCATTCTGCTGAGAATATCACAGCTGTGGTTGATGACGTCGTAGAGTATCGGCCAGACGACGATCCACGTAATTGGGCATCAATCGGCGGCCTTTGCAGAGAATTTTGGAGAAAGACTGTAAAATGTTCCCTTACAAAATGCAGGCTGTTAGATGTTGACCGCCAAACGCGTGTAACTTACGCACAAGCCATCCTGAATCACCGGAAGGGCGATGTGTCGACATCTTCGCTGCGGAAAATAATACATATTAACAGTCATACCGCCAACACCCTGGACTTGTTTTTAACTTCTCACCTTGACAAATACAAGATCAATATACTATGCCCTCTACGCTCGACGGACCACTGTGCCTTATCAGCTAATTTTTCTTACACCGACCACACAGCTAGAGAAAAGATTCCTAAAACAACCGTATGGCAATACGAAAAAGCCAATTGGAGCGAACTTAACAGCTTCTTTAGGAATTTTAACTGGTCGCTAAGTTTCCTCGATAATGACGTGGATGCCGCTGCTGATATGATCGCTGGCACTATTCTGTTCGGAATGAGATGCTTTATCCCTCATCGAATAATGAGTATCAAATCAAAAGTAAAGGCATGGTACGACTCGAACTGCAAGAAGGCTCTCAGGGTTAGAGAAATGTTGTCTCGGTCTTACAAGACCAACCCGAAAGAGAAAAACCGAGAATAGTTTAAACTAGCCAGGAATGACTGCAACGTCTTTCTTCAGCGTATGAAATTTCAATACGGCCCAAAACTTAGGCAAAAAATACTGCAATGTCCTAAAGGTAGTAAGAGCTTTTGGTCGTTTGTCAGAAACATCAGAAACTCTCCCCCAATTCAACGCTCTTTCACAATGACATTCCAGCTGTCAGCTCTTTAGACAAGTCTAATCTGCTTGCTGCACACTTTGCGGCCAGATCAACACTTTCAGATTGTGCTTTGTCTCCGCCTACCCTTGAATGCACAGAATCTTCAATGGGACGAATCCACTTTCCCACTCGTTGTAAACTACTTAAATATCTTAACATACACATATCTGCTAGTCCAGATAGTACTTGCCCCCAAATTTTGAAGAGGTGTTCCTCCACGCTGCAAAAAAACACTTCGTAAGCCTTTTCATCAATCCTACTCTTAAGGACTTTTTCCGAGCAGATGGAAAACAGCACTTGTCCACCACGTCCCTAAAAAAGGCGAGTATTTTCCTCTCTCCCTCTACAGACCCATTGCACTTACGTCCCTTCTTTCCAAGGTCATGGAAACGCTGATAAACCGTCAGTTCATGAAATATCTCGAAACACGAAAACTTCTCATTGACCGGCAATTTAGTTTTCGTAGCAACAGGTCCACTGGTGATTTACTGGCATGTCTCACCGAAAGTGGAACCAAAGCATACATCAATCTGACGAAAGCAAGATAGTTGCACTTGATATTTCTAAGGCATTTGACAGAGTTTGGCATCAGGCTCTTTGTTGAAAATACGTGGGATCGATGACTCTCTTCTTCAATGCAACGTTCAATTCCAGTTGTCTTGGATGATTTCAAGTCTGATATTCACAAAATAAATGCTAGTGTGCCCCAGGGTTCTGCTCTGTCTCCGACACTCTTTTTAATTTTTATCAATGATCTCTTGTCTGCAACTTCCAATCCAATATACTCGTATTCCTTTGCTGACGACAGTACTCTCTGCCTTTCATATTCGTTTCCGGACTTACGACCCTGCTCTTCGGCTGTAGAACGGGAACGGCAGCGTATGTTAAGCTCATTAAATTCCTATATCAACAGCATAATCAATTGGGGAACTATCAACAGAGTGGAATTTAATGCTTCCAAAACTCATTGCTGTCTGCTGTCATTAAAGCGAAATTCAAATACCCAGGCATTATCCATGAATGGCACTTACATCGTCGAAACCGATAAACTTTCCGTTCTCAGTATGTGTGTCAATGACAACTTACGTTGGAATGACCACATGTTCGATGTCGCCAAAAATGCTGCGAAATGTCTAGGCTTTCTCAAACGACGTAAGAAATACTTTTCCCCTTCTGATCTGGCCTCAATATACAAGGCATTCATCAGCTCAAAATTGGAGTACAATGCACACTTCTGATGAGGTGCGCCTAAAACAACGCTGTCCGTTCCAAATAGTATTCAAATCCGTGCGATAATACTCATAGGTGATGCTAATATCACCCAGTCAATGGACACCCTCGAACACCAACGAAATATCTTGTGTCTCACTTTGTTTTATTGCTATTTTCACCATCAGTGCTACGTAGAAATCGCTTGTAGCATTCCGCCCCTCCAAACCTTCAACAGTAGCACACGTCTCGCTATGAACGCTATTCAGTATACCTTCAAGCCAACTTTCGGACGTACACTGAAATATTGCGATTCGTTCCAAAGCCGAACAACTCGCTTGTGGAATGCCATGCCGAGCGCTCTATTCCCTCTAGTCATTATAACATTCGGACATATAAAACCAACGTACATCGGTACCTATCTCTCTTTCCTCCCTAAGTTTCCTTCCATCGCGCTGTGTACAAGTGCACAAACATTTTAAGCGTACCTTAACCCCTTGAGAGCGCATTACTTAAAAAAAAAATATGGTGTGCTGTTTACGCTGGAAGTGTCATCGGGCCTTATTTTTTTCGCCGCTGGCCAAACCACTACTGCAGACGGCGAACGCTACAGAGTTATGCTCAATGACTTCTGGGACTGGAAAATATGTGGTTGCAACAGGTTGGGGCAAAGGCTCATACTGCACGACCCACAACCGAAATTCAGAGCGCTGCATTACCGCGTCGACTAATCTCTCGTTTGGCGATTTGGACTGGCCGGTATGATCGCCTGATTTAACCGTTTCAGACTACTTTTTGTGTGGTTTTTTGAACTCGCGTGTCTATGTTAACAAGCCTTTGACTCCTGAAGCCCTAAAAGAGAATATCCGTCAACAATGCGAGGACTTATCGTTGGAAATTCTGGGAAGACTGATGGAAAATGTCACAAATCGAGGCCAAACGGTCATCGATTCTGGGGGCCGCCACTTAGCCGGTATCTGAAATTTATTTTCCAGATTTAGATTTAAATACAAAAATGAAAGATACTATATACCATATGCCGAGGTGATTCTCAGAATCGGGTTGTGGCGGAAATGCACGAGATGCAATGTTTGCACATTTGCCAATTTAAGGGTCACCTAAGGGTGTCATATTTATTTATTTTAGTTTGATGTTTTCGATCGTGTGGGGTAGATAACTGCATCGTGGAATTGTTTATATATATGTGCCATAGATAACTCACGCCCAAGAGGAATTCCGTGTGCCCTTAAAATATTTGCATAAAGTTAAGGAGGAAAGAAATTGAGATAACGATGTACGAGGGCGGGTCAATATTTTGGATTAAAACACAGATTTTTTGATAAAAAAATAATTTTATTTTTCAACGTAGTCTCCCTTGAGCTCTATACACTTTGTCCAACGCTTCTCCAATTTTTTTATCCCTTCCAAAAAAAATGATTTGTCGAGGTCCTCAAAATAGGCCTTTGTTTGCGAGATGACTTCATCATTGGAGTCAAATCTTTTTCCACCAAGCCATTTTTTCAGGTTTGGGAACAAGAAGTAGTCGCTCGGAGCCAAATCTGGAGAATAGGGTGGATGAGGGAGCAATTCATACCCCAATTCATGGATTTTTGCCATGGCAACTGCACATGTGTGCACCCTTGCATTGTCTTGGTGGAAAATAACTTTTTTCTTGGCCAAATGAGGTCGTTTTTTTTTCAAATCGTCATTGAATCGGTCCAATAAGTTGGCATAATATTCCCCATTGATTGTTCTTCCCTTTTGAAGGTAGTCAATGTGGATTATCCCGCGTGCATCCCAAAAAACAGTCGCCATAACTTTATTGGCTGACAAACCCACCTTGGCCTTCTTTGGCGCCGATTCACCCTTAGAAACCCACTGTTTTGACTGTTGTTTGTTCTCTGGTGTGTTGTGATGGATCCATGTTTCGTCCACGGTTACAAAACGGCGCAAAAACTCCTCCATATTGCGATTAAACAACGCCAAACCTTCCTGTGAAGTTGTTACACGATTGCGTTTGTGGTCGACTGTGAGCAAACGCGGCACCCATCTTGCGGAAAGCTTTCTCATGCCCAAGTGATCATTCAAAATTGAAACCACTGAGCCATGCGAGATCCCTACGGCTTCCACAATCTCTCGCACTTTCAATCTTCGGTCGGCCAACACCATATCGTGAATTTTTTCGATTGTTTCGGGTGTAGAGACCTCAACTGGGCGTCCAGGACGTTCGGCATCTTCAGTGCTTGTACGGCCACAACGAAATTCAGTAAACCACTTTTTTACCATTGAAATCGATGGTACAGAGTCCCCATAGTATTTATCAAGCTTAGCCTTGGTCTCGGTAATGGTTTTTTTTCGCAAGAAATAATGCTTAATAAGCACACGAAATTCACTTTTTTCCATTTTCTCCTCAAATTAGTGAGTAGTCTGATAAAAATAGCTGTCAAACACAAACTAACTGACGCAGCAAGTTTAAATTTTGACAGGAGTCAACTGACAGATGCCTGTTGACAGGAGCAGTGTTGCTGTTTCAGTAAAGAGGTCAGAAATTCAAAAATGCACGGACTTATTGACCCGCACTCGTACGTTGGTTTTAAATGTCTGAATGTTATAATGACTAGGAAATAAAAACCTCGGCAGGACACTCCATAAGAGAGTTGTACGGGTTTGGAAAGAACGACGAAATTTTAGAGTACGTCCCCAAAAGTGGGTTTGAGGGTATGAGTATACTGGTGAGCATTCATAGGAGGCAAGTGTTACGGTTGAAGGTATGAGTGATATTAGCGTCACTTATGAGTTTCCAATTGCAGGGACTTGTTTTTTAACATACTCCGGCGTGTATGAATCGACAGCTACAGTGGGTCTTCGAAATAAGCGCCCACCCGCGCATCGCACTTCACAGGAACGTACCTTCCAATCTCGGCCTTCGTATACTTTTCAATGGCAACCATTTTCCAGTGCACGCGAGAAGTTGCATGGTCGAAAAGAAGAACTATATCGCCTCGCTTAAACTGCTTCGATGTTTTGTCCTTACACCAATGAGAGGATCTCAAAAGTTGTAAGCATTCATTTGCGTAGTATCTCATACGATGCTTCCAAAGCATCAAGTTAGAATCGTTGACCTCATTCACATCAGATGTATTCGCTGATTGGGGTCCGTCACACAAAAATTTCGCTGGTGTATGCGGCTTCAAATTCATCGGTTCGCTGGAGACGTATGTTAGAGGTATATCGTTGGCTATAGCTTCTATCTATGTAGGAATAGTACGAAGCTGATCGAAATTAAGTTTTGCTTTACCAATAACTGTTTTGAAGGTATTTTTAACAGTCCAAATTAACCTCTCCCAGAATCCACCCCACCAGGGTGCCCTCTTGACAATGAAATTCCATTTTATCCTCTTTTGGACGACCTCTTCTTCAAACGTATTTTCAGGGCCTTTCAGTTCTAAACAAGCTCAACGAACGTTTTGGCATTGTTGGAAAAAATTGCTGAAGGTAAACCACGCCTAGCCATGAAATGCCTTAATGCCATAAAGCAGCCACGTTGGTCGTCAACTATTAGCGAATAGCTTAGATGCGGTACACGTGAAGATTAGGATATGTGCTTTGTACATTGATATCCTTCCAGCGGTCTAGTAGTATAATGGTCCGGCGAAATCGATGCCTACGTTGTCGAATGGCCTGATACGTGTAATTCGCAATGGAACGAATGGCTGCGAAACGGGTTGACCAAAATATGTCTTCCACGTAATGTAGTTCTTTATCTGGTGTTTGACAAGCTGACGTCGATTAACCACCCAGAAGGATTCTCTAAGTGTGGGAAAGATATTCACTCCTCCGTGCATGGTGTTTAGGTGGTAATCATCGATGATGAGGGAAACAAGGTGATGACTGGAAGGCAAAATTATAGAATCTTCCTCCAAGCCTTAGCATACCGTTATTCCAAAAGGGGTGAAATTCAATGATTTTGGATGAGGACATCAATGACATCTTTTTTTGCAAGCATCGAATCTCATAGAAAAATTAATCCACTGAACATACTTACTAAGGCGGCACTACAGTCCGGAGTGAAACTGACCTCCAATTAGCGCGGTCTAAATGGCTAATTGCCGCCATTTGCGCACTCCAAGTTGGTTGAGGTCCCCTTCTACTTGTGTCACCAAAAGCGCAGCCTTCCTCTAATCCCTCTGGATTCTGCAGGCTGGGGCGATAGTGTTCATTCCCACTACATGTCCCAGCCATCTCAAGCAGTTTCTTGGCCAGTTTGGTATCACTGTACTGCTCATAAAGTTCCTCGTTAAATCGTCTCCTCCAGAACTCGTCAACGTATTTGGGACCAAATGTCTTACGAAGAAATTTTCTTTCAAAACGACCAAGGATATGTTCATCCGCTTTTGAAAGGGCCCATGTATCGGAGCCATAGAGAAGCACTGGGATTACAAGGGTCAACGACTGAACATACCTGAGCCAATAAAGTTCAGCTTCTTCGAGTTCTGTTTCGATTAAAAGAACAGTGAAACGACCTCTGTTTTGTTCCGCAATGCTTGACAAACCACAGTAGCTAAAAAGTCACCCACAAAAACCTTGACCAGTTACTGAAATCATCGCAGCACGGTATAGGAACCACCGCCTAAGGTTCTTGGACATCGGCCTCTACCAACATTGTTGTTAAAGACTGGATATCTGGATTCGGATGTTGATATTCGAAAGCAGCATCATTAAGCCAGTTTGGCCCTTGCGCCCAAATCTACGACGATTTGAGCTTTTCTCCAGATATGCCTCTAGTAATGAGAACCGCCGGATTCTATTTACCTGAGCAGTGGTTCCAATAGTATATGCATATGTGCCGATGGATTTCCACTACTCCACTTTGAACGTACGGTTTGCAGCTCTGCATTTGTCCATAGATCCAACTCAGCGTAATTTTGGGGACTGTCCACATGAGGTTTGAAAGAGATTTTAGTTGTTTGCTTCAAGTACGAACACATCTGACATCAGCTCCAGTTTCGGAAGAATTAACTCCTCTGCAATCGGGTAACAACGTCAGATGAATTAACAACCAATACAATACAAGCCACTGCGACATATGCCTTGAAACTGGTTTCAGCAAGTTATGACACTGTATTCGGCTTTACGACAATGACAAAGCTGATTTCGGAATTGACATCTCTTTTAACCTGCAAATGTTTTGGGCATAATCATTCCACTTCCGTAACAAGCCAGGTGTCAGAATCTCGTCCCAAGCCAGATTCCTTCTCCACGTTGCTTGAAATCGGATTTTCAATTTGATAATTTCGGCCATAGCCGAGAGGACATTTCGTTTACTTCCTCTGGATGAATTTGCCTCCAATAAACTTTGAACGGATTCTAGCTGCACTGCCAGCTCATCTCTGAAAACCAGCGAAATTAAACTCAAAGCCTTTTGACATATTGGGAACGTCTCCACATTAGTTGCACCACGAACGGCACGGCTATTTGAAAGCCACTTCCTTAAGCGCATTGGTGCAGCAGCCATGACCTCCAGAACTTCCCGATAGATTTTCTCACCTGAGCTTCCGATTGTACGCTGAGGACCAAACCGTCCATGGGAACTGTCTGCAAGGATTTGGCAAGTTTCAGGAAACCTCTGATTTCTTTCTTCTTTGACAAAATGAAGCCGTATAATCCCCGAAAGTCCCCGAAAGAAGAAACGGACTGCAATTCGATCGTCTTCATAAAGTGTCATTTGACAAAACGCTTTGCCAATGTTGGCAACGATGCCGATTTGCCCAAGCCGAAAATTGCGTAGTATCTTCAACACATCCGGTAGCAGGTTTGTGCCCGTAATTAACTGGTCATTCAAGAATGGAATGTCATCTATTCGGCTGGAGGCATCGAAAACTATCCGCAGTTTCGTCGTCGTACTCTCTTCCCAATAAACGGGTCGATATGGTACATATATCACCTTGATCAAAAAGTTCCCACACCACACTACCGTGTGGCGCTCCCATTGTTCCGATTTGAGTTCTGTTTTTTTTGTTAAGTTGGTAAATCTGCTGTTGACATTCTTTTTAAATCTTAGCGTCATAGCTTGACATTTGCAAAAGTTACGCAACCAAGAGTACATCAATCGTTGTGTGTGTTGGCGATTTTTTACAATTTTAGAAATAGACTTAAATCTGCGTAAAAAACGGATTTAATGGTGCGCGAGCGTTGGAAATGTTGGAAAAGTGTTTCAGCAACGATTCTCTAAAGAAAACGGTTGTTTACCAGTGGCACAAGCTGTTCAAAAGTGGTTGTGAGCCAATCGAAGACGATGAATGCAGTGGCAGACCATCGACATCGAAAACCGACGAAAACATTGATGAAGTACGAGTAAAAGAAATGTTGGCCAATAACCGCAAATTAACCATCAGAGAGACAGCAGAAGACTTGAACACTGCCTATGGATCCGTCCAAGACATTTTGGTTAATGATTTGGGTTTCCGTCGTGTAGCAGCAAAGTTGGTGTCAAGAAACCTCAATTTCATGCAAAAAAGAGACCGTGTTGACGTCGCAAAAGAGATGATTTGCGAGGCTGAATCCGATCCCACATTCATCAAAAGGATCATTACTGGAGACGGACGTGGGTTTATGAGTACGACACGCAATCCAGACATCAGGCAAGTGAATGGCGTTCACCAAATGAGCCGAGACCAAAAAAACCACGTTATTTTCAGCCAAAAAAGAAAGCAATGCTCACGGATTTCATGGATTACAACGGTGTAGTGCATCATGAATTTTTGCCAGAAGGCCAGACAGTAAACAAAGAGTACAACGAGTATTTGTACGTTATGAGATATTTGCGTGAAGCAATTCGCCGAAAGAGACCAGAATTGTGGGCAGAAAACTCGTGGATTTTGCACCATGATAACGCACCGTCGCGGTCGCACAGTGTCATCATTATTCGTAATTTTTTGACGAAAAATGCAACAAATACTCGTAACATCCAACAGCCACTGAATTCACCTGATTTGGCTCCCTGTGACTGTTTAATCGAGTTAAAAAATCATAACGGGGAACGCGTTTCAGCAGCCGAGAGGAAGTAATGGAAAAATCGCAGGAAGCACTGATGGACATACCGAAAACCGAATATAAAAAATGTTTCGAGGATTGGATCAAGCGCTGGCATAAGTGTGTTGCAGTCGATGGGGATTACTCTGATTGGGACAATATAGATTTAGATGAATAAACTTGTATTTACAATTTCGGAAGGGTTTGAGGGTTTAATCCGGGAACTTTTTGATCAAGGTAGTATCTACCCGTACAATAATTCACAATTTTTTAAGAACCCCATATACTCGTACAAAAAGAACTTTAGATGCAATTTTCCATTATTTCCATGTCAATGCTCTCTCGGTACAGGTTAATCGCCCAAAAACCCCTACATACCCGCAGAGTTAATTTTTCCTGCCAAAAAGTGTATAAGCCCTACACAAATGGATTTTAATCATTTATTACATTTTCATAATAATCAGCTCAGCCGTTCGGTTTCGGCTTTTATGGTCGGCTTCTATGCTCGGCTAAACTTTATAATTTTGGCTTGTTTGTATTTGTTTAAAATGTTTGAATCCAGAATCCGCGTAGGCAAAATGGCAAACGTATTGCACTGAATTGAGGGTGGCGGACCGCAGCTACATAACAGATGGAGGGAAATGCCTCCTTCAACTAAAAGCTAAATTTAAAATTACGGAGATTGTTCAAAAATAACAACTCTGATCTGATTTGGTAAATAATTGTGTTTAAGTTGATTAACACATTTGCCTAATGAAATTCGTTTTTGGCTTCGCATTTCAATGTCCCCTCATCAATTATTACTCTTACTGTATTCAGAATATTTGTATCTGCCAGAGTTAATCCGCAGCAGAGCTGCTCGTACGAGTACGAGTATGTGTTCTCCACATAACCGCTTGGTAAATTAAAATTTTAATTGAAACCATTTCACTGAAAAAGAAGGACGCAATTATAGTATGCAGTAGTATTTTGTGAGTACGGTAAGTACGGATTATAGTATGTGGAACTTACGAAACCATTTGACAAATTCCATCCAGCCTTCATTATACTTTCTAACTAATCACGTACTCGTATAACGTATCCATATTATTCGTATCGGTACTGTGCAATTAACTAATTCAAATCTCGTGCGCACTGCTTCATTAAATCATTTTTCAACAAATTTTGCCTATTTATTTGTTTTTTGTTGTTTTTTTTTTTTTTTTTTTTAATTGCATTTGGGAAGTTCTAATTTTTTCCGATTGTCCGTAATGGGGACGTACTTCCGTATCTTTTCGTATCTTCTCATAGCTTAGTTGGCAAGGACTCTGTGTTATGGAACATCTTAGAATGACAAATACGGCGTTGACAGTTGACACAGTTTCAGTATTCGTTGCAGCGATAAAGGACTAGACTTAGATACTCAAATGAGAATTATAAAATTTTGCTTTTTGTAAATTTTGGTCGATGATGAAGTATGCCATTCGTGTTAGATTGTTCGAGAAGGACATTTGTTTAATTTTTTTTGTGTTTTTTTTCCTGACAATTATCTCATGAAATTGTGACTGCCTTTGGATTATAAAGAATAAGATAGCTGACACGGAAAATAATCAGATACAACGATGTTGTATAGAGGGTAAGTGGGAATGGTTTTTTAATGAGAATCTATCATTTTTGGCAACGTGCCAACATTAAAATAGTGAAATGGTGCAGGAAGCATCTTAGGTCATGATCTGAGTGCTTCAGATGGGAGCTCTGATTTGTAAAGCCTGCAGAAATGTCGGTTAGCTGTAAATAACAAATTAGCGCCATTGTATCGCCAGGAAAGTTGTTTTTTTTTTTATATCATAGCAATTGAATAATGAGAGTAAGTTGGACTTTGTACGTGTGGCTTAAAGATATTTTCTTTTGTGCTGCTGGACGTATTGCAAACAGAGGTCTGTGATATGTGCCTTTTAAAATATCACCCTAGCGGGCGAGAAGGGAAACGCATACATTTCCTTGCTTTTAGAGATTCTATTGACTTAAAGCGAGCAAATTTATTTTACGCAAAAGCGAAACATGTCTTCAGAATCAAGTAGTTGGTGGAATTTATGATTTTTCTTAAGAGAAAAATTTTATTCTTAACCTTCCGTCCTCCTACTGGGGTGTGAGATACCCCATCGAAAATTAAAAAGTAGGCCGTTTCTATTTGAATTTTTTTTTTGACCACGTCATATGCAGGTAAATTCAGCTCAACATTTTCGGCAGTGGTATACGGTCGCTTTGAGCAAAAATTTCGCCTCAATTTTGTGTATTTGTGTTCCAAACAATTCGTTGGGTATTACACACCCGAGTTTGCAGTTCGTGTGAGTGTTTTGAAATTTTTTAAATAAAAATAATATCATTTTATAATTGTCTTTCTTAGTGAAATATACAAAATTTTGTGAAAAAAAATCGAAAAGCAGTTTTTAACTAAGAAAATTTAAGCATCAGGTTTGTTTATTCATAAGATAAAAGTTTGTTTTAGAAATCATTTATACGGAACGAAGAAATCGAAGGGCTTCTGTTGGACACCGACAGGTTGTTGAAAAGTGATGAAAAATTGGACTTATTCGCCGGTGGTGATTCGGACAACGATCCTACAAGAGCAATCTGATTCAGAGAGTGCTCAGAGCGCAGAAGAGGAAGATGAAGTACCTTCTCCTTTTCCACCGAAAAAAAAAATTGCCGGAAATAGAAGGAAAATCTGGCTACAAATGGAGCACAGTCCCACCCGAAAAACGTGGTAGGCATCAGACACGTAATTTATTGTAGTAAGCCACTTCCCAGGTCCAAAGGGGGCAGCTAAAAATATTACAACCCGCATTGAAGCTTGGAACTTACTATTTTCTGAGGAAATTTTGCAGAAAGTGGTGACTCACACAAACGAGCAAATAGTGCGGTCTTCCGTACATGCATGCATGCATTGGATTGCTGTATCTGAGTGGTGTAAGGAAAGCTGCGAAGTTACACCTCAACGAATTGTGGTCGGTGAGATTCGGTGTTTCTCTATTCAGAACAACAATGTCTCAGCACCGATTTGAATTTATTGCCACGTGCTTACGCTTTGATGATAAAACAACTGGAGCTGAGCGTAAAGTGAATGACAAATTTGCGCCTATTCACGAAATGTGGGAAATATTTATTACTAATTGTAAATCGCTGTATACATCATTCGGGTATTGCACAATTGATGAGCAATTGATGGAGTTTAGTCGATCCACACTGCCGTGTGCGACGTCTCTGTCGTAGTTGAGTCGCCTGTCCCCAGCTCTCCGAGCAACATGGAAGATTAACGGGACCGCTGATCTATCCTGGATCAACGCTATCTGATCTAGGTAGAGGAATGCTTCCGGTGGAACAAAGCCATCAGAGCGCACACTCTCGTGGTAAAGGTAATTGGGGTAGTAAGCCCCAGATATCAGGTTATTCGTCGAGGCCATTGCTCTTGCAATGTGCCTTCGAGTCAGCTTAATTACGAAGTTGTCCACTCGTATTAGGTTCGCTCTGTTGTAAAGGACCTCATTACGATAAAATTTTTTGTACTCCGACTCTGGTGTTCTGCACAAGCGAAGGCAAGCCCTCTCAAACACCCGAATCTTTTCCATTTTCCATTGCTCGTACATTGAACCACACGGGACACGCGAATACCAGCATGGGCCTGATAAGGGCCATGTAGCAGATTACCTTTAGGGCAAAAGCGCCTTTGGCTCTGGCCAGAGCAGCATCTACATTTTTGTCAAAATACAGAAGGTATCTGACTACATTTCGACAGGAAAGAGGCTGTCCGTGTTGTCCAATGATCGAGAAATTTCGCCAATTTTTTCTGGTATCCCTAGAGGCTCCAGACAACGGCGTCCTAAAGAGAATGGTTTCCGACTTCTGAAAGTTGATTTTCAACTTCCAGTCATCGCAAAATCGTCTTATCTTATCGAAGTCACGCTGCAAGAGAGTATTAATGACCTCGATTTTTGGACCTGTTCTGTACGCTATCAAATCGTCTGCGTACGCAATAGTATGGGGAAGTGAACCTATCAAGTCGCTTGTATAAATGTTGAATAGGATCGGCGAATTGACCGCGCCTTGCTGAAGACCATTTTTAATTTGAAATATTCCAACAGAAGTCACATCGCCATTTTTCGCGATGAACTGTCTGTTGGTTAGCATATTATAAAGAATGTACAAGAGTGGTTTACTGATCCCCAGCCTAGTCAGCTTATAGAAAAGACCCTCTAACCATACGGTGTCGAAGGCCTTCTCCAAGTCAACAAGGCAGGCACCAGTGCATTGGTTTTTGCCTTTATTCCATTGGATATCGGACAGCAGTTTAGACGCGGCATGTGAAATATCATGTCCCGCCTTAAAACCGAATTGATTATCCGGAACTATATGTTTGTCCTCAACCCACCTAGACAGAGCTCTATTGACTGCTTTTTCAGACACCTTACTGATATTCGGAAGGAGACTTATCGACCGGAGATTCGCCGGATTGGATACACCCTTTCCCTTTTTGGGGATAGGTTGAACCACCGCCGTTTTCCAATGCGCTGGATAATGTGCATTATTCATTGCATTATTAAACAGGGTGGTGTAAATGTCCACCGCTTCTAGAGGAAGATGTCGAGGCACGATGTTCGGAATACCATCGGTCCCCACTGATTTCTTAGCCCTCATTGTGTCGAAGATCTCATGGAGCTCTTCCTTCCAAATGAAAGGGGGTAGGTCACCCTCTCTGATAATGACATTATTTGCCATATTGTCTTCGCTGAACCGGGTGAAACTAGAGCCCTCGAATCGTCAGTTCCCTACTTCATTTCGAATGTAGAGGTCGTGCACCAAGACGCGATTGTCCAGGTCATAATTAGGGCCAATGGTATCGGTGGCCTTGTATATTTCCTGGAAAGTCGCCCCTATGGCTTCAACCTTCTCCTGTGGATCCTCGATCACAAAGAAGTCGTCATCATCAGCGGCCTCATTTGGATCAATACCTGATACTGTCAGTAACCGTTCGTTGTCTGTTGTCCGGGCTATTTTAAGACACTGAAGGTCGTTTTGATTTTTTCTCCGAAATAGTTTATTTGTTTGCGGGAACATATTCGGGTTGCTGGTGTTTACGGCCCGAACCCTGGTGTTCCAATACAAACTTACAGAAATACTGTAATTCTCTTTTATTAACGTTTGAATATTTTTAATCGACGCCTTCAGTGTCCTAATCTCCGGGTCTTGTCTGTCAGTTAACTGTCTGTACAAGTTTTTGAGTCTTGTCAGAAGTCTACTTTTCTGTCGGTGCAGTGCGTCAATAGTAGGATTGCGGAACAGGTCTTCGTTAGTCGTATGTCGATAGCGCGGTATTGTAGCGTCCATAGTTTGTTTAATTGTCTCGTCCATTTGTTTTAGGTAATTCTCGATCTCCTCGTTTGACAAATTCCTATTGGCCGGTGGACGGTGGAGCGTGTTCGAGGCGAGTGCTCTTGTCAATGTTGCGAAGAAGCGTGTCCATCGAGTCTTACTGTAGTTGTAAGAATATCTTTGGACAAACTCCTCCTATTCCGCAATTTCGTTGGGAACCGTAATTTCGGTGCTAAAACCGCAACGGTCACTGTCATACACGAATGTGCGCAGACAGTTTAGCGTTTGTAAATTCGTACCTGTCAGTCGTATATGTTCGTCGTATAGCAGTAGATCCAAATAAGACCCGCCTCTGGGATACGACGGGTTATCCGTCGCTTTAAGACCGAGTCTGTACATGACATCGTGCTGACCCCACCAATCGAGTAGTAGGTTCCCTCTAGTATTTGGCAAATTATTTCCCCAATCTCTGTGTCTAGCGTTGAAGTCCCCGCCGATTACAAAATAATTCTCCCCCGATTCCAGCCTCAGGAGTCGAAAAAGCGTGTCGAGCTGTATAATAAATAAAGTGGATTGTGAAGTCTCAGGTACTCAGGTATTGTACTCCAGTTTGCGCTTATCGGCTTGGTTACGCTAGCGAAAAGCACATCAGGAGTTTGGTCTTGTAGCAATTTAAACATCGCGGCTCTTCGTTCGATCCTAATCAGTGAATTAACATTCACCGCAAGGACCTTCAAAATTTGCTCCACCATGTGCGTACCCATTACGACATGTGTTGCGTTAGGCCCGGCAGCAGCGCGTAGATCTGGTCCACCCGCTTGGCCTGTTCTTGCACTTGCTTTTGCAGCTGAGCCATCTGCCTTTGGATTGCGAGCAAGATGGCCAGCATGTTAGGTGCAGCTTCCGTTGTTCTCGGCATTGGCGCTGGAGAAGCAACAGTCGCTTGCTGTACCGTAGCCCCCCTACCTGCCGCCATTTGGGCGTAGGAAATTAAGCAATTGATGGACTACAGAGTCAACTGTTGATTCCGCATATATATGGCGTCGAAACCAGATAAATACGGGTTGAAATTTGTTATGATGAATGACTCACGTACATGGTACATGATAAATGTAATTCCCTACGTTGGCAAAGTCGAAGTTGAAGCAAATGTGTCAGTACCTTCATATTATGTAAGAAAATTGTCAGAGAGTATCCATGGAACTGGAAGAAACATTACTGTAGACAACTGATGCTCTTCTGTGCCGCTATTTCAGATGATGTTGACAGAGTACAATTTGACGATGTTGGGAACTCTTAGAAAAAAGCAAAAGGGAGATTCCAGCTGAATTTTTGGCTCTAAAAGAAGAAGGTCATTCAAGATTTGCATTTGATAAAAACAAGACTTTAGTTTCGTTTGCTCCAAAAAAGAGGAAGATAGTTTTACTCCTCTCGACAAACCATTACACAGATGATGTGAATGAAGCATCAGATAAGCTACAAATGATTCTGGACCATAACAGTACCAAAGGAGGAACTGATACGTTCGAAAAGCTTTGCTATTCATACACAACATCCAGACCTACGCGTCGTTGATGGAAATCCTTGGAAATCCTTACTTGGACCTTTACAATTGTTTTTGTTAAGTGAAAAAGATGATATCCGCCAAGTGGCTGCCTCCAGCATTGATACACATTTGTGCCCGTTTTACCGCATTTTCCATGACTTTACGCAAGATTTCCGGTGATAACTGTTCACATTCCTGTCGAATATTCGCCTTAAGGGCTGCGATTGTCTGAGGCGTGTTGACAAAAACCTGCGACAAAGAAAGAAGTCTGGGATGGTTAAATCGTGCGATCTTGCTGGGCATGCCAAATCGCCAAAACGAAAGATTACGCGGCCAGGAAACGCTTTCTTTACAATATCCATTGTGGCTCGTGCTATGTGTGCGTTTGCACCATTTTGTTGAAACCACATATTCACCAAGCCCCGCTCATCCGATTTCGGCAGCAAGAAGTCGTTTATCATGGCCCTGTAGCAGTCGCCAGTAACAGTGGCCGTATTGCCGATGGCGTCCTCAAAAAAATATGGCCCAATCACTCCTCCCTTGTGAACGCCGTATCAAACATTGGATTTGAGTGGATGTAATGGCTCTTCGTGCATCACACGCGGATTTTCAGTGCTCCAGAAACGAAGATTTTGCTTATTGACGTAACTGCTTAAGTGGAAATGCGACTCGTCGCTCATGATGATTTTCCATACAAAATCGGTCTCTTCGTTGTTGTTGAGGATGGCTTTACAGTAATTCGCACGCGACTGAGGATCAGGAGGCATTAACTGATGCAATGTTTGAACTTTGTACGGGAATATGTGTAAGTCTTTCACTAAACTTCGCTGGCGATGTCCAATTGCGTGGCACGTTGTCTGGTTCTCATCGACATCGGCAGCCACAGCCGTGATATTCTCGTTCGAACTACCAGTTTGGTGGCGGCCACGCCCTGCTGGTCTCCTGTGGTTCCACTCTGTTCGAGTCGAGTAACTAAGCGCCGGAATGTTTGCCCAGTTGAAGCGACAAGATTAGGATATCGACGTAGAAATTCACGCTGCGCTAATACCACCGACCGAATATTGGTCAAAAACATCGACACAATGATTCCACGCTCTTGTAGAGTTTAGCGCTCCATTGCTTGTTTGTTTGTATGCTGGAGCTGTCTAGTTCACAAATGACAAATATGATTGATGTACGACACCATTTGCAAAACTTATACCATATTCCGATAGGGTGATTCATTTTGCGCCACCTAGTATGAGTATTCCTTGCGTTTTCCTTTTATTGGGTTATTTCAGTCTTCTTAGGAAGATGAGTAAACGGATCAGTGATAGAGTATAGCCTGATGCAGGCATAGCCCGAATACTAATAGAGATTGTGTTCCGCGTATCAATACCACTTCCAGGGCAAGCATCGCGGGAGGTTGTATCACGTATTCACATAAATTTTATTTGCTAAAGAAAAACGCACCGCACCGTCACGACACCAGAATGTAGATTACAATCTTTTCTACTAAAAGACAGCAGAAAAGACGCCAACCTCTTAAAGATGTCAGCGAGAATTTGTTTGGGCTACCTGGAATCTGGAGAATCATGCCATCTGTAGTTATGCTGATCTGAAACCAAATGAAGATTCGGGCCTTGATAAATTCTCCTCAAACGGTTGCTTATAGGCCCGAGTGGCAATTGATCGGGAAACTGTTGGGTGTCCTATGACTTGGATTGGGCCAGCATGGCAGCAATCAATTTCGTAGCGAAGTGCTTATCTTCAGTGGTGGTCTCCAATAACTGCACAAGTAAACCCTTACTCATGCACGCTAAAATAGCAAAGTGTGGTCCCTCCAGTAGCGTTATACTGGCCTACGCCGTCGTAGGGCTCACAACCCTATACGAAAGAGATTAAAATATGTGACGAACCAACTTTTGGCTTCAAATAAAAATCAACTCACTGTTGATGGCCCAATCAAACGTTGAATGCATCTGCACTTGGAATGTTTGAACCCTTTACAGGCCACGTGCAGCCGAATAATTAGCAGAGGGCCTGGTATCATGCATAGTTTACCACCATCCAGAAAGTGCGATGGGTTGAGCTGTACATAAGGAGGATACACAACTATGATGTATACTATGGTGATTACTAGGATGTGGATTTGTCATATGACACGGGAGTGAGCGTCTTATGGCAATCCACATCAAGGTTAAATTCGCTAGAATTAGCCCAATACTCATCCACTCCGCTACCGAAGACAAGGACGACGCCACCAAAGAATGTTTCAACGAGGTCCTCGACAAGACATGTGCGCACTGTCCGAAATGTGACATTAAACTCGTACTAGGCGATTTTAACGCCAGGATAGGAAAGGACAGTTGGTCACTACAGTACGAAGTCTGACAACGGATTAAGGCTTATCGTCTTTGCTGCGGGACGAAATATTACTATAGGAAGCACACGGTTTCCGCATATCAATATACAATACACAAGGGGATATGGTGGTCTCCGGATCATCAAACGATAAATCATCGATAGACGTAAGCCATGTCTCCAGTATTCTGCACGCTCGAACATTCTGGGTAGCCAACATTGACTTGGATCACCATCTTGTGCGGATTTCTCAAGCACCACCACAAAGAAAAACTACTGTGAGAAAATACAATGTAGAAAAGCTACAATCGCAAGAGACCGCCAGAATATCACAAAGCTCCTAAGCATCAAGTACCGAAGACGGGTGTCAACGCTGCCATCATGCCATCAGAGACGCCACAACTGATGTGCTGTGTTTCTGGCTTCGCCAGAAGAAAAGAAAGCAAGTGAAGTGCGCGATTGAAGAAACAGAGAGGTTTCAGAAGAGGTCAAGAAGACGCGCGGAGAATAGCCTGTAGAGATGAGAAGGAAACCTTGTAGTAGAGTCACAGTCAGTGCTGAGAATATGGAAAAACAATTTTCTGCAGTCTGCAGAAGATAGTCAAAACTTCCCTCCACCTGACCGGAATGAATATCTGAGCTAAAATTTAAATAATCATCTGGACAGGATGGCTTACCGGTCGAGGTATTGAAAGCCACTGAAAATGACTTTGTGGAGAACATGCACCAACTCATTTCTCAGATCCGGTCAGAAGAGGGTTTGCCTGATGAATAAAATCTCAGCACTGCGCCAACTAAAGAGGTATAAGTCTCCTCAACATCGGATTCAAGATCTTATCTGACATATTGAGTGCACATCCAAAACTTAATTGGTCCCTAACAGTGCAGTTTCAGATTAGGGCGGTCCATAATCGACCAAATCTTCACACTCCG
Source organism: Volucella zonaria (assembly GCA_963966105.1). NCBI lineage: Eukaryota > Metazoa > Arthropoda > Insecta > Diptera > Syrphidae > Volucella > Volucella zonaria. Next base: position 98,537,695 of record OZ014532.1, on the reverse strand, counting down.
GCAGATCTTGGAATAATCTTAAGAAGCTCAAATCGATAACCACCATCTTTTCATCGATTTTAAGGCCGCATATGACAGCATTTATAGAGACAAGGTGTATAGAGCCATGTCTAGTTTTGACATCCTTGCCAATACTGTCGGTCTGTGCAGAATGACTATGGCAAACGCTCGCTGCTCCGTCAAAGTTGGTAACGACTTAGCCGAGGTCTTTGATGTCGGAAAAGGTTTTCCGAAAAGATATCACACTGTCATATGACTTCCTCAACATCATTCGTGAAAGAATTGTGCTGAACTCACAAGCTAATACCGGAGGCTCAATCCTTCAGTCGACACGATTGGGAGAACACAGCGGACAGTCGTCCGTGTCTTCGATTGTACTGGAACGGAAGCTGCCAAAATGGGTTTGGCGGTAAATGAGTGCAAAACCAATTAAATGCTGTAAACCAGAAGAGACATACAACATCGACGAATTGGACAGAACGCCATAATTTCGAGGTAGTAAAGGACTTTGTCTAACATGGATCTGCTATGAATTGTTCCAGTAACACCTCAGCAGAAATAAAACGACGAATCACTCTTGCCCAGTCGCGGTTTCTTTGGGCTAAGAAGGTAATTATGTAGTAAGGCCCTATCTCGAAAAACTAAGGAGGAGTCTATATAAGACCATGATCATCCCAGTCCTACTGTATGACGCAGAAGCATGGACCTTATCGAGAGAAAAATCTTTCGAAAAATATTCGGTTCGGTTTGCGTTGACAGGCTTTGGAGGAGAAGATTCAACGACGAGCTATAAGAAATTCAGTAAACTGCGCATAAGTCTCCTGACATGGCTAGAACATGTAGAGCGGGTGAACACCAATGCTCCCGTCCGCAGAGTCTTTGAATCTAACCCGGACGGGTAACGCAGTAGACGAAGGTGGCTCACACAAGTTTGAAGGGGACCTAAACCGATTTGAAGTGCGCGACTGGAGGCAGTTATCTAGAGATCGGACTAACTGGAGAGACTTACTAGTGGAGATCCACCTGCATAAGTACTCGTAAGTATTTAGGTTTGCTTTGTAAGTTCATCTCCGATTGCTTTTTTGTGATCCCATTGTGACCTGGGACACGAACAAGACTCAGTAAACTCAGCCTTACGACTGCATTTCTTGCATTTTCAAGTTTTGAGAGGGTTCTGCAAGGCTTAAGCGGATCTTAGCTGTCATTACAGACGTAGATACTACTCACCCTCCATCGATTCTTCACAATATAATTCAAATCAGAATTGCGCATATTTTCCGTTGGGAGAGAGTTTTTCTAACGAGGGGTGAAATCCAACGTGGGCGTCCTCCATAAAGACACCAGCGCCGCATCCTATATCGGTTTTGGAGTCATCCGTCAAAACCCGACCACATTCCTTTTCTAGTTTAGGTTTTGGTCGAAACCAGAAGAATGGCTTCACAGGTTGGTGTCCTTGCATCGGACGGCATGTACTCGTATATAAGACCAGAGTTAAAAGACAGTTGGCACGCTAGATCATTAAAGATCATGCGTGTTGTAATGACAAAAGACGACTTCTTTTTAAACAGCCTTATGAGTATTAAATAATAAGGGGAGGAAGAGTTTTAAGTGATTCTGTTGGAGAAACCGATTCTAATGTGACGGTTGTTGCATCTCAGAAGTATGCCATGCATTCCAAAGCAGTTTTGCATATAAGAAGCTCGCACAGGCTTCACCAGGAGTTCGATATCTAAAAGTTTACGAGCTTAGCAATGCAAATTCTCTTCCTCGAATTAATCTTAAGTGACATGTTTAGAAATTTTCTGGTTTCCTTATACAGTGGCTGCAAATTAGCATTCCACAGCGGTTGATCTGCAGGAGTGTTTTATTGCTGAACACGTCAGCTCAAAATATATAGTGAGGGCACCACTCAGGTTCTACTTAATCTACTTTTTGCTTTGATCTGAGTTGAGATCTCGGATTCGTCTTATGGTCGTCTTATGGTCATATTGGTTCTTGGGTCAATTGAATTTTATATGATGGAGACATTCCTAATACCTCTACATGGCACGGCGTCTATTAAATGTGTCTGGACATTCTGTGGTTGTCGACTACCTTGTCGCCGCTGAAGGGATGACTTGATTTGCACATGACCACCACCAGAAATAGAGATATTTAAATGTTTTAACAGCTTTAATACTTGTGACAATGTTAGATGTTTCATAATAGATGGTTATTCACATCTCTCCACGACTGTCAAATATGAACTTACAACTGACAGCCTAGCAAAATCGGCCTGGAAAACGCACCCTCTATTTGGGCCGAAGAGTCGAACAATTTGTATGGATGCGGTCATCTATTTCACACGATTATAACTTTCTCCTAAAGATGTGGATACTCGTATGTGTCGAACTGTTGCGTTCTTAAAATATATGTTTGCTAGCACTGATGTGGACGTGATTCTGGCTTTTGCAGCATCAAAGACGGATCCCTACCTGGATTTACTGATTTGTAGGACATGAAGCTATGACTTAATTTCATTTACGTTTAATACATTCTTTGCTATACCAAGATTGCTAATATCATCGTGCTATTTTTCAGGATTTCTGCAAGTTCCGCATTTTAATGTTGGAATATGAGAAAATTTGTATTCATTTGCAGCTCCAGAGACCATTTGCTCAAGCAAGTAATCTCATAAATCTTAAATCATAATTTTCCTGAATCGAGCGGGCTCCTTTACGTCTTTTATATCACTGCAAAAGTATTTTAAAGTTTTGAGTTTGATTGTAGTGATACTTCTCTTGAAGACTTGAAGGCAAAGAGGGTTGCCTGAAAAGTTTCCGACCTAACAATGATAAAATACATTTTTTCTCATTTTTTTTTTTTATTTTTCTACACAGTCTTCCTGTAACTCTACAAACTTCTCCCAGCGATGCTCCCACCTCTTTAACCCGTCCAAATAGTACTTGGCGTTTTTCTCTGCAAAATAATTGTTCACGAAGGTGATTGCCTCCTCATTTGACGAAAATCTCTGTCCTCCGAGCGCAGTTTTTAGATGAGGGAACAAAAGGAAGTCGCTTGGGGATAGATCTGGTGAATAAGGTGGATGGTCAAGCAGTTCAAACCGTAATTCATGGATTTTCGCCATGGCAACCGCTGAGGTGTGAGACGGCGCGTTGTCTTGGTGAAACCGGATTTTCTTTTTCTGCAAATGTGGCCCTTTTTCCAAAATTTCTGTCTTCAGATTGGCAAGTAATGATGCGTAGTATGCTCCTGTAATGGTTTTTCCTTTTTGAAGACAATCGATTAAGATATCTCCTTTACTATTCCAAAAAAGCAGTCGCCATCACTTTCCCAGCCGAAAAAACCGTTGGAGCCGGCTCGCCCTTTGCAGTCCACTGTTTTGACTGGATTTTTGTTTCGGGCGTATAATGGTGTATCCAAGTTTCATCTACAGTAATTAATCGGCGCAAAAACTCGGATTTATTGCGCCTTAACTGCGGAAACAGAGCGTTGGAAATGTTCATTCGAACACAACACGCGGACAGCTTTCTCATACCTAAATCTTGATTTAATATGTGACAAACACGTTCTTTGGACATTTTCATAACCTCTACTATCTCTCTCACTTTAATTCGGCGGACGTCTAACACCATTTGGTGAACTTTAGCAATGTTATCGTCAGTGGTTGCAGTTTTTGGACGTTCCGAACGTTCATCATCTCCCAAACTCTTACGACCACGTTTAAATTCAGCTGCCCAAAATTTCACTGTGGTAAATGATGGTGCAGAGTCTCCATAAACAGAGTCCAACTCATTTTTGATTTGCGTATGCGTATTGCCTTTCAAAAACAAGAATTTAATAACAGCTCGGGGCTCATTTTTTTAAATTTTCGCAAAAATCACTTACATCGCCTCACTCAAACGACTGTCAACTAAAAAGTGCTCGGCCAAAATGACTGAAACTTCAGTCAAAAGATGCACAACTAGCATTCACTAGCTTTTATTGACGAGTGCCGCTGTCTATACGTTGCGGTCGGAAACCCTCGTATTTCTATGCATTGTTGGGAGTCTCTTGGGAGTTGTTCTGCCTGCCTTAATGCCCACCATGAATTTCGTCTATTGCCCTAACTTTTATAGATGAAGTGAGTTCTTCTGCAGCATTTTTTGAAAGTTGCTACTTTGTCGCAAACCATCCTGTCCATGCTGTTTACGAGTATATCACCTATGTTTGCTGATGGATTGTACAATATAAACCTGTTCAAAGCCGTCATTTGGGGGTTGCGTAGTGGTTTAATCTATTCCTATTTCGTGTTTTCACTAAAGGTATAACGTTTGTGTCCTGCAGGAAAATGTCATTTCATGGTTGACAGTGATTCTTTAAGTCGATTAGGAAGCATTGCATGCTATTGATGCCGGACATGCCTTTCTCCAACTTCACCCTTTGATTTGTGTGCTCTTCTTGATGCAATCGAAACACTTGTCTTCAAGCTCTTAAACAAAATATCACTGTCAACTGCCACCAATCGAATTCTTCTTTAACTTACCCTCAAATATATATTATCCGTCCCCAGTCCATTCAGGCTCCCCTTTCCTCCTTCCCGATTTATACTTGTACATTAAAAATAATTCAGTGGTTTTCCATGTCTGAAATATGTATATCATCACCCGCAACACTTGCACGAATATTTATCAGGCCGAAAGCTCTTAAAATTCATCTGACAATTAATTGCGCGCCTTCGACCGAATCATCCCGGTTTTTTTGGTCGCTTACTTAATAAAAACTACGCCACCACCCAGAAACCAACTTACCATGCAGAACTGCTCCACAGCATCACCATTTCTCCATCGTCAGTGTGGCAGTAAAATCCTTTCACAGTTATTTTTACAGCTCAATAATTCCGTTTGTGGCGTTGGTATACGAGTACGTATATTATATTACCGCCAACCAACTACCCTCGACATCAGTTCTCCCTTTTCACTTCTGAATGAGTACATTAATTTCAACTGCCCCTTAAAAAAAAAACAAAAAAAAACCAAACCAAGTACGAGTATCTCCCATCTAGCATAAGTATTATTGCACGGCACATTAAAACGGGAAAAAATGGAAACACGGACAATAACACAGGACAGAGAAATTAAATTCTCGATCCTGACACATTTAATTCTGTCCTTTAAGCCACGACGACACTGACAGAACGACAATCCGACATTGTAGGAATGTTTACAAACCAAAGTACGAGTACACACATCTATGCTGGGATACATGCAACATTTACGATACTTTATATTGCCATTACACATAACGATCAACGACAGCGAGCGACTTTGACAGACACTCCTCATGTCAGTTCTGCCACAGTCATACGTTTAAGTGTACGCGTGCCCTTAAAGTTTTACAAAGAGTAGTACGTGAGCTTAAATGAAAAAGTGGTTGGAAAATTTGGAACCATGTAGATGGTGGTAAACCCTTGATCAATGCAGATAGGTAAAGGATAATATGTTATGTCACAACATAGATCTATACCGAGAACGGTCTTAAAGGAATGAGGTTAAGGCATGGTCAGGTTTGAACTCCTCCCAAGGGCCATCGCGTTCTGTGTTCTGCAAAGTGCATGAACTTTTTCTAACTCATCCGTTGAGAACCAATATCTTAGACGACTTACTCTTCAGCCGTCCTGGGTTAATGGGTTTATTTTGTTGATATTCTTGCACAAGATCCTTAAGATCGTACGAACCCATCTTTTGATAAAAGATTGCACTTGACGGTTAGCAAAACTCTGGCTCAACATTTGAAGTGTTTTGCGTCTTGTCATTAGGAGGACACGGGAGACCGTGAACTTCCTGGCTGAGTAGCTCACTAGCTTTTCCAAGAATTTTGGATCAATCCCGGATAGCTTAATGCAAGGAATAATTAAAATGTGATTGTAGATTTAAAAACTAAAGTGGGAGTATCGAAAGTGTGGGATATGGCAGTCTTGAGGGAGAGTTTACTTAGGTGGTAGTCAAAGATAGGTTGAATAGAGTTGCAGCGGAAAGCAGTCAGAGGCAGACGAAACGTGCCGAAAGATTTCGATATCATCTGAAAATATTGATATAAGCGAATTAGCAATGGCATAGTTAAATCGTTAATTGTTAGAAAGAATAGCAGAGGACTGAAATGGATTCCATGGGGTACGCCGGAAGGGGCATTTATGGGTTTAGATACCGTGAAGCTAATCAGAATACTGTAGTGTCTTCTTTTCGGTTAGAAGTCATAATGAAATTGGATTGAAAGCCAATAGTCCTTAATTTGAGACGAATGATTTAGGCTAAATATTATGGAAAGCTCACCAAGCCCACCATCACACCTCATCGTCGTGCCACCGTAGTAAGGCACTTTCTCCTGTTTCCGGGCGGCAGCGGTCGAATTCTAAGGATGGAATCAACGGTGGAGTCCACAGTTCCAGTTAGGTCGAACTAGTGTTATCTCTATATGAGCTGCTAAGACAGGGTGTTGAAAAAGAGTTGGTGGCGGATGAGCCCTTAGTAAACGCCAACGGCAGCGCTCACATCACCGGAGTGGATTACTGGCTCCGGAATTCGGTTCGGTTCGTTTTGCCCTAGGGGTCCCAAAAAGGGTCTGGCCCTCCATGTCGGGGGTTATAATTGGGGTTAACTGCCCAACCACATAAAAAAGTATTTGTTGCGAATTGACCAATAGCCTCGGATAAGGAAAGATTCACGGTTGTCGACTCTGCAAAACGAACAAAAGGCAGCGACTTTCGGATCTGCAGGTGGAATGTTCGGACATTGAACAGGCCGCATGCATCCGAACAATTAGCGGACCCCTAGACTTCTATAAAGCAGATATCATCGCCATACAGGAAGTGCGATGGGATGGGCTGGGCAAAGGAAAAATGAAAAACTGTGATGTTTACTACGGTGATTGCTATAGGGAACGTAAGCAGCGTCTATTTGGATGCGGATTTGTTGCAAGCGGCAGACTAAGGCAAGAAATCTTAAGCTTTTGACACCTGAGTGAACGCCTTATAACAGTTCGTATCAAAGGTACATTCGCTGACATCAGCTTTATATGCGCTCACACCCCAACAGAGGAAAAGGACAAAAGAAAGTTTCTACGTGATTTTCGACCATCCTAGCCGACTTTAATTCCAAAGTTGGAAAGGAGGACGTCTTTGGTAGCCCAATCGGAAGGCATAGCCTATACGACACCATGTCTGGAAACGGGTTTTGGCTAATCGTTTTCGCTGCTATATGTTACTATAACAAGCACACGGCTTCCTCAAATCAATATTCATAAGTGCTCATGGCAAACACCACATCAGCAAACTGTCAAACAGATTGATTATGGTGCGATCATTCCGAGCGACCACTACCTAGTTATGGCTAAGCTACGTCTACGGATATCTCTGACGCCACCACAACGGGGAAATACTGAGGAGATTTAACGTCGAACGGTTGCAATCGCATCAAGGCGCTAGAACCTTTGCCGATCGGGTATCCCTCTACCTCTCGAGAAGTCCCAGCATCAAGTGCTGAAGAACAGTGGCTTAGATGCCGAGAAGCCATCAGAAATGCTGCAACTGAGGTGCTGGGTTTCATCCGCCCACCAGCACAAAACCTTTGCGTTGATCAAGAGTGCCGGCAAGAACACGCAGCAAAACAACATGCCTACAAAGTGGCGCTGCACAAAAGGACGAGAGCGGCTCGTAAGCTCTACGAGCAAAAGAAGAGGGAAGAATGTCGGCTTCTCCGGAGGAAAAAGAAAGAGCATGAGAAGCGGGCGATCGGGAAAATAGAGAGGTGCTACTCCAGGAATAAGTTCGCAAATTTTACCAAAAAGAACACGTCAGGGTAATAAGACCCAAAACGGAAACCTTGTAGTAGAATCACAGCCGGTGCTGAGGATATGGAAAAACCATTTCTGCAGACTGCTAAACGGCGAAGACGACACAAATTCCGCTGTCAGGCAGAGAGAACCATTCAATATTCACGATGCAAGTCAAGAATTCCGCCCACCCGGCCAAAATGTAGTGGGGATAGCAATATCTAAACTGAAGTCGAACAAAGACGGCCTACCCGCAGAATCATTTAAGGCAGCAGGAGATGACTTGGTAGAGAGAATATACCAATTTATTTCCAAGATTTGGTCGGATGAATGGAATCTCAACGTCGTTCACAAGAAAGAAGATCCTCTAAACTGCGCCAACTATAGAGGTATCAGTCTCGTAAACATCGCATATAGGATCTTGCCTGCCGTACTGTGCGAGCGCCTGAAACCATTTGTCAACGATTTGATTGGACCCTATTAGTGCGGTTTTAGGTCCAGTCAGTCCAAAATTGTCCAAATATTTACACTACACTAGATCCTGGAGAAAACCCAAGAAGTTCAGATCGATATGACAACATCTACAGAGACGAGCTATACAGAGCCATGTCGAATTTTGGCATTCCTGCCAAATTTGTCCGCTTGTGCAGGAGGACGATGGAGAAAGCTCTCTGCTGCATCAAGGTTGCTAACGACCTAACCAAGACCTTTGATGTCAAAAACGGATTTAGGCAAGGCGACTTCTTTAACATATTACTTGAAAGTATTGTGCAAAACTCACAAGCCAACATACGAGGTACGATCTATCAAAAGTCTGTTAACTTGCTTGCATACGCCGACGATGTTGCTAACATATTATTGGTAGAACATAGCGTGCTATCACGGGTGCGCTTGCTAGTATCGGAGCAGAAGCGAAAAAATTGGGTCAAAGTGCATATATGCAGTCGACAAGAAGGGACACCCAACATTGAAGAATCCCCCAGAATGTCACAATCGATAGTTATAACCTTTAGGTAGTAAGGGACTTTATCTACCTCAGCTCTTCTATCATATCTCAAAACGTCATTTCTTCAGAAATCAAACGAAGAATAACCCTTGCCAATCGCTGTTTCCTTGTCCTGAGAAGGCGAGTGTATACTAAGGCTCTCTCTCGAATAATCAAGGAAACTCTATAGAAGACCCCTGTAGTCCCAGTCCTGCTCTATGGTCCCGAAGCAAGGAACCTTTCTAAAGGGGATGAAGATATCCTTCGTCGTTTTGAGCGAAAAATTCTTCGTAGGATATTTCGTCCGTATGCGTTGACGGGTTCTGGAGGAAACGATTCAACAGCGACATCGACCTGGTCAAAAAACTGCGCATTTGGCGTTTGAGATGGCTGGTACATGTAGAGAAAATGAACACCAACGCTCCAGACCGCAGAATCTTTGACTCTAATCCGGAGGGGTAACGCAGTAGAGGAAGGCCACGCCTTAAGTGCTACGTGCAAGTGGAAGGGGACCTCAACAAACATGGAGTGCGCAACTGGAGGCAGTTAGCCAAAGACCGCGCTAGGAAAGTTTTGCTGAGATCTGTAGTAATTATATCACCGTTTTTGCCATTTTCTGGAGTGCACAGAGTGGTCGGTTAGGTTTGTGGTTGTTGATTCGGATTCTTTAGAAATCCGTGTTGGTTATTATACCATATAAGATGGACTGCAATGAAAAAACATTGCAATGGAGTACAATTTCGGGAAGAGATTTGGTCTTCTTGGTCTTTTTTTTTATCGAGGGCTTAGTTAGTAAAAATACCCTGTTAAAGGAAGAGCTGAAAAGGAACTGTGAGTTTTGCCAAGTATTTGACACATATTTTTAAAATGATGGCGGGCAAACCGTCTGTACCAGCAGAGTATTCGTTGTAAAGTTTTTCAATCTTTTCTTTGACTGTGTCTGGAGTAGTGTCCAACTAAGTCAAGGATGTTTGTCGATAACTTCCCAAGTAGAACAAATAAAGCCGACCATCGTCTTCGGAGTGGTTAAAGAATTGAGCAAATATGTAGATCCAATTATTTGAGGTTTCACAGAGGTTATATTGGAGAGTTCTAATGTGGTAGAACGTACCTGGATTTTTATCGTAAACCACCTGTCATGTAGACTTTATGTTTACGAGGTGCCCATACACCCATAGGGAGCAAGGATACGCCTTGTCATCGCTCGTCACAAAAATTTTGATACCAATTCGGAACTGTGTTGGAGGCAGAAGTTCCACCCTTGGTATGAGTCGAGGCCGACCTAAAACCTCTTGCTGTTCTTAGGGTCGCAGCACCCAGTACTTCATTTGCAACTCTACAATGGGTAAACAGAAAAGAAAACCCGTACCCGCGATTTGGGTTTAAACCACAGCCACCATGACGCTCCCACAAGGGGGCCTACCTCTAACAAGTCAGGCCCGGACCGAAGTCCGGGGGCTCCTGACTCCCATGGTACCGCGTTTTAAGTCCTGGTATGGACTACCGGTGGTCAAGCTACCAACAAGACCTATGACCGGCAACTTGTAACTGGTCAAATCGTAGCATCCATTCATGCAAAAAAATCTGGATGTTTTCGATAAGAGCAGTTATAGAATAATCTACCCCCGCTTTATTACTAGACAACGTCATTGATGGGCGAAGCCTTGATAATTGGGCGGGGGCCCTCTAATGTGGTAGGGTAGTTATCCGTTTGGGGTCAGAGGTTAAACTGTGACTCATAGGTTTGAAATTTTTAGTATAAAAAGTAGCAAGAGCGTTGAGCGCTGAAACAATTCAACTATCTGCATCAGAAGAAAAGATGGTGTTTTCCAGGATTGCAAATACTGGAGTCCGTAAGACTGTTAATAAAGAGAATTTCTTTTTCAGCGTGGGCAGCTGTAAAATGTGTTTGATCAGTCTGAACCCATTTGAACTTAGAACTTCGGTATTCTGGTAAAGACTGAGATCAAGGCATTCCTCATCACAATGAACACAAAAGAAACTCCAACAATCTTTTCGTTGGTTTATCATCGATATCTGTCCCTAGAAGGGGGAAAAAACATTACACCACTCAGGTTACTGTCATAGCATTAGAATCGAGATTTACAGCAACAAGGGTAAAAAGTATGTTGGAATCACTATAACTCGTTGAGACTACAAATATTTCATGAGCTACCGTAGAACATGGTCGACATTATCAAGTGATTGTTCAGTGAATCTGGAAGGAGTTGAATCAAAACCGGGGAAACTATTTGACTCTGCTCACGAGTATTAGGACTTCCAACATTAAGTAACCTTTTCGCAAATGATAAAACGAAATGATAGTTTAACCCACCTACTGCGGCTGACTTTGGGGGGAAGTGGGAAGCAGCCATCAAATATATACTTGTATGTATGGTTACATTTCAAAAGAGTTGTTCCTTGACTATAAGGATCGAATCAAATGTGTAATGAGTCGCTGCTTATCTGCCCATTCTCGAAATATCCGAATGATTAAGAAGCTTGCACTCCTCGTCATGAGATCATCAGATAACAATTCTTGAAACATCTCTATCACAACCAAGATTCTCTCTAAATCAGGTGATTTGTCAAAAGTTTATAGAATGGTCAATAGACCAACGACACAAGATATGGTTAAGTTGCGTCAAATATCTTGCATCAAAATAGCATCAGTAGTTGTTCCACTAGGACAACGTCTTCCATCTATAATTGATAACACCTAGTTAAACAGGCCCTGGTGAATCCCGGATGACTTTATTGAGTTTAGTACAAACTGCTCTTGTAACTAAAACAAAAACTAAAACTAAATGACATTGATGATCAGGGTCGGGTGAGAGTCTTTTCCAGGGTATTGGAGATCGAACACATGATAAATTTGTATAGCTTCACGTAGCATTCCAGACAGCGGTTCGTTAAAACCATATACCGTTCGGTTGTTCGTATTACAAAAAATCCGGCCCAACAGTGAGGGACAGTTGATGGAGTCGGTTAAGAGTTGGTGTAATACAAGGTGGCGCAAAAGTTATCATCGGAGCTTCTTTGGCTGTAATTTTTTTTTATGAATGAAAGACTTTGTTCTACTTTGGAGTGTATTTACTTGATATCTTAAATTTTTTTTCATTAAGTCGAGAAAATGATATCTGCTAAGTGGCCGCCACCAGAATTTATGACCATTCGGGCCGAATTTGTGGCATTTCCCATCACTCTTGCCAGAACTTCCGGCGATAGGTCTTCGCACTTATGACATATATTCTCTTTGACGGAAGCCTCTTCGAGAATCGACTGAAACTCATGACATCAAAAAACCCCACAAAAAAAAATCCGGAACGGTTAAATCAGGCTATCTTGCCGGCCAGCGCAAATCGCCAAAACGAGAGATTAGGCGACCGGAAATGCAGCCCCCAGAATTTCGATTGTGGCTAGTGCAGTATGCGCCATATTTTCCAGTTCAAATTCATCCAATTGAAGAAGGGGAATGTCATTGAGCATGGTTCTGTAGCGCTCGCCGTTTACAGTAGTCGTTTGGCCGCCTCGTTTTCGAAAATATAAGGCCCGATGACGCCTCCAGCGTAAACAGCACAACATGCAGTAACTTTGAACGGGTGTAATGGCTCCTCGTGGGTTATACGCGGATTTTCGCTGCCCCAGAAGCGATAATTTTGCTTATTCGTATATCGACAGAAATAAAAATGGGCTTCGTCATTTATGAAGACTTTCGATGAAAAGTTTTCTCCCTCGTGGTCGAGATCCAGGTTGGCTTAAGCGTAGGTTACACGCGCTTGGCGACCACCAGCTACATCTTACAGTATGTCACCAAAATTCTCTGTAAGGACCGCCGATTGATGTCCGATTGCGTGGCACGTCGTCTGATCGATACTACGGGGTCGTCTGCGGCATCTTCAACCACAGCTGTTATATTCTCAGCAGAACTGCTGCTTCGGGGGAGGCCAGGCCTGGCAGCATCTCATGTTGTGCAATACTCTTCCAGGCGAGCGGCTAAATGTCATAGTGTTTGCCCAGTTGGTATCGGGCGACCGGGAAATCTGCGCCGAAATTCACGACATTCTGTTTCTGTATCTGTTTAATTCACAAACGTCACAGTAGAATTGACATTTGCCGTCATTTCCAAAAATTATAACATCTTCCGATAGGGTGATGACTTTTGCGATGGTACTCGTATATGAGAGAGAATATCGACGGATGCGCAACGTTTTTCCAGTGATAGTAAACCCATCAATTTGAGTCGGTCATTATAGGGTGGAAGGTTGTAGTGATCAGCCCATGGGAGCCTGCGCAGAGCGAATCGTAGGAATCTGCATTGGATGTGACTTTCATAGTAAGGGAAACATACCTGGCTAGCATATTGGAGAAGTTACCTAACAAAGGAGATGTACAGGAATTTTGTGACATAAGGGTCAGAGAACTCTTTGGACCATCGTTTAATTAAACCAAGGACGTAGTTAGATCGTTTATTTATGGAATCAATGTGGGTGCGGAAATTGAATTGATTGATGATCGAAACTACAGCTTGGGTTGATGTATATTAAGTTCGGACAGGTAGTGTTGAATTCTTCCGGGAGTATTAGATGTCTTGTCATTTCTTGTCGTTGAGCTCGGAAGTTTTTGTGGCACGATATTTTAAACCAATTGAGAGTGACAAATTTGGAAATTTGTCTATAGATCTTCATTTCATCGGCATAGACAGATATGTGTGAGTTCTTTATAATGTCTACAACATCGTTTGTAATCAAAATGAAAATTAATGGACCAAGTCTTGTGGAACGCCTGAATGTTCAGCCAAACGAGAACGAAAATGGACTAGATAGTAGCGCTCTTCTAGTGTGATTTGAGCTAAGAAATCAGCTCAGGTTGTAAACCAAGTGCATAGAGTTTGAAAAGAATTAAGCCCGGTTTTATCAATGGCCTTGCTAAAGTCAGTGGTATTCACATGCACTTCTTTCCCTTGCTCTAGGGCACACAATGTACCACAAACGGACTTAATAAAGTTGGTAGTGGTTGACCTGCCTTTAAGAAACCAATGTTGGTTCGGTACAAGGACAAATCCATAATGATAGAACATTACATCATAAATGAATCCAACACTGTTAGGTCAGGAGATCTTACATTCTACGAGTAGTTAACTTGTCCATTACCGTACTCTTCATCTAGCCGATTTTTAACCTCACGACCATAGTGGACTGGTGCACAATCCTGTTAGAAATATGATGAAGCTAGTTGAATCAGTGGAACGTCCTCCAGTAGTTTAGGTAAATTATTTCGCAAAAAACTCCAGAATTCAGCCTAGGTGGTAGTTTGATTAACTTGTTTTTATGTTGAAATGATTTATCTCTCCTTGTATTTGGATTTCCCACAGTTCTTGCACAGGTGTATGGTGGTATGGATAAAGATTTTTTCCATGGAGTACATTAGATATTTTATATCTGGAAACATTGAATTGCAAAGCTAAACGTCTGATGCTGATTGATGGATCAGTTGTAACAGCTTCCAGTATTCTTTCATCAGCCGAAATTCCTCTTAATTGTGGAGCTCCCGCGCTAGATTGTGTTTTTAAAACTGATCCCATTTCTCGAAGCATTCGACACGTATTTCCAAAAACCCCTTCACTAAGAAGCCGTCGGTTAGGATAAAGTTCATGGTATCTTTGTCGCGTACTAGTTAAACTTCCATTGCATAGTGTATAAACGTAAATAATGTCTGCGTATTCTTTGTTTGTAAATGCAGACGTTTCAAATAGCGTTTCTAAGCAACTGTAACGCTGGCGTAAAAAATTAAACTTATGAATTAATTCTTCTTTTTTTCTAATTTTTTATACCATTTTTGTTCGCTATATTTTTCAAATCGGCCGTCATACCCCAACCCTAACGTTTTCTGAGAACTTTTAAGGAACAAGATAAGGAAATGAGGGTTTCGGCAGGAAGCCAAATAAACGAGCTCACTTTAAATAGGTTTTCCCGAGTATTATAAAATCTATGAGTCTTCTGGAAACTTGTTGATGATTTTTTCTATTATATAACTTAATTCGTGCGTTTTTTTTTCAAAATTTGAACGTTTATTTAAGAAAAACATGTACAATAGTATTATTCAAAGTATTGCCCATCTGAAACTATGACTTTTTCCCATCTTTCTGGCAATTTGTGGATCCCATCAAAAAAAAATCTGCGCCGGCTTGGCAGCCAAGAATGAATCAAGCCAATTTTTGATATTCTGCTCTGATGTGAACCGTATTTCAGTGAGGGCGCTCTGCATCGACTGGAACAAATGGCAGTCAGAAGGGGCAAGGTCTGGGCTATAAGGCGGGTGGGGTAAGACTTCCCATCCACTGTTTTCCAAATAGTTCTTAACCGGAATAGCAACGCGGGGCCGAGCGTTGTCATGATGGAAAATTATTGCCTCGTGTCTGGTCGCATATTCCGGGCGGTTTTAGCAGCTCATAATACAGCACACCCATCTGATCCCACCAAATACAGAGCATTACCTTCGCGCCATTGATATTCGGCTTTGCCGTTGATTTGGCTGGTTGGCCGGGTTCCACATATGATTTTTTGCGCTTGCGGTTGTCGTAATGGATCCATTTTTCATCACCAGTAACAATCCGATGCAAAAATGACCTCCTTTTGTGGCGTTCCAGCAGCATTTCGGACATGCAAAACCGCCTTTCGACGTCTCTCGGCTTGAGTTCATGTGGAACCCAATTTCCATGCTTTTGAATATATCCAGCTGCTTTTAAATGTTTTGAAATGGCTGCTTGAGTGATACCCAAAGATTCTGCGAGCTCTTCTTGTGTTTGGCAACAATCTTCATAGAGTAATGCTTCCAGTTCTTCATCTTCAAACTTTTTTGGCTGCCCAGGACGTTCATCGTCTTCCAAGCCAAAATCACCACTTTTAAATTGTGCAAACCACTGCTCACTTTTCTTTCACTTTTCTTCATATTAAAGTAATGAAGAAGAACTCCCCCAAAAACACTTTTTCAGGCTTCAAATGAATGACATATACTGAAATGACGTACAATGACAGTAGCTTTCCAACGCATGTTCCAGTGGAATAATACAAGTTACGCCATCTCTTAGCAAACCGCACGACCCAATATTATTATCGTTACGTTCATAAGACAGAAATAGTAAAACGTTACGTTAAAGTCAAGAATTAGCTTGGGCAAACAAAATGAAACAGGTTTAGAAATTGGATATCTGAAGACTCAATCCAGATATGAACTTTATCTAAACGCGGTTAGAAAGGCTGGTATTTCTTCTAAACACAGAGTCCTAAACGAAGTTTCTACCATTAGCATTAACAGAGAAATTTCAGTTAACATGGGTCGAAGTACATCAAAGTAAGTCTTTTCTTAAATCCTCGATAACCGATGTCAACATTCGAGATAGACCCAGGAATCATTTCCTAAATTATCCTTGACGAATTAGGGGACACCCTGTATAGAACGGGGTTTTTTCAGGCGTAAGATGCGTTTAGAAGATTTATGGGAAGCAAATTTGGAGAGGTCGTTAGCAACATCAGTGAGGAAAATGTTGAAGTTTTTATAAAATTCACGAAAATTTGTCGAAGCTCTTTAGGATCGGTGGGTAGTCCTTGTTGTTGGATTGAAGCCATAAGATTTGTTCGAGTTATGCCATCGATGTAGATAGATTCGGGCGAATAAGTGAGTACAGGTGAACATTTTGGCAAATTATGCGGTCTTGTAAGCGGGAAAGGATATAGGGGTCATGTCCTCCGGCATCGGCAAGTAGCTTAGTAAGCTTTACAGTGAGGGAAGCATAGGGTTTGAGATTGGAGATGCAAAAGTCTTAGAGGCAATGGACGTCTTGAGAATATGGGTACGCACGAAATTCGGATATGAGACCAAATTTGAAGACAATTTCGCAGCGGTTTGGTTTTTAGTAGAGAGCGAGTAGGTCGTGAGATTGAAAGGTACGCATTTGGGAAGACTAAATTTCGTGGGAGGATGATGGGTGAGTAGTGGATGAAGCGGTCAAGAATCAGTTCTGCGAAGAAAACGTGGGAAATGTTCCCACCTTAAAACTCCAGTAAGAGTCACAATGAGAAGTCGAGGATTATTTATTACGCTCGGGATTGTGATTGGGATTGGTGATAGCCGTATACTTATGACTAGGCCTATTTTTAGACTTAGACTAAGGATTAACCCTTGGCTTTTGGTGCTCCCTAGTTCTCTTCTGGCTTACATTTCTTAGCCTCAATTCGCTAAGTTCGATGACTTCTGCGGAGAGGTTGCTAAAAAGCCACTCATATTTCCTTTGGAATGCTAAATTTGAAGTGACAAGTCTTCGATATTTTGGCCGAGGTGATTTTTTTTTTGCAGTTTGAAGTAGCAATTTTAAATTTACCTCTGAAAAACTCTTCAAGCCAGTTTGTGTCGATATGAATTGATCTACTTTCAATGGTGGAGGTAGGATGGTTAGATTTGTTGCTGGTATTTAGATTATCAAGTCAAGAAGTGCTAAATCGAGAGATTGTCGGTTCTGGAGGTGGTTTAACAACTTCGGCCAATCATGTTGGTGATAGATAGCAACGTAGAGATAAAGCAGTCTCTTGAGGAATTATTGCAGTATTCTCAACCATTTCCGCTAGCAGAGATGTATTGTACATTGCGGTAGATTGAGGTTGTAGTTGTACGGTGAGATCAACAATTTTGCTGAACGTCGATCTGATATTGTCATCAATGTCATCGAGAAGTAAATGAGATGCTGCGACCTTATTGCTCACATCATTCACTTTACATGTAATGTTAGTTAAAATTGGGTCCGGGCAGGAGCACTAATATTTGATGAACTTAAAAGTAAATATCGATATCGGGCATAAGAGGACACAAACCGTCAGTGAAGGAAGAGATGTAAGGATTTTACACTAGATTTAGTAACACTTTTCACATCATCAATGCTGAAATTGTCATTAGACTTTCAAAATTCTGTGAAATGGGTCAGATGTTTATCTAAAATTTTAAATGTGGGTTTACATATAGATGTTGGTACGAGGGTAGTTACAGTAGTACGCGACCTAACCTATAGATGGCGGTTATTATTTATAAAGAATGACTGTTGTAGAAAGTACCAACCTTATAAAGCTTAAATTTCAAGTTTGACGACGCTATGTTGTTTAGTATTTGTTCGGCAGCCATCATCTTATTTGAAAGGCCTCAATCCTACAAACATCAAAACGGAACCGAATTCCACTCTGAGGGAGTCTGCTCCTTCATTTACAACAATAAAATATTTTGTGGCAGAGTTTAAGCGAGATCGTACGCGTTGCCAAAACGAACATTGCAATGGTCAACCAAATGAGGTGAGTTCACCAGAAATATTGGAAAAAAATCCACAAAATGGTATTGGATGACCGTCGATTGAAAGTGCGTGAACTAGCAGATATGATAGGCATTTCAAAAATGGACATGAGAAAGCTGTGCGCCAGATGGGTGCCACGATTACTCACAATGGAACAAAAACAGCGTCGAGAGAATGTTTCATTCGAGTGTTTGGCGAAGTTTCACAGCAATAAAGCCGAGTTTTTGGGTCGAGTCATAACCATGGATGAAACATGTGTCCATCACTTCACACCCGAGACGAAGGAACAGTCAAAACAATGGACTCAAAGGGGAGAATCGGCTCCAAAGAAGGCAAAGTCAGTTCTATCTGCAGGCAAGGTCATGACGTCAATTTTTCGGGATGCGCTGACAGGACGGCGTGTATTATGCGAGCTTATTGTAGCATTTGAGGGATTAAATCAAGAAAAAAAGTTTAGTTTCATCAAGACAATGCACCAGTTCATTCATTCGTCATCGTGATGGCCAAAATCAATGAGTTAAAGTTCGAATTGCATCCTCATGAACCGTATTCGCCAGATTTAGCCCCCTCGGATTATTTTCTATTTCCGAATTTGAAGAAATGGCTCGGTGGTAAAAGATTTTGCCAATAGTAAAGAGGGGGAGTCTGCGGTTGATGACCATTTTAAGAAGCTCGACGATTCTCACAGGGTATCGAAGCTATAGAACATAGCTGGGATAAGTGTTTTGAATTTTCTGACTACGTACAGAAATAAATATATTTTTACCCAATTTTTTTGAGTTTTCTGTTTTAGGTTGGGTACTTCTGGGACTACCCTCCTAGATTGATCGATGGTACTGAAGAGGTTCTCAACACTTTTGATGATGTGGTCAATCCTCGAAAACTGGTTCTCAATTTCTATTAAACATATTTTATTTTCGGTCCAAACGTTGCTTAAGCAGTCACTAAGGCACTTTATCACTTTACATTCGTCGCAGAAACAGCAGACCTTGTTTCTATAGTCTTTGAGATGATTTGCCGATCTTTTAGTCAAATCGACACAAAGGTACGATTTACCGCAGAGGCCGCTGCAAATAACCAGATCAGCATGATCAGATCACTGCTAATTGCACAATCAAGGTTATCAAAGTATTTGGACATATTCAGTGTAGAGTAGATCAGTTGTACTGATTTTTTAAAAAAGAAAACGCACAATAAATTTAACTTTGCCAGCATAATAAGCAATAAGTAGTAGTGAACCGACCGATACTAATTCGAATTTATAATAAAGATGATCTATGTCATATAGCCGACAGGATTCGAAGAAGTGGAGGGGTAAAAAAATGTATTCATGACACCATAAGTTTACTATTTGTAACAGTGCACAAAAACATTCCGACAATTTTCTTCTGGGTTCTGAAAACTTCATTTAATTCAAAGTGAGAACATTATTTCTTTCTCAAAAACTATTCGCAAATGTCCAGCGTTAGATACAGAACTTAAATAAACTCGTACTCAAGCTAAAAAAGAACAAATTAACAATGCATAGTAGTAATTCACTTAAATATTTACGAATTCTTTCGAAGGACCTAGCAAAACATAAAAGAAAAGAGAATAAGAGTAGACACAAGTGACACTGAAAAAAAAAAGAAAAAAACCAAATAGAAGTCCTGTAACCCTGACTGGAGATTAAAGTCATCATTTGAACTCTTACAGTAGCCAGACGTCTGATTTTACTTACAAAAGGGTACTGTCGCTCTGTGACAACTTTCAGGAAACCCGTTAGTTAATTTGTTAATAATTAAAATTCTGTAAGTTAATGAAGAAGTTCTTTCCACAGAAAAATAACAAAAACACCCGATCCAACACCCTGTTGTTTCTGTATTTTTCAGAAACACACTCGTACAAGGACCCAACTTCAGTTGGCGGCAGGCAAAAAAATTAAAGCAAATAAATAGAGAAATTCTCTTCAAGGATTTGTCGAATGAAAATAAATGAGAGAAGCGTTGCCAAAAGAACACATAGCTTTTCTATTAATTTCGAAAGAAGTTGGGGTTTTTTTTAATTTCATTTTCAATTGACAATTGACAGCAGGGCGATCTGTAGTTAGAAGTTCAACTTTGAATCATAATATTTGCATTCTGTTGTACTTCCACTTCTCAGATAACAAATACTGTATGGATAACAAATGCCGAGATAACAATAAATTTGGTAGAGATATCCGAGCTAGCTGCTAAGTAATGAGGTCATTTTCGATCATTCGAAAAAGCGACAGAGAACAACTTTTTGTATTGTGCATGTGTAAGGTTTACAAAATTTAAATTAACAGTTCACACGCTAATTAATATTAAATATAAAAGAAATTACAGAAATTTGATAGTATAGGAAAAGAGAGAAAGAGAAGAGTAGATTATCGAAAGGATCTATTAACAGGTTGACTGCCATGTGACCCAGTGGTGGTCACAGTCAGTACATTTCTGAATGGATGTTTTTTATGTGGCTTGCTAGTAAGATTAACTTTTTTCTTCTTTGGCACCTAGTAGAAAGTCTGTTCTTGATAGTACAAGAAAGGGGAAATTTAAGTTTTTAGAAAAACTCTGAGTTTTATTGGCATATATCTGGCAACGTTTTTTTTGAAACAATCAAGGCAGGATGATGGATTTCCAAGAAAGTTGACACTTTCTTAGGGTTTTTTGCAGCTGCTGCTCTTCTTTCGTTTTTGCTGAGCTCACTGTAGCAGTTGAAACATCATTTTCTCGTTTTTCTGTTCGTTTTATCCACGGTTTCAAATTCCTTCAATTGGTGTTTTCTGATATGTACTGGTTGAGTTTCTTCCTTTCACAAATGGACTGCCTAAACTAGCGAATTTATATGTTTTTGTGCAAACAAATCAAAGCATTTACAACTGCTGTCGACAATAAGAACTCAAAAGCGGTCTTATGGACCAGCGGATTTTTTTTCGTAATGGCGTCAAATCGCTAGCCATTTGGTCGGGCACATCAATTCCTTGTTTAGCTTCGTTGTACTCTAGGATCACTTCAAGCTTTTTTATATCCTGGCCATAACGAGTTCTTTTTCCAGCTGAACATTCTTCCAGACCGTGTTTGGTGCTCAACATCAAAACATCGCGTTTATCTCTCCATTTGGAAACAATCACAGCAGCACACTCCCGGCCAATGGTTTCGTGTTTGCGAAACTTAGCTACAACAACATCTTTCAGATTGCCAGCTCTACTTTTGCGAAGAGTTCCAACAAGATGCGTTTTACGGCTGAGCAACAATGATGCAAGGGATACAAATGTAAAAAAAATTGTCTGTAGCAATTGTTCTGCCCTTGTCCAAACACCTTTCTGCCAGAACTACGACAATTTGAGTGCTGTGCGAAGTTGAAGATGTTGGTTTTCTTCTCTGATTGTTGGAATAATTTTTTCCGGCGTAAATACAGCTAGTGTACGAGGGTTCTCTGAAATTTTTTTCAATTTTTTTTTTAATTTTTCTACATGGTCTACTTGAAACTCTACACACTTCTTCCGGCGATGCTCCCATCTCTCTAACCCGTCCAAATAGTACATGGCGTTTTTCTCTGCATAATAATTGTTCACGGAGGTGATTGCCTCCTCATTTGACGAAAATCTCTGTCCTCCTAGCGCAGTTTTAGATGAGGGAACAAAAAAAAGTCGCTTGGGGCTAGATCTGGTGAATATGGCGGATGGTCAAGCAGTTTAAACCGTAATTCATGGATTTTCGCCATGGCAACCGCTGAGGTGTGAGACGGCGCGTTGTCTTGGTGAAACAGGATTTTATTTTTCTGCAAAAGTGGCCGTTTTTCCGCAATTTCTGCCTTCAGCTTGACAAGTAATGATGCGTACTATGCTCCTGTAATGGTTTTTCCTTTTTAATGATAATCGATTACGATAACTCCTTTACTATCCCAAAAAAGCAGTCGCCATCACTTTTCCAACCGAAAAAACAGTTTTTGCTGTTTTGGAGCTGGCTCGCCCTTTGCAGTCCACTGTTTTGACTGAATTTTTATTTCGGGAGTATAATGGTGTATCCAAGTTTCATCTGCAGTAATTAATCGGCGCCAAAGCTCGGATTTATTGCGCCTAAACTGCGTCAACAGAGCGTTGGAAATGTTCATTCGAACACGTTTTTGGTCTAACGTAAGCAAACGCGGCACCCAACACGCGGACAGCTTTCTCATGCCTAGATCTTGATTTAATATGTAACAAACACGTTCTTTGGACATTTTCATAACCTCTACTCTCTCTCCCACTTTAATTCGGCGGTCGTCTAACACCTTTTGGTGAACTTTAGCAATGTTATCGTCAGTGGTTGCAGTTTTTGGACGTCCCAAAAGTTCATCATCTCCCAAGCTTTTACGGCCACGTTTAAATTCAGGTGGCCATAATTTCACTGTGGTAAATGATGGTGCAGAGTCCCCATACACAGAGTCCAACTCATTTTTGATTTGTGTATGCGTATTGCCTTTCAAAAACAAGAATTTAATAACAGCTCTATGCTCAATTTTTTCCATTTTCAAAAAAAACACTCACATCGACTCACTCAAACGACTGTCAACTAAAAACTGCGCATCCAAAATGACTGAAACTTCGGTAAGGAACTGTCAAAAGATGCACAACTACCATTCACTAGCTTTTATTGACGAGTGCCGCTATCTTTACGTTGCGGTCGGAAACTTTTCAGCAACCCTCGTATGTATAACCATTCGGGTCACATAGTTTATAAACCTTGACTCCGTATTTGTGGGACTTACCCGGTTTGTATTGGCGAAAGGTAAGTCTTCCACACTAGGGAATCATTGGTTTGTCTACAGCCAGTACTTCTCCTGAGGTCTTAGCCCTGACAAAATTTTGCTTCAACATTTCCAAAAAGCCACTAATTTTTCCCAAACGGTTGCTTTCGCTTGCTGAATTGCTCGCAAAACGTATGACTTTCAAATGCAATTGCAATCTGTTCCGGGATAAATGTATTTTTATAAAAGTTGTCCTTACTCCAATATAGTGATATAGATGGGTATTTCACAACACCCATGTGCATAACTATACTCAGAACCTTTTTTATTTCCGATACTTCAGTGTCCTTCCAATCTTTAGTTCTAGAATTTCGAGTAATTGTATTGTTTCCATGTACTTTTTGGCGTTCAAATTAGTTTGGGTAACAATTAATTGATATACATCTTCCGTTGCCATTAGACTAAAGAAATCAATAGGCTTCATTTGGGATAAATGTATGTTTTGCGTCGTATCGGGTTTAGCTGGTTCAAAATTAAATTCCTTCAGTGATGTTTTTGTTACCCGTGCCCATTCTTTTGAATTGTTCCAGATTTAGAAGGAGGCACACCCTCATCTTCAATTTCTGATTCGAAGTCCTCCATCTGAATATTTTCATTGGAATCACTTGAATCAACATCTGATGGAAAATATTCGTCTGATTCAGAAACCTGGAAATCATTCCTGCACCCCTAGAAGCAGCAAGTTTGAGAGCAATCAGGGGCTCAGCCGCACCGCAAGCTCCATCTAAGGCGCTCTACTTAAGACGCTGAAATACTTTAAGCATTATCAAAACCTTCGGATTCATTCCGGTGATTGGGAGAAGTGCAGACATAAGGAGCAAGATGGGTTACCCACTACTCCCACTGCTCCCAAAATACGAAAAGACTCCTCCAACCGCTAGAGGTCATTGGAGAAAACCGTGCTAGTTCCCAAGGGGCCCAAAACATATAACACCAAAACCCCTGGGCCATCCTACAGCAGTCTTTTACTGAAGTCCTAAAAGACGCAATAACGACAGAAATAACATCGACGGATCGATAACCCTTGAACGGTGGCAGTTGGTCAAGTTAAAGCTGTCGGGCAACTTCTTGGCCATTATGCGGGAAAACCCGGACCACCTTACATCATAAGCGACGCTGGCTGGAACCAAGGCCACGTTAAGCTTATCGCATATGCCAATCAAAGATCTCTTGATCTTTTCACCAAAGCCATAGGTGGATTAGGAGAGATTTGGCCAAGTGCAAAACTCGAAGTCATTCCTAAGGAGAACATCCCTAGCAGACCTAGAACCCGCACCTAGATCCCAGCCGAACCCTCGTCCCAAGAAAGCATTCTGGAGATTATCAGGCTCAGCAACCCGTCCCTTCCGACTCATGACTGGAAAGTCGCGAAACTGGAAGAACTAAGGGGCCCTTATAGATTGATTGTGATCACTAAGGAATACCTTAGCTCTATAGCGTAGGCTAAAGGCATGATTCGGTTCGGTTTCGAGTTAATTAATCTAAGGGTCTATAAAAAGGATGAGCTGGATGCTGATAAGCAACCTCTTCCTCCTTTAACTGAAACTTCAAACTCAACCCTAGACCTCCTTTCCAGAAATGGATAGTCACGACTCCAATTTATCCGAAGCAATAATTAAGCCATAGCTCTCCTCTTTTAACACTCTGTCGGAAATGAAAACCGAAGACGAGTTAAAAGGAGATTTTATACGATCAGAGGAAGAAGATGAGCTCTTGGACTCAAGCGGTCTTGAACAACATCGTGGTGAAGGCTACTTTGTTAAATTATAGCAATGATACGGTTTCTCCAGATTAATCTCCATTACTCAAAAAGACGTCGGACACACTTATTCTGCGTCTTTCCAAAAACGCAAAAGACATCATCCTAATCCAGGAACCATGGATCGTAGAAGGCATGGTTCGTGGACTTGGGACACCTGTGCACGCTCCGCTCTATACAAGAGACAAAGGTAATATTAGAACTTGTATCTGAGTAAAACGTACCCTTAATACATTTTTACTTCCAAACCTTAACGACCCCGACTTTATCATTGCCAGACTAGAGACTGTCAAAGGCTCTTACCGGCTGGTATTAGCATACCTTGGACACGATCATGTGAGCCCTCTCCCTGGTGATAACCTAGTTGTGGTACTGGAAGATGGAAGGCTAAAAACTGACCACATCATCGAGTGCGACGCTAACGCTCATCACACGGTATAGGACAGTACCGACATCACCGTTAGAGGTGAGTCACGTTTTGATTATAATATAAGTACTGACCTCATTATTTGCAACATTGGCAATGAGCCCACTTTTATAACAAGAAATCGACAGGAAGTGCTAGATATCACTCTTGTCTCCGACAACATCATTCAAATGCTAACGAACTGGATGGTATCATCTAAACACCCATTTTCAGACCACAGATACATCCAATTCAGCCTGAGTGATGCTCCTCTCTGCCAAGCAGTATTCCGGAATTATCGGAAAACTGATTGGACAAAATACAGAGGAATACTGTCAGAAACGCTATCCTCTGAACTTTCAAGTCCCCCGCGTGACACCAACGACATGACATGAAAGTCAGGGAATTCACACTGGCTCTCAATCAAGCTATGGCTGCTTCCTGCCTTGTATTCGACCTAGAGGCAAGAAAAAGCCGCACTGGTGGACATCATCACTGGGACTGCTTAGAAACGTCTGCATAAAACCTTTCAACCTAGCAAAAAGCGCAAGAAAAGTGACTGGCTGGAACTCATACCATGAACGCCTCAAAATATACTCGTATAAAAAAGAACTGAGGAAGGCAAAGCGACAATCCTGGAAATCATTTTGTGACAAAATTACAGAAACCTCTGAGGCACCACGGCTTCCTTTTATATAAAAAAAACAGATAAATTATATATGTGTATGCATAAACACCATCGCATTTGTTTTAATTACCTACCTCAACGGAACAGAAAGTTTCTCCTCGGCTCAAGTTGTTTTCACAAAATTGGTTTTCCCTTTTTGTAACACATGAGCTGAAAAGTCCGTGCCGTTTCTAAGAGAGGGCACCTCTCTTAAATTAAATCCATACCATTTTCAGTTAGTACCAACCTTCAAAAGATACGTGTATAAATTTGACAGCTGTCGGACGATTAGTTCTCGAGATATAGCGTTGTGAGTGAAGCAACTTTTGTTATTGTGAAAAAAAAATGGATTCAAAGCAATTTCGTGTGTTGATTTATCATTGCTTTTTGATGGGAAAAAATGCAAAGAAATGGCTTGATAAGTGTTACCCGGACTCTGCACTAGCCGAACGAACCATTCGCAAGTGGATTGAAAAATTTAAAAGTGGTCATACCAGCACCGAAGATGATGCACGCAGTGGACGTCCAAAAGAGGCTGTTTCAAATGAAAACATAAAAAAAGTCCACAAAATGATTACGAATGACCGTAAAGAGAAGTTGATCGAGATAGCTGAGGCTCTGAAGATATCAAAAGAGCGTGTTGGATATATCATACATGAATATTTGGACATGGGAAAGCTCTGTTCAAAGTGGGTGCCGCGTTTGCTCACAGTCGACCAAACACAACAACGTGTTGATGATTCAGAGGAGTGTTTAAAGCTGTTCAACCGCAATAACGCCGAATTTTTGCGTCGGTATATGACAATGGATGAAACTTGGCTCCATCACTTCACACCAGAGTCAAGTCGACAGTCAGCTGAGTGGCGAGCAGGCGACGAACTTCGTCCTCGGCTGGCCAGGTTATGGCATTCGTATTTTGGGATGCACATGGAATAATTTTCATCGACTACGAGTATCTCCAAAAGGGGCAGACTATCAACAGCGACTATTACATTGCGTTGTTGGAGCGTTTGAAGGACGAAATCGCAGAAAAACGGCCGCATTTGAAGAAAAAGAAAGTGCTGTTTCATCAAGACAATGCAGCGTGTCACAAGTCGATGAAAATGATGGCAAAATTGAATGAATTCGGCTACGAATTGCTTCCCCACTCACCGTATTCTCCAGATTTGGCCCCCAGCGACTATTTCCTGTTCGCAGACCTCAAAAGAATGCTCGCCGGAAAGAGATTTAAGACCGATGAAGAAGTAATCGCCGAAACAGAGGCCTATTTTGAGGCTAAACCGAAATCGTACTACAAAACTGGTATCGAAAGATTGAAAAATCGTTTCAATCAGTGTATCACCCTCGAAGGCAACTATATTGATAAATAAAGTTGAATTTTGCAAAAATTTTGTGTTTTACTATAAAACGACACGGACTTTTCAGCCCATGTGGTATAGTTGACGGTATTTTACCTAGTATACCACATACTCGAATGTTGAAGGAGGCATTCGCTAATATTGGAAAAACTGTTCTTCATCGTCCTTAAGCAGTTTGTGCAAGTAGTGATATACACCTAATTCAGACCGTAATTTATTTATAGGATACACATACGCTTTTTTTTTTGTAAACAGGTATCTTAGCCACCAGCTTACTGTTAATAACATTCTGTCTCTAAAAAGAGGGACATGTTGTGCACTTCACTAAAATCAAACAGAAACTGTAGCGTTAACTAGCCCAATTTCAACTGAACACCGTACAAGGTTGCTTGTATTACTCGCTTGCTATATAACCGCCGCCTAAAATACAATATATGTAATAATTGGGGAGGCGCGAAGTAACGCTTAGTGCAATTTATTGGAAGAATGATGCAGCTCCTGTCCATGATTCGTTTTAAGACCTTCAGGGGATATTTGGCAAGCTGTCAATCCAGTTCATCTCATTGAAATTCTAACACAGAATCGGCTTTGAAGACATCCTCAGTCAATATTTTTTGTGTCGATTTTCTTCTAAGATTTAAGAACTTGTGTATTTAGAGACTGGTCCACTGGGAAGCAGTTTTTAAATGAATCATATAGTGAATCGCCACCTGATTACCTCTTTCATAAGAAAATATGATCCGCCTATTCATCAAAAATCTCTTTTGGAGATCCAGTCTTTGCCGGAAAGTCAGCGTTTTAGCTAACAAGAAAAATGTTAACCAAGGACTGAAACGAATAAAATCTGTAAATTTTAATACGGGCTATACTTCCAATGCGTAAAAATTGCAATCCCATTTTATACCCAAATTGGCCTGTGTATTCTCTAGTTTCAGTTTGTTATTGATTTTAGTTCGGTGCGGTTTAAAATATTTATAAAATATGAGTCAAGATGAACGCCGTAAAAAGATCATCGACAAATGGCTCGAAAATACATTTCATCGCAAAAAATTTAAACATAGCACGCAGTACAGTGGATTCTGGATATTAAACGATATTTGGAGACGTTGACAGTTAAGCGAAAACAGAAAAGTGGAGCACATGGTACAAATTTGGACAGGAAAATAGTGGGTACCATCATAAAAAACCGGACTATGTCATCCAGAGATATTGCTCGGAAATGTATTGGGTCTACAAGTAAGTTTCCAGCGTTTTTTTCCAAAATTTGAAGTTTTATTATGAAAACATAGTTACAATGCTTTATTCAAAGTATCGTCCATCGGAAGCTACAACTTTACCCCATCTTTCTGGCAAATTTATGAATTCCGGACCAAAAAAATTTCTCGTCTTTCGAGCCCAAGAACGTATCGAGCCAATTTTTGATTTCCTCTACTGAGCTGAAGCGTATTCCCGTAAGAGCGTTCTGCATCGAACGAAACAAATGGTAGTCAGATGGTGCCAAGTCTGGACTGTAAGGCGGGTGAGGCAGAATTTCCCATCCACTATTTTCCAAATAGTTTTTCACCGAAACCGCAAAATGTGGCCGAGCGTTGTCGTCATGAAAAATGACGGACTCATGCCTGGTCTCATATTCTGGCCGTTTTTCTTTTAATGCCCGCTTCAAACGAATTAGTTGGGTTCGATATAATGGTCCTTTGATGGTTTCACCACTCGGAAGCAGTTCGTAGTATACAACAAACTTTTAATCCCACCATATGCAGAGAATGACCTTGTTCACGTGAATATTTCGTTTCGGCGTCGATTGGGCGGGCTCGCCAGGCTTTGTATACGATTTTCTGCGTTTAGGATTATCATAATAAATCCATTTCTCATCACCAGTGACAATACGATGCAAAAATGATTTATTTTTATACCGCTGCAGTAACATTTCGGACATGCAAAATCGCCTTTCGACGTCTCTGGGCTTCAATTCGTACGGCACCCAGTTTCCAACCTTTTGAATGAATCCCAGTGCTTTTAGGCGCAGGGAAACGGCTTGTTGCGTGACGCCCAATGATGCAGCAAGTTCTTATTGAATCTGACACGGATCCTCATCCAGTAAAGCGTCCAATTCCTCGTCTTCAGAACTTTTCGGCTTTCCGGGGCGATCTTTGTCTTCAACTCCAAAATCACCACTTTTGAACCGTTTGAACCACTCGTGGCACGTCGATTCACCAATACATTCCGCCCCATAAGTTTCCGAAAGCTTCCCGCAAATGACGTTTATTTGGCTGGAAACTTGCCATGATTTTGCTCGACAAAATGTACGACACCGATAGAACTGCTCAAATATAACGCTGCAAAGTTGTTGACAGATACAAAACCTACAAATAAAACACATGAGGTCTGACATTTCTGCCCGGGATCCACTGGTGGCGCCATCTCTGACAAACGCTGGAAACTTACTTGTAGACCCAATAATACCAACCAAACTATAGTACAAAGATCTAAAAAGCGTAAGGGTCTAAAAACACGAAAAAAAAAACAAAAAATACCAAAAGTTACTGAAAAGCAAAAAAAGTCATAAAAACACGAGCCCGAAAGCTATGCGAGTTGATCGGCAACAAGAAAGCGTGCTAGGTTTTGGATGACGAAACTTATGGCAAAGCCGACTTTACTACTCTTCCAGGTGCGCAGTTTTACAACTCGTTTGAAGCTGAGATTCTTCCGCAATCAACAACATCGATTGGGATGGAAAAATTCGGGTCAAAATAACTCGTTTGGCAGGCCATTTGCCAATGTGGACACAGAAGCTCATCGTTTATTACAACGGGAACAATTATCGGAGAAGTGTACATTAACGAGTGCCTAAAAAAACGGTTGATTTCTTTCTTAAACAAACACGAGGGTTCAACATTGTTTTGGCCAGATTTAGCTTCAGCTCACTATGCTCATGCGACGTTGAGCTTTCTTGTTGCTCAAAATGTCGACTTTGTCCCAAAAGACATGAATCCACCCAATGATCCACAGTGTCGTCCGATTGAAAGGTATTTGAGGAAAAGTGAGCAGTGTGTAAAAGACGTAAAAGATTTTAGTGCTAAATGGAGAAGAGTGTCCAAAAAGATCAGGAATGTAACTGTCACCAACCTTATGAAGGACATTCGAAAGAAGTTGACGAAGGAATGGGAACCCAAATAATTTTTTTTATTTTTTCTAATTGTGAATGAATTTAATAAAAACAGGGTTTTAAAGTCCTTATACTTGTGAATCAACAGAAAATAGAAAACTGTTTATCTCCTTACGATCGTCGTACCCGGGTTGGTCCTGGGCCTCTTAGGCCTCTTTAGTTAGTGCGATATCAGGCCAGCCTCCTCTACTTGCGCGCTCTTTTTGCGCACCCGAGCTCGTGATCTCTCCAGGTTCAAACCGAACAATCTTCGGGCTTGAGAGTTGATGTTCATTTGCTCTTCATGTCGTAGCCATCTTAGGTGACTAATGTGCACTTGTCTGACCAGCTCAATGTCACTATATACGTAGATCGTAGAATTCGTCGTGAAACTTTCTCCTAACATCGTCAATGTAAACGGGACCAAAAATCACCAGAAGACTTTTGAGGTCAAAGGACTGGGATGATGGTTGTCTAATATTGAATTTCATTAGTGTTTATTAACAAAGGCAATTCTTCGTTAGATTTCCGATGAGATGTCATTATCAGATTTAATAGCGGGATCGAGGTATACACAGTGCCTGACTACCTACAAATTATAGCTACTTATTGTGATGTTCTGTCCGATTCGTCGATGTTGTGTGTCCCTTCCTGTTGACAGCATATAAAGGGTGTTTTTTTAGAGTTATACAAATTCAATATGAAATAAATCACTTACAGCTAATGTTACTGTCTATGATTAGCTTTATTTAATAGATAATGCCTTTAGTGTTTAAATATGATATCGGGCGTATACGCACCATGGCTAGCTCGAATGAAGCGCAATCGCGAAGTCCAATTTTCAACAACTTTATCGAGCAGCTAGGGCCGTGTATCAGCAGTAACACCTCGAATGTTGACTTCCAAATCGTAAATCGTCTCTGGTTTATCGGCATAGACTAGTGACTTCACACTTCCTTCCCCAAAGGAAGTAATTTAAAGTTGTGAGATCACAGGATCATGGAGGCCAGTTCACAAGTCCATTACTCGAAATTATGCGCTCAGCAAATGTTCACCGCAATAAATTGATGGTGTCACGGGCGGTGTGGCTATCTTGTTGAAACCAAAGCTCTGCCACTTCAATGTATTCAACTGAGGAACGAAGAAGTCAGAAATCATGTGTCTATAGGGCTCTCCATACATTCTGGCCGGCATCGTCCTTAAAGAAATATGGGCCGATGATTCCACCGGCCCATAAAGCACACCAAGCAGTGAGTTTTAATGGTTGTAAGGGCATCTCGATAGCGGCTTCTGGGTTTTCTCCACTTCAAATTCGGCAATTTTGCTTGTTTACATGTTCATAAACCTCATCGGAGAGCAAAAATTTTGCTTTGAAAATGAGCATCAAGGCGAATCATGTCTTCGGCCCATTCACCGAACCATATAATGGTCACGAGGTTTTAACTCTTGCACAAGCCGGATCTTATAAGCTTTTAAGCCAAGATCTCTGTGTACAATTTTCCACAAAGTGGATGGGCATAGCTCCAATTGCTATGCAAGATGGCGAATCGACTCCTTCGGATTCTCCTCAACACTACGCTCCACAACGGAAATAACTTCTTCTGTTCGCACTGTTTGTCATCTTTGAGGATGCGTATTATCCACTAGAGTGTACGTGGTGCAAAAGCGATTCATCGAGCTCCGAATAACTTGCTCAGATGGACGATTATGTCGACCGTAAAATGGTTTTCAAAATAAGTTTGCACCATTTGAGCGATTGTTCTAGCGTTAATCTATTCATCGTAAAATGGCAAGACGTACTAACCACAAATCGACTTCCAACTGTCAAATTGACAATCTGTGGGAACAGTGTTGCCAGTTTAAAAACTAAACTCTAAAAGAAACACTCGTTGCTTATAAAGGGTGTTTTCTTAATGGCTTAACAACTTTAAATAATAATACAAGACAGAAATTTCACTGAAATGAATTTTTTATTATTATTATATATAGATAATTTCATGGCATTTATTTTTCAAATATGATTTCTGGCACATGCCCACCGCGGCTACAAGTTACATGGCTCATTCGATCACTCCAATTTTTCACTACTTTTTCCAATAAATCTGGCCGTATGGCGTCAATGGTGGCTTGAATTGGATTCCAATGCTTCAAGAGTTACTGGTTTGTCGTTTTATAATGGCTTTATATAGCCCCATAAAAAATAATCGAGAGGCGTTAAGTCGCACGAACGAGGGGGCCAGTTAACAGAACCGCTTCTGGAAATAAATTTGACACCAAATTGATTTTGCAAGAAATTGATGGTTAAGCGCTCTGTATGCCAAGTTGCGCCATCGTGTTGGAACCAAATTTCTTCGATGTTTAGCTGATTAATTTTTGGAAACAGAAAATCAGACAGCAAGGCTTGATAGCACTCACCATTCACCGTAACGGCAGCTTCTTCCTCATTTCGAAAGAAATAAGGAGCAATGATGCCGCCAGCGTGTATACCGCACCAAACAGTCAATTTTAATAGGTGTAATGGTAATTCGTTAACAGCTTGAGGATTGTCTTCGCTCCATATACGGAAATTTTACTTGTTGACGAAGCCATTTAACTAGAAATGAGCTTCATCTCATGCTCATCTTCCATCAGTTTCAAATTAGCCCAATCAGCAGAAATGCGACGTGAACGATGGTCAGTTGCCTTTAATTCTTGCACGAGCTGTATTTTATAGCCACGTTAGGCAAGATCCTTACGTAAAATTTTCTACGTAATCGAAGGACAAAGGCCAACAAGTTGAGAACGACGACGAATCCACATTTCGGCGTCTTCTTCAACACTTCGCGCTACAGCAGCAATATTCTCTTCGTTACGCACATTTCTTTGTCTTGTTGATGGTTTTGAATCGAGAAGAATAAAGTTAGTGCGAAAACGATCAATACCTTCACGAATTGCTTGCTCGCTAGGTCGTAAAATTGACGAAGTACTCTATGAACTTCACGAACAGATTTATTTTTTTCAAAGTAAATTTCCACAATTTGGAAGCGTTGTTCTGGCGTTAAACGATTCATAATGAATTGCCAAACCTAACTGAACACAGTTTGACATTGACAGCTGTCAAACCTCAGACAACAACCATCGGCACCTTTTATTTAACCTCATTCACGGCTAAGCTCATTTTTTCCGCTTCTGTTCCAATACTTCCGATCGCATCAATGAAAGCTCGTTGAATTCTGCTTTAAAATCAATAGCGAGATGATGCCTATCGATATGGACTTTTTAGATTTTTTCCAGGATCTGGATATATTGGCCCTAAAGCCACACTGATAGGGGCCAATCAGGTTGTTGACTGAGGGCTCCAAACATGCACCCAAGGAGACTGATAACTGGTGCAGTTAAGAGGATCTCCTTTCTTGTGGATCAGGCAAAAACGGCGCTAAGGTACTGTTTCAGATTAGACGAATTGTGGAGCGAACGATCAAAAACAAGAAAAAACCAAGCAAGCGGAAGAACTTTCGCTGTACTTTTGTGAATACAATTCACGAGTGACGAGGCAAAAAGGATTTTGCCACCATCTAACCCACCGATGTGTGTTTTAATTGCAACGACAATATAACGATGATGTGATGGATGGTGCAATCTGTATTCTGTTACGCTGTTGTTATGGAACCAACTTCACAATAATGAATAACAACATACAGTTTGGTACATGCAAGAAATATACAGTGAGTCAGAAAAAAGGTAGCAATAAAAAATAATAAACTGATTGTGAAGAATGACACCCTCCCCTAACCCGTATAATTCTTTGTTTGAACCATGCCCAAGGCTTTAACCTTAGAGAGCATCAATAATCGTCAGGTTAGTTAAAGGTTAACAACTAAACTTGATGTATTCGTGCCTTCAAAAAATCCTTCAGAGGGGCTACCCTTGGGAAAAATCCTTCATATAAAGTTGTACAATTGCTAAAAGTATTTCGTAGATAATTGCGTCAAATTCCATGCTACTAACAACTAAATTCACTCAATTCGTAGTCAATTACAAGGGAGGAAACACCTCCCATAAGCACTGTGTCGGTTTTATATCCTCCTTGACATCCACATCCCCTTGGTTGGTGCCAAGAACAGAAATAATTTTTTATTACCCTTCTCTGTTTAATTTTTTGTTTTCTCTGTTTTGTTTTGTTTTCCTTCTTCCCTGGCCAGAACGTTAAAAGAGTTCATACTCCAACACCAGAAACATTATCCAAACTGAAGCGAAACCCTTTTACGATTTCGGAGCTAATTATAGGCGAGCAATTCGACCCATCTCTTGGTGTGTACTCGTATTCGTTACAACGTTATGCAAAGGAAGGCCATACTTGGAGCTACCCTTAATATCTCTCTAACCCCTGGCTGTTCAAGTTGAAAACAAACAACCGTAACAACTGTATCCTAGTTACCGAGATAATTCAGGTTATGACCCTTTCCCGTTTTAGCATTCCATCCGTAACATAATTAAAGCGCCAGACTCCGACTCTGACTCCAACTCTGGCTCTGGATCTGGCTGTGGCTCCGACTCCAACTCCGACTCCGACTCTGGCTCTGAGGAAACACCAGTTTGAAAAAGGAGAATGTATTCGTACTTCTGTCAATGGCACTGCCTGACGACGATGCTACTGAAATATTGCTGCCTGCTCGAATACTGATGGTGATGGCGAATCTGCTGAGGCACGGGTAAACATATAAAAACGTACGCAAGTACGTACGTAGTAGGCATCCTGCTTATGACCACGTTACAGTGATTCGAATTAATTTATACTTACTTATTCAACCAAGTCATGCGTTCAGTATGTCATTGTATGAGCGAAGCAGCCCCAATGTAGAAAAGTAATGCTTGTGGCATTCATTCCAGAATAGGATAAATGAATATAAGCACCAAACTAACGGCATTTGGTATGGTATTGCACTTGTGTCACTTCATGTTCCACAATAACATCGAGAGTTCAGAGTCCAGAATTCTGAGACTGCAGAGCAACCTATAATACGAATACTACAATACATTTCGTACTGGTGATGGTAGTGGTGGTGGTGGTTTGTATATGTATAATCTACAAATGCAAAAAGGATAATGGATTCGAAGGGTTATAGGGTGGAGTAGATAATTTTGGCAGCTAGAAAAGAGCTTTCCATCACATCCTCAGCTACATACCCGTCGTCCGTTTTGATGTAGTCTAATTTTTCCCTGTCTCTCTGTCTAAAGGATTATTTTTGAAGCTCTCAAATTGAGGAGGATTTCGTCATGGTATATGAACCGGATGACGTCTACCTTCAGTACCTACCTACCCACAATGTGTCTCTCCTGTTCTGTCCCGCTTCAGCTGGCATTTATCCTTGAAATAGGTAGGTAGGTAGATAGTTGGCGAGCCTTTTGTTGCCGCGTTTTGTGGATTTGGTACGTCGTCCGGATAGGTATTATAGGATTTTGGCTCTACTCTTAGAATACACTTGGGCACGGGGTGGCAAATGATCCGTGCGAGCAAAACAATGCTATAAATTTTGAAGCATCTACGGATGACCATGCAACGGTGAAGTGGGCCAAGAGCAATACCGATGGTTTACTTAATGGGGATTAGTCTTGCTTGCCATCAAATGAAAAGAGCGCCGCTATTGTTGCTGTTGCTGTTGCTGTTGCTGTTGCTGTTGTTGTTCTTCTTGTTATTGTTGATTTATTGTTCTGGGCAGAATGAAATGTGTACCTTGGATGATGCAAAGAGGACACCAGTCATTTAGCACTGGTGTGAGACGCTTAGGCTTTGGACGTGTGAAAGTGACAAAGTTCCGAAGAGGGATTGGATCTGTATGAAATATTGACAAAGTATTCAGATACGTGTGTATCTGCCGCAGTCATTTGTAAATTTAAATTTTTTAACATGGAAATTGAGGTGGAACATGATAAAAGGGGAGCCAAACAGATTAATACAAATTGTCAGAAATTTAAAAAAAAAAAAACGAGTAGATGAGCAGTATTTAAATTTGGAATTTAGTTTTATAATTAAAATGAAATTGAAACTGAAAAATATATTAACAGAGATACTAGCGTCGCTTAAAGGGATAAGGCGGATTCCCTAAAAATTGTCTGCTGTTAGTTATCTGCAGGCTGCAGAGCCCTAACATTTGACAGAAGCTTCATCACCCATTACAGTTAGATATGTGTGTACATTTCGTTGCGCGATGAAAGGATCATATCCGGTGGCTTCGTTTGCTATAAGATTGGATTCAATACCACACCTATATCAAGTTGCTTCTTATGAAAGTGAGCTGTTCTGATTTCTGTAAGCTTTCCAAAGAAAAAATCAATACTGGCGCCTGAAGTCCGGACAGCGCGGGCTTTCTGGATCAAATTGGACATATTCAATTTTTGAGCACTGAGTGAGTGATCTTTAATGGCCTATGAGTGGAATACTGATAGTGGTTAACAGAGGTAATGTAAAGCTGTGAAAAGAGGGCGTCTTGTTGGCATGATCTGGCAAAGAAAACTGAACTGATCGGGCATTAAAAAATGAGGACTACCTCAAAGAAAAAGAGTTACACGACAAGAGCCTAGTTAAGGACACGAGTATCTGGAAAATATTAGTTAATAGTATTGTATGCCGACCTCATATAGTCTGAACCATATCATGCTGATATCATCAATGCAGTAGTCGCATTCGGTAACGAACACTTCTGATCTGAGCTTGTCTTCATATAAGCTAGTGCTTTTATTTTTATCTAACCACAGCCTGGCCATCAATTTATGTACATAGTGGAGCAGAACACTAAATTGCACCACCCTGTAATCTTTATTTTTACCCGGACAACAACCTATGTAAGGGCTTAACACCTACAACAATTTGATTCGGTAAACCAATTCTGAATTTTTACTTCACAGCTGTGCTTAATAACGTCGGTGTTTGTGTTTTTAGTGTTTGTCTTTCGTTATAATGACTCGGGAATTCAGAGCGGATATTGCCAATATACGCGGGCTAAAAATTATTCACTTTTCTGCGTACGTCCACATCTATAAATAGTGAAACACAGGTAGATCCCCGACCACACCTCTCAAATCACTCTGATCCGAAGCTACTTGACTAGGAACGAGTGCCACTATTCTTTCCTCAACGCGGTCTCGCCATCTATGTGCGTAGTGATGTAGCTTACCAAATTCCACCACAATATAGCCCCTGTTCCAATCCGGAATTCAATTTCATGTGGTTAAAATTCCATCTCTGTAAGCAAATTACCCACTACTGCTTAACGAGTTTGATGCGCTGTCTGACTATCCCTTTTCTCATACTGAAATCGTCAATACTGGCCATTTCAATATACACAATTCTGGGGAGCTTCGACATTCTGGACAGACAACACCGGAAGGACGGTGTTTTGAGATTTCTGCTGCGGAAAACAACCTAACGCAGATTGTAAATGAGCCCACGCGAATACCAGACGTTGATAGTCATACCGCCAACACCCTGGACTTGTTTTTAACTTATCACCCTAGTAAGTACACCGTTGATGTGCTCTCCCCTTTAGGCTCGTCGGACCATTGTGTCATATCAGCTAATTTCTCGTACACCCACTACACAGTCAGAGAAAAGATTCCTAAAAGAACCGTATTGCAATACAAGAAAGCCAATTGGAGCGGACTTAACAACCTATTTAGGAATTTTAACTGGTCGTTATGTTTCCTCGATAACGACGTGGACGCCGCTACTGATATGATCACTGACACCATTATCTTTGGAATGAAAAACTTTATCTCTCATCGGACGAAGAGTATCAAACCAAAAGTAAAGGCGTGGTACGACTCGAGCTGTAAAGAGGCAGTCAGGGTTAGAGAAAAGTTTTTCCGGTCCTTCAAGACAAACCCAACAGAGAAAAACCGAAAAAAGTTCAAACGAGACAGGAATGACTGCAATGTCTTTGGTCGTTCGTCAAAAATATTAGAAATTCTGTCTCATCCTCCATCCCAACGCTCATTTACAATGACATTCCAGCTGTCAGCTCTTTGGGTAAGGCCAATCTACTTGCTGCACACTTTGGGGCCAGTTCAATACTCTCAGATTGTGGTTTGTCTCCGCCTACACTCGAGTGCGTCGAATCTTCAATGGGACAAATCATCCACTTTCGCACTCGTGTAGTAGCAAGAGTTCTTAAAGATCTTAACAGCCACAAATCCGTTGGTCCAGATGGTATATCCCCCCTTCTTCTGAAGAGGTGTTCTTCCACGCTGGCAAAACCGTTGCGTAAGCTTTTTCATCAATCCTACTCTTTAGGACTCTTTCTGAGCAGATGGAAAACAGCATTTGTCCATTTGTCCCATTCCCTAAAAAAGGCGAATCTTCTTCTCTCTCGTCATACAGACCCACTGCACTTAGGTCCCTTCTTTCCAAGGTCATAGAAACGCAGATAAACCGTCAGTTCATGAAATATCTCGAAACACGAAAACTTCTCATTGACCGGCAATTTAGTTTTCGTAGCAACAGGTCCACTGGTGATTTGCTGGCATGTCTCACCGAAAGTGGAACCAAAGCATACATCAATCTGACGAAAACAAGACAGTTGCACTTGATATTTCTAAGGCATTTGACAGAGTTTGGCATCAGGCTCTTTGTTGAAAATACGTGGGATCGATGACTCTCTTCTTCAATGCAACGTTCAATTCCAGTTGTCTTGGATGATTTCAAGTCTGATATTCACAAAATAAATGCTAGTGTGCCCCAGGGTTCTGCTCTGTCTCCGACACTCTTTTTAATTTTTATCAATGATCTCTTGTCTGCAACTTCCAATCCAATATACTCGTATTCCTTTGCTGACGACAGTACTCTCTGCCTTTCATATTCGTTTCCGGACTTACGACCCTGCTCTTCGGCTGTAGAACGGGAACGGCAGCGTATGTTAAGCTCATTAAATTCCTATATCAACAGCATAATCAATTGGGGAACTATCAACAGAGTGGAATTTAATGCTTCCAAAACTCATTGCTGTCTGCTGTCATTAAAGCGAAATTCAAATACCCAGGCATTATCCATGAATGGCACTTACATCGTCGAAACCGATAAACTTTCCATTCTCGGTATATGTGTCAATGACAAATTAGGTTGGAATAGGAATAGGATTCAAAACCGTGCGATAAAACTCGTAGGTGATACTAATGTCACTCAAACAATGGACACCCTCGAACACCGACGTAATGTCTCGTGTCTCACTCTTTTTTATTGCAATTTCCACCAACAGTGCTCCGTAGAAATCGCCAGTAGCATTCCGCCCATTCAAACTTTTAACCGTAACACCCACCTCGCTATGAATGCTCATCAGTATACCCTCAAGCCCACTTTCGGACATACTCTAAAATATCGTGATTCGTTCCTAGGTCGTAAAACTCGCTTATGGAATGCTCTGCCTAGCTCTTTATTTCCTAGTCTTTATAACCCTCAAACATTTAAAACCAACGTTCACCGGTACCTCTCTTTCTATCCTCCCAGATTTTCCTTCGCCCGAGCTGTGTGCAAGCATTTTAAGGGTACCTAAAT
Source organism: Volucella zonaria (assembly GCA_963966105.1). Lineage (NCBI taxonomy): Eukaryota > Metazoa > Arthropoda > Insecta > Diptera > Syrphidae > Volucella > Volucella zonaria. The sequence continues at coordinate 98,497,912 of OZ014532.1, read as the reverse complement.
CCCTTGAGCGCGCTCAAATTATAAAAAAAAAAAAAACCTCAAGGGGTTGAAATTCTCTCTTTGTTAGAAAATTATTCACTACTGTAAAACAAGAGTCTCAAGCCCCAAGCCCTAAAACCGAATACTACCATCTTGGATATGAAATCCTTGTTTCCTCATTGAATAGAGAGCATCAAACTAAAGATAAGCACGTGGTACGCCTTCAGGCTATTGTTAGGTGCAACAAGCCGAACAAAATATAACATGCCCCAAATGACAGAGTTCTTTTACTTTGTAAAAAAAACATTAAAAACTTTACCAACAAATCCATTATGCTTGCTGAGCATTTCGAAGTCAGATTGCGTCTCTCTAGCATCACTCGATGGTGTGGAATATTCGATAGCACATCTTTCCACTTTTGCGATCGTGTGAGTACAGAGTACTTAGAATTTTTAACATATATAAATGGTATACATATGTTATATGCCCTTATTCTGAAGAGAGCCACCGTTATGCCAATAAAACCACTCTTCAGGAGTTTTTTCGAGCAGATGAGAAACAGCATTTATCCAATCCATTTCTAGAAAATTCCAATTTGCGAGTACTTCTCTCTCTACGCGACAGTGTCTGCCTTTTATATTCATTTGCGAATTTGATTGCAATACCCATCTCTGGTTTAGGGTCCTAAAATCCATATTCGCCTGCTGGATGCGTTTTAAAACAACGTAATATATTTTATGACTGGTTTAGTCTACAGATTCCAACATGTCATGTCCTTTAATAACTTTTATCTCTTTTCACTATTTGAAGTACCTAATTGGGCTCTAATTCCGAACTACGATAAACAAAAAAGCGAAAAAAGCGAAGTGAAGTGGTTCTCAACTTCCTCTACTGCGCTGTCCCTCGTTGGCGATTCGAAAATTATTTGGACGGGAGCATTGATGTTCATCTGCTCTATATAATCATGCCACCTTAGTCGTTGGACTTTTACACTTCTGGTTAAGTCGATGTACAGCCAGTCAATTGTCTTCCAAGCCCAAAGAAGCAGCAATTGGCAAGAGTTATTCTTCGTTTGATTTCAGCCATGGCGTCGTTGTCTGAATTGATAGTAGACAAAGTCCGTAATCACCTCAAATTTGTATCTGTAGAGGGTGACGTTCTGTCCGACACGTCGGTGTTGGGTGTCTTTTCTTGTTGACAGCATATTCTTGCTCTTGGCCTCACTGACCGTTAAACTCATCTGCTACGCTTTTGCCTCAGTACTCGCGAAAGTGCCACTAATATCACGCTGCTTTCTTCCAATTAGATCAATAACATCGATGTAAGGGAGTAATTGGACGGACTTTTGAAAGATTGTGCCTCTTGCATTGGCACGTGAGTTTTGCTTTATTTTTTCAAGAATGGCGAGCAGCGTGCATCCGCTGCATCAGCGATTTTGAAGGGCACGACAATCAAGCCGCCCACTTTGGTAGCTTTGCTACACTTAAGCTCAGATCATCCAGGTCGGGTAGACGGAATTGTTGGTCTACATCGTCCTTATTGAAAGGTTCATTCTCACTGGCAGCAGTATTTGGTTCGTCGTCTACATTATACAGTCTACGGAAATGCTCTTTCCAAAACCCCAGTATCGACTACGACTCTACAGGCCTCGTTTCAGGATTTGTATCTGAGGCATGTTCTTTTTACCTTTTGGTTAGACTTCCGAAATTCATGCCTGGAGTAGCATATCTGAATTTCCTCTACGTGCTTAGAATGTTCGTCTCTGCTCTTCTGTTCGTAGAGTTCGTGAGTAGCTCTAGTCCTTGTGTACAGCGCCGCTTTTTATCGCACTTGCTTTTCTGCATCTGCTTACCAGTACTCGTCTTCAAACCAGGAGTTTCGTTGTGGTGGCCGATTGAAATCCAGCACATCTCTGATGACTTTTTGGCAACGCTGCCACTAGTCTTCGATATTTGATGCCGATGGCATAGGGCCTCTTAAGAGATTAAGGGAAATTCGATCGGAAAACAATTTGCATCCAACGTCGAACTAAGGCACTGGTAAGATCTCATCTGTGGTCATCTTTCTCCTATGTGGGGGAGTGGGCGCATACAATGCTCGTGTTGGCGAATTTAGCTATAATACGGGTTGTTACGAGGCCCTCTTTAAAATGCCAGAAACTCAAGAATTCTTGCCAAGCCTCCATCTAACAATAAGTCCGCATCCAAATAAGCGCTGCTTTTGCCATCGATAAAAATCTCAGTAGTAGATGTCGCAGTTTTTCATTCTCCTTTTTTCTGGTCCATCCCGTTTCATTTCAGGGATTGCGGTTATCTGGGCCAGGGCCTCTGCTAATTATTCGGGTGCACGTGGCCTATTAAGGGACTTAACATTCCATGTGCAGATGCGAAGTTCGTTGTCCTTGTTTTGTTCGCAGGAGTTGTCAGCAGTAGATGCAGAATCCAGGAAGTCGTTCGGAGATGAGACCGCTGCCGTTGGTCCAATAAGAGCTCATCTACTTAATATCGAAGTCCTTAGCGCGGAAAAACTCTTATTTGTTTTATTGCGAAATTTTGCAATATTTCATCGTTGATTACAGGGTTACAGGATTGAATATCGCCAGGTGTACCCTATTTCTACAGCAGCCAACCAGTGTCTAGATGGTGTCAGTACTATAGACCGGAGTATAGACACATAGAGTCATGGCCGGCCTCGTATGAGTATCCCGAGTTCTCACGAGAATTAACATGGGTAATAGCCATATTGTAGAGCATACATAGCACATGTCATCAGCCGTCCAGCATTTGTTGTTTATCGAGTTTACACAAGGTGTCGAAGTACAATAATTGAGGAGAAATACTAGCTAAAAGAAAAGTTTTTTCTAAAATACTTGTGATCTACGGTGGGCATCCTAATTTTAACTATTTACCGAGCTTCATGAAATTTCGCTTCCATCGCCTAGCTTTCTAGGCTAATCATTTTTTTTCACCGACAGTCTATACCTAGCATTCCACCCTTTAACAGTGCTACCTGTTTCTCAAAGAATGCTCATCTCTTTATTCTATAGTTATCATAACTCGCAAGAATTTAAATCTCCCATACACCGTTGTCTATCCTTCCTTCCTTTCCAAATGTTCTTCCGCGCACGTTGTGTGCAAACATTTATAGCGTGTTCATATTTTGAGCGCACGCTTATTATTTAAAAAAAAAAAAAACTCGAAAGCTCCTGATGGCATGGAAAAAAATAAAGATTTTAACCTACGGTCGTTTCTAGGATTCAAACTCGAAGAGAATGAAAGACAAGGTTTGCGGTAGCCTATCAAGAGGCTCATGAGTTCCGAAATTATTTATTCTGTTTCTCGTTGTATGACTTGGTAATCGAACCCAGAGCTCCAATGTAGTAGTACACGAACTAATCCATTGTGCTATGAACTTTTCAATTTCAACATCATACTAGAAGAAATTGTGCAATAGTCAGAAGTGAACACAAAATGAGTAATGCCCCAAAAAACTGTCTGAAATGGGGATTGCGGAAATAGACTACATCGCTCCGTTTCCCTGTTTATATGAAACCTAATCAAACCTGTAGTGTTCAACTCAAGATAGAGGCTATTTAAGTTTAATTAACGATTTCAAGTCGTTAAGGACTTATTTCATTCAAGGCTCTAAAGAGGCCCATGTTTCCCTGCAAAATCATTGGATTAATGAATTCGAGGTTGATTCCTTGGGCAACATTTTCTTGGATAAATGCTGTGGTTTATCTTTTTTATCGTCGTTCAGTGGCTCCAATGAGTTGACACAATATTACCAGTTGTGCTTTTTTCCTCTTTCGAAGATCCACATCGGTTGGATTATGCCGCATGCATCCCAAAAAACTGTCGCTATAACTGTTTCAGGCTAATAGACCTATTTTGGTTTTCGTCACTACCTATATGCTCCGAGAAACGGCACGTAATGAAATAGCGCAGAATCTCGTCCGGATTGCGGTTGAATAATGCTGCACAATCCACTTCTTTCCAGCTCGCAGCGCTTGAAGCGGTCGGTCCAATTTTTGATGATTCGATCCAATATGTGCGGCTTTATTCTGGCAATAGCGTGTCGAAGATTGGCCTCGCTCCCATCCAAAGCGTAGGCTAAAGACTTGACGTAGCCCCAGATAAAATAATCGAGTGGTGTCAAATAGCATGACTGTTAACAACCCTGGAACCTATAGTTCTAACGTTGGCACCTCTGCTGCTGATGCTGATGATAAGTCATCATGTTAAAACATACTCGTAAAACCTAAAAACCACTAACCCCAAAAAGGTCAACTTAGGAACACGTTTCTTTTTATTTCTTAATCTTTTGATTAAATTTCTTCAAGGCTAACTTAATCTTAACACTAAAGTAAGTCATTCCGCCCCTTCAAACTTTCAACCGTAACACCCGTCGCGCTATGAATGCTCATCAGTATACTCTCAAGCCCATTTTCTGATTCTTTCCTAAGCCGTACAACTCGCTTATGGAATGCCCTGCCGATCTCTGTGTTTCCTGGTCGTTATAATTTACAAACATTTAAAAACAATGTACATCGGCACCTGTCTTTTCTTCCTCCCTAAATTGCCTTCGCCCGCGCTGTGTACGAACATTTTAAGGGTACAAAAACCCATTGAACGCGCGCTGATTATACACAGTGTTGTGCAAAACATACCGGATTTTTCCTGAAAATTTTTCATTGAAGAATTCTAGGAACACGAATACAGTAGGTACACTTGTTTGACAATTTAAGAAAACCTATTGAATAAGTTTCGAAATAAAAAAAAAAAACAAGGCATTGCTATCATTATTTTTAGAGTTTTGCCAAAAACTGTTGCTCAACTCAATACCATGCCTGTGCAAAACATACCGGATTTTCAAAAGTTACAGTCTTTTTTCTTGCTCTTTAACTTGCTGATAGTGGTTTTGGCTGTCATTTGAAGTGAGTTACGGACTTAACAAAACTTAAAAGGTCAGGTGTCTCCAATTTGTTCACTAATAAAATGGTCAAAAATAAATACAGTGGTCTGGTTAAAAATCAGGTGGTAGTATAAAATGCCATCATCGACAGTGTGTGATATTATAAAAGAGTTTCGGAATGGAAAACCGGTCGAGACCATTTACTGTTGAGGACGTCTCAGAAAAATAACACTCCGAACCAATCGGCAAATTAAGAAAATGATTATTAGCGATACTTTATTGCCTTCAAGAAAGATTGTTAGTGAGCTCAGTCTTTCAATTGAAGCTAGTTTTTGTTTTTTTCGTCTAACGAAAAAGCCTCTACTTACTGCTAAGCATATATAAAAAAGTTACCATTTCATTCCTATAGTAAGTTTTTGATTACTTTGCTAACGCCAATCGTTTCCTAGACAGGAATTCGCAAGAATCCATTTGAATTGGTCAACAACGAAGTGGAAAACTGTACTCTTTAGCGACGAGAGTAAGATCAATTTGATTGATTCCGATGGAAGTATTCATGTTAGGCGAAAGAAAGAGACGTCACGCCATTGTCGTCCATCCGTGAAGAATGGAGGAGGCTCAATTATGGTGTAGGGATGTTTTTCCAATGCGGAATGTGGACAAATACGAGTACATGAGATTAGTGGTATTACGGATCGTTTTCAGTTTAGGGATGTACTGGAATCCGTAATGCTACCATACGCTGACGAAGAGATGCCACTGCGTTGGGTTTATCAACATGATAATAACCCAAAATGTTCATAAAAGTTGGTTAAGGAGTGGTTTGCGCAGAAAATTGTTGATGTGTTGGAATGGCCCTCTCAATCGCCCGATCTAAACCCTATCGAGAATTTGCGGGTTATTTTAAAAAGACGGGTAGGGTCAAAGATGCACACATCCAAAAACGCACTTATGACGTCACTAAAGAATGAATGGGAGAACATTCCAAAAGAAATTTTTGAGAGTCTAGTGGCGTCCATGCCTAAAATATGCAAGGAGGTCTTAAAAAACAACAGTGGCGTGGTGTAGTGGTACTGGCAATCGCTTCTCGGAAACTACCGTTCTTCCTGGTTCAGCTAAGTCCCGACAGCAAACTAGATGGTCTAAGGAGTATCAAAGTCCTAGACTATTAGACTTTAAGCACTATTTAAGTTGCTTAAAGACCAAGCCCCTGATGTGCTTTTGGTTAGCGAAACTAAGCTAACCAAAAGACACAAAATGAGGCACAGAAGATACAAAATAATACGGAGACACCGACCCAACTCCACTCAGGGAGGTGGCGTTGCGATTTTCGTAAGAAAAGGTATACGTTTTAAAAGAGTATACAGTCGTCTAGTACGTAGGTTCCAAGTGCTGGAAGCATGCATCGTGTATATTCCCCTCCGTAGTGGAAAGCGGCTGTACATGGTGTCTGTCTATGCACCTAAGGCTACTCAATCCACCTTATTCATCTCAGAGCTCGAGACACTTTTTCGATTCCTTAGGCTGGAATTGGAAGACAACTATTTTATTATCGGCGGAGATTTCAACGCCAAACATAGTGATTGGGGAAATAATATACCAAATACTAGAGGGAACCTACTATTCAATTGGTGGGCTCAACACAGCATAATGTATTGACTCGGGCTTAAGGCGACGGATAGTCCGTCGTTTCCCAGACACGGGTCCTATTTGAATCTTCTGCTGTTCGACTCACGAATACAACTGACATGCACTAACCAACAAATTACAAACTGTCTACGCACTTTCTTGTATGACAGTGACCATTGCGGTCTCAGCACCGAAATAACTGTTCCCAACGAAACTGCGGAATTGGATGAGTTTGTTCAAAGGCATTCCTACAATTATGGTAGGGTGCGTTGGACACACTTCACCAGAATACTGACGACAGCATTCGTCAAATAGAAATCTGTCAAACGAGGAGATTGACAGGTATCTTAGACTAATGGACAAGACAATTAAACGAACAATGGATAAAACGATACCTCGGTATCAACACACTGACGACGAAGACTTATTCCGCAACGCAACTATTGACGCACTGCACCGACAAAAAAGTAGACTGCTGTCAAGACTAAAAACCTTATACAGACAGTTTACTGACAGACATAACCCGGAGATCATGACATTGAAGTCGTCGATTAAAAACCTCCAGACATTAATAAAGGAAAATTACAGAAATTCTGTAAGTTTGTATTGGAACAACAGGGTTCGGGCTGTAAACACCAGCAACCCGAATATGTTCCCGCAAATAAATAAAATATTTCGGAGAAAAGATCAAAACGACCTTTCGTGTCTTAAAATCGCCCGAGCGACGGACAACGAGCACGTACTCATAGCAGCAGGCATCGATCCAAATGAGGCCGTTGATGATGACAACTTCTTTGTGATTGAGGATCCGCAGGAGAAGGTAGAGGCTATAGGAGCGACTTTCCAGGAAGTGTATAAGGCGAATGACATCATTGGCTCCAACCACGACCTGGAGAGTCGAGTCCTTGTGCACAATACCTGCCTTCGAAATGAAATTGTGAATTGGCGATTCGAGAGCTCGGGTTTCACCCAGTTCAGTGACGAGAATATGGCAAATAATGTCATCACCAACGAAAGGATATTACCACCGCTCATTTCGAAGGAAGAGCTCCAAACGATCTTCGAATCACTCAGAAGTAAGAAATCAGTGGGAACCGATGAAATACCTAACATTGTGATTCGACATCTCCCACTAGAAGCGGTGAACATTTATACCACCCTGTTTAATAATGCAATGAATAATGCACATTATCCAGCGCATTGGAAAACTGCGGTGGTACATCCCATCCCCAAAAGGGATAAAGACACATCCAATCCGGCGAATCTCCGCTCGATCAGTCTTCTTCCAAACATCAGTAAGGTTTTCGAGAAGGTAATCAATAGAGTCCTGACTAAGTGGATTGAGGACAAACATATAGTTCCAGATAATCAATTCGGTTTCAAGGCTGGGCATGATATCATTCATGCTGCGTCTAAACTGGTTTCTGATATCCAATGGAACAAAGGCAAGAACCAGTGCACTGGTGCCTGCCTGATTGACTTGGAAAAGGCCTTCGACACCGTATGGTTAGAGGGACTCTTCTTCAAGCTGGACAGGTTGGGCATTAGTAAACCACTTCTGTATATTCTTTTTGAGATGCTCTCCAGTAGACAGTTCATCGTGAAGAATGGCGATGTGACTTCCGCTGGAACATTTAACATTAAAAACTGTCTGCAACAGGGTGCGGTAAATTCACCGACCCTATTCAACATTTACACAAGTGATCTGATAGGTTCACTTCACCATGCCATAGCGTACGCAGACGACTTAATCGCGTACAGATCAGGTAGAAAAATTGAGGTCATTAACATACTTTTGCAGCATGACTTCGATAAAATTAAACAATATTGCGATGACTGGAAGTTGAAAATCAACTTTCAGAAGTCGGAAACCATTCTGTTTAGGACGCCTTTGTCTGGGGCCTCTAGGGATACCAGAAAGAATTGGCGAAAGTTCTCCATCGTCGGACAACATGGACAGCCACTTGCTTGTCGAAATGTAGTCAGATACTTTGGGATCTGGCTAGATCAATATCTGTATTTTAACAAACATATAGATGTTGCTCTGGCTAGAGCCAGAGGTGCTTTTGCCCTTACAAAGAGACTGTTTTATAACAGCCAACTCGATGCGAGGGTGAAAGTTATCTGTTACATGGCCCTTATCAGGCCCATGCTTGTATTTGGATGTCCCGTGTGGTTCAACGTGAGAGCAAGTTTGTTGGAAAAGATTCGAATGTTTGAAAGGGCTTGTCTTAGGACTTGTCTTCGCTTATACAGAACACCAAAGTCCGAGTACATAAAATTCTATCGTAATGAAGTCTTGTACAATAGGGCGAACCTAATAAGAGTGGACAATTTCGTCATTAAGTTGACTCGAAGGCACATTGCAAGAGCAATGACCTCATCGAACAACCTGATCTCCGGGGCTTACTACCCCAATTATATGTATCACGAGAGAGTTCGCTTTAACGGCTTTATTCCTCCAGAAGCGTTCCTCTACCTCGACATGAAAGGTCTGATCCAGGACAGATTGGCGGTGCCGCTAATCTTCCACGTCGCTCGGACAGCTGCGGACAGGCGACTTAACTACGACAGAGACGTCGCACCCGGCAGTGCGGAGCGTCTCCGGTTCAGTAGGGCGGTAGGAAGTCGCGACAAGAGGGATGTTGCTCAACAGCACCAACAATTTTGGTGGCTGGTTGAAGAAGGAGAGGGTTCGTCTTCAAATTCCTCGGGTACATGATAGCTTCACTAGGAAGCAAAGTCGGTCGTCAATCTAGTTTATTAGCCGTGGCCGACTTACATAGTTTTAGGTAGAATTAGGGTAGATTTAAGGAAAAAAAAAATAAAAAAAAAATTATAAAAGAACAAAGAGGTGGGTAACCTTCTCTAAAAAAAGGGGTAATCCTACAAAAAAAAATTGTATGTACATATATAGGTATAAGTAAAATTAGATAGTCTAAGTAAGTTAAGTAGGCTAAGATTTATTTTTTACGTAGTGTATAGGTTTAGTTTATTACAACAAAAAAGTCCAGACACTAAGTTTTTTTAATAAAATTTATTTTCTTAGTTTTGATGTTAACAAATGTAAAAACAAAAATGAAAGTAGACTGTAAGAAACGTCGAAAGACATAGATTAAGTATTATGTTTAACTTAGAGGGCCCGCATGGGGCCAGTAAGTTAGTTTAAGATTATTTCTAAGTTATTTAAGCTAATTTTTAAGCGTTTTTTTGTCTAGCATGTAAGAGTAAATTAAGAAATATATATAAAAATGCATAAAAACTGACTGAACTGGCAATCGCTTCTCACTCGGAGGGTCAAGGTTCGAATTATAGCGACGGCAAGTTTTCATTTGTGTAATTGGAACTCAGTCAGAAAAATCTGCGTGTGAGGGCATAACACTGACATGTAGATTTGGCTGTTGTAGAGTTTTCAAGCACAAAATAACCGTTAAAGCTCACAACCTTGAATCATTCCGAGTGAAGAAAAATCTCTCCGTCCTATTCGGACTCCCACCCCTGGAGAGTCAATATCGAAACCAAACTCACCTGAGTTTCAAACCACTACATCACCACAATGCTTTCCTTTCTCCTCCTTCTATCTTTCCGCCCGCGCCCAGGCAACAGTAAAAGGATATCATAACCCCTTAGGCGCGCGTAAATTATAAAAAAAAAGAAGAAAAATGTTACTGGACAAAATATTAAGTATAACGAAAATCCGGTATGTTTTGCACAGGCCATCATCGAGTTAAGTTAAGTTTTTTTTTTTCGTATACTAAAACATATTATCGCAAAACCTTTTTTTCTTTTATTTGTACACTAATCCAACCAGTTTTTTTTTAAATTGATAACAGATTTTACTTAGATTCTTTCTGTTCCCTAAAATTCCCCAAAGAAAAATGTTCGAAAAAAATCCGGTATGTTTTACACACTACTGTATATTCCTATCTAAATAGGATTTTATAACGTTTCACAATAAAAAAGAACAAACTAAATTGAACAAGGCCATTTTATTCGTTCATAAAAATTAGTGCTGTTGTCGCAAGTTCGCCAACAATGACCGCGGCGGCCTATTGATGATCGCTCGCCGTGAGATGACCCAGTCGCCAAATTTCTCCTTCACTTCTTCGAGCGTTGCGCCGTGTACATGCCATGAAGGACTCTCTTATTGGAATCACAGCTCGGAAATATCGATGTTGTGAGCTCTGATTGCAGAAAGTTGGTTAACATCACTCTATATCTGAGACAATTGACGGTAAGAGTGTTTCTTCCTCATTTCGAAAGAAATAAGGTCCGATGATGCCGCCATGAACCGCACCAAACGGTCGATTCTTGAGGGTGGGTTGATGCTTGGGCGAACACTTGTGGATTGTGTTCTCTCCAATAATGGCAATTTTGCTTGTTGACATAACCGCTGAGCCAAAAATGAGCCTCGTCCGAGAAGATGAGTTTTTGACCAAAATCCGGATCTCCGGCCAATTAGCGAACTCACGGCGTTATCCATGGTCGTCCGGCTTCAAGTCTTCCATCAACGGATGTAGGCCCAAATCCAACTGCATAATGAACACAGTTGATTCTATGACCCCATTCAGCTGATCGGTGCCGAATCGATATTTCTGGGACTTCTTCGATACTGAGCTCTACAGCGACTATGATTTCTTCACTTCACACCAATCTCTGTCTGGTTGGTGGCTTAAGATCCAAGAGAGTGTACTCACGCTCAAACTTTTCCACGGTGCGACGAATTGCCTGCACACTGAAGCCATGATTACGACCAATTTCATCACGAAATTCACGTTGCCTATTTACAACTGAGCCGGAATTTCGATATTTTTTAATAATTTCCGCACTTTGAGCAAGCGTAAAATAATGCAGGATGAGATGGCAAACCTTACCGAATATCTTGGCAGCTGGACGTCATTGGTAGCTTTGACAACTGCTGAAACATAACAATTGGAAAAACTATCGTTGCTATCTGATCACTCATGATATAGGATAGCTGATGAAACTTCATACCCGAAGATTCCTTCTCGGATGTACTTCATGTGAAGCATTGGTGACAAATGGTGTAAGTTAGATACAACCGCTTCTAAATTAAGTGGCAGTAAAATCCAACAATTTGAAAGTAGTTTTATTTTTTCACCACTAAGTCACCAGTTTTCTGGGCTGGGTTTTTTTTTATCGTTTATTACAATCATATTTTTATTTTTCCATACCGGTTGTAAGATTATACAGCTCGCCGTATTTATCCATTCTCTTTGTCACTGCTTATAGTCATTCAAAATAATCCATCCTTTAAACGGTTATCGTCTGCATATATACTCGTACATACACATTCGTATCAGAGTTGAATCATCCGAATAACAAGGGACAGACTAGGCAGTCTTGCTTTAAGCTTAGTTCGACATAATCTGAAATTTCGTAGCATCCCACGCTCCCGCCTTGCTTTTGGTGAATATGCTTCGCAGTAAACCCCTGTATTTCGTTAACATGGCAACTTTACTGATTTTATAAATCAGGAAAATCCTGTCGATACAATCGAATACAGACCTCAAGTCTACGAAAAACCTTTGAACTTTTTTTCCACGGTTTAAACATGGATTATACCTTTAAGTTTACATACAGTTCCCCGACTGTTATTGGGAAAAAAAAATTTAACCAAGATATTTTAATTTTATTATTCGATTTGGTATTATTACTTGTTACAAGGATTTAATAAATGCTCTAGCTATTTTTTTGAAATCGATTCCGGTTACTGTGTTGACGCCCTTTGAATGGTAGAAATGTCATCCAAAAAACGTCCCTTCAATTTCGATTTAAATTTTGGGAAAAGAGAGAAATTGCAGGGCGCCAAATTGAATGAATACGGTGAATGATTCAACCCACAAACGTGATTTCGAGCCAAAAACTGATGAACAATGAGTGAGGTGTGGCTCGGTGCATTAACGAGTAACAGAGATCAACTTTTCGGATTTAAAACTGGGACATAATATTCACCGGTAACTGTTTGACCAAGTAGGTGGAGTGAACTCCTTATGGATAATTCCTTTGCTATTGAAGAATGTGATGAGCATTGTCTTGACTTCCAAAGGATTTTATTTTTATGTTTTTGCTTGTGGACTTGTTCCGGACAAACAACACTAGTTGCATCAACTGTAATGTTTCTAATGCACATTTACCAAGTTTTGCGTTAAATTTAATCACTGTACCATGATGAAAAGTTGTTTGCGAAGAACTGTAAAATGATTGTGAGGGTACAAGTGATAGAACGTATTCCTTTCAATACAATCACTTTGTTCAATATCCCTTTCACTTTTCTTTACCTTTTTCTCATACGACTTTATCACTATTCGTAGTTCACATTTCAAATTCCACTTTAGAAATGACTTGCACTTCTTGTGGGACATAGATATTTATACTCCCGCGACATCTTTCGAGAAGGTTCTGTACTATCCAGCGTTCCATAAAATTTTCCATTTTACCAGAATATTCGCTTAAAATTTATATTCTGCAATGGTCGACCCTTCTATTAGTCAGTTACGGAAATCGTCTGCTATTCAAATATAGATGACGCTGTTCACATTCGAAATCGTTATCACACTACTTCCTCCCTAGAGTTATTCGACCCGAACAAATTCGTCCTTCATCGTTGCGTTGAAATGACACATTCTATCCCCACGCTGGATTCGGTAGGCAAAGCCATTAACGCGGGTTTTCACCTTATATGGACCTTGCCAGTCCTGTTGCAATTTTGCTGATTTGCGTTTCTTACGCTGAGGATTACACAACTACAGCAGGTCCTCTTCGTTGAAGCCGGCTGATTTCGCTTTGATGTCGTACCTCGTCTTCATGCGGTTTCTACCTAGTTTCATCTTTTCTCTGGTGCTTTACGAATCCTGCTGCGCAAGTCATACACGTAGTCTTATACCTCCTTGGGCTCCGCTGGTGGGGATCCGAATTTCTTGGCAATCGAACTGTTTGGCCGAATACGATCTTGGATGGCATTAGGAAGGGGGATATGTGTCGACACCAGTCCCACTGGCAGTTGACGACTCATTCAAAGTCCTATTGAATCGCTCGACCATTCCATCAGATTGAGGGAGAAGTTGTCTTTGTCTTCTTTATTCGCAAATATTGGCACACTTCCTGGAAGACTTTTGATTCAAAGTTTCGCCCTTTATCAGGGACCATTGGGACCTCAAATCTGCTCACCCAGTCGTTGACTATCTGCTCCGATACGGTCTTAGACTCCTGATTTGGGATTGCAAACACTTCCGGCCACTTACTGAAGTAATCCATGACCACGAGGGTATCCCGGTTGCCATTAAAGGTTTCGGAAAATGGGCCTGCGATGTTAATGGCTGCATTCGTCCCTGTAGCTTTAGTTTTGGGCCCTTGGTAGCCGCATACGTTATGCACTTTTTGCACCAATTCCCGACATCTTGTCTTGCATTTAACCAGTAGAAACGTTTCCTTCCTTCTACAACGTTTTTTTGTTTATTCTTAAATGACCCCCTGAGGTCCCGTCATGTATTTCATGGAGTACTTTGCTGACTCTGGACCGTAGCACGAGATGTTGTTCCATCTGCACTTTCCCATTTTATCTTCAGCAAACCATCTTAAACACAAAATGAGTCCCACTGTGCCCAATATTCCTTTAGAGTTCGGCTCCGGTCCGATATCTCCCGCCATATTGGTCTGTCTTCTTGTTCTTTTCAGGCCCGGATTTCGTCTCCAACCCTCTACTGGCTCAGTTTTGATTCTTTGGATTGCGGTCTGTTCTTTCACTTGCTTATAGTAAACTACTTCTGCCAGGAGATTTTCATTACATTGTTTTACCTGCAAGACTTAGATGACTGCCCTAGGGCCGCCAACTCCTGCTACCGACTTCTGCCCTGCGAAGTAAGCATTTCCTGACTGATGGCTTCAGGAAGTTTGATCGGCTTCTTGGTAGCCATTTCTGACGGCTTTTCCTTTTACTTGTTTGTTACCCCAGTGAGGGTTGCCTTTCCGTCGTACCAGTTCTTTACAGTGTCCCTGACGATGAAGCAAGTGCTTCAGCAAGGGTTCTTTTCTCGGTCATCCTTACTGCTGACTGTAGGTTCGAATTTGCGATTCGCCTGATGAATGTGCCCTTTGTCATTTTGTCCATTATTTCTTGGCCTGCTGTGGAGTATGACAAATGTGCCAGTCTACTGAAATCTGCTTGGTGCTATTGGAGTGTTTTTTCTCGTTGCTGTATTCGGCTTGCAATTGAACCTTGTAAGCCTCCCGTATGTGGCTATCTCCAAGCCGTTTCTTCATAGCCTGCAGTAAAATCATACTCGTGGGGTCTTTATGCTTTCGATATTGTTTGTAGCAATTCTGCTGCAGGGGCATGTAAGGCTGTTGCTAGGGCAAAACACTTCTCCTCATTGTCCTGGTGGTTCGCACAAGCAGCCATTTGGAACACGAGGTCTGGCCATCGAATGAGAGAGGCTTCAACTACTTGGCCAGCTTAAAGAATGTTCTCCCAGTTTCTATTTTTGCACTGCGTAGAGTTCTTTTGCCAGTTGCTGAATTTTATTGTCCTTTTGTTAGAATTTTTCGTCAATTCTTCAAACTTTTTAGATTTGTTTTCTGTCCAATTTTTGTTCCAAACTACTCTTCTGCTCGTCCAGCTTTTGTGAGAGACTGTTCTTCTGTTCGTCTTGATTCTTTTGCTGTTCTCCCCTTTTCAACAATAGGAGTTGCATCAACGGAGCCATGAAAATGCCGTTATTCATTTGCCTTTCCTTGTCAAAGTCAAGGGAAAATATACCGGGATCATGTTGCTCGTTGTTCAAAGCGTCCTGAAGGCGGAGCATCAAGTCCCCTTGTCCTCCATTGGCGCTGAGGTTTCTCTTGTTCAATTCTGATTTAAGCTGGACGAGGGTCGACTATAATAGTCTTGGACTCATGGCAACCTTAACAGTAAAACCCAAGTTTTTTCCCAAATAAATTTTGTTTTTTTATATATTTAAGTTTTAAAAGTTTGAATTTCTACAATTAGGAGCCTCATTGGTCTGTTGGTCAAAGATGCTAAGGTCTGGGGTACCCGTCTTTCCATCATTCGTTCCTAAATCCCCTTGTGGCTCCCAGGGCCTCTACTATGCCTACGAGCCATCGAGTGCAGTTTCTGGAAATGTGCCTCAGCTCTCCCCAACTTTTTCCCAGTTGCCGTGCTTCCTTCTCAGCTATTCTGCGCCACGTACTCCTAGGACCGCCGCGCATCCTGCCGTCTTGAGTAAGCATCGCATCGTTTGGTTAGGTATGGACCTGTCACCTTTTCGGAGAGTGTGACCAATCCACTGCCACTTTCGTTGTCGTATGGTTGTGCCTATAAGCTGTTCGTTAGAGATACGGCTTGGCCAGAACATCCTTAAGATGTAGCGTAGACACCTATCGACAAACGTTTGCAGCTTCCTCGTGATAGTGGTGGTCACCCTCCAGGTACCACATCCATATAGTAACACGTATTCAACGTTGGAACGGAACAGTCGTAGCTTGGTGTTTAAGCTAATTGTATTACTTCGCCAAACTGTAGATAGCATCCCAAACGCAGATTTTGCTTTGCCTATGCGATTGGCTATATCCAGTTCGGTTCCGCCATCGGTTGAGACAATTGGAAGCTCTCTATTCTCTCAACCGTCTGTCCAGCAATACATATATGAGTTGATGAGTTTGGTCTTAGGCTGATCATTTTTGCCGAGTTAATTTTCAGCCCAATACCGTCTTCTTTCCTCTCCACATTTGTTGTCATTTGGTGAAGGTCCATTATTCTGTGAGACAGAAGGCATACGTTGTCGCTGTAGTCAAGGTGCTTGAGTACAGATGTAAGGGTCCACCGAATTCCTCCATTTCCTGTTAACAAGACCAATAGAAACAGTATTGGTGAAAGTATGCAGCCTTGCCTAAAACCGCTTTGGACTTCGAATTCCTCTGTGTAAGACATGACATGTGGACCCATCATACGTAGCCTTGATAATTGCTATTAATTTATCAGGAATGCCTCTCCTGCGCAAGACACGCCAGATAAATTCCCGATTAACACTATCAAGCGCCTTTTCAAAACCGATGAACAGCAGGTGAAGTGGCGATCGGTACTCAACACACTGCTCGATGATGATCCGCAAGGTGTTGATGTGGTTGACACAGGAGGATCTAGAGCGGAAACCTTCTTGTTCGGCGTCGAGTGTGTCTTCGAGGTGTTCTTTGATTCGCTCCAGGATGATTTTAGCAGTTATTGTACTGTATTAGATGGCCTTTTTTAGGGAGCTTGACGATCATACCCTTTTTCCACTCGTCCGGAAAACTCTCGGCTTCCCATGTTCTCCCAACAAGTGGCAACAGTAGCTCAGCTAATGCCTTTGGCGCAGCTAGAAACAGCTCCGCGGGTATGCCGTCAAGTTCTACCGCCATATAGGTTTTCAGTGCTTTGATCGCGGCAGTAATCCCTCAACTTACTGGGAGTTGTGGTGCGAGTTCGGGAATTTCTTTCTACGGACACTTCAGTCTGACTTGGGTGCATGTTGCTGGCGAATACTCGATTTAGAACCAAAGAAAAATGCTCCTTCCATCTCTTCAGTTGTTCCTCATCCGATATTAGCAGCGAACCGTCTAAGCCTTTCACTGGGTGTTGAGTAGAGCTTCGGCCACCTATAAGCTCTTTATTGATTCTGTAAACGGTTCTGCTGTCGCACCTCGCTTCTGCTTCTTCTGCTTGCGTGGCCAGTGCATTGATGTAATTGCGCTTGTCACTTCTCACGCTACGCTGCACTTCTCTTATCTTCATGCGATATAGGGACTCTAGCTCGATCCTTCCTGCTGCTGGATCTGCTGCAATTCGAGCTCTTAGTTGTTTTCGTTCGTTGATCCCTCTCCAGGTATCCTCGGAAAGTCATGCCCTACACCCCTTTCAGCACTTGATGTGAAAACAGTTTTTACAGCATACCAATGGTCTTGGATGGTGGCGGGCAGTGAGCTGCTAATTGTTTCCACTCCTCGTGAGAGATGGTCCCTTAGTTCTTGGCGCACTGTGCGTAATTGGACAGTAGCTATCATAAGGTGGTGATCTCGTACCAACCCCATGTACGCTCCTCATCTGTTTAGGACGTCTAGAAGACTACTTCTAAAACGCCAACTGATGACAAAATGGTCGATTTGGTTGGAGGTTACTTGCCTGTTTTTATGGCAGGCCTTGTGCTCAAACATGGTGCCACCTATGGCAAGAAGATTTGCCCTGCAAAAGTCAACAAATCCTTCGCCGTTGTCATTGCAGTTGCCTAATCCGTGCCGTTCCATAACATGTTTGAGCCCTTCGTTGTAGCTGCTTACCTTGGCATTAAGGTCCCCCATCACAATGACAATGTCGCCGCCAGCTCCCAACTGGTTATAGAAGGTCTCCTTTTCTTCCTCCCCCACCATCCGTGGGGGGCGTAACACTGTATAATGGTGACGCGACCTACTCTCGTCCCGAATCTGGCCGTTAAAATACTATCATCGTGCGGCTGCCAGGAGATTAGGCCTCTGCGTGCTGTAGGTGTTAAGAGCAGTCCAACTCTATATCCACGGACGCTTCCGGTTGGTCTTCGTCCTCAGAAATAGAAATTTTGATGGTGGACTGCCTAACCAACTCAAGTCTATATCAGATTAGTGGAATACCTAACACAATGAACAGACAACTCGACCTTGTCTTCACATCCGATTCAGATAACTGTGTCGTTTATAGGAGTGATCAACTTCTTTCTACCCTAGACCGCCTTCATCCCCCCTTGTCAATTATATACTCATATGAAAATGGCAACACAAGTGTCGATGCGGAAAATGCATTTTCATTTAACTTTCGAAGAACCGACTTTAACTAACTTAAAAACCTCATCAGCAACATTAACTTTGACTTTATTCCTGAGACGACTAATATTGATCGTGCCCTATCAACGTCCTATTCGTTAATTTTCTCCTGCTTTGCCCAATTGGTTCCATATACCTTCCGAAAGGACTGCATGTCAGCTCCTCCCTGGTACAACAAGGAGTTGCGCTATACCACAACCAAGTTGTGGTATAAATTCTTACTGATTCCGACTACAGTAATTATCGATTGGTATATAATCGTTTTTCTGAACTTTGTGAGTCTCTTTACCTTGAGTACCTCTACCGCATGCAATTTAACTTAGTCTCAGACCTTAAAAGCTTCTACCAGTTTATTAATACCAAAAGAAAGTCAGACGGCTACCCATCTACTCTCAAATTTCTCAGTGAATCTTCTGCCGACCCGAAAACCATTGCAAATTTCTTTGCCTGTCATTTTAATAAATCCTTTTCTAAGAAAACAGCTGAACCCGATCCTAGTTACTTTAGCTATATGAGAAACTATCCTGAGACATCATCCGTTTCGCTAAATATAACAACATCTTTGGTGTCTGATAACATTACCAAACTTAAAGATGATTTTTCGTCCGGCACTGATGGCCTTCCGGCTGTTGTAATAAAAGAGTGTATTAACCATCTCGGTCCTCCCCTTGCTGCCCTATTTAACTTGTCTGTCTCAACAGGTACTTTCCCTTTCCTATGGAAGGAATCTTACATCATCCCTATTCATAAAAAAGGAAGTAAGGCCGAAGTCGATAATTATAGGCCCATAGCAAAACTCTCTTGCATACCCAAACTTTTTGAAAGCATAGTCTATCAACAACTGCTTCCGTACTGTAGGCCAACTATTTGTACAAATCAGCACGGTTTCATGAAAGGTAAATCAACGACCACTAACCTAACAGAGTTTGTCTCTAGGACGCTTCATGCTTTAGAAGACGGTGATGAAGTCGATTCAATTTCCACTGATTTCAGCAAGGCATTCGATAAAATTTCTCACCAACTTATCATTTTTAAACTAAAAAAACTTGGCTTTTCCCCTCATTTTGTGGCATGGACCAAATCCTATTTGGAAGACCGAGAATACAGGGTCATCTTCAGATCTTCAATATCCGACCCAATTAAAGCAACATCTGGTTTCCCTCAGGGTAGTCACCTTGGGCCAATCATCTTTATCCTGACGATTAACGACATAAATCTCATTTTAAAGAATTGTAATCTTTCTATTTTCGCTGATGACATGAGAATTTCCAAAGTCATTTCATTGCCTTCTGACTCCCATTGCCTGCAAGATGACTTAAATAAGTTTTCGGTATGGTGCAAGCAAAACTTTTTCGAGCTTAATGTCAGCAAATGCCAAGCGATAACCTATTCCTGCAAACGTTTACCTCCCCTTCCAAGAAACTACTTCATCTGCGATGAGCCTATTCCTTCCACTACCCAAGTACGGGATCTAGGAATAATTTGTGACAGAGAATTGAATTTCGACTCACATATTGACAGCATTATAAATAAAGCTAACTCTGCACTTGGTTTTATCAAACGCTGGTCGAAAGAATTTTCCAACCCTTACGTTACAAAGTCCCTGTACATTACTTTTGTAAGGCCTCTTCTCGAATATTGCAGCCAAGTTTGGTCACCCTATAAACTAACCCACATTCAAAGAATAGAAGCAGTCCAACGCAGGTTTATCCGTTTCGCACTTCGTGTTCTACCCTGGGCCGACCCATATGGATTACCCCCCTATGAAAATAGGCTGAAACTAATTAGCATGCATACCCTAAAAAAACGTCGTGAAGTCGCTGATGTACTTTTTATCCACCAGTTACTGACTGGAAACATCGAGTGCTCGAGAATAACGCAAAATATTGCATTCACTCCCAATCCCCGTAATCTAAGATCTTTCCCACTCTTCCTGATTCGAACTCACCGCACCAACTACGGTCACTTTGAACCCGTATCTAGAATGTTGCGTATAACGAACAACTACGCCGAAGTCTTTGACCTAAATACGAGGGCGGGTCAATAAGTCCGTGACTATTAATTAAAACACAGATTTCTTGATAAAAAAATAATTTTATTGTTCAACGTAGTCTCCCTTAAGCTCTATACACTTTGTCCAACGCTTCTCCAATTTTTTTATCCCTTCCAAAAAAAATGATTTGTCGAGGTCCTCAAAATGACGAGATGACTTCATCATTGGAGTCAAGTCTTTTTCCACCAAGCCATTTCTTCAGGTTTGGGAACAAGAAGTAGTCGCTCGGAGCCAAATCTGGAGAATAGGGTGGATGAGGGAGCAATTCATAGCCCAATTCATGGATTTTTGCCATGGCAACTGCACATGTGTGCACCCTTGCATTGTCTTGGTTGAAAAGAACTTTTTTCTTGGCCAAATGAGGTCGTTTTTTTTTCAAATCGTCATTGAATCGGTCCAATAAGTTGGCATAATATTCCCCATTGATTGTTCTTCCCTTTTGAAGGTAGTCAATGTGGATTATCCCGCGTGCATCCCAAAAAACAGTCGCCATAACCTTGGCCTTCTTTGGCGCCGATTCACCCTTAGAAACCCACTGTTTTGACTGTTGTTTGTTCTCTGGTGTGTTGTGATGGATCCATGTTTCGTCCACGGTTACAAAACGGCGCAAAAACTCCTCCATATTGCGATTAAACAACGCCAAACCTTCCTGTGAAGTTGTTACACGATTGCGTTTGTGGTCGACTGTGAGCATCTTGCGGAAAGCTTTCTCATGCCCAAGTGATCATTCAAAATTGAAACCACTGAGCCATGCGAGATCCCTACGGCTTCCACAATCTCTCGCACTTTCAATTTTCGGTCGGCCAACACCATATCGTGAATTTTTTCAATTGTTTCGGGTGTAGAGACCTCAACTGGGCGTCCAGGACGTTCGGCATCTTCAGTGCTTGTACGGCCACAACGAAATTCAGTAAACCACTTTTTTACCATTGAAATCGATGGTGCAGAGTCCCCATAGTATTTATCAAGCTTAGCCTTGGTCTCGGTAATGGTTTTTTTTCGCAAGAAATAATGCTTAATAAGCACACGAAATTCACTTTTTTCCATTTTCTCCTCAAATTAGTGAGTAGTCTGATAAAAATAGCTGTCAAACACAAACTAACTGACGCAGCAAGTTTAAATTTTGACAGGAGTCAACTGACAAATGCCTGTTGACAGGAGCAGTGTTGCTGTTTCAGTAAGAGGTCAGAAATTCAAAAAGAATTGGACTTATTGACCCGCCCTCGTAGCAGCAAACACGAAATGAAAAAAGCACTGCTCAATATGCCACTCCCTTAACATCTCCCTAGTCCACCACTTCTCCTCGCCCTATTAGGTTAAGAATATCTTTGTTAGTTTTAAGTCTAGCTTTAAGTTTTTGCTTGTTAATAAGCTAAATAAAGTTGTCCGGGGTAGACCCGGGCTAATAATAATAGAGTAATACAGTGTTACGCGTTGGGATTGGTACTCACCAGCATCTAATCATCTTATTTCGCTTACTCCCAATATGTCCATTGTCCAGCTTATATCGCATAAACTCAAGCTCTAATTGAAGGAGTCTGGCGTTCTGAGGTCCTTCACTCTGAGAGTCAAGGAGTGTCTTCACATTCCAGAAACCAATTTTAGTCCGGGTACGACTAAGTCGTCAACGTGTTATCAGTCTTTATCTGAGGCATTAAGTCGGTTTCCGTAGCATGCTGGTTTCGGTAACGCGGATTGTTGGCCCAGGTTACCTAGTCTAGGCATAGGATCCTAGACAATCTCGAATTTGCTATTTTGGCCTACCAGTATAAGGATTTATACACGTAGTTGCTCGGGGACCACCTCGAGGAGGTAAAGCAAGCACTACATTATGAAATTGATTGTTGCGCTACTGGTCCAATCCATGTTTTGAACAGTTACCCGATCAATCACCATGCAGGCCCACCGATGAATACGTGAGTTGAAGTTTATTTTGGTGTGTTCACGGAGGTTTCTCCGGCCATATCAGATGAAATGCAAGCACTTGATAGTGCAGTTTACGTACCCTACGTATCTAGAATCGTACACACTATTGGCCGATATACAAACTCGTAGACCACAAAGATATTGGTATCTGAATGAGGTATTCTGAAATTATTTGCTAGAATAAGTTGACCTTATAAAGCCTAAATAGCAAGCAACATTTATGCAACCATTCAGAGAAGTCAAAGTCTTTCTTTCTCTACCATTATGCCAAAGGGAATATCAGAATAAAAACACCGACTTTCTTCAGTGCGGTTAAGTTCAAATTAAATACCAGCCGTCTGGCCCCAGGTGGAATCCATTACTTTTCCAATTTTCAGTACTTCATGAATAAATTCCCTAACTCTTGCTGTCACTTTAGTCAACACAGTCACATAGAGAGAAACTATATTCCAGTGCCAAAGTAAATTTTGTTGACCTCAAGTGCTGACCAAGGATGGCTTCAAAACTACACGTCAGTACACTCCAACCACTGACAAAATGTAACGTTTTCTCAAAAACTACGAATGTTTATTAAAGAGAGAAAATTTCTCGATATTTCTGGTTACGCAGGACCTTCGATTCAAAAGACTCTACAAGAATACAGAAACCTACACTGGCTTCCTACGCAGAGCTATGCTTTCGATTTTTGTAATTTTTGCTGCACAAAGTCAAGCAAACAATGGGGAGGAAGAAAATTTTCCGAAAATGTCATTTTTTTGAGCATTTTTGTTTGTCAAACAAACTTACCACCACAACAACAATTTGTAAATGATGAAGGATAGGCAGGAGGATGCTGCAGTTAACCTGGAGGAGGGTAGGCGAAATTATAGACTACGAGAAGTGCACAGGTATAAATACGAGTATCTGAGAAAAGTTTGTTGCCAATGCGCTTGTTGCTGTAAGTTGAGAGTTGTTGAACTGCTTTTAATTAAATATGAGCTTGACAAGGCAACCTGATAAGGTTTTAAGTGATAAACAAATTGCTTTCTAAGTTGAAGTAAAACAACTTCCTGAAATTTGTTGGCTGCGGTTAGCTTTGGATTAAGCCATGGAAATCACAGAAGAAGTGGAGAATGTGATATTGTTTTCATTGGAACGAGTACGAGAACTGCGATTTTTTGTAAATCCGTCCAGGAGGTGAAAGTCTATAATATAAGCACAATTTTGAGGTTTATGTTTTTATTTTGGGCGATCGGCAGTTTTTGGTGGTAAACCTAGACTCCGCCTAATCTTCGCTATGTTTCCTTTTACATCCATTATGCGAGCTGTAGGTCAGAAAAGTAGTTTGATCCATGCAGTAGTTTGTTTATACAAATGATCGTAAGAATACGTAACATTTGGTATTGATACTTTGTGACCTTTTTGTACATTTAACCTACTCAGGTTAGTGTGACGGTACTTTTGTGTTAGCCGCAATTGGTTAGTTGTATATTCGCAGTTGCATACTTCGCAGGACTGCTAAGCAATCTATGCGATGTTACGAATATATCTGCTAGATTTGCTGTCTCATGTCACGGTTTTTATAAATGTGCAAATCTCCATCTAGTTTTCTTCTGACCGCAACTTTTGGTAATTGCTTACTGCGGGTTTAGTATGCCATTTCCCCATCCCAGGAAGTGCGTGCAATGGAATATTGTATGTTCTGTGTCTTCATCCTAAATTGGGCAGTCTGCGAAAAAAGGTGAGTTATCGTGTCCGATGGATGTAGATATTATCAATACCCACCGTGACCAGACAGGAACAACGTAAGTTTGTCTGCCCTTCGTAGGCAGACATAGATGTCTGCACGTCATATTTGGATAAACATCTGCAAAAAATCCAAACATTACTAGATTCCTAAAAGAATCGTATGGCAATACGAGAAAGCCAATTGGAGCGGACTGAACAACTTCTTTAGGAATTTTGTTATGTTTCCTCGATAACGACGTGGATGCCGCTGCTGATATGATCACTGGCACCATTCTGTTCGGAATGAGATCCTTTATCCCTCATCGGATGAAGAGTATCAACCCAAAAGAAAAGGCACGGTGTGACTGGAGCTGTAAAGATGCTGTCAGGGTTAGAAAATTGTTTTTTCGACCTACAAGACCAACCCGACAGAGGAAAACCGAAAAAAGTTTAAACGAGCCTGAAATGACTGCAACGTCTTTCTCAAGCATGTGAAATTCCAATACGACCAAAAACTGAAGCAAAAAATACTGCAATGTCCCAAAGGCTGTAACAATTTTTGTTCATTCGTCAAAAACATTAAAAATTCTGCCTCATCCTCCATCCCAACGCTCATTTACAATGACATTCCAGCTGTCAGCTCTTTGGACAAGGCTAATCTGCTTGCCGCACACTTTGCGCCTACACTTGAGTGCGTCGAATCTACAATGGGACGAATCCACTTTCGCACTCGTGTAGTAGCAAGAGTACTCAAAGATCTCAACATGCATAAATCCGCTGGTCCAGATGGTATATCTCCCCATCTTCCGAAGAGGTGTTCTTCCACGCTGGCAAAACCGCTGCGTAAGCTTTTTCATTAATCCTACTCTTAGGACTCTTTCCGAGCAGATGGAAAACAGCATTTGTCCAGCCCGTCCCTAAAAGGCAAATCTTTTTCCCTCTCCTCCCACAGACCCATTGCACTTAGGTCCCTTCTCACCAAGGTCATAGAAACGCTGATAAACCGTCAGCTAATGAAATATCTCGAAACCCGAAAACTTCTCAATGACCGGCAACATGGTTTTCGTAGCAACCGGTCCACTGGTGATTTAATGGAATGTCTCACAGAAAAGCGTACATCAATCTGGCGAAATCAAGATAGTTGCACTTGGCATCGGGCTCTTTTGTCGAAAATGTATGCTTTTGGGATCGATGACTCTCTTCTTTAATGCATTAGAAAGTTCAATTCAAGTTGTCTTGGACGGTTTCAAGTCTGATATTCACAAAATAAATGCTGGTGTGTCCCAGGGCTCCGTTCTATCTCCGACACTCTTTTTAATTTCCATTAATGATCTTTTGTCTGCTAATTCTAATTCAATTTATTCCTTTGTTGATGACAGTACTTTCTGCTTTTCATATTCGTTCCCGGACTCACCCCCATGCAATTCAACACAATGGAACTTAATACTTCCAAAATACAATGCTGTCTGCTGTGGTTAAAGCGAGATCTAAATACCCAGCCATCTTCCATGAATAACATCGTCGAAATCGAAAAACTTTCCATTCTCGGTATGTGTGTCAGTGACAACTTACGTTGGAACGACCACATATTTGATGTCGTCAAAAATGCTGCGAAATGTCTAGGTTTCCTCAAGCGATGTAAGAAATATTTTATCCCCTCTGATCTGGCCACAATATATCAGGCATACATCCTCCCAAAATTGGAGTACAATGCCCACATCTGGCCAGGTGCTCCTCAAACATCTCTGCACCTGCTATATAGGATACAAAACCGTGCGATAAAACTCATTGGCGATACTAATATCAGTCAATCAATTGACACCCTCGAGCACCGACGAAATGTCTCCTGTCTCACTTTGTTTTATTGCTATTTCCACCACCAGTGCTCCATTGAAATTGCCAGTAGCATTCCGTCCATTCAAACTTTCAACCGTAACACCCTTCTCGCTATGAATGCTCATCAATATCAAGCCCATTTTCGGATGTACTCTAAAATTTCGTGATTCTTTCCTAAGCCGTACAACTCGCTTATGGAATGCCTTGCCAAGCTCCTTTTTTTCATGGTGGTTATAACTTCCAAACATTTAAAACCAATGTACATCGGTACCCCTCTTTTCTCTTACTCCCTAAATTTTCTTCGCCCGCGCTGTGTGCAAATATTTTAAGGGTATACTAACCACCACTACAGAGCCGACCATTCAAGCCTTGCGACCATTAGTGTCTGACAACGGCACTCAGTTTACATCGAACGAGTTTCAGCAGTTCTGTCAAAGTAATTTCATTCAACAGGTAACATCAGCGCCCTTCAACCTAAAATCCAATTGTGCACATTCAAGACCGCGCTTCGTAAAATTTTGTTGGATGCACCCCACCGTGTCGAAGCACTTCCGATCTACACCGGATGACACCAGATTTCTGGTGTTTTCGTACGTCAACAACAACGAAAAGGGAAGTGGATTGTTGCAAATAGTTATAGAGAAGATCCTGGACAGAAGAATGTAATCTGGTAAAATCAAACACAGGTACAGAAATAAATTCTAGTTTTCAGCTGAAAATGAAGATGTTCATCCTTTTATGCCAGAAGGAAGTATAAATGCAACGATGATCAACTTAACGTGAACGACTCACCAACAACAAACATCAATCTACATTTACCTTAGCCGATCACGAGTCCAATTCCAAGTGTGGAAGCAGGAAATCTGGTAGAAGATCAAGATCCATCAGGTACAATACCAGAGATTCGGCGATTGGAGCGGTTACGCAGTAAACGGGTCAGATTTAATCAAAAATAAGTGCGGAGGAAACTGATGTAATCTGGCAATTTTTGATGACTCGGTTCAATACGTGCGGCGTTATTCTGGCAATAGCGTGTCGCATGTTCTCCTCGATCGCGTCCAAAGTGGTTGACTAGTTAGCGTAGACTAAGGACTTGACGCAGCCACAGAAAAAATAATCGAGTGGTGTCAAATCGCATGATCCAGTCGCCAAATTTCTCCTGCACAACTTCGAGCGTTGCGTTGCTTCTATGGTATATAGCACCGTCTTGTTGGAACCACAGCTAGAATATATCAATGTTGTCGAGCTCTGACCACAGAAAGTTGATTAACAGGGCTCTATACCTGAAACCATTGACGGTAACAACGTCTCCTTTCTCATTTCGAAACAAATAAGTTCCGACCATGCCGCCTTGCCATAAACCGGACCAAACAGTCAACCTTTATAGATGCATTGATGCTTGGCTGAACACTTGACGAATGTGTTCGTTCCAATATAAGCAATTTTGCTTGTTGACATAGTCACTGAGCCAAAAATGGGCCTCGTCCGAGAAGATGATTTTTTGACCAAAATCCGGATCTCGCGCCAATATTTCCAGAGCCCAATTTGCAAACTCATTCCGTTGTCTATTGTCGTCCGGATTAAATTCTTGCATCAGCATATTCTTATACTGATGTATAAGAATGTATAACCGCAAAATAAGCCGCGTTGACTCTCTGGTGATGCCCACTTCACTTGATCGGGGCCGAATCGACATTTCTGGGTCTTCTTCGATACTTCGATTCGCACCAATCTCAGTCTGGTTGGTGGCTTAGGATCCAGAAGAGTGTACTCACGCTCAAACTTTTCCGCGGTGCGACGAATTTCCTGCACACTGAAGCCATGATGAGAACCGACCTCACGACAAAATTCACGTTGCATATTTACAGCTGACCCGGAGCTTCGATAATATTGTTTAATAAATACCGCACGTTCCACAAACTCTACGTTTGGGGATTTGGTTTTCGGAAACACAGTCAACAGCGAGACAACTCAAGGCGGTATCCCTAAGCCACTTATTGTGCTACTGGTTATGGGAAAATTTCTTACAGTTCTAATTCATTTCACTAAATGAATAGCAGTCCCTATATTAAATTCTAGAACAATAAGGGAGATTTAGTCAAAGTTTTCGAGTTCGATCAACATTCCGTTGTGGTTCAGAATAAATCACTCAAAGTGTATGCCGCTCGACAGCAACTACATCCCCTTGCCTAAAAAGGAATTGAATTATGATATTCCAACTGTAAACTCTATGGCACAGGCTCACATTCTAGCTGAGTTAAGCGCCGCGCTGTGAGTTGATTCAGTAAGGGCAGTCTTAACTTTGAAATAATAAATGAATATCTTCCTGGTTTCAAAAACCACCTGTGCCTGGAACATTTTTGGTTTCTCTACTCAAAACTGCCAAAACAAACACTTTTACTAACCACCCGTGCCTTGACAGATTTAGCATAACAGGCTAAGCTTAGCTGAAAAATATTTTTTTTTTGTAACAGACGATTGAATCGATTGTTAAATTTGGCGTTTAGTTCCCTCGATAATTTAGATATTGTCAGGATCTCATGATCTCTTAGCCTGAGGAAGCAGAAGGAGCAAGGTTATTTTATAACCTAATCGTAAATAAAAAAAATATTTGTAACTATTATATCGATGCTACGTATGTGTGAAGAATCTTGGCAACAGTTTTATTTGTTGAATAAGTAAGGTCATCTTACAAACTTACACAACCGATTTCTTTGGTAAATTTGTAAATCATTTCTGCAATAGTAAGTAGAAGTCTTCGAAAGTTTTTTGGTTTCAGGAAATCCTGTCGAAGAACACTCAATCTTCTAAATACCAGTCGATGTAAAATACCCAGTGGACTACTCCCTAAGATTGCCGTACATGGAGATACAAGTATCAGCAGAGTTCTTATATGACCCCATCTGCAGTGATAGACATAATGTTTCATCTGAAGCGTATACAAGTATTCTGAATACAGATTTAAGATTATTAGAATAAATATCCGCTCTCTGTAATCTAGCTATCACGATGGCCACTTATTTACCTCGTTCCTGTGAATGTAACTTCCTGACTTGAAAGTTTTTAAGTATCTAAACGAGGGTGCTAGCAGATACGCGTTATCTTATAGATGATACATGATCTATTTCAACCCTTGCGTGAATTTTCAGCACTACCAATCCAAAGATGCAGAATCTTACTAAGAAATTTCTTATAAATTGGACTAAGTGGACTATGTTGTGGAGAACCGCTGGAGGGGGCGAAGCATTTGCATCTTCGTTTAGAGCCTTGACGAGCCCTCTTGCTAGTTCAAGAATGCAAGAGATCACTGAATGCAATCGAAAGGCTAAATGCGGTAACTCTTGTCTGGGTCCCGGGTCACAAACCGATCGCGGGAATTGAAATCGCCAATGAGCTTGCCAGACAAGGTTCAGAGGAGAGCTCTTCAGGACCCGAACCTACGTTAGATCTACTTACGTCCTCAGCTAAGGCTTCTATTGACAGTTGGGTCTCATATCAGCACAACTGCAGATGGCATTTCTCCCCGGGATGCAGGCATACCAAAAGAATGCTTCCCGACGTCTCTAGGAAATCAGTGGCCTTTCTGCTGTCCCTCAGCAGGAATGACTGCAGGTTGATTACTGGCGTCATGACAGGGCACTACACTTTTGCAAAACATTTAAATGTTCTGGGCACAAGTGGCACAACATCTTGCTGTTGCACAACATCAAAAGTACGAAGCAAGCTTTTACTTCGGAATGTGGTTATCTATGCCAAAGTACATGTAGTTCAAATTTAACGGGGACAATCAGGACTGTGAAAAGTTGAACGTAGGATACAGATGTACCGAAACCCATATTCCAGAGAGTAACAGGTGCTGGTCTTCAGTATGTCAACCAAGCGAATCTGATTACAATCGCACAGGAACATTAACTGATCTCACAAAATTCACATAAGGTTGGGTGTGATGTCAAAATAGCGCAACTATGTTAATTGGATGCTTTGAGCCGTCACCTCCTATCATGTATTACGTTACATTATCTAGAGTAAGTGAATTATTGATCAATTAAAAGCCCATTGACCAGTTAGATAATGACTACTGTTTCACAATAATTTTCAATGCCATGCCATTCAGTACCTCCATGTCCCACAAAATAATGTGGGCGATCATTAGTAATTTTAACTTACCATAGCAATTAAAACACAATAATTTATAAAGAAGAATTTTAATTCAATTAAAAAAAAATATGAAGATATACGAGTGCGAGAAAATATAATTAGCAAGTGTTCTCATTAAAATGTTTGTCGTAGAATTTAGTACAACAAGTACTTGTCTTTTCCTTTTGGATTGCCGCCGATTTCTTCCCTGTTTTCCACAAAATCATAGGAAAGTTCTGGACAATCCTGAGTCCATCAGTGATCCGTCTATTCCCCTAATACGGTCCAATATCTCACACCAGCAATTAAAGTGCAGTCAAACAATCAATGAAAGTTTACCCGTATGTCTAAGTAGTCGCCTTTTAACCCCTTTTTTTCTGTACTAAATGCAAATCTTTTCACTGTAGTAGTGATCGTACTTTCAGGCACCTGCGTGTCGATTGATCGGGAAACTGCTGACCGTTCTGTAACTTGGATTTTGCCAGCAGCGCAACAATCAATCAGTCGTATCGAAGTGCCTACGTCGGAAGGATCAACTGCTGATCCTTCAAAATATTTAAAGGACAACGACCATCGGATCTGCACGTGGAATATTCGGACACTTAGCATGCCATGTGCAGTCGAACAAGAGACCTTTGAACAGCATCATGCAGATATCACTGCCATCCAGGAAGTGCGATGGGATGGGCCAGATATAAGTAGGAGCGACATACTCGTACTTATACTATGTTGATTGGTATACGGAAAAGAAACAGCGCTTATTCGAATGGGGATTTGCCATATGCGACTGACTTAGGCAAGAATCATGATCTTCCGACAAGTGAGCAAGCGTCTTATGACAAGCCGCATCAAGTCTAAATTGGCTAACACACGTCTAATATGCGCCCATTCCCCTACGGAAGGTAAGAACAATGCCACCCAAGAATGTTTCTACGAGCTCATCGACAAGAGATACTCGTATGAGCAATGTCCGAAGTTTGACATTAAAATCGCACAAGGCCACGACAGGAAGCTGGCACGAAATATTATTATAGCAAGCACCCAGTTTACACATTTCATGTAGACTTGGCGGTTTCCGGATCATGAAACGCTAAATCAAATTGACAATTTTGCGATCGACGTAGGACATGCTTCCAGTACCCTGGACGTCCAAAAGTTCCGGGCATCCGACATAGACTCGGATCACCACTTTGTTGCAGCCAAGGCGGATGCGGATTTCTCAAGCGCCGCAACAAGGAAGAACTACTGTAAGAAGATTTAATGTATAAAAGATGTAATCGCAAGAGACCTTCCAGAATTTTCGCCGGACGCGTTTCCCTGGCAGCATTAAGTACCAACGACCAGTGGCAGCGTTGCCTACGTGCCGCAACTGATGTGCTGCGTTTCACCTGACCACCAACATGAGATCCCTGGTTTGATGAAGAATGCCGGCAACAATATGCAGCTAAACACGAAGCGCACAAACTTGCGCTGCAACGAAGAATGAGAGCCGTACATGAACGGGAAGTACAATACATCGGCTTCACCAGAAGAGGAAACCAGAGCACAAGAAATGCACAATCCAAGATATTGAGAGGTTGCACTCCACGAATAACGTGCAACGTTTACCAACAGGTAGAAAGAGCATGTCAAGTCAAGACGACCCGTGCATAAGCCTGTGGAGATGAAGAAGGAAACCTTGTAGTAGAGTTAAAGAATGTTTAACGGAAAACAGCCCACTGTAAGGCAGAATAGATCATTCGCTTAGACGATGATAGTCAAAACTTCAGTAAGCCTGACGAAAATGAAGTATGGATAGCAATACTACAAAGCAGCTGGAGCTGGCAGCTTACCGGCAGAAGTATTCAAAGCTGCTGGAAATGACTTATTTAGAGCATACATCAATTCATTTCTCAGATCTGGTGAGAAGATTATGTGCCTGATGAATGGAATTTCAAAAAAGAAGGCCCCGCAACTGCGTCAACTATAGAGGTATAAGTCTCCTCAACATGGCAAACTATTCAGTGGATGCTGGAAACTGCAACGGCTGCTTCTTTTGATTAATGGCAAACCACCCCCTCGATACCGTCGTCATTCCGACCTCTGTGTTTGCTGAATAACACCAGGAAAATTTTGGTGAGGATTCTACGAGTGAGGACAAGGGAGTGCTGGAATCACAAGACGGGGATTGCCGGCTTCTTAGTCTCGCTCAAAGCCAAGAACGTGTGAAGCTCGGATAGATGGGCCCATATCCAAGAGACCTTGAGGCGGGATAGCTACCTCGGGAGTGGCCCAGGACTCGCCACTGGGCTCCGATCTCTGGAACATCGTATGCGGCTGGTTCCTGCGCCTAGAAATTTCTGAATTCAATTCAAATTCAAATGCCTTCAGGAGCCAGGCTCACCGTCTTTGCGAATTCTGTCGCACTGGTCATGACGGTGAGTTCCAATGAGGACGCTGAGTGCAGAATACGGTGAGCTATTGTTAAAGTGGTAGACTGGTTGTGGGATAAAGGGTTTGTGCTGGCGCCAAAAAAAATGAAATTGGTTGTCCTCATCAGGCAACGATGGTTAGGCAGAAACTTCCGTGTGAACGTCGCGAGTGCAGTAGTCTACTCCAGCTTACAACTTACCTTTGATGAGCACTTAGGAAGGGCAGCTGATGATGCCACGAATGTATCAGCAACATTCTCTAGGCTAATGCCCAATGTTGGCAGCCCGATAGAAGCCAAAAGTAGGGTACTAGCGTCAGTCGCCAATTCTATATTGCTGTACGCTGCCGAGGTGTCAGCGGATGTACTGTCAGGATAGGGTTTCTACCTCGGTACAACGGGTCGGGTCCTAGCCGTTATGATGATCGCGAAAACGATGACCGTCATGCTACTGGCACGTCTCCGGAATCCGAAAATAGAACATTGGCAAGCTCACAACAGGAATGAGATGATGCAGGTCGACACTCCAACTCCTACCGGTTTTGAGCCGTCGGTGGACCAAAGTCGTGTTGAGATGAATTACTATCTTACCTAGATTCTCTCTGGACGCGGACA
The DNA here is from genome assembly GCA_963966105.1 of Volucella zonaria. NCBI lineage: Eukaryota > Metazoa > Arthropoda > Insecta > Diptera > Syrphidae > Volucella > Volucella zonaria. The sequence goes on along the minus strand of OZ014532.1, from coordinate 98,464,856 downwards.
GTTCAACGCATTTTAGTGAAAACATCATCCAGATGCTACTATTGCACTGCGGTGGAAGACAATGCTAACGCGGTTCCATGGTGGATTAAAACCACGCGGCAAAGAGGGGGTTTTTAGTGGGTATCACGTTAGTTCGAAGCAATGAATGCACGAGTCTTAAGTCCCTACGGTACACATAAACAGGATCTGTCCGCCCCTCAATCAAAAAAAAAATTTTACGCGGATGCGCCCCCGGTTCATTTCTTTTGCAGTTTCGTTCGTTCGCTCCAACTGGAAATGCCTCATTTAGTAAGGCGTTAAAGTACACCGCTTATCTTCAATATACCACTTTGAACAAAAAGTTCCGGGGTGACACCACCGTGTGGCGCTCCCATTATTCCGATTTGAGTTCTGTTTTTTTTTGTTAAGCTGGTAAATCTGTTGTTGACATTCTCTCTAAATCTTAGCATCATAGATGGACATTTGCAAAAGTTACGTAGCCAAGAGTACATCTATCTGTGTGTGTTTTGGCGAATTTTAGAAATAGACTTAAATTTGCGTAAAAAATAGATTTAATGGTGCGCGAACATTGGAAATGTTGGAAAAGTGTTTCGGCAACGATTCTCTAAAGAAAACGGTCGCTTACCAATGGAACGAGTGGTTCAAAAGTGGTTGTGAGTCTATCGAAAATGATGAACGCAGTGGCAGACTATCGACATCGAAAACCGACGAAAACAGCAAAACCTCAATTTCATGCAAAAAAGAGACCGTGTTGACGTCGCAAAAGAGATGATTTGCGAGGCTGAATCCGATCCCACATTCATCAAAAGGATCATTGTTGGAGACGAGACGTGGGTTTGTGAGTACGATACGCAATCCAGATATCAGGCAAGTGAATGGCGTTCACCAAATGAGCCGAGACCAAAAAAACCACATCATTTTCAGTCAAAAAAGAAGGCAATGCTCACGGTTTTCATGGATTACAACGGTGTAGTGCATCATGAATATTTGCCAGAAGGCCAGACAGTAAAAATAGAGTATTATTTGAGCGTTTGCGTGAAGCAATTCGCCGGAAGAGACCAGAATTGTGGGCAGAAAACTCGTGGATTTTGCACCATGACAACGCACTGTCGCACAGTGCCATCATTTTTTGACGAAAAATGTAACAAATACCATTCAACAGCCACCGAATTCACCTGATTTGGCTCCCTGGGACTTCTTTCTGTTCAATCGAGTTAAAAAACCACCACGGGGAACACGTTTCAGCAGCCGAGAGGAAGTAATGGAAAAATCGCAGGAAGCACTGATGGGCGGACATGCCGAAAACCGAATATAAAAAATGTTTCGAGGATTGGATCAAGCGCTGGCATAAGATTGCTCTGAAGGAGACAATATAGATTTAGATGAATAAACTTGTATTTCCAATTTTTTGAATACATCACGTTTCTTTATTTATATGTTGTCCGGCTTCTGAAACACCGACCAGGTTCCATGCTGATTTTTTCCCGGAATATGTTCCACAAACGAGTAGCTCGTGTACTTAGATGTACTGCTTGGTTTATGGAACTATGGAGGCATTCTGGCAAATTTAGTTCCCCAATCTGGCCTCTTACCTTGTTTATATTTTGCCAGTTTATTTTTCCTACTGACGACGGGTTTTATTAGGAGTTATTGGGTCTTCCACCAAAAATCCTGTCAGCAAAATTCTGTGCTGGCTTGCTAGTGGTTCACCTAAGGTCAGTTTAGAATCTTTTACTTTCCGTCTCGCGTAATTTCAGCAAGTACAGTAAACTACCAACGTTTGGTGCCTACAGCTTCAGTATATTATTAAGTACCATTCTTGCTAAAGAAATAGCGTATTTACATAGTGTAGTAAGGCCGTGTGGTTCACATGAGCGTTCTCCCGCTGCGTTTCTCGTTCCAAAACTATTTCCTACTTGACAGTCTTCGTATTCTTAGTTCGATTTTCCGGCGTACCCGTTCCATTTACTAGCTCATCATAATCGAGCCAAAATATATCTTTTTCTGATTGCGCATTTTGACCAGTGGAATGGCAAAAGTTGACCTCAACTCTCGAGGAATAATGTGAGTTGGCAATCAGAAATAAAAAATCATAATTTGAAGTACTCGTAGCTCGAATCTATTTTAAATTGAATTATCTCGTATTGCTGGTGAAAATATAAAGATTTTTTGATAAATTTATTTATCTATACTGTAATTATTAATCCATTTGGACTCGGTTCCATAATCAATTTCCCGACCAATTTTAACGCTGTAGAGCCGGTGACAACAAAATTCAAAACGTCAGACTGATAATCGGTTTTGATTTGCACAAGAGACTCCGGAAAGTTAGCTATATGAAAATTACGGATGAAATTATAATGATGTCCAAATGAGCTCATTTGGGTCTCTCATAATAACTCTTGCAATGACTAAAAGAATTTAAGCGATAAAAAAAATTACTTAATTGAATTTGCAATTGCATTAAATAACTTTATGTAATTATTTTTATCCGAAGGATTGTTTATGCTTACTTTATGCAGAGATATTCTAGATGTCCGAAAGAACGAATAAGACCACTTCTTAGTTATAGCCTAGGCTGCAATATGGATTGCGGATAGTATGATGCTAAAACACTGAAGAAATAACAATTGGAAGAGATTGTTAGAGATTTTCTGATGGAATCTAGAAAAGACTCTAGAGAAACTCTATGGTATCACTGCATAAATAATATTTGAAAGTTTTGCTGGAAAGTAAAAAGATCATACTAGAAACAAGTAATTAACACCGGTACAACTGATACCCGTCTTCGGTTATTGTAAAAAATGATGCCATTTCAAATGCTGTTGTCCCCTTTAATGGTTCCAAGCCGCCTGGTTCCGATGACATTGGTGTATGCAGCAATCATTATGGACTCTGTATAGAATCTTCATTGTTACTCTGTAACTTACATACTGAACGATCTCTACGAGAATAATGAACGTAGCTTTTACGCTATTAAACTAACTACTCACTTAGCAAGAGCTTAAGACCGATTAATCTGACTTTCTGAAGAACACGCAGACCAAGACCCACTTACTCCGATGGCCTTGTGAGACAGCGATTCAAAACCAAATCGTCAGCTCTCCATCTTCCAACAATATATGTATGTACAGTGTTTTCAGCAAGATGTAGTGCTTCCAACAGAGAGGAGTTCTTTGACTTTTCTGATGAATATTCTACCTATAATATTTCTGCCATGCGCTGCAGGCTCAAAGATATCAATACTTGTAAATGAGCCCACGTGAATACCAGACGTTGGTAATCATACCGCCAACACCCTGGATTTGTTTTTAACTTCTCACCCGGATAAGTACTCAGTTGACGTGCTCTCTCCTCTAGGCTCGTCGGACCATTGTGTCATATCAGCTAATTTCTCGTTAGAGAAAAGATTCCTAAAAAAACCGTATGGGAATACGAGAAAGCCAATTGAAGCGGACTTAACAACTTCTTTAAGGATTTTAACTGGTCGTCCATATTTCCTCGATAATGACGTGGATGCTTCTGCTGATATGATCACAGACACCATTCTCTTTGGAATGAGAAACTTTATCTCTCATCGGATGAAGAGTATCAAACCAAAAGAAAAGGCGTGGTACGACTCGAGCTGTAAAGAGGCTGTCAGGTTTAGAGAATTGTGTTTTTGGTCCTTCAAGACTAGTCTAACAGAGGAAAACCGGAAAAAGTTCAAACGAGCCAGAAATGACTGCAACGTCTTTCTCAAGCGTGTGAAATTCCAATACGACCAAAAACTGAGGAAAAAAATACTGCAATGTCCCAAAGGCAGTAAAAATTGTTGGCCATTCGTCAAAAACATTAAAAATTCTCCCTCATCCTCCATACCAAAGCTCATTTACAATGACATTCCAGCTGTCAGCTCTTGGGACAAGGCCAATCTGCTTGCTGCACACTTTGCGACTAGCTCAGCACTCCCAGATTGTTCTTTGTCCCCGCCTACACTGGGGACGAATCCACTTTCGCACTCGTGTAGTAGCAAAGATACTTAAAGATCTTAACACTCACAAATCCGGTGGTCCAGATGTATATCTTCCCTTCTTCTGAAGAGGTTTTCGTCCACGCTGTCAAAACCACTGAGTAAGCTTTTTCATCATTCCTACCCTTTAGGACTCCCTCCGAGCAGCATTTGTCCAGCCCGTCCCTAAAAAAAAGCGGATATTCTTCTTTCTTCATCTACAGACCCATTGCACTTGCGTCCCTTCTTTCCAAGGTTATCGAAACGCTGATAAACCATCAGCTCATGAAATATCTCGAAACACGAAAACTTTTTAATGATCGGCAGAACGGTTTTCATAGCAACAGGTCCTCTGGTCATTTGATGGCATGTCTCACCGAAAAGTGGAACCAAAGTGTACATCAATCTGGCGACAGCAAGATAGTTGCACTTGATATTCTTCTATGGCATTTGACAGAGTTTGGCATCAGGCTTTTTTGTCGAAAGTGCGTGCTTTTGGAATCGATGACTCTCTTCTTCAATGCATTAGAAAGTTCAATTCAAGTTGTCTAGGACGGTTTCAAGACTGATATTCACAAAATAAATGCTGGTGTGCCTTAGGGCTCCATTCTGTCTCCGACACTCTTTTTAATTTTTATTAATGATCTCTTGTCTGCCTCTTCTAATTCAATATATTCCTTTGCTGACGACAGTTCTCTCTGTGTTTCATATTCGTTTCCGGACTCATGTCCCTGCTTTTCGACTATATCCTATATCAACAGCATAACTAATTGGTGAACTATCAACAGAGTAGAATTTATGCTTCTAAAACACAATGCTATCGAAATTTAAATACCCAGCCATTATCAATCTATGAGTGGCACTTGCATCGTTGAAACCGAGAAACTTTCCATTCTCGGTATGTGTGTCGATGATAACTTACGTTGGAATGACCACACATTCGATGTCGCCAAAGATGTTGCGAAATGTCTAGGCTTTCTCAAACGATGTAAAATATACTTTTCCTCTTCTGATCTGGCCTCAATATATTAGGCATTCATCCTTCCAAAATTCCTTCCAATGCTCATATCTGGTCAGGAGCGCCTACAACATCTTTGAGTCTGCTAGACCGGATTCAAAACCGTGCGATAAAACTTATAGCTGATACCAATATCACTCAGGCAATGGACACCCTCGAACACCGACGAAATGTCTCGTGTCTCACTGTGTTTTATCGCTATTTCCACCACCAGTGCTCCACAGAAATCGCCAGTAGCTTTCTGCCCCTTCAAACTTTTAACCGTAACACACGTCTCGCTATGAATACTCGTCAGTATACCCTCAAGCCCACTTTCGGATGTACTCTCAAATATCGTGTTTCGTTCCTAAGTCGAACAACTCGCTTGTGGAATGCCCTGCCGAGCTCTCTATTTCCTAGTCATTATAACTTTCAGACATATAAAATCAACGTACATCGGTACCTATCCTTCTTTCCTCTCTAAATTTCCGTCGCCCGCGCTGTGTGCAAACATTTTAAGGGTACCTTAACCCCTTGAACGCGCGCTAATTTATAAAAAAAAAAGGTTTGTCAAGGGTAGAACGATGCATGATGAAATGGCATACCTTACTGAATATTTTGACAGCTGGATGTCATTGGTAAGTTTGACAGCTGCTGAAACGTGACTATCGTTGCTATTTGGTCAGCCTATACAATGCAAGTGGGTTTGGACTCAAAATTTGACCAACACCAGAAAGAGGGAAAATTAGTCCTCTTTTCTAAAGTCATCACTCTTCCAGCAATTGCAAACCCCTGAGAGTAAAATCTTCTGTGTGGTATTCTCCCGCCGTTCGTGGTCGCCAATAAATCATAATATGTCGCCTCGTACTGTGTTTAAAATGATAAGGCGAACAACACAGTGAGTGGGGGCGACTATCCCTGGGCTATATAGCGCCAACAATTAATTTTTTAGAGACAGAATTGTTTGCGATTGTATGTAGTTATTCGGTGTCGATCCTTGTCATTATTAGATGATCCGCAGCCGATGTTTGCGGCTCGAAACCTTGGAACTTTCAATATCCTGAAAATGTGGCTTATTTCCATCGCAATATGGTCTATCTAATTGACAGCCATATGAACCTGTGTCTGCAATGTCCCTTTATAGACTTTGAAGAGAAAAAAGGGTAACATATTGTACCTACGAGTACAAAGATCCTTCCACGAATGTTGTGATAAAATTCAATAGAAATTCCATCATTTTCACCTGCTTGTGATAATTCTTACTATGGCCACAACCATTGCTTAATAAATGTCCGCATTTATTTTTACATTACCATTAAACCGTGACACTTGACGGTGATTTTCTCGCGATAAACATAATAACTCAATGGTGGTTTGAAAACAATTTCAAATTCTAACCAGTTATCCAGTGTATTGTTAATTGCTGCATCATGCAGACTAAAGCATCACTTCTACCCGTTTTTGTCTTCGTAATCATTTTATTAGCTGTGCAGGAATTTTCGGAAGTACAACTCAAAATAAATTGATTAATTGGACTTGTATTTCTAACTATGCTTTTGTACTTAATTTTAGTGTGGAAAAATAGCGCAATTTCAAAAAATCATATGCATCTTGCTAGACCCGACAATGCTGAAGGATATGAAATGTAAAGCCAAGCCCATCAATCGGACAACAACTTTGATCAATCTGAGTGCAGTTATACTTCGTCCCATCAACGATTTCCAAGTAAGACAATGATTTGTAACTACATTGATGTTATTGTATTTTTATTTTGTTGTAGATAAATTTACAACTGTTCAAAAAGATGGATATTATATATAGACCATTTCTAGTCAATATGACTGATGGGTTTTGTGACTTTTATTCGAAGAATCGGGGCAGTACGTATCTGCGGATGATACTTGGGCTTGTGAATCCTTTCACCAATATTAATCATACGTGCCCATACCTGCCTGTGAGTTTTGTCGCATTTTTAAAATGAACATCTTATTCGAATATTGCTTAATTTTTTGGCAGGGAGCTGTTTTTATTAAGGACTTACCGTTAAACATGAATAAGGCAATATCATTGTTATCTGAAAGCAGCTATAGGATGGACGCTCTAATTTTTGAAAAGAACACTAATATCTGTAAGATTTCCGCCTTTTTTGAGGTCCGGCAACTTCATGACCATTAGAACGAAAGCGAATGGAAGGAATGCCAATTCCCAACACATAAATATCTACCATTACAACCAATTAAATGTTTATCATCACGTATTTTTCTTTTGATGGCGGTAGCCCCGAATTGAAATTTACTGCACAAAATTGCTACCATTCTACCATTTACACTCTTCTATTATAATAAATCGAGTCCTTCATGACATGCTTAGTTCGGAAATCTATGGGCTAATCAAAACCGCGCTTTTGCCGTTGCTGCACTTGCTCAAAATTCACACGTTTTACGGACAGGTGACCAAGTGAAAGGCAGATTAAGGAAGGATCTAAATCTTGTTAGTTTCAAGTTTTTGGGTAATGTGCGACGATAAGGATCTTATAGAGTGCTTTCTTGTTTTTCTTATGTCGTTTTGTGAATTTACAGTGGACCTCATGCATTCTTTTACCATTTTAACCTTATCTCAGCATCGTCAGCGTTTACTACCTATTTTTCAGGCCTTTGGAATGTTTTACTCGCACTTCTCTTATGGGCCCGCTCCTCTACCTGAGCATCGAACTTGTCGGGTAGTAGAGGCTGAGTAAGGTCAATGACTCTCGAGAAGTTTTCCAAAGGAGTCCTAAAACTAAAGAATACTGACCTCCCAATCCCCCTCCTCATTCTTTAATTTCCCACTTCCATCTCCCCTAGGGTGGATCAAGGTGTTATACGACCCATACCGTTGATCAGCCTGGCTTAGGGTTCAGTATCCCGATACGTTGCGACCTCCGGATTAGCTAGCCTTTTCAGTATACAGCGGAACTCTGTACAGATGGACCTCCCTTCCATCACTACTTGCGGGATCCCTTATGGAATCTAGAGCCTTAAAAGCAAAATTCGAGACTTTTTTAAGACCGGACGGTAATATGGTAATTACACCATGACTGCTGCAACACCGAGCAAAGGCAAATCTGTGGAAAGCCACAGTGCTGCTTCTAAAAGTAATCACAATTAGCCAAACTCGAAACTCTCAAGGAGTGGCAAAACATGATCCCAAACCTCCCTCCACCCCTTTCATTCTACTGTGAGTACCCACACCACCATCAAAAGAAGGATCAGAAGATCAGCCGCATCGGCAAGCCCAATCCAAAGTGTTTTACATATTGTAGAACGCCGAAATTCTTCCTACACGCATTATCAAAACCCTCGAATCCATTCTGGAGGTTGGGAGAATTGCGGAAATGAGGCACAAAATAAAGTAGACTAAAAACATCCTAGACTCTTCCAAGCGCGATAGATCCTTGGACGAAACCGTGTCGACTCCCAAAGGGCCCAAAATCAAAAGCTCCTTTCAACCATCCCCGCAAGGCCGTCCAACGTCACATATCTGAGGTCTTTAACGAATTCCAAAAAACGAAATAACGATTTCGGCGATCGACGGATGAATTTCACTTGAACTCAGATAGTTTGTCAAGTTAAAGTTTTCGGAAAAACACCAGAATATCCCGGAGCACCTCACATTCCATGCCGGTCTGGCTGGTACCGAGGCCACTTCAAGATTATCGCCTATGCCAATCAAAGATCTCTGGATCTTTATATACAGCCTGACTGACTCGAACTGCAACCAACTTCAGACTGCAAAAATTTCCAAACCGTTCATGACAGTGAGCTCAAATTTTGACACACGACAAATAATTTTATTATTTACAAGCCTTTTAAACGATTTGCGTCACAGTTGTGTTGAAAAATTTTTATCCGCAATGGAATTCAAACGTGATAGTGTGATTGCTTTATATTTGGCTGGAAAACCACAAGTAGCTATCGTTAGAGCCCTCCAGCACTTCAACGTGAATAAATCATTTGTGTCTCGAACCATAGCTCGTTACCGTAATATTGGCAGCGTTGCAAAACCCCATGGAGGTGGTCATAAAAAAAAAACAGCAACATCGGCAGAAATGGTTCGGAAAGTGAAGGCTCGAATTGAGCGAAATCCGCGTCGAAGTGGAAGAAAAATGGCCCGTGAGCTCAATATATCGTTGGAACGGATGCAACACATACTGAAAACTGAGCTTGGGCTCAAGGCATTGAAGTTCCAAAAAGCACACGATCGAAAAAAACGAAGGAGTTGCTACGCTTGCACGAAAGTGGTGAGTTGCCGGATTTGATTTTTTCCGATGAGTCGCCATTTGTTATCGAGCAATATGTCAACAAACAAAATGACCGAGTTTACTTGCCAGAGAGGTCTTTCGAAAATTTACACCTTCGGATGGCCACCAGAAAGCAGGCAGCACCAATGGTGATGGTTTGGGCCGCCATAACCGCCGATAGTCGCTCTCCGCTCGTATTTTTGGACCGTGGCGTCAAAATTAATGCAATGCGATCGTATACCCTGAAACTGTCTTAGAGGCAGTATTGAAGCCTTGGGCAAAAAATCATTTCGGTCGGAGGCCGTGGACATTTCAACAAGACTCGGCACCGTCTCACAAAGCGCGCGTGAACCAAGATTGGTTAAAAAACAATGTTCCACACTTCATTTCTTCGACACAATGAACTGCAAATTCTCCGGATGCAAATCCGTTGAATTCCTCTGTCTCGAGTATTTTGAAGGCGAAGGTTGGCACTAAAAAATACCAAGGTTTGGACCACCTCAAACAAGTACTTCGCCGGGAATGGGCCAAAATACCGCAGAGCTACTTGCGTGCAGCATACGATGCTGCAATATCTCAAGGCCATTATTCGCACCAAAGGTGGACATATTGGAAACTACTAATACAATTTGAAAATTGATGTATTTTCCAACATCTTTTGCTTTGGCACAATAAAATTTATCAAAAAATAAAAAAAATTATAGCACTTTAAAAAGTTGGAGTTCGAGTCATTCACCCTGTAAAAGCCGTTGGTGGATTAGGAGAGGTCTGGCCGGGTGCGAAGCTCGATTTTGCGGCTAAAGAGGATAGCTCAAGCAGACTTAGAACCCGCATGTATATTTCATCTGAACCCTCCTTCCCAGAAGGCATTCCGGAGATCATTAGGCTCACTAACCCGATCCTTCCTACACATGACTGGAAAGTTGGAAAGTTGGAAAGTTGGAGGAATTAAGGGGCCTTATACCATAGATAGATGCTCGTTAATTGTGATCAATAAGGAATCCCTTAACTCTCTGGCGCAAACTAAGGGCGGTTCGGTTCGGATTCGTGTCTATGGGCTTACAAAAAGTTGTAGTTGGAAGCTAATAAGCAACCTCCTCGCCATTTAATCGAAACACTAACTGCAGGCCCAGATTTTGCAGCGCCGATATCCTTTCTGAAATTGGTAGCGACCACTCCATTCTTTCTAAGGTGACAACCAAACCGACGGTCTCCGCCTCCAACATACTGTGGGAAATTGAGGGCCCCCGCCCAATTATCAAGGCTTCGCCCATCAATGACGTTGTCTAATAAAAAGCGGGGGTAGATTATTCTAAACTGGTCTTATCGTAAACATCCAGATTTTATTGCATGACTGGATGATACGATTTGACCAGTTACAAGTTGCCGGTCATAGGTCTTGTTGGTAGGCTTGACCACCGGTAGTCCATACCAGGACTTAAATCACGGTACCATGGGAGTCAGGAGCCCCCCGGATTTCGGTCCGGGCCTGACTTGTTAGAGGTAGGCCCCCTTGTGGGAGCGTCATGGTGGCTGTGGTTTAAACCCAAATCGCGGGTACGGGTTTCCTTTTTGGTTTAGCCCATTGTGGAGTGGCAAATGAAGTGCTGGGTGCTGCGACCCTAAGAGCAGCAAGAGGTTTTGGGTAGGCCTCGACTCATACCAAGGGTGGAACTTGTGCCTCCAACACAGTTCTGCTTTGGTATAGTATATAAGCGGGTATAAGTATATTAAGCGAGTTATTAGCGATGGCAAGGCGTATCCTTGCTCCCTATGGGTGTATGGGCACCTCGTAAACATTAAGTCTACATGACAGGAGGTTTACGTTAAAAATCCAGGTACGTTCTGTGGGAAATTGAAACCAACGATCCTTTACGATCAGAGAATGAAGATGAGCTTAGGGACACATTTTCAGAATCGAAGGATTTAAATGACACCGTCATGGTGGTTTCTCTGTTTGATTGTAGCAATGCTACGGTTCCTTCAGATTAGCCTTCATCACTGCAAAAAAAAACCCACGGCCGCGCTCATTATACGTCCATCCAAAGTCGCAGAAGGTATCATCCTAATCCAGGAACCATGAATAGTTTAAGGTATGGTTCATGGACTTGGGACACTTGAATATACTCTGCTCCATACAAAAGTCAAAAGTAAAATCAGGACTTGTATATTAGCGAAACATAGCCTTACTTTCTAACCTCAGCTACTCCACCATAACCGTTGCTCGACCGGGGACTGTCAAAGGTACATACTGGCCTACATCGGCATATTTTGGCCACGACTATGGCCCTCTCTCTGGTGCCAACCTAGAAAGCGTAGTCTTGGAAGCTGGGAGTTGCTTAAGTTTTTTAAGTGCAGATATATCAAATTCAATTTGAAAGATGCTCCTCCCTGCCAACTAATATTCTGGAATTATTGGAAAACTAATTGGTCAAAATACAGAAGAACACTTTTAAAAATATTCTCCTCTGAAATGTTAAGTCCCCTGGTAAAAGTCATGGATTAAACCGGCACTGGCTAATTGCAGGAAACTTTTCAACCAAATAAAAAGCACAAAAAAGTGACTGACTAGAAGCTATACAAAGAAACCCTCAAAATATATAAAAAAGAACTGAGGAAGGTAAAGCGACAATCCTGGAGGTCATTCTGTGACAAAATCGCAGAAATCTCTGAGTTATCGCGGCTTAGAAAAATCTTCCTAGGATGCCAAGCGGTTTGAAAAAAACAGATGGCTCTTGGATGATCTCAAGTGATAAATCACTCAACCTGCTACTGGATACCCACTTTCCAGTTAGCTCCCTGTTCATGGCCAGTAACAACCGTAGTAGGACTACTGCAGCTACGACTAAAATTCACTGTCTTATTACAAGAGACAAGCTGCTCTGGGCGTTGCATAGCTTCTAACCATACAAGTCTGGTGGGGCGGACGGTATAATCTCTGATTTTATATCCTCAGATATTATCCCACCAACGCTAGAGAATATCCAGAGCAGGTGCGTAGAAATGATCCACATTCCCTTGTCATGCAGAGAAGTTAATGTAGTTTTCATTCCAAAGTCCGCAAAATATTCTCATGTTGTCCCAAAGGACCTCGGAACTACAAGTCTATCATTTTTCCTTTCGAAAACTCCAGAACGCTTGATTGCCATCCATATACGATGTAGAATTGATCCACGCCATTTGTCTAGTTCTCAACATGTCTAATGTAAAGGAAGCCAGTGGAAACCACTCTACAATCACTGACTAGCCACATCGAACGATCTCTGGATTATAGATAGTAAGATATACAATGGTCGCGTTCCTGAATATGGAAGATGCCTTTAATATAGTCAACATATCCGCAATCACGACTGCGCTGGGGAGTTGATCAGTCTTATGCTAAATAGCAGGATAACCAACTCCAAGCTGGGGAGGGCTTCTGCTAAAAGATATGTCAGCAGATGTCCTCTCACTCCTTCTTTGGAACTTGGTGGTTAATGAACTGCTGATATACCTGTAAGCGGCTATAAGGTGGTTGCTTATGCGGATGAAGGTGTTATAGTTGACTCAGGCAAGCATCTAAATACCATTAAAGAACTCCTTCCGCTAAATCTTAACAGATTAACCCGTTGGGCAGATCGCTGTGGATTGGATGTAAATCCTCATAAAACTGATCTTGTCCTATTTTCCAGGAAATATAACATTTCAATCGCAGACCTTCTCTCAATCAGCGGCGATACCAGCTTAGTCTTTTCCGAAACAGCGAAACCGGAAACTAATATTCAAGAAAGGGCAAAGAAAGCTACAGTAACTCTATTCTCTTGCAAAAAAGCCATTGGAAACAAATGGGGCCTTCAACCTCGTATAACCCACTGGCTACACGTCTCAGTTATAAGACTGATTGTTGAGTAACTACGGGGTGGTTGTCTCGTGGACGGCGTTAGACAATGCAGTCAACTGCAGCAGACTATGCTAAATCCAAAGGACAGCAGCGGAGCCTTACGTACTACACTGGATATCCTGTTTCACCTGACACTCCTCGATATTTTCAGCACGCAAGTGGCTGACGGTGCAGCTAATCGCCTTAAAGTGATCACACAGTAAACGAATAAATTACTTGGCCACGCTTATTTTCTTAACTCACTAGGGATATCGACTACCCTAAGCCCCAACACTGGTTTGAAAAAGACTTTCATATAAGCATCCCCTCTAGATCCTTCTGCTTTCATGGATGACAAGTCAATTCATTCATAACAGGGGCTGGAAAGTCAGTGCCGTTTTATAGTACAACACAAAATTTTTGCAAAATTCAACTTTATTTATCAATATAGTTGCTTTCGAGGGCGATACACTGATTGAAACGATTTTTCAATCTTTTGATACCAGTTTTGTAGAACGATTTCGGTTTAGCCTCAAAATAGGCCTCTTTTTCGGCGATTCGGTCTTAAATCTCTTTCCGGCGAGCATTCTGGAGAATACGGCGGGTGGGGAAGCAATTCGTAGCCGAATTCTTTCAATTTTTCCATCGTTTTCATCGATTTGTGACACGGTGCATTGCCTTGATGAAACAGCACTTTCTTTTTCTTCAAATGCGGCCGTTTTTCTGCGATTTCGTCCTTCAAACGCTCCAACAATGCAATGTAATAGTCGCTGTTGATAGTCTGCCCCTTTTGGAGATACTCGTAGTCGATGAAAATTATTCCATGTGCATCCCAAAATACGAATGCCATAACCTGGCCCGCCGAGGACGAAGTTCGTCGCCTGCTCGCCACTCAGCTGACTGTCGACTTGACTCTGGTGTGAAGTGATGGAGCCAAGTTTCATCCATTGTCACATACCGACGCAAAAATTCGGCTTTGTTGCGGTTGAACAGCTTTAAACACTCCTCTGAATCATCAACACGTTGTTGTTTTTGGTCGACTGTGAGCAAACGCGGCACCCATTTTGAACAGAGCTTTCGCATGTCCAAATATTCATGTATGATATATCCAACACGTTCTTTTGATATCTTCAGAGCCTCAGCTATCTCGATCAACTTCACTTTACGGTCATTCGTAATCATTTTGTGGACTTTTTTTATGTTTTCATTTGAAACAGCCTCTTTTGGACGTCCACTGCGTGCATCATCTTCGGTGCTTGTATGACCACTTTTAAATTTTTCAATCCACTTACGAATGGTTCGTTCGGCTTGTGCAGAGTCCTGGTAACACTTATCAAGCCATTTCTTTGCATCGGCTGCATTTTTTCCCATCAAAAACCAATGATAAATCAACACACGAAATTGCTTTGAATCCATTTTTTTCACAATAACAAAAGTTGCTGAGTGACGCTATATCTCGAGAACTAATCGTCCGACAGCTGTCAAATTTATACACGTATCCTTTGAAGGTTGGTACAGTTGGTACTAACTGAACATGATATGGATTTAATTCAAGTGATGCCCTCTCTTAGAAACGGACTTTTCAGCCCATGTGTTAAATGGATGGATCCCTGACTGATAACGGAGTTAGTGGTGGTGTTTTTACAGATAACCTTAATCCAAGTCACTTGTTCCGCATTCTAAATCACTGTAGCGTGTGCGAGGTAACAAATTTTTTTTGATTAAAGAAGCCCTGTCCTGTCCTAGATATACGCATCTTCCCGGATAGTCAGGCCGCTATCAAATCCCTGGACTGAGTCTCACAGAACTGCCGATCAACTCTTAGGTAGAAGACAGAGCAGTTCAACTTTCGCCTATGTTGGGTGCCGGGGCACAGAGACATTCGAGGGAATTGCAGGGCCAACGTACTCGCCAAAATTAGAACCACTGACTCTACCTAGCCTACCTGAAAATCGTTACGTGCAAACTAATACTAAAGCTGGATGCTAATAGAAGAGCCAACCTTAAATGGACTGCTTGGTCAACATGTTTGGCGACTAACCAAATCTGGCCAAAGCTGGATTTGAAGCGATCTAAGAGTGCGATCTTTCAAAATAGGAAATATCTGAGCGCCATCATAGGTGTCGTCACTGGACATTTCCTTATAGGCAAACATGCAAGAAGGCATGGCGCTTTTACGAACGACTTCTGCAGCAGCTGCATGGACAAGGAGTAGGAGGTGACATTCATCCACGTGCTCTGTACATACTAACTCTCTCCACTTAGGAGTTTTCTTCTACAATGACATAAGCGATCTAAACAACTTAGACAACAGTCTCCTACGACTCGTCAAAAGCTCAAACTGGTTCCAAGAGTAGGAGGATCACAGATCCACGTGTGGATCAGTAGGCCTAAATGTGTTTGGTTTTTTTTCGACAGCCACTCTTACCTTACCTAACCTAACCTGACCTATGGCCCAGTGAGTTGTTGAAAAAATCATATGATAGCGCATCACATTATTTACATTTTTTTTTTGACAGCAATCAGCTTTTGTGAAGCCGCACAGGTTGCCGAGCCTGTGAAGACTGCTAAAACTTGTCAAATCTAGTGTCTATAAACGTAATCATACGCGGTCTAAAATTTCAGAAACAAGTAACGTTCATTCGTTCGTTCGTTCACATTAAATTTGTCATTCTGCTTGACAGCAGAATGTTGATTGTCTTCCTCATACAATAGTCTGCAGAAATAATCCTTCCACAGTTTCAGAGCCGACGCTTCTGTTTGAACTCAAATTCTTGGAATCTTCTTTTCACGTTCCGGTAAAACTTCCAAGCACCATTTCTGCAGTAGCAGCTGTTCTATTTTTGGTCCTTCTGTGAAGTTAATGATCCCCCAATATCTTTTGCTTATAGAACTCCCGAGAAACATCTAAAAGGCCTGTTGCTTGTCAGCATGACAGCATAATAATTTTTAATGTTTTATTGGCATCCACAGCATCAGGATGTTGTGTCCTCGAAATGTTCAGACATCCAGCATACTAGAGCTTTACATCAATCGTAATGTGATCAATTTGGTTGATAGTCTTTTAATAAGGCATCTGTTGAGGTTTGGGAAACACGTTTTAGCTTTGACAAGATTTCTCAATGTCACGACGTCAATAAGCCTGAATCTATTGTCATAGTTTGTGCCATGCTTTTCATGTTTTCCAACTGTACCGCCAATTATACTCTCTTTACCAAGGATGATCTTAACGGGCCATTGCTTTGGGGGCGTGTGTGCATGTCAAGCTCGTGTTGACTATCTAGCCAGATACTAATGTAACCGGTCTTTTACTTAAATACTTAAGGCTCAAGGTTTTTGGCCTAAAAATTTACAAATCGCTTTTTCTGCCCTCGGTACAAATGAAACTACCAGATTTCTTACTTCTTTTGACGCATGTTATTGCGCTGTTGAATGTTTGTGATGTACACTTTGCAGCGCTAGATATTAGACTAAGTGCGGTTTTTTGAGGGTGCCAACATTCCAGGAGAGTAGCCGAAATAGCTGAAAGCTGTACTCCATTTTTCTTCTCATAGGGTCGTCAACAGTAAAATCAACAGTTAGTAGTATTTAACGACGGAACAATCTCCCGTCTAGAATGAAAGATTTTTCAAAGGATGCTCATTTATTTGGCTTAATACACGCTTAACCTAACTTAAAACCCAGGACTTGAAAACCAACAAAAATTAAGGCTTAGGAACTAAGGGAATGGTGGAGGAGATCAAGTTTGAAACGTGAAGTGCTCAGGTTACAATCAAAAACTCTGAGGTTTGAGTTGATCTTACGGAGCATGCAGGAGATTGGTTCGTTGGAACCATAAGCGGTGTGATGGGTTGGAATATAGAAGAAACGAGGACAGTGTAAATTACGAGGGTTAGGGTTGAAGGAAATTGGATTGTAAAAGGAGACGCAATCCATAGAACCAGAGAGCAGTCGATGAATGAAGGGTATGTCAGATAGGTCTCTGCGTATTTCGATGGTATTCAGGTTAATAAGTTTAAGGCGGTCACGATAGGGAAAATAAAAGGGATATCCCAGGATAGTCCTTGAAGGGCGAATCAAATGAAACGACGTTGAATGTTCTCAATTCGGGATCTATGAATTCGCTGAAAAATTGACCACACTTGGCTGGTATATTCGAGAAGGGCCTAGACAAAGGTAATGTAAAGTGGCCTTGTCACATAAAGGTTGGAAAATTCTTTAGACCGTAGTTTGATAAAACCAAGTCATGAGTTGGCTTTAAGGACTATCCCATCAATATGCGATGGGAAGTTTAACTCTCTATCGAATAATATTCCAAGATCGTGAAGGGATTGAACCTGGGGTATAGGTTGACCATCCAGAAAATGAAGTCGAAATCATTAATTGACTTGGAGACATTAAGCTCGAACCAATGTTTTAAACACCAAGTGGAAAACCTATCGAGGTCTTCTTGATGGAGTCTTGGGGTGAAGAAATAGTTTTGTAGAACTTATTCTCACCGGCGTAAATGGATGGGGGGCAGTGTTTAATAATCCTCTCAAGATCGTTTTTGGTCAACATAAAAAGAAAGGGACCTATATGGCTGCCTTGTGGGGCACCAGAAGTGACTAAAAACCGGATTGAGAAGGGTGATCTAAAGCGAACTCTATAACAACGGTTTTCCAGATGAGAAGATATGCATAATAATAAGGGGCCACAACCGAGGGAAGACAATTTTAAAAGGATCAGAGATATTTTATCGAAGGCATTAGCAAAATCTGTAGAAATAACATCACTTTCGTTGCCATTCTCTAGGTCTGAACGCACAAAGAATACGATTTCAACTAAGTTTGTAGTAGTTGATTTACCTTTCAGAAACCCATGCTGACTTGCTGATATATGAGACTTGCACTGGAAGCTTAGCACTTTATATAAAATATTTTAGGGGATGAACTAACCTAGACGGCAAAATTTCCACATATTGGAAAATCAAAACCGGTTTTCTACTGATCGCCCCTATCCGTTTGACCCTGTCTGTGAATACGTGTGAATTGTCATCAACGGCAATTTCCTTCTCATTTTATACAAACCACCACACTTCCAGTGTGTCTGTGCAAAAGTTAAGGGTTTACAAAAGCATTAGTAGAGTCTGACATATAGTTAGTTTATCTATGTTGTGGACAGGCGTTATGAAAGAGGTTTTCCAAACTTGGGGGGAATTCCCCTTGTGTGATGTGTTGAGGATGAGGATAGGGAGGAAAGTGGATGCAAAAGATTTGAGGCATACTTTTTGAGAAATATTGCGAGGGGTCCGTCTGGTCAGGGTAATAATTCATCATTGAAATTTTGGAACTATACCAAAAGGTAGGATCAAAAGATTGAGAGAGAGAGGGGCCAATGGAGAAATTTGGAAAATACTTGAAATATATGGGGTCAGGTACGAAGAAGTTGTCTGCAAATGATTGCTTAAAAAAGGTTCTAAAATAGTTGGCAATAGTATTGTATGTGGGTCGGTCGATGATATGTTATCGAACGAGAGAGAGGATCGCTAGTGAAAATAAGGTCTAGTTGCCTACCGATTGAGTCAGGGACGCCACTTACTTGGCATAAAAGGCTGGGGCCTGTTATACGATCAACGAATAGATATTCCTGGATTGAACTAGTTTGATGCTAGTTGATCTTCCGATGGAATCCATGATGGATGATCGATGGAATCACTTAGGTCAATTAATTGGTCAGCCGCTTTAACAGCAAGGATGTAGGGTTAGATGGGCTGAGCCGGAAGAATGTAGCAACACATAACGAACAGGGATCTATGGGGAAATGTTATTTTAATTGAAACTAAGTCAAGCTTAACAGAAGAAGAGGTAGCGAAAAGAGAAGAAATAAGGCTATTCTGTATGGCTAGTAGGAGGCCTCGGCATGGAGAATCAATTTTTGGGAGGGCAGGAGCATTAATTATAGAGAGAGAGAGAGTGATTGTTATCTCGGAAAACATTATAAGGAGATGAGAGTAGCTCCTGGCTTTTTATGTCGGCGATCAGATTGGTTTCTGTAAGAGCATAGACTTCGAATTCGAGGCTATGAAAATTTAGACAAAACACTGCGAGTTTTAGAGCACAAGTCTAAATCGTACTGCGTTCTGATAGTATAATTTAAGTGCGAAGGAATGTGGTTGAGACGCAGACAAGGAAGGCAAGTGAGGAACCAACAGATTTTTCATAGTTTTAGAGTGTACATAATTCCGGAAAGCAGCGAACTCATCCGCAATCTTTTACCTGTTGTAAAGGTTCATGAGACTAGTTATATCTGTAAGAAGGCCTTCCTGTTGGATGGAGACCATGACGCTTGTTTTGGTTTTTCCTTCAAAGAAAACAGATTCGAATTTGTCGTGAAGATATACGTGAACGTGACACTTTATATTTTCATATATCTTTTTAGCTCTTAGCCTAGAGAGCGCATTACGGCATTCCGTGGTATCTAGATCCCGTTGGGCCAATATGACCTTAGATTGCGAACGGGGATCGATAATAGGGGCAGAGGCTCGTGCAACTGCTAATAGGGTTTGGTTGTTTGCCTGCAGTTGTAAGGTCGAAATTGGAAAAGGAGAACTATAGTTAATAGGACGGTGTGTGGGTGGCTAAGCAGCGGTTAAATGAAAAGAAATGTGTTGATGTTGGGGATTGGAGAGAAGAAAGGTAGTTGGTGCATTTGTGGGGCGACGTGAAGGCGGTTGCTTAGAGATATTGACAGAAGGGGAAATATTGGGAAATATTTCGGTTTTAAGGCTCCAGGCTTAAGGATGGGAATGGGGAATGGATCTGGGTGATTTATAATTAGGTTTATAAGCTAAGCCGTTATTTCGTTTTTTTCTGTATTTTTAACGATGGATTTATCCCTACATTTGGACATAAGCGTCTTTCCAAGATTAAGGTTCATATCTAGCTGGAAAGTTTAGCCTGAAATTGTGCTTATTTTTTGGTGAGATGTTGGATATGATGAAAAACTCAGAGATCCAAACAACATCTGCGTAATTTGGGGCAGCTTTGACAAGTAGGATGGTGAACATCTTCGATTCGATTCATTGTACGGAGCCGGTCTAGCCTGCTTTTCCACTCTGAAGATGTTCATGTCGGTTTGAATTATGTGACAAATATCATGGGGCGGCCACAGGGAGGAGTTGATGTTGGAGAAGTTATATCACCATATGATTTTTTGGATCGATGGGTGGTACGTGGACATAGAGGTCGGGTTTTTGGCACTGGTTCGGTTTCTAACAATTTAGCCAAAATTGAAGTATTGTAAATAGATTTGCTTTGCGGCGGGGGATGGGTTGGAAGGCCATCGATTTTGTGACACACTGTTTCAATGAGGTTTTTCAAATCATTTAACACTGTTCTATTCGCAGCGAGTTTGTCACTAAGCTAATTAATTTTATCGAATATAACGTCGAGCAGGGACTCGTATTCGTGCTTTGAAGGTGGATGCTTGTAAGTTGCACATTGGACATGGGGCTTGGATATGGATGACTGGAGATGAATATCTATGGCTTCTCGGGTAGAACTAGGCGTTTTCTTGTTGGAACCTATCATTACGGAACCGATGTTTCCTAATTCCTAGATCTAGCAGTTTCTATTTCAATTAAACCATACATTTTTTTTTCCTATACTCTTACACTGTGTTCGAAGTTTGATAGTTTGTACGGTTATCAGTCTGACGAGTGAGTTATAATTGAGTGCCTCACTGGAGTCCTTGAGGCACTTAACTGCGAGGAGCGCATGTAAGAGAGAGATATTAATACACTGGCCACAGAAGAACAGCAGATTTTGTGTCCGAAAAATCAGTTTTTGTCATGGTCTGTATCATGTCTATCCACTTGCGGTCACCTAGTTATACTAGGGCGTATCCCTAGACTCAGCGCTAGACTCAGCATACTGCAAAATGCTGGTGATAATCTTATCATATTATCCCCTTCCTTTGCGAATGGAAAAATGTGAACGCACCCTTAATGTTTTTTTGCAAACTGGCATTATTATTTTGCTTGTCAATGTCTACTATTTCGTTTTGTTAAGATTAATCATCAAATTAAAAATGTATAGATCATAGTGAAAAACCCGATACTTACTTCACTGACAGACCAGAACAGGAAAGACTTAAAATAGAAATGAGTCGAATTAATATAGCCCTTGCCAATTACCACCGCCTGGATATCACTCATCTTTTTCAATACAAGGAAACTGACCACGTCATCATGTTACCTTCAATTCATTCTGAAAACTTCATGTCATCTTAGTCCCAAAACAAACAGATACTCAAGTCAAGTTGATAATAAAGTTTGTCTCTCGAAAAACTTGTTGCATTTGGAAAGTCAGGCGTCTTTAGCCACTTTTGGAAAGAATAAATAAGCAAAAGACTAACAGAAAAGTTGATTTCACTTCCCGCAAATGTAATCAAAAGGAATTCCTCAAAATGATTTGCTTACTCGTAGTTCTATCCAAAAGATACTTTCCTGCAAGGCACGCAAAAGTTTACACACATACTGCAGTGGCAGTAGCAATGAAAGTAGCACTAGCAAAAACAGTCTCTCCAAACAGCAGGTGCTGGATAAATTTAATTTTGCCAATTAAACCAACTGCAATTGCACATTATATGTACTACTTGCAGTCGTACACCAGTTAAGTCAAGTCAAAATCCTTTGCACACTCTCGATAGGAGAGGTGCCTATATTTCTCGAATACCCCTATATGGTATATTCGTACTCGTATCTCTGTCTATGACACTCTATGTCAACATAGCCTCTAGGCCACAAACTTTCATTTCACTCCACATCCCGACAAAACTATGGAATACTTACGGATGAAGTGTATCCGTAAAAAGCAAGCATTCCTCAGCTGACATTCGCCTATGTCATTTGCCATACACATATCCGTATCACCATGCTCCTCAGATCTGGATTTGTAAGGATATACTCGTATATGTATGCTCTGACTAGAACTCGTATTTGTACAAATAAAAGTATAACTTTCGCCCTGCAATGCATTATTCATGCCGAAGAACATTTTATCAAAATTCATTAAAGCCTTCATTAAGTTTGTCCAGGATACGAATACCTAAACGCAGTCGTACGTCTTTTTACTCGAGGCTTTTGTGTTTACCTTTCTATATGTGATTTTGCATTTGTATTCGTATTCATGTTTATATTTGCCCTGCACTTCCCCCCTCAGTTGTTGGGTTGCCATTATCCTCAATGACTGTCACAAAATATGAGCTATAGCTCACCTCTGAACTTGTATGGGTTTCTGTGTGCTGACTTGTATTTGTGTCTAAGTGTGCGTGTGTTTTAGCGTTTTTCACTGTATACCGATGCTGTATAGTTGAAAAACTTTTGCATTTTAGTCACGTATTTTTTTAAAACAGTTTACTGAACACACAAAGTGGATAAAGGTAGACACACTTAATTACCTCAGAGATAGGATTATCTTTTTCATGTTAATCAAGTATAATTAAGAAATTTCATTAAAATGTTAAGCGGATACGAATTCATTACTCTCTTCTCTCTTTCCACAAAGCCAACAAAAAGAAGAAAACATCAGGAAAAAGCATGCTATATGTTATCCTGCAACGGAATGCAACACTAGCAACTCATTACCGATATGACAGATAGGGTAAAGAAAAGAGAGTAGAGATAGAAATTACGTATACGCCTGATGGGACTAGCCCAATTTGCCATCGTATCTGTTTTATCCGAATCCGAAGTTCGTTCGTTTTATTTTCGCCCATTTTCTGGATCTGAAAAGTTGTGGAAGGACAAATATTGTGGGGAAACTTTCTTTTATTCACCGATAATACTAAGCAATTACTTAGTGTACTCGAATGGGAGTCGTTAGCTGTTAAGTGTCTTTATTCTCAATTTACTCATCTTTGGAGGGTATAAGCGGATAGTTTTGGACTTATCTTTAAGTGTAGGCTGCTGATGGAAAAAGTTCAGCAATTTGTCAAGTTTGTTGGGAGCTATCGTTTGATTATTGCCCCCAAAAAGATGATAATGTGCTCGTCTATGATGGGCTGTGAAAAATGCGGCCGTGAACGTTTAATTATTCAATGTGGGACATCGCAACTAATGAAGTGGGTTGTCGGATGCGACAGTATGGTAGTGCATATTTTTCTGATATCCTTACTATCGTACTCCTCTTAATATGCACTCTGAGTGTCCACTTTATTTTCGTGATTAGCTTTCCGGTGCATCTTACACATTCGTACGTACGATGAAATAAGGACCAGAGTCGATTTTTTCAAAAACTTGCTTAGTAAGCGTGAGGTAGACTCTGATATGTATAAGATGCGATACGATTGCTAGAATTGGTGAACGGTCGACTGTTAAAATTAGGAAAAACAAAGTAAAAGCTTAGTTCAGACAATGAATGTTAGATGATTGTGATGATGCATGAATGACCTTGTCAGAATGCTTTAGCCGAATGCAACTTATCACGAACAAAAACACCGAAAAATTCATCTCGGCTTACCTACGTAAATCAGTGGCAAAGATAACCTTTTGTGCATTATACGGGTGATGAAAGGTATCTTCACTGCCTCAAACTATAGTTTCTTCCCGAGTCTAATGGCCCTAACTCGACAACCCAACCACATCAAATTTTTAAATTCATTTTTACTATTTCTGATTTTAGCCTACTGGCTCTTACGGACCGCTCTAAGCTTAACGATATTACTACAACTAACGCCTTTTGACTTTAAATCTATCCTAGGACTTATCTTATACAAGGTGGCCCAAAATTAATCACCCCATCGGAGATGATATAATTTTTGCAAATAGCGTCGTACGTCAATCATATTTGACATTTGTGAACTAGATAGCTGCAGTATACAAACAAATAAGCAATGGGGCCGATGTTTTTGACCAATAATCGGTCGGTGGTGTTAGAGCAGCGTGAATTTCGACGTCGATTTCCTAATCGTGTCGCATCAACTGGGCAAACATTTCGGCGCTTAGTTACTCGACTCGAACAGAGTGGAACCACAGGAGGCCACTGGCCTGGTCCTTCGGCTGAGAATATCACGGCTGTGGCTGCCGATGTCGCTGAGAATGAAGAAACATCAACCAGACGATGGGCCACGCAATTGGGCATTACCAGACGGACCCTACAGCGAATTTTGGTGAAAGACTTACACATGTTCTCGTACAAAGTGCAAACTGTGCACCAGTTAATACTTCCTGACCGTCAGTCGCGTGTGAATTACTGTAAAGTCATCCTCAATCTCAACAACGAAGAGGACGATTTTGTGTCGAAAATCATAATGAGAGACGAGGCGCATTTCCACTTAAGCGGTTACGTCAATAAGCAAAATCTTCGTCTCTGGGGCACTGAAAATCGGCATGTGATACACGAAGACCCATTATATCTACTCAAAGCCACTGTATGGTGCAGCGTTTATGTGGGACGAGTGATTAGGCCGTATTATTTTGAGGACGCCATCGGCGATATGGCCACTGTTGCTGGCGAGCAATACAGGGCCATGATAAATAATTTCTTACTGCCGGAAATGGATGAGCGGGGTTTGGTGAACATGTAGTTTTAATAAGACGGCGCAACCGCACACACCGCACGAGCCACAATGCATATTGTGAAGGAAGCGTTTCCTGGTCACGTAATCTCCCGTTTTGGCGACTTGGCATGGCCAGCAAGATCGCCGGATTTAACCATCTCAGACTTCTTTCTTTGGGGCTACTTAGAGTCGCGAGTTTATGCCAACAAGTCTCAGCCAATCGCAGCTCTTAAGGAGAATATTCGACAGGAATGCGAACAGTTATCATGCGGAAAGTCATGGAAAATGCAATAAAATGGGTCTATAATTCGTGCGGTTTGCTAAGAGATGGCGTAACTTGTATTATTTCATTGTTATTATTCCATTGGAACATGCATTGCAAAGCTACTGTCATTGTACGTCATTTCAGTATATGTCATTCATTTGAAGCGTAAACAACAATAATTTTTTTTCACTCAAATATGTCGAACTTTGTGCCTGAAAAAGTGTTTTTGCGGGGAGTTCTTCTTCATTACTTTAATATGAAGAAAACTGCTGCCGAAAGTCATCGTATTTTGGTGGAAGTTTATGGTGAACATGCGCTAGCTGAGCGAACGTGCCAAAAGTGGTTTGCACGATTTAAAAGTGGTGATTTTGGCTTGGAAGACGATGAACGTCCTGGGCAGCCAAAAAAGTTTGTTGCCAAACACAAGAAGAGCTCGCAGAATCTTTCCGTGTCACTCAAGCAGCCATTTCAAAACGTTTAAAAGCAGCTGGATATATTCAAAAGCAAGGAAATTGGGTTCCACATGAACTCAAGCCGAGAGACGTCGAAAGGCGGTTTTGCATGTCCGAAATGCTGCTGGAACGCCACAAAAGGAAGACATTTTTGCATCGGATTGCTACTGGATATGAAAAATGGATCCATTACGATAACCCCAAGCACAAAAAATCATATGTGAAAAACGACCAACCAGCCAAATCAACGCCAAAGCCGAATATCCATGGCGCGAAGGTAATGCTCTGTATTTGGTGGGATCAGATGGGTGTGATGTATTATGAGCTGCTAAAACCGGGTGGAACTATCAATGGACATCCGCTCGAAGAGAGCAGTGGCCGAAAAAGGCCCGGAATATGCGACCAGACACGAGGCAATAATTTTCCATCATGACAACGCTCGGCCCCACGTTGCTATTCCGGTTAAGCGGTTAAGAACTATTTGGAAAACAGTGGATGGGAAGTCTTACCCCACCCGCCTTATAGCCCAGACCTTGCCCCTTCTGACTACCATTTGTTCCGGTCGATGCAGAACGTCCTCACTGAAATACGGTTCACATCAGAGCAGAATATTAAAAATTGGCTTGATTCATTCTTGGCTGCCAAGCCGGCGCAGTTCTTTTGGGATGGGATCCACAAATTGCCAGAAAGATGGGAAAAAGTCATAGCTTCAGATGGGCAATACTTTGAATAATACTATTGTACATGTTTTTCTTAAATAAACGTTCAAATTTTGCCACTTGGCAGATATCATCTTTTCCACTTAACAGAAACAATTGTAACGGTCCAAATAAGGATTTCCATCACTCAAAATCATTTCTTTTTTACTTAGTAATTCAAAAACAAAACTGGATGAATCATTTTGCGCCACCTTGTATAAACAACATATTTACAAAACTTAGATGTTTTATATTTTTCCAACTTTATCGAAACTTAAGCTACATATCTACTTTATTGCGGTAAAATTTACCACAACAAGTCCTACTCTCTCCCTTTCCCTTTGACTTCACTCATCCACATTCTTTTCCGTTGGTTCTTCAAAATCCTAGAAATGTGGTGGACAGCCATGGGTCGGTCCATCAGCCATTGGTGCACCCTCCTAGTATCCTGAAGGATCAACCACAGCAGGTAGGACGGGCGGTGCATTGAAGTAACCATTTGGAGGAAGGCGCGAGACCAGAGTCCAACGTTTTAGTGAACAAGGGCCATTCACAAAGTCGTCGGCACTTGCCCTTGTGTTGTGTTGTCTCTCCTATCGGGTAGATTCCTTAGCCTTAGAAGGCATCTCCGCTCCATCACGGTCTCTTCTGCCTGATCCGCTTTTTGCCCCACCCGTTCATTTTATGTCCGTTGTTTCCTTGGAGAAATATATTAGCGGGAAGAATTGGTGGGTTCTTGAGCTCTGTCCTTCTGCTTTTATACCTGTCGGAGGGGAAAACCAATAGAGACACGAGACGAAGAGACGGGAGTCCCGGCGGAGTGACGGACGGTCACCTTAAGCCCAACGTTGTACGTCTAGAGCCAGATGAACGGTCTGGAACCCTCTGCGTATAATAAATACACAAAGCCACAGAATCAGGCGAACTGCCACAGACGATCAATTTGGTGACGGGCGGTCACCACCTTAAATACAAAAAAAAAAAAAAAAGCAGAAAATAGAATTGTAACAAAAGTGTTGTAAGGAATGGACCTCTAGTTGCGCGGCTCACATTTAATTAATTCTTGACAAGAGGTTTCTCCGGGATGTCTTTATTGCCATCACTCCGCAAATAAAGCGTTCGTTTATAAAGTGACAACAAATTTATAGTCTATTTTTTTCTCGACGGGATATTGGGTGGTATTTCTTCCGACTTATTTGTAGCATATGGTTTTGCACTTCCACTCGGAGCAAAAAGTGCATGGCGCCTAACACCCATTAGTCTATTGTGGCATTTGTAGTTTATTTAGCATTTAAAAATATAGTTTTCCCTGAATCCAGCCCAGCTGAGCAGCCACTTGGTTCAGCAAACGATATTGCTGCCATTGCAAATTTCTCCTCAGGGAATTTTCTGTTCGCCAGAAAATCCAGGCGACAGATCGTCACACGAATCCCAACCATCGACTGTGTGGCTCGGTTTTTTTTTTTTAGTTAAATCGGTTTGTGTTTGTTATTTTGTTTTCTTTTGGTTTTTCCGGTAGCCCGGCAATTGAATAAATTTAGTTTGTTAGATCAGGGAAAATTGTGCAACAACTTAGCCTAGATATGCCTCTTAATTTATTTTAACTACAATATAATCCAGGTGGCGAGCACTTGTTTTCTTTTGCTCCGAGTGGTCACCATCTCGATTGCGTTTTCGGGCGCCTCGCAGTCGTCATCATGTTGCACATGCACCTCCTAAACATGAACGAGACCATCTAACGTCGGTCTACTCTCGTGATAACGAGCCTCTACACGAAACCCCCTAGCGAGCCCTAAACTATTGTACTTATAACCTGGAGGCGCTACACAAGTAACGCACCGATCTAGGAGAGCGTATCGCCTCTCTTCACTTCTATAAGCCACTAGTATTCGGTGTACTGCTTTTCGGCATCGATCCTGTCCCTGTCCACAATTGCAGGGTCAAAACGAAAGAGCTCCTCAGCACTGGCGACATACCCATCGTAGATGAGCCGCTTTTCCCTCGCACCGCGTTGGCGGTGGTATAATACCGGAATACCATCCCTATTTTGTACTAACCCTTTAGTGTCAATATGGAGAAATGTTTCGGGCGGGATAAAGCCAGATTGAAGTGTACTCTCGTGGTACATAATATTTGGGGTAATATGCGCAAAGATCGGGCTATTATCGTTCATCATCGAATCACCTTAATTAGAAAATTGTCAACCCTGTTTAGTCCAGCTCCCTTGTAAAGAACTTTGTTCGGATAATATTTGATGTACTCACACTCTGGTGTTCTGTACAATCGAAGACATGTTCTAAGACACTGCCTCTCAAACATACGAATCATTCCCATGTAAGGCGGTGCAACATTAAACCAAACCGGATAATCATACGCCATGATTGGCCTGATTAGGACCACGTAGCATATGACTTTCACCCTGAAATCAAGTTGACTGCTTTGAAGCAATTTTCTTACCAAAGCTAAAGCCTTCTTGGCCCAAGCCAGACAAGCATCTATCAAAATTGTAATAATTATCAAGCCAAATACCAAGATACCTAACTGCGCTTCTCACCGCTATCTAGTGGTTGTCTATGCTGTCCAATGATGGTCAAATTTCGCCAGTTATTTCTGGTAACCCAAAAGGCCTTTCTCTATGGAGTTCTAAGATCTGTTTCTGACTTTTGGAAATTGATTTTCAATTTCCAATCATAGCAGTACTCCTTAATATGATCGAAGCCAAGTTGCAAAAGGGTGTTAATGATTTCGTACGCCACTAAATCATCTGCATACGTTATAGCGTGGCTGAGGGTACCTATTAAATATACATAAATCCGCTGGTCCAGATGCTATTTATCCCCTTCTTCTGAAGAGGTGTTCTTCCTCGCTGGCAAAACCACTGCGTAAGCTTTCTCATCAATCCTACTCTTTAGGACTCTTTCCGAGCAGATGAAAAACAGCATTTGTCCAGCCCGTCCCTAGAAAAGGCGAATCTTCTTCCCTCTCCTCCTACAGACGTCCTTACGTCCCTTCTTTAGAAGGTTATGGAAACGCTGATAAACAGGTCAGCTCATGAAATATCTTGGAACACGAAAACTTCTTAATGACCGCCTGTATGGTTTTCGTAGCAATAGGTCATCTTATGATCTGATGGCATGTCTCACCGAAAGTGGAACCACAGCGTACATTAATCTGGCGAAAACAAGATAGTTGCACTTGATGTTTCTAAGGCATTTGACAGAGTTTTGCATCAGGCTCTTTTGTCGAAAATGCGTGCTTTTGGGCTCGATGACTCTTTTCTTCAATGGATTAGAAATTACCTTTCGGAACGTCCAATTCAAGTTGTCTTGAACGGTTTCAAGTTTGATATTCACAAAGTAAATGCTGGTGTGTCCCAGGGCTCCGTTCTGTCTCTGACACTCTTTTTAATTTCCATTAATGATTCCTTGTCTGCTAATTCTAATCCAATTTATTCCTTTGTTAATGACAGTACTTTCTGCTTTTCATATTCGTTCCCGGACTCACGCCCATGCTGTTCGGCTGTAGAACGGGAACGGCAACGTATGTTAAGCTCATTAAATTCCGATATTAACAGCATAACCGATTGGGGAACTATCAACCGAGTGGAATTTAATGCTTCCAAAACTCAATCATCGAAACCGATAAACTTTCCATACTCGGTATGTATGTCAATGATAACTTATGTTGGAATGATCACATATGTCTAGGTTTTCTCAAACGATGTAAGAAATACTTTTCACTTTCTGATCTGGCCTCGATACATCTCTGCACCTGCTAGATAGGATTCAAAACTGTACGCTAAAACTCATAGGTGATATTAATATCAGTCAATCAATTGACACCTTCTAACACCGACGTAATGTCTCCTGTCTCACTTTGTTTGATCTCTATTTCTACCACCAGTGTTCCATTGAAATCGCCAGTAGCATTCCACCCTTCACACTTTTAACTGTAACACCCATCTCGCTTTGATGCTCACCAGTACACCCTTAAGCCCATTTCGGTCGTACTCTAAAATATCGTGACTCGTTCCTAAGCCGTACAGCTCGCTCATGGAATGCCCTGCCGATCTCTGTGATTCCTAGTCATCACAACTTGCAAACGTTTAAAAACAATGTACTTCGGCACCTGTCCTTTACTCTTCCTTAAATTTCCTTCTTTAAGGCTACACAAACCCCTTGAGCGTGCGCTCATTATAAAAAAAAAAACAAAAAAGGTTACTCGTGAGAATATTGAACAATATCGGAGAAATAACCGACCCTTGTTGTAAGCCATTTTTAATGTTAAAAACTTTACTCAAAATCACGTCATCACAACGAACTTCTTTCCCATAAACATATCGTAAATCATATAACGCAAAGGTTTGCGCATGCCCATTATGGTTAGCTTGTAGAAAGGCCCCTCTGTCAGAGGCCTTCTCCAAGTTTACCAGACAAGCATTCGTGCATTGGTTCTTGCATTTGTGCAATCCGTATTTGTGAGATCCGTTTTGACGCCGCATGAATGGTGTCGTCCCTCGCCTTAAAACCAGACACATTGTCCCCCCCCCACCCATTTCAACAGAGCTCTGCTGACTACCTTTTCGAATACTTTTCTAATATTCGGGAGCAGACTAATTGACCGAATATTAACAGGATGTTCCGTAATTTTATTCCTCTTTGGGGTATGGTGTACCACTGCTGTTTTCCAGTGCGCTGGGTAATATGCATTATTCAGCGGGTTGTTAAAAAGCGTAGTGAAAATACCCACTGCTTCCAGGGGTAGATATCTCAATTTGACGTTAGGGATACCGTCTACTCCCGCCGACGCGGATGACTTTTTCCGCGTTTGAATAGGATTGCACCGTGGTTCTCAGATCAGGATTTCGTTGCGCAGATGGAAGTGATTTGCGTAAGTTCATAGTATGCACGATTTCGAAATAAGCCCCTGGCAACTCGACTTTCTCCTGTGGGTCCTGTGATGCCGTCTCCTGAGTCGATACTTTCTGGACTTATACCCGCAGTCAGTAATAACTCTCTGTTTTCTGTCGTCTGTGTGATTCGAACACATTGGATGTCATTGGGATATTTTCGCCTGAACAATTTATTTATCTTCGGAAACATATTCGGATTACTGGATTTTATAGCCCGGCTTTTATTGCCCTAATACAGACTTATGAATTTACTGGAATTTTCCTTCATTAATTGTTTCAGATTTTTTATCACTGACTTTCGTGTTCTTATTTAAGTATCGTTCCTGTCAGTACGCCGTCTGTATAGCTGTTTCAGCCTCGAGAGCAGCCTGCTTTTGTGTGCGTATAATGCGTCTTCGGAGTGTTGTATCAGAGGGATAGTTCACTCCATAATTTGTTTAATTACAATGTCCATTTCTGTTAAATGTCGGTAAATTTCGTTGTTTGTCAGATTTCTGTTATTCGGAGTATCGATCCCGCTCGAACGCAAATTACGCTTCAAAGTTTTGCCGAAGCGTGACCACCGTACTCTACGATAATCGTAGAAGAACACATGATCATATAGTTCCAGCAGTGTTGGCTCGTTCTGGATCCGTACTGTGGCGGCGAGTCCGTAGTGGTCGCTATCGTATTCAAACGCTCGCAAACAGTTCCTAGTGGGTCGTTCAATGTTCGTCAGTTATATCCTATTGTCAATTAATGCGGGCCCCCGCCCAATTATCAAGGCTTCGCCCATTAATGACGTTGTCTAATAAAAAGCGGGAGCAGAGCATATTACTGGTCTTATCGTAAACATCTTCAGATAATAACACCTCTGAATGGTTGCTACGATTTGACCAGTTACAAGTTGCCAGTCGTAGGTCTTGTTGGCGGCTGGACCACCGGTAGTCCATACCAGGACTTAAATCACGGTACCATGGGAGTCAGGAGCCCCCCGGATTTCGGTCCGGAACTGACTTGTTAGAGGTAGGCCCCCTTGTGGGAGCGTCATGGTGGCTGTGGTTTAAACTCAAATCGCGGGAACGGGTCTAACCCATTTTATAGTTGCAAAAAAGTACTGGGTGCTGTGACCCAAAGAACAGTAAGAGGTTTTAGGTCGGCCTCGACTCATACCAAGGGTGGAACTTGTGCCTCCAACACAGTTCCGAATTGGTATCAAAGGAATGACGGAGAGCGATGGCAAGGCGTATCCTTGCTTCCTATGGATGTATAGACATCTCGTAAACGTGGTTTACGTTAAAAAATCATGGAACGTTCTGTCTGTTAATGCCAAGTTCAGAGGGGAATCGGCTGATGGGAAAGATGGGATATCCGTCGCTTGCAACTCGAGTTTGTACTCAATCCTATGTAAACCCCCCAGTTAAATAACTGGTTGCCCCTGGTATTTGGTGGATTATTTCTCCATGCCGCATGTCCGACGTTAAGATCTTCGGCCAAAAAGTAAAAATTTTCATCAAGTAACTTACGAGTACATACAAGGCTGTGAACCTTAATACCCACACTATGAATGTAGGGGAAGATGTTCAATCGAATAAAAGTTATGCTAGTAGACTTTTCGATTTCAGAATGTTAGACGTTAGACTTGTTGGAGTTAACTGAGTTATCACCTTTGCATACTATACTGGGTAACAAATAAATTTTTCCAAGTAAGATACAGCACATGAAGGACATCCAAATTCGAATTATTTGATGTCATCGGGCATCGATACACGGATTGAATCTGTGTGTTTAGTGTATACCTAGATCCCCGTTTTACCACAGACAGGTAGCAATTATCACACCCTACAACAGTGAAGCCACAACAATAAAGGATATCCCTAACTCGCTAATAGGGTGATACCTGCTCAAAAAAATGTGCGATAGTGACTTAATTAGACGCTAATGTTATACTAAAATCAGGCAGAATCAAAGTCAGATGGGTAAACTGTCGTATCTTCAAAGGAAATATTCAAGTGCTTTAAATTCGACGGCACAACACGTCACTGCAAAAGTGAGCTACACAGCTTAAAGCAATTCTTGAAATGCGGAAAAGGAACAACCCAGAGAATACCAGGCATGTTGCTGGTTGCAATAAGGCTCTGAGCACTCTCAAACCATGAAGACTGCTCAGATCAACCTGTTAGCCCGAATGACCAAAGAAAAGCAAATGGATGTTGTCCTCATCAGCGAACCATGTAGTTTTCTAAACGAATGTATCTGGGTAAGCGATAAGACAACAGAATTTGCAGTATGGAAAATCAAGAAATCGGCGGAAGGCTTCGCCAGCGCCAAGATCAATCCATCTATGGAATCCACTGCTTCAGCTGCTACGCTGCACCGTGCCTGTCCTGGGAGCAATGCCAAAACTTTCTCGATGATCTTGTAACAGATGGAAGAGGAAAAACCACGACAGAAATAGGGGAAGGTGGACCAGTAGTCCAGTGAATGTTATGTTTACGGTGATTATTGCAAAGCCAAAATGTGAACTTGAACTCAGTAGGAGCAAAACTTCCACCACGCAAGGATCACTGAAGTAAAAGAATCTTTGAGAAAATAAAGTGGGTAATCCTCTTACTCACTAAACACTTTGCTACTGAAAGTATCTTTAAACTTACGAGTAAAGTAGTTTAAGTTCAGGAAAATTCTTTAACAAAAAAGAAAATGATTATGCTCTGTACCGGAAATTTGTATGAGCATCAGGTAACAAGTGCTTCGAGTATGTCAAACGTGCTGGGTGTGGATTAATTACGTAAAGTCAGATTCAATCACCGCATACGAAAACCAATCAATGAATTGATTGTTGCTGCTGGATTATGCTGGACTACACGTGGATTCTATTCCGGGTGTTGCTACGAGTAGTTGATGAAACTGTGCTGCTGCTGTTGAACATACGAGTAAGTAGATGGGTTTACGCTGGTGTAAAGAAAAATTCTTCAGGTATTTGGGAATCACAGGTAAAGTATTTTCTACGAGTATAGTTATACTTGACCTAAAATATGGAAGAGGACTGCATGAAAAGGGCAATTAACACGTGGTTTTAGTTTTATTAATCATGAGGATGACCTATGCTTGAAAGAACTTATTGCAGAGAGGATAGGTAAGCAGTTAGGGTATTTTAAAGAGTTCAACGTTGTCCAATTTCGGATTGAAGGTTTAATAACTAAATTTTAAGAACTTAAAGTGGAGGGTGAAAGTCAACGGAGTGAGGTAGAGCAGAAATATTATCAAGCTAGGGCTAAAGGAAAGTCTTTGTTAAAAGTATTAGGCACACATCAAGGGTCAGATAATAATAAACTCTGCGATAGTCACCTTATTAAACCATCAAGCAATACTTGGAGAGCTTGTTTAACGATCTCTTCAACTAGTAGTGCTAGGCAGTGAACAAGGAAAAAAGCTATTACACTATGCGGTTATCCCACCTCTCCCGCTCCTGGTCTAAGTACTATTGCTTGCACTCAGCCACTGCCTCTGATGTATTTGTCATAGCGGGTTGTGAGTGAGAACTTTGTTGGTGCACTGTTTTCTATTGTTGTAAGGGAATAACACCTACAACAATTCGGTTCGGAAAACCAACGTCAGAACTCTGACTTCGCAGCCTTGCGTAGCATCGTCGGTGTTTGTGTTTTTTGTATGTTTTTTTTTTTTTGTAATGACTTGGGAACATAGCAAACAAACGCGGGCTAAAAAGTAATCACTTTTCTGCGTAAGTCCACGTCTGTAAATACAGACCAGGTGTTTTCGCACTTAGTGAAATACAAGTAGATCCCCACCCATACCTCGCAGATCACGCTAATCTGACGTTGCCTGGCTACGAACTAGTGCCATTATTCTTCTCTCACCGCGGTCTCGCCATTTACGTGCGTAGTGATGTAGCTTACCAAACTCCACCACAATGTAGTCCCTGTTCCAATCCGGAACTCAATTTCATGTGGTTAAAATACCATCTCCGTAAGCAAATTATCCACTACTGCTTTATTTACAGAAGCCCCAAACTGGACAGCAACTTGACATTCCACGAGTTTGATGCGCTGTCAGATTCCATTCAAAGAATTGTATCCCTGTATCCTCATACTGAAATCGTGATTACGGGCGATTTCAATATACACAATTCTGGTTGGCTTCGACATTCTGGACAGACAACACCCGAAGGACGGTGTGTTGAGATCTTCGCTGCGGAAAATATCTTAACCCAGCTTGTAAATGAGCCCACACGCATACCAGACGTTGATAGTCATACCGCCAACACCCTGGACTTGTTTTTAACCTCTCACCCTGACAAGTACTGCGTTGATGTGCTCTGCCCTCTAGACTCGTCGGACCATGGTGTCATATCAGCTAAATTCTCGTACACAGTTAGAGAAAAGATTCCTAAAAGAACCGTATGGCAATACGAGAAAGCCAATTGAAGCGGACTTAACAACTTCTTTAAGGATTTTAACTGGTCGTTATGTTTCCTCGATAACGACGTGAATGCCGCTGCTGACATGATCACAGAAACTATTCTCTTTGGAATGAGATGCTTTATCCCTCATCGGATGAAGAGTATCACACCAAAAGAAAGGGCATGGTACAACTCGAGCTGTAAAGAGGCTGTCAGGGTTAGAGAACTGTTTTTTCGGTCCTACAAGACCAACCCGACAGAGGAAAACCGAAAAAAGTTCAAACGAGCCAGAAATGACTGCAACGCCTTTCTTAAGCATGTGAAATTAAAATATGACCAAAACCTGAGGCATAAAATACTGCAATTTCCCAAAGGCAGTAACAATTTTTGGTCATTCGTCAAAAACATTAGAAATTCTGCCTCATCCTCCATTCCAACGCTCATTTACAATGACATTCCAGCTGTCGGCTCTTTGGACAAGGCCAATCTGCTTGCTGCACACTTTGCGGTTACCTCAACACTCCCAGATTGTGCTTTGTCTCCGCCTACACTTGAGTGCGTCGAATCTACAATGGGACGAATCCACTTTCGCACTCGTGTAGTAGCAAGAGTACTCAAAGATCTCAACATGCATAAATCCGCTGGTCCAGATGGTATAACTCCCCTTCTTCTGAAGAGGTGTTCTTCCACGCTGGCACGAGCAGATGGAAAATAGCATTTGTCCAGCCCGTCCCTAAAAAAAGGCGAATCTTCTTCTCTATCCTCCTACAGACCCATTGCACTTACGTCCCTTCTTTCCAAGGTCACGGAAACGCTGATAAACCGTCAGCTCATAAAATATCTCGAAACACGAAAACTTCTCAATGACCGGCAATATGGTTTTCGTAGCAACAGGTCCACTGGTGGCATGTCTCACCGAAAAGTGGAAACAAAGCGTACATCAATCTGGCGAAAGCAAGATAGTTGCTCTTGATATTTCTAAGGCATTTGACAGAGTTTGGCATCAGGCTCTTTTGTGGAAATTGCGTGCTCTTGGGTTCGATGACCCTCTTCTTCAATGGATTAGAAATTACCTTTCGGAACGTTCAATTCAAGTTGTCTTGGACGGTTTCAAGTCTGATATTCACAAAATAAATGCTGGTATGCCCCAGGGCTCCGTTCTGTCTCCGACACTCTTTTTAATCTTTATTAATGATCTCTTGTCCGCTACTTCTAATCCAATTTATTCCTTTGCTGATGACAGTACTCTCTGCTTCTCATATTCGTTCCCGGACTCACGCCCCTGCTCTTCGGCTGTAGAACGGGAACGGCAGCGTATGTTAAGCTCATTAAATTCCGATATTAACAGCATAACCAACTGGGGAACTATCAACCGAGTGGAATTTAATGCTTCCAAAACTCAATGCTGTCTGCTGTCATTAAAGCGAAATTCAAATACCCAGCTAGTTTTAGTTTTAGTTTTAAATGCATTTTATTATCTTAATCATTAACTCTTACGTACTAACAAAAAATGCTTAAATGCTAGCTTAAAATTACTTAACAATCTTATACTAACTTACTGGCCCCACACAGGCACTCTAAGCTACTCTAAATTCTTATATCTATGTCTTTCGACTTTATTTACATTTTATTTATTAATACTTATTTTCTATGCTTAAGGCTAAGAAAAGAATTTAACAAAAAACTTAGCATAACAAATACCCAGCCATTTTCCATGAATGGCACTTGCATCGTCGAAACCGATAAACTTTCCATTCTCGGTATGTGTATCAGTAACAACTTACGTTGTAATGACCACATATTCGATGTCGCTAAAAATGCTGCGAAATTTCTAGGTTTCCTCAAGCGATGTAAGAAATATTTTACCCCCTCTGATCTGGCCAGAATATGTAAGGCATTTATCCGCCCAAAACTGGAGTACAATGCCCACATCTGGTCAGGTGCTCCTAAAACATCTCTGCACCTGCTAGATAGGATTCAAAACCGTGCGATAAAACTAATTGGTGATACTAATATCAGTCAATCAATTGACACCCTCGAACTCCGACGAAATGTCTCCTGTCTCATCTTGTTTTATCGCTATTTCCACCACCAGTGCTCTATTGAAATCGCCAGTAGCATTCCGCCCATTCAAACTTTCAACCGTAACACCCGTCTCCCTATGAATGCTCATCAGTATACCCTCAATCCCATTTTCGGTCGTACTCTAAAATATCGTGATTGTTTCCTAAGCCGTTCAACTCGCTTATGGAATGCCCTGCCGACCTCTGTGTTTCCTGGTCGTTATAACTTGCAAACATTTAAAAACAATGTACATCGGTACCTGTCTTCTCCCTAAATTTCCTTCGCCCGCGCTGTGTACGAATATTTTAAGGATACCTTAAACCTTTAAGCCCGCTCTACTTTTAAAAAAAATATATATATGTATATGTATAGCAGCAGTGCATTAATCTGCTAACCAATTTTCGGATGTTGAACAACCTATTTCACCGCCGTAAATACCTGAAGTAATCTACTCCTGCACAGACGTCTGCATCCCTCGCCACAGGGTATCCCCATTCAAAATTTAGACTTAGCCTTATAAAACTGTAAATTTTAAAATTGTCCAAGCTTCAACGACATGTAATATCACTCATTCACAACAATCCGAGACCGATTGGTACACAGAAATGTTACTAGTTGAAGAGTTCATGAGATATCACAGTGCAGCTTCAATGATTAATAGTTTTGATATCACCAAAGTAAATTATATACCAGCATATGAACAGTTAGTAGCAACAAATAGCAATGAAATCCTTATTGTTGAGGAAAATTTGAAAACTTCAAGGTGGCACAAAGTGCTCACTCGATGTTCTTTGGCTGTAATTTTTTTTATGAATGAAAAAAGTTGGTTTTGCTTTTGGATTACATTTACTTGATGTCTTCAATTTTTTTCCAATAAGTCGAGAAAATGATATCGGCTAAGTGGCCGCCGCCAGAATTGATGACCATTCGGGCCCGTTTTGGGGCATTTTTCATCGCTCTTGCCAGAACTTCCGGTGATAGGTCCTCGCATTCTTGACGAATATTCTCTTTGAGGGCTTTAAGAGTCTGAAGCTTGTTGACATAGACTCGTGAATTTAAAAAAAAAAAACACAAAAAGGTGTCTGGAAAGGTTAAATCAGGCAATCTTTCCGGCCAGTGCAAATCGCTAAAACGAGAGATTAGGCGACCCGGAAATCCAGTCCTCAGAATTTCGGTTTTGGCTCGTGCAGTATGCGCCGTTGCTCCATCCTGTTGGAACCACAAGTTCTCCAGTCCCAATTCATCCAAGGAGAAAGCCGTTGAACATGACTCTGTAGCGCTCGACGTCTAAAGTAGTCATTTGGCCGACGGCGTTTTCAGAAAAATGTGGCTCGATGACACACAATGCAGTAACATGGTGGGTGTAATGGCTTTTTTTGGCAACACGCGGATTTTCGTTGCCCCACAAGCAATAGTTTGGCTTATTCGCATATCTACAGAGATGGAAATGGGCCTCGTCGCTCACGATGATTTTCAATGATTGTCTCCCTTGAGGTCGAGATTAAGGATGGCTTGAGCATAAGTTATACAGGCTTGGTGGCCAACAGCTAACAGCTAATGCACTGCATCTGCATCTGCACTTTGTAAGGGAACGTGTTACAGTTTTTCACTAAAATATTCTGTAAAGACCGCCGATTGACGCCCAATTGCGTGGCTCGTCATCTGATCGATACTCCGGGGTCCTCTGCGACATCTTCAACTACTGCTGCGATATTCTCAGCAGAACGGTTACTCCCGGGCCGGGCAGACTTGGCACCATCTCGTGTTTAATCATACTATTCTAGGCGAGCGATTAAACATCGTAGTGTTTGTCCAGCTAGTGTTGGACGACCGGGAAATTTGCGACGAATTATTCTTTAGGAGTATAGCGATTCATGTCTTGTTGACGTATATTTTGTACCTGTTTACGGGGCCCCCGTCCAATTATCAAGGCTTCGCCCATCAATGACGTTGTCTAATAAAAAGCGGGGGCAGAGCATATTACTGGTCTTATCGTAAACATCTTCAGATTGCAGCCTCTGAATGGTTGCTACGATTTGACCAGTTACAAGTTGCCGGTCATAGGTCTTGTTGGCGGCATGACCAGGACATGGTACCGTGACCATGGGAGTCAGGAGCCCCCCGGATTTCGGTCCGGGCCTGACTTGTTGAGGTAGGCCCTCTTGTGGGAGCGTCATGGTGGCTGTGGTTTAAACCCAAAATCGCGGGAAGTGTCTTCCTGTTGGTTTGACCCATTGTAGAGTTGCAAATAAGTACTGGGTGCTGTGACCCTAAGAGCAGTAAGAGGTTTTAGATCGGCCTCGACCCATACTAAGGGTGGAACTTGTGCCTCCAACACAAGTTCTGCTTTGGTATTATACTATTAATGTAGGTAAGCGATGGCAAGGCATATCCTTGCCCCCATGGATGTATGGGCATCCCGTAAACATAAGTCTACATGACAGGTGGTTTACGTTAAAAGCCAGAGACTAATGTACCTGTTTACATCACCAATGTCAAAGTAGAATTGACATTTGACATTTGGAAAAATTATATCATCTTCCGATCTTTTGTGCCACCTAATATAGTGGATCAACCAGGATTAATTCATGTTTCAGAGGAAGGTTTAAGAGCTTTAAAGTCAGCAGTTAGCAATTCGGTCGGGGCTTTATAAGCAACGAAAATTGCACGCACGAGAGCTTCAAACTTCACCCTTGGGCGCGCGCAAATTATAAAAAAAAAAATCCAGGATTGTCATTGCCACTTTAAAGCGATTTGTCGCAAGGAGACGAGCTGTTAAAAGAATTTTGAGTAACAATGGGTCTAATTCTGTGAACTACAGGGACTCCGTAAGTTGAAAAAAATAGCAGAATCAGTTCATAAACATCTAGGTGACGAGGAAATTCATTGGGAAGCCATACCTCCACATGCACCTCATTTCGGAGACATTTGGGAGGTCGGTGTGGCCAGATTTCACCCCGGCCGAGTTACGGGGCAATCACCCCAAGCTTTTGAGAAATTAATCACTTTACTTTGCCAAATAGCGATATGTGTAAATTCTTCCTTTGACTCCAATTTTAAATTGTAAAGATAGTTTAGAGTCATTGACTCACAGGCGGTCCAGAATTGACATTACCTGAATTGAACTTATGCGATTCGTGTATTCGTGCTCTTTCTCGCATGCAGCTCAGTGATCTTGTCTTATTAGTAAGCCACAACTGTAGTTAAAACCCACAGATGACCTCATTCGAGTCGATGAGATACGAGCGAAGTCCTGTGAGATCGACATTACTTCTTCCTAATGACGATTAACATGTTTGAAAGTTTGAAGTCTAGAGAAAATGAAGTGATCGTTTTATTTGCTACTTAAACAATTGCCTTGGCTATCTGTTGGGAGAGTTCCGCAGCATGTTAAAGCGATTTTTTGTAGGATCGGAAGATAAAGTCTTAAACATGATCCTTGAATATCAATTTGATTTTTACATGATAAATAAAAGCCTCTACTGGACGGTCGTATGACATATTGTTAAACTCTCCAATTTCCACTGATATATTATACGAGTACATGAACAAAAAAAACATTGTTCTACTATAGAAATATTTTCGAAATCTCTGCTCCTGTAAACTAGACCTCATAATCATTGCGATTGGAAATACCACTGATAATAAATTCACTTCCGTCATTTAATTGGAAGTGGCAATGTTTTATTTATTCCCCGTGGTGAAAGACCAGCTTTCTGAATGCAATGCAAATTGATACCAATTTGTAAAATCCATTTATTTCAATTTTTTTCTTTCAATCAAGAGGAATGAAGCCACCAATCCAATATGGTCGTGTACTCTAAATAAGTGTAGGTGCTCTCCGAAATGTAGCCAACAACCGGCACATTATTTTACGAAAACCACCACCATCCTTATAGCCCATTTTCACCCATTTCCGCCCACAACACCTACTTTACATCCAGCTTACATATGCGACAACCCCGACATCCCCAACATCCCCGACATCCCCGATATCCCAAACATCCTCGGCATCCTGTCGACGTGCTGTATATTAGAATTGTCGAAATTGATCAATATCATTTGCAGTAATAAAATTGTTGAATTTATCGTCGAAATTTATGGCGATTCGATAGAAAATTTATAAGAACAAAACGCATCCATAAACCCCGTGAGAATGGGTCTGCGTTCAAATTGGGGTTGGAATTGGGGGTCATCGTTATTCGTATGAGATACCCTGGTATCCTGTTCTCCTTAAGTTTACAATTTTGTATTTATGGGCCCATAATCCGAGTGGAGAGGCAAGCTTTTTCTTCTGGTGCTCGTATGATATATGTACGAGTATATAACATAATATAACCATAACCGATGGCCACTTAAAAGAACGACACAGTGTGTTTGCTCTCTGAAAGTCCCATGTTCTTATGTCCCGGTGTCCCCATATCCCATCATTCCGTTGCATATGTGTATAAATGTGCAGAGATCTGTCTGATGAAGGACGCAACATTATGTCCCATGCGATTCAATACATTTGGATAGAGGGTAAAATACTCATGAAAACGCCAAGCACACTCGTATACTTTGATGACGCTTGTTCGATGTACGACCACAAGAGCATGAGTATGAGTGCGTTTTTAAGGGTTCTAATAACTTTTACTCGTGACATTTTGGTTATTTTTAACATGCACATGCACATGCACATGCACATGCACATGCACAATACCCAGCGCTGGATCAAAAGGGGGGAGTTTTCCATTTTTCGTTTTTAAGTTTTCAGTTTTCAGTTTTTAGTTTTGACTACGAGTATAACCTAAACCCCTACAAGGGTTTCACGTCTATCCTACTATGGAGGGTTTGAAAAATTTAAGAACTCGAAAGTGGTACTCAAAGGAAAAACTTTACTTCTTCTCGTCTGTGTGTGCCTTTGCAGTTTGCCCTTGCACCCACAGAATTTGTACAAACTTTGTGCGGATTGTTTTTTTTTTTTTTTTTTTTCTATTTTCTATGCTGTGGTCCTCACACCCAATACCTCTACCCGCAACCATTTTTCATTCGAAGAGCTCTACTAAAATAAATGAGATATTCAAACTTTTAAATTTAAATAATTTTAAGTGGGTAAGTATGTATGAGAGACTGACGCCCCCAAAAATGCGTCGAGCTTTGTGAGGAGACAAATATGAGTCTTTCTCTGGTGGATATACTCGTACCATGTTGATGATGACTGCCGTAGTTTAGACAAAAAGAGGTCCCCGGGATACAGAGACATGGGGATAGATACTTCACTTGGACTTTATCTGTTTATACCAGTACCCAGACTATGGTTGAGTTATTAACACAAAAATAATAATAAAAGAAAGGAAACTAGAAAAAGGGTCATAAGTACAACGATATCAAGTCCTTGTGCTACATTCCATTAAAATTTTTGAAATCATCATTTGAAATAAGTTTACTTTGTGCAAGGATAGGCGAGTTGAAAGTAGAAAGCTCTGGGTCTCGGTTCTTGCACCGAATAGGGGAGCAGTTTTACTCTTTTGTACTTTTGTATAGTGAAAAAGGGAAATAGACTCTCCAGAAAGTGCACTCTAAACGAAGGCTATGAAAGTCTTTTAAGTC
The DNA here is from genome assembly GCA_963966105.1 of Volucella zonaria. NCBI lineage: Eukaryota > Metazoa > Arthropoda > Insecta > Diptera > Syrphidae > Volucella > Volucella zonaria. The sequence goes on along the minus strand of OZ014532.1, from coordinate 98,421,807 downwards.
AAGTCTTTGAGAGATTCCTTATGGAGTATCCTATTCGTAACTAGCTAATACGCTTTACGAGTAAGTTAATGTGTATGAAGGTGAAGTAATAGCAACGGTGTCACAGCATGCCGGGAAGCATATACATAAGTGATGTGTCACAGTTCTCAAATTATAGCCTGGAAGGTATTTCAATGAGACAGAGTTTGTCAAACTAGCTGAGCATGTGGAAAAAAAATTCCTTCCTCTGGCCGAAATAAATACCAAAATACCAACTGCAACCGCCATTGATTTCTGAATAAGCTTTAGCTTTTAGACGTTTATACCGGCGGACCTGTATCGTGCCTGATTGGGAAACTATTGATTGCTCAGAACTTGGTCTGGGCCAGTAGCACAACAATCAGTCACGATGAGGTGCTGGTTTTACGGGCAAAACGTCGTAGTGTTTGCCCAACTATTGTTGGACGACCGGGAAATTTGCGACGAATTATTCCGCGTTCTTTAGGAGTATAGCCTACGTCATGTCATGTCTTGTTGACGTGTATTTTGCACCTGTTTACGGGGCCCCCGCCCAATTATCAAGGCTTCGCCCATTAATGACGTTGTCTAATAAAAAGCGGGGGCAGAGCATATTACTGGTCTTATAGTAAACGTCTTCAGATTGCAGCCTCTGAATGGTTGCTACGATTTGACCAGTTACAAGTTGCCGGTCATAGGTCTTGTTGGCGGCATGACCAAAGGTAGTCCCTACCAGGACATGGTACCGTGACCATGGGAGTCAGGAGCCCCCCGGATTTCGGTCCGGGCCTGACTTTTTGAGGTAGGCCCCCTTGTGGGAGCGTCATGGTGGCTGTGGTTTAAACCCAAATCGCTGGTACGGGTATTCCTTTGGTTTAACCCATTGTAGAGTTGCAAAAAAGTACTGGGTGCTGTGACCCTAAGAACAGCAAGAGGTTTTAGGTCTGCCTCGACTCATACCAAGGGTGGAACTTGTGCCTCCAACACAGTTCCGAATTGGTATCAAAATAATTGTGGCGAGCGATGGCAAGGCGTACCCTTGCTCCTTATGGATGTATGGGCATCTCGAAAACATAAGGTCTTATGATAGGTGGTTTACGTTAAAAAAATCCAGGAACGTTCTGCTGGTTTTACCTCCTCGTGGTGGTCACCGGCCAACTATTTGCGTATCCCTATATACGTAAATAGGCTAAAGTGTGCGACAGTTGGCATTCTTCGTAACTGAAATCAAAACCGCTACTGAAACAGACACTACGCCGTGGAAAAGGAATGAAAACACATTGACGACATTTGGCTATTGTACCCGGACAAAGATTTCTGATTTCTGGAATGTGAAGACGCTTCTCGACAACGGAGGTTGTCACAAATAAATTTTGAATAAACATGAAATGTAAAATACATTAATTATTTTCGACTTAACGAATATAACAACTCTGCCTGCTGTGCCGTCCCTGCTCTAGATCTATGAATTAAAGTGACAGATGAGCACTCGGCCACTTTGAATTAACTGCTGAAAGGGAACGGCACACTAAGTAGAGGTTAAGCAATTTTAAAAATGCACAAATGGTTAACAATTGAATATTTCAGATAATAAAACTCAAAAAAACACAAACGAGTTTTATTATTTTCCCAACAGAAAACATTTTTTATTATTGTGTCTTGTGCGCCGACACAATTGATTGCCAAGCCAAAAGGGGTTACTGAGGCAATGTCCCCAAACCCGAAGCCAAAAAGCCGCCGAAGGAACGCCATCAACCCCTGAAATGGAAGAAAGTGATCTCGATGAATCCGATCATCAAAAAATTACCGATACAACCCTTTCAGCAACTCAGGACATCATTTGCACAAGTAGAAGCGGAGAAATGCAGCCTACAACGGGAACTTTTAGTCATGCAAGCAGCTACACCGACTGCAGTGAGTCATCAGAGCACATCGTCTGCACCACCAACTGCACTACCAACTACTTTATCGCTTCCATCTCTGAACGCCGTTACAACTAAACGACCATCTCAGAATCGGAATCTACATTTCACAGGTAGGTGCTGCTAGCCACGTGTCTGAAGCGACCGTGCCATTCGGTCCACCAAATTTGTCCCTGATAAGTACTACAGCGCCCACAGTTATACCATCTATTGCGCACCATCATTCCCTGCCGTCCAGCAATTGAGTCAGCCTACTTACAAATTATATGCTTTGGCACAATTCTCAGGATCCCCAGAACGATGGGCTATGTTCTCGGTAGCATTTAACGAAATAACAAGCACATATCGTCGCTACGAGTATGTGACATTGGTGTCGAATATGACTTTATCTTCTCAATTTAAAGTAGGATAATGTCTTCCGTGGAGTTGAAATTCCGTAAGATGAGTACTCGTGACATCGATGGCTTTATGTTTTGGCAGATTTTGTGGCCAAAACCTTTGTGACACTTATGATATGCTAGTTTAAAAAAATTAAAAAGCACGCTTTAATGATCACATCGAACTAAAAAACGAAAAATAATTTTTAATACATTATTAATTATTTTTAGTTTTTTAGTTCGATTGATCATTAAAGCGTGTTTTTTTTAGTTTTTTTAAACTATATTTTTAAAATGATAATTACTTAAAAGTTAAAGTTACTCCTAATAATTCTTTTCGATGCAAAGAATAAACGCATTTTTTTTTGTTAAGAATATTGACTGTGTTAATGTTTTTCGTGTTCAAAACATTTATTGATTAGACTGAACATACCTACATAATATGTATATACAACAATTTATCGCTACCTACATAATTGAGTTATTAAAAATAAAATTGTTTAAAACAGTAAAGATTTTGTATTTATTTGTATCAATTTGTTTGTATATTTTAGCCTAAATCCTATGTCCATCGTCAATAAGGAAAAATGCTGAAATAGTTAATCCTATGTACACTTTGATGAGATAGACTTGTTCTACACTCAAAATATATATGAACAATAAACCTATTTCCAAAAATCAATTAAAACAAAAATGCTTCTTAAAAAATCTAGTGCCGCTAAAATCCAGCAAAAAAATTAATATATATGTTTTTTACGCCAAGCTGTTTCATAAAATAGTTTAGTAGTAAACACATTTTCAAATTTTTAAAATTATGACTTAGACTAGTTCTACATTGTAGCGACGATATAAGTACACCGATTTGCAAAATCTGTCACGCTTACAAAAGGCTCTCAGTGGTGAAGTTGAGCGCCTCGTGGAATCATTGCTCATACATCCGAGTAGCGTCAAAGATGTAATGAGCACATTAGAGTTTCATTACGGACCTCCCGAGGTATTAATTAGAAGACAATTATCAAAAATTAAAGCTTATCCTATTATAAAAGAAACGCAGACCAGCGAAATAATCAATTTCAGTACCGTAGTATCCAATCTGACTGTTCGTTTGGAAAATGCATCTGCGACGCCTCATCTGAACAATCCATTTTTGATAGACCAGCTGGTGGACAAGTTGCCGGTAAGCAAGAGAGAGGAATGGGTCAGGCATATCACCGCCACGTCATCTATTTATCCAACCGTCCGACAATTCAACAATTGGTTGAGACAAGTTGCCGCCTATGTATCAATAGCTGCGGATATACAACCAAATAACGCGGTTACATCACAGGACAAAAAATCAAAGTATAATTCTGTTTATGTCTTGCGTGCCAAGGGGAACATTTGTTATACAAATGTTCACATTTTAAAGGTGTCACGGTTGCTGATAGATGGACCATCGTCAAATCAAATCATGCATGTTTTTCGTATTTAAGTTCCGGGCACTCAGTCTCAAAATGCCCACATCGTTGGGAATGTGGTATTGCATATTGCCGTAAATATCATAATCGACTACTACATGACTCCAGCAGAGATAATTCGCCACAACACCGTCCGTTTAATGTCAATCAATCTAATACGACCAGTAAACCCAATACGGTTGCAATTACCCGTAATCAGCCAACGATTCAAGCACCACCGCAGCAGAATGTAAGCAAAGCATTCATGCAATAGTTCATAGAAAATCTCATAAGCAAACACTATTCAAATTCATTCCTGTGAGATTGACAGGACCAAAGGGAACGTGCACTGTTATAGCATTTATTGATGATGTTGCAAAGATTACACTGATCGAAGAGGATGTAACAGATACCATTGGCATAGCGGGTAACTCAGAACTTTTGTCATTGAAATGGATTGGAAACAAAACAACTAGTGAAATGTCACAACATGTTGACTTAGAGGTGTCGGGTGTAAATGAAGGTGCATCTGAACATCAAATGAAGAACGTGCGTACTACAAGAGCTTAAACTTGCTTGAATTTAGGAAACAGTTTTCGAAATTGAAAGACATTCCTATTGAAGACTATACGGATGCCGTTCCTAAAATTTTAATTGACATGCCACACATAAATTTAGTATGTCCAATGAAAGTGGTTAACCTTGATGAGAGTTTCTCTGCACATAGTACGAAATTGGGATGGATTCTTTACGGGTTCAACGAAATGATAACACGGTGGCAATTGTCAACTACTACAATAGATGGAGTGAAAAGTGACCTCCTTGACCGCCAAAATGCGCTGCTACTGCAAAAGAGGTTATGGTGCCTTGAAGTCCGTTCATATTTAGGCAGACATGCCAAATTTCAGGGCGATACTGTCTTTAGTTTTGTTTTGACAGCTGATTGTTGTTGACGTGTTTGGCATCATGTTGAGTATGGACAAAAGCGATTTTCATTCTCCCATAAAACATTATTTTTTGAGAGGCAAAACGGCGAAAGAAACAAAAGAAAAGTTGGATAAATATTATGGGGTTAATGCTCCGTCAGATTACACCGTCAAATATTGGTTTCGAGAGTTTCGTGGTGGCCGCAACTCCACTACCGATCAAGTCCGCAGCGGCAGGCCCTCCGATGCGGTTAGAGAGGACAATTTCAAAAAAATACATGAAATGGTGTTGGCTGACCGCAAAGTGAGGGTGCGCGAGATAGCAGATACCACAAAGATTGGTACTGAGCGCACACTCCATATTTTGGGCAATATTCTGCATATGAAAAAGTTATCCTGCCGCTGGATGCCGCGCATGCTCACTCCTGACCAAAAACACGAAGGCGAGAGCACTTCGAAAGTGTATTTTTACTTGCTGATGCGGAATCGGGCGGACTTTTGGCATCGATTGGTAACTGGATTTGGATCCATCGGACTATTATCTCTTCCCAAACCTCAAAAGATGGCTCATCAATAAAAAATTCAGTTCACGCGAGCAAATCATCGACGCCACGGAGAAGTATCTTGCAGACCTTCCGGAAAATTACTTTTCGGACGGGATCAAGAAGTTGGAAAATCGCTGGAACAAGTGTATCAAACTAAAAGGGGACTATATTGACTAATATAAAAAAACATTTAAAAAAAAGAAAATTTTTAATTTCCAAGGAGGTCAGTTTTCGCTCCATCTAGTATGTAGAGCAGAAAGATCCGCTATCCAATTTTCATAAACAGGTGGCCGCGTATTTGTCCATTGAGAATTTTGCAATGAAGCCATATAAAATGATATCATCGGAGGTAGATAAGCGAGCTGAATTTATATTACGCGACACAACGATATAAGACTGAACTTTTGTGGACAGCTGATAACATCGCGTTGACAGAAAGTTATACAACTGCAGTGCAGCGATTAGAAAATGTAGAAAGGAAGATGTCAAACAATAATGAATTGGCCGAATGGTATAAAGGTAAGATTAATGAATACGTACAAAAAAATTACGCCCAAAAGCTGCTACCTCAAGAACTATTAAGCAATGTAAACGAGCGTGTTTGGTATTTACCTCATTTTGCTACTGCCAACGTTAATAAAGGGAATAAGCTTCGTCTTGTTTCTGACGCAGCCGCTGAGTCTGGTGGCATGTCACTTAATACAGTTCTAATGAAGGGTCCTGCTTCTTATCAACCACACCCACTTTTATCAATTTTATTTCAATTTCGCCAAGGAAAGGTAGACATATGCGCTGACATTCGCGAAATGTTCCTACGAATAAAAATAAGGAAAAAAGACCAAAATGCTCAACGGTTTCTATGGAGGGGCGGTAACCAGAGGATACAGCGTGTAGTGTACGTGATGACAGCGATGATATTCGGATCGGAAAGCTCGCCCTGCTCGGCCCATTAAGAACCTTAACGCCATAACATCTGAAGAGTTAAATTCGCAGGCTTTATCGGCTATTGTGGATCGCCACTACGTCGATGATTATGTCGATAGTTTGAAGATGAAGAAGCCATCGCTACAGCTAGGGCCGTAGTAAGTGCACAGAGTAAGGCCAGTTTTGAGTTACGTACGTGGCTTTGTATCGAACTCAATGAAATTTTGCAATGCATTTTATAGTGCCCCAAGCGGTATTACAAGGGAAAAGACGGCCAACAAAAAGCCAAGTGTTAGGATTTGCCATGTCTATATTTGATCCCTTTGGGTTGTTAGCAAATATTAAGATATTCTCAAAGGTTCTCTTACAGAAGTTGTGGAAGACAAAAACTGATTGGCATGATCCAGTGCCAACGGAAATATATGAAAAATGGTTTAAATGGTTCAAGGAATTGGCCAAAATTAAAGAGCTGAAGATTCCAAGGTGCTACCATTCTCACTTCACAAATGCCTGTACCGATATTCAGCTTCACATATTCGTGGATGCAAGCGAAGTCACAATGTCAGCTGTTACTTACTGGCGCATATCATATGAAGGCGAAGTCAAAGTAGAATTTGTTATGGGAAAAACAAAATGTAGCCCTATCAAGGCATTGTCTATACCCAGGCTGGTTCTAGGCATACGATTAAAATATGCAATAATAAAAGGGCATAATGTGAACATAAATTCATTAACACTCTGGTCGGACTCGAAGACAGTCATTCATTGGATTCAATCAGATAGTCGCTGTTACAAGCAGTTCGTTGCACATCGGATATCTGAAATATTGGACTCATCAGATGTACATAATTGGAAGTGGGTACCGGGAGCTCATAATCCAGCGGATGGGGGTACAAAATCACAGTTAATAACGAAGTCCGCGAACGACTCGATATGGTTAAGTGGTCCATCTTATTTATCGCGGCCTATCGAGGAATGGCCCGAAATGCCTACTGACACCAAGGTACATGACCAGATGGCTGAGAGGAAGTCAACGTTTATATTAACCGTAGCTGTGGATACATCATTAATCTCATTCGCCAATTACTCCAACTATTATTAGCTGCTATGTACCATGTGTTGGGTACAGCCTACTGTATTGAGGTTTAAATATCGGGATAAAAATAAATGCAAACCAACATTGTCACCATCAACAGTGCTCCCATCTACAAGGGAAGTGAAAGACGCCGAAAAGTGTCTTAAGTCGAATAGTACAGGGTGAGCAGTACGCTAAAGTCCGAGGTAGCCGTACCAAAAACTGGTCTCATATTTAAATTAACACCAACATTGGATGATGAGCAAATAATACGACTACTTAGGTGGGCGTATCGACAATGCTGACTGTGTGCAGAAGGATACAAGAAGGTCAATAATATTACCAAATAACCATCCAATGTCAAAGCTAATAGTGCGCTATTATCACGAAATGTATCAATATGAAAATCAAGAAACGATTGTGTCTGCAATACGAGCTAAATACTGGATCCCAAACATTCGCAGACTTGTCCGAACAGCCAAAATTGAATGTCAGTACTGCAAAAACTCTTCAGCCATCCCAGAAGTACATCTAATGGGTCAACTTCCCGAAGATAGACTTACACCCCACGTCCGCCCCTTTTCGTTCACGGGGTTGGATTATTTCGGGCCGATGGAAGTATCTGTTGGTCGTCGCCATGAAAAACGATGGGTAGCCATATTTACTTGCCTAACCATTCCTGCAATTCATTTAGAATTAGCCAAGGACTTATCAACAGACGCCGTGATTATTTGTTTACGAAATTTTGTGAATAGACGAGGAGTACCAGTTCGACTAAGAAGTGATCGCGGTACTAATTTTGTCGGGGCAGACAAAGAGAAATGGATAATAATTGAAAGTGCCATCGAGAACGAATGTACACGTCGTGGTATTGAATGGGTTTTCAACACGCCGGGAAATCCAAGTGCTGGTGGGGCTTGGGAGCGAATGTTCAGATGCGTTAAGCGTGTTCTGGTAGTGACGTTAAAAGAAAAGGCACCACAGGTATAAACTTTACATAGTCTGCTGATCGAGACTGAAAATTTGGTTAACTCGAGACCTCTTACGCATATGCCACACGAGAGCGAAAGCGCTGAGCCTCTCACGCCCATATTGGTGAATCTGGTGTATAGATTCACGGGCGGGGGATGTCACAAATAAATTTTGAATAAACATGAAATGTAAAATAGATTAATTATTTTCAACTTAACGAATATAACAACTCTGCCTGCTGTGCCGTCCCTGCTCTAGACCTATGAATTAAAGTGACAGATGAGCACTCGGCCACTTTGAATTAACTGCCGAAAGGGAACGACACACTAAGTAGAGGTTAAGCAATTTTAAAAATGCACGAATGGTTAGCAATTGAATATTTCAGATAATAAAACTCAAAAAGACACAAACGAATTGTATTATTTTCCCAACAGAAACACGCTATGTGTATGGGCTTCGAAGATTTGATCACGTATAAGCTTATTCAAAAGGTCTCGTCGGCTGCTCATTCGACAACCTCTTAGTTTTCCGCTCTCTATCTTGTTTGCATGATATAACACAGACACATCAATCTGAGTACCTACGAGGGTTGTCTGAAAAGTTTCCGACCGAATAAGGATTTTTTTTTATTTTTCTATTGGGTATATAACTTAATTCGGTTTTTTTTTTTCAAAATTTGAACGTTTATTTACTCAAAGTATTACCCATCTGAAGCTATAACTTTGTGGCAATTGTGGATCCCATCCCAAAAAAACTGCGCCGGCTTGGCAGCCAAGAATGAATCAATCCAATTTTTGATATTCTGCTCTGATGTGAACCGTATTTCAGTGAGGGCATTCTGCATCGACCGGAAAAAAAGGTAGTCAGAAGGGTCAAGGTCTGGGCTATAAGGCGGGTGGGGTAAGACTTCCCATCCACTGTTTTCCAAATAGTTCTTAACCGGAATAGCAAAGTGGGGCCGAGAGTTGACATGAAAATTATTGCCTCGTGTCTGGTCGCATATTCCGGGCGTTTTTCGGCCACTGTTCTCTTCAAACGGATTAATTGTGTTCGATAGCGTTGTCCATTGATGGTTTCACCTGGTTTTAGCAGCTCATAATAGAGCACGCCCATCTGATCCCACCAAATACAGAGCATTACCTTCGGGCCATGGATATTCGGCTTTGCCGTTGATTTGGCTGGTTGGCCGTGTTTCACATATGATTTTTTGCGCTTGGGGTTGTCGTAATGGATCCATTTTTCATCACCAGTAACAATCCGATGCAAAAATGACTTCCTTTTGTGGCGTTCCAGCAGAATTTCGGACATGCAAAACCGCCTTTCGACGTCTCTCGGCTTGAGTTCATGTGGAACAAAATTTCCAATATATCCAGCTGCTTTTAAACGTTTTGAAATGGCTGCTTGAGTGACACCCAAAGATTCTGCGAGCTCTTCTTGTGTTTGGCAACAATCTTCATAGAGTAATGCTTCCAGTCCTTCATCTTCAAACTTTTTTGGCTGCTTAGGACGTTCATCGTCTTCCAAGCCAAAATCACCACTTTTAAATCGTGCAAACCACTGTTCACTTTTCTTTCACTTTTCTTCATATTAAAGTAATGAAGAAGAACTCCCCCAAAAACACTTTTTCAGGCACAAAGTTCGACATATTGGAGTGAAAAACAAATTATTGTTGTTTACGCTTCAAATGAATGACATATACTGAAATGACGTACAATGATAGTAGCTTTCCAACGCATGTTCCAATGGAATAATAGAAGTTACGCCATCTAAGTTATAGACCCAATACATAGTCTCCTTGTAACTCCACACACTTCTCCCAGCGATGCTCCCATTTTTCTAATCCGTCCAAATAGTACTTGGCGTTTTTCTCTGCAAAATAATTGTTCACGAAGGTGATTGCCTCCTCATTTGACGAAAATCTCTGTCCTCTGAGCGCAGTTTTTAGATGAGGGAACAAAAAGAAGTCGCTTGGGGCTAGATCTGGTGAATAAGGCGGATGGTCAAACAGTTCAAACCGTAATTCATGGATTTTCGCCATGGCAACCAGTGAGGTGTGAGATGGCGCGTTATCTTGGTGAAACAGGATTTTCTTTATCTACAAATGTGGCCGTTTTTCCGCAATTTCTGCCTTCAGCTTGGCAAGTAATGATGCGTAGTATGCGCCTTTAATGGTTTTTCCTTTTTGAAGATAATCGATTACGATAACTCCTTTACTATCCCAAAAAAGCAGTCGCCATCACTTTCCCAGCCGAAAAAACCGTTGGAGTGGGCTCGCCCTTTGCAGTCCACTGCTTTGACTGAATTTTTGTTTCGGGCGTATAATGGTGTATCCAAGTTTCATCTACAGCAATTAATCGGCGCCAAAACTCAGATCTATTGCGCCTAAACTGAGCCAACAGAGCGTTGGAAATATTCATTCGAACACGTTTTTGGTCCAACGTAAGCAAACGCTGCACCCAACGCGCGGACAGCTTTCTCATGCCTAAATCTTGATTTACAACCTGAATGACTCGAACTGCAACCAATTTCAGACTGCTATAATTTCCAAACCGTTCCTGACAGTGAACTCAAATTTTGAAACGTGACAGATAATTTTATTATTTACAAGCCTTTTAAAGGATTTGCGTCTCAGTTGTGTTGAAAAATTTTTATCCGCGATGGAATTCAAACGTGACAGTGTGATTGCTTTATATTTGGCTGGAAAACCACAAGTAGCTATCGTTAGAGCCCTCCAGCACCTCAACGTGAACAAATCATTTGTGTCTCGGACCATAGCTTGTTACCATCATACTGGCAGCGTTGCAAAACGCCATGGAGGTGGTCATAAAAAAAACAGCAACATCGGCAGAAATGGTTCGGAAAGTGAAGGCTCGAATTGAGCGAAATCCGCGTCGAAGTGGAAGAAAAATGGCTCGTGAGCTCAACATATCGTGGAACGGATGCAACACATACTGAAAACTGAGCTTGGGCTCAAGGCATTGAAGGTCCAAAAAGCACACGATCTTGCACCGCAACAGAAAAAAGTTAGAGTCGAAAGAGCGAAGGGGTTGCTACGCTTGCACGAAAGTGGTGAGTTGCCGAATTTGGTTTTTTCCGATGAGTCGCCATTTGTTATCGAGCAATATGTCAACAAACAAAATGACCGAGTTTACTTGCCAGAGAGGTCCTTCGAAAATTTTCACCTTCGGAGGGCCACCAGAAAGCAGGCAGCACCAATGGTGATGGTTTGGGTCGCCATAACCGCCGATGGTCGCTCTTCGCTCGTATTTTTGGACCGTGGCGTCAAAATTAATGCGATCGTATACCGTGAAACTGTCTTAGAGGCAGTATTGAAGCCTTGGGCAAAAAATCATTTCGGTCGGAGACCGTGGACATTTCAACAAGACTCGGCACCGTCTCACAAAGCGCGCGTGAACCAAGATTGGTTAAAAAACAATGTTCCACACTTCATTTCTTCGACACAATGGATTGCAAATTCTCCGGATGCAAATCCGTTGAATTTCTCTGTCTAGGGTATTTTGAAGGCGAGGTTGGCACTAAAAAATACCAAGGTTTGGACCACCTCAAACAAGTACTTCGCCGGGAGTGGGCCAAAATACCGCAGAGCTACTTGCGTGCAGCATGCGATGCTGCAATATCTCAAGGCCATTATTCGCACCAAAGGTGGACATGTTGAAAACTACTAATACAATTTGAAAATTGATGTATTTTCCAACATCTTTTGCTTTGGCACAATAAAATTTATTAAAAAATAAAAAAATTATAGCACTTTAAAAAGTTGGAGTTCGAGTCATTCAACCTGTAACATGTAACAAACACGTTCTTTGGTTATTTTCATAACCTCTACTACTCGTATAGTATCTCTCTCTCTTTAATTCGGCGATCGTCTAACACCATTTGGTGAACTTTAGCAATGTTATCGTCAGTGGTTGCAATTTTTGGACGTCCCGAACGCTCATCATCTCCGAAGCTCTTACGGCCATGTTAAAATTCAGCTGCCCAAAATTTCAATGTGGTAAATGATGATGCAGAGTCCCCATACACAGAGTCCAACTCATTTTTGATTTGCGTAGGCGTATTGCCTTCAAAAACAAGAATTTAATAACAGCTCGATACTAAATTTTTTCACATTGACTCACTCAAACGGCTGTCAACTAAAAACTGCGCGTCCAAAATGAATGAAACTTCGGTGAGTAACAATCAAAAGATGCACAACTAGTATCCACTAGCTTTTGTTGACGAGTGCCGCTATCTTTACGTTGCGGAACTTTTCGGACAACCCCCGTATATTGTAGATTATGTTTTCCGCGTTCCTAAAGGACTTTCGCTTTGATTCCAACAACATACTCATACCTAACCCCAGAATGCCAGTTCTTTCTTCATGCTGTCCGCCTGTGGAATTCCTTGCCTTCTGAACTCTACTTTTGAGGCACTTGGCCAGTTTGCATAATTAGGAACTCTTTATCTTTTAAGTTCTGTAATTCTTTCATACTTTTTAATTTTTTTCCATCTTGCTATTTAAAATTTGTTAACTTAATATTAAGGCTTTCTCTAATTTATAAGATTCATCTTAATGTGAACAGCGATTTAAATATAAATATAAATATATATTATTACTAAAATTAACTGGCATTCAATTCCATGTTCTCATATTTTTAAATCTGAAAAGTACCGAATGTCATTTATTTTTTCTTTATTTTTTTAAATGTTATGAATTGTTGAAATATGCGTTTGTATAAACAAAATACAAAATAATAAACTAAATTAAACTAAAAACAGTTTTTCGTTTGTTCTACCAGCTAAATTTTGATGTGGCAGGTTTTGCAAATTATAAACTGAACTTCTATTTAGTCCAAAATGTTGTTAACTGAATTTATATGGAGAGTAAAATCTAGTAAGTCTTGTTTGCCTCCATAAATTTGCCGACGCTTATTTCGGTACGAATATAACGTGTATTTGATGTCAAAATAAAATCTATGGCAGAGGTGAGCTTTTAGTGATGACAGAAGTGACATCAGCTGGTTTCGTGGTGGCAGGCGCGTCGATGATAAATTGAATGTTCTGTCAAAATACCTTCGTTTCACAGAATCTATTATTGTTGAATGGCTTTGTTAAGGAATTCAGTGGTTTCTACTCGTAACTCTGTGTGAATACATGAATATGGGTGACACATGATTTATTGTTGGGAATCGTTGAGCTGGAATATATATTTTCGTACGTTGTATACACTTATTGACAGCAGCCTGAAATGACCACATGATTTGTTATTTTTTTAATTAACAACACTAAATCATTTGAAATGAATGAGCTAAAAATATGCGCAATTTGATGAAATGAAAGCAAGTGCAATCAATAAATCATTCACTTAAAATGGTCTTTTCAATTTCGGAATTGTGATAAAATACATGCAGGTCTTACATTTAATAATGAATCTATGCACTCAAGGCTTTGAAGATTCTTAATTGAGGAATTTCCGTTCGGGGTTATCAAAGACAACTTTGAATTTGAGAGTCACTCTGGATAGGTACTCTATATTTTTACCTTCCTGAAGAAGGAAATGCAAGTATTCGGCCCGAAAAACAACCTTGAAAACTCAAGTTTTAAGGTGTCTGTAATGCCTGATTTGATTTGATTTGAGGTATTAAAACTTATTACAAGCACGCTTAAATTCTACGCTTAAAACTAAGAAAATTAACACAGAACTGAACTATAACTATGCGTAAAACCAGGGGATTGGAGGAATAAAGACACTTTTTAGAGGCTGCTTGTTGATGTGGAGGTCGGATGAACAACGCGTAATTTATTTGACGAAGATTGTGTTTGACGAAGATTGTTACATGTTACAAACTGAAATCTGATAAACAAAGCGTATATCGGCGAAGTACGATTTAATCTATAGCATAAAACTTGATTGAAAGCTTAGAGCCTTCAGTTTGAGCAGTATGATTTTCTGAGAGATTTTATCAAGGACTTTGTTAAAATTAGCCTTTTATTTCCGGAGTCAGTAGCCCCGCTGGGGTTTTGAGAGCCGTCGTTCCACCGTTGGCCTATTAAGGTATCTTCAACGGCTTCCTCAACTCATGGGTCCTGAATCTACCGTGGAGCCTCTTTTAGACCTTGCTCTAGAGTAGCTCAAACTGATTAGAGCCATGACTGTCGAACTCGAAAACCCGGAAAAAAGCCATAAGTCGAAAGGATTAAATGATGATCATGTTCAGCAGAGTCAAGTCGAGTTCTCAATGAAATTTTGAAAAAATGTGGCGCTACAGTTTTTTTCTTTTCAAGAACTTAACACTCAAGTGGGTATGAATACACTTATAATGCCTCAGCTTGTGATAAGTTTTTTGAAAAATGCGGAGTGAAACAGTTCCCCTACCAACAAGCATCTCCAGCTAGCTACACCTTTAGCTAGTTGCCTCCAGTTTCGCACTCTAAGTTAGCTGAGGTCACCTTCCAACTAAGTCGCTGAGTCGCGGTCTTCCTTTACTGCGCTGTCCTCGTGGACGGATTCGAAGTCTTACCGGCCGGGACTTTCTTCACAGCAAGTAGATGTCGCTGTACTACCCATACAGTCCGTCATTGCACATCCCCTTCCACTCATCGTCTTTGCAGATGGGACCAAAAATCACTTGAAGAATTTTCTTCCTAAAGTGGCCAAGAGCATCCCTCATCGATTTTTGATAAAGTCAATGCCCCTGCGCTATAGAGCAAGATTGGGATATATAGCGTCACTTTGTGAAGCCAATACACTACTACTTGAGCCATGGGCACCCGTCCGAGTCAAGGCTTTGCTAGTCAATTGCCTTCTTAGCCCAAAGAAGCAGCGATTGGCAAGAGTTATACTCCGTTTGATCTCAGCGCTGGTGTCGTTG
Source organism: Volucella zonaria (assembly GCA_963966105.1). Classification (NCBI taxonomy): domain Eukaryota; kingdom Metazoa; phylum Arthropoda; class Insecta; order Diptera; family Syrphidae; genus Volucella; species Volucella zonaria. The sequence continues at coordinate 98,406,761 of OZ014532.1, read as the reverse complement.
TTTGAATTTACAGCGGAGCCTAGGTAGACAAAGTCCTTAGCTACCTTAAAGTTATACTTGTTGAGGATGACGTTCTGTCCGAGACATCGGCGATGGGTGTGCTTTCTCTTTGACTGCCTATACGTGGTCTTGCCCTCATTGACCGTTAAATCCATCTTCGCTGTTACATCTTAGCACACGCGAAAGCGCCACTGACATCACGCTACTTTCTTTCGATTGTATAAATATCATCAGCGTATGCGAGTCATTCCAAATCCAGCGGTGGAGGCCGCGAACATGGACTATATCAGCTATATTCAACCCTGGCTTCGAATAAACGCCGCGAAAAGCCGCTTTTGGAAATGATGGTCATCAGACTATTTCTAGGAACTATAACGTCGTTCAAAGTAGACATCAGCCAGTCCTCTTATAGACCCATTTCACTTACGTCCCTTCTTTACAAGGTAATGGAAACGCTAATAAACCGTAAGCTCATGAATTATCTCGAAACACGAAAACTTCTCAATGACCGGCAATATGGTTTTCGTAGCAACAGGTCCACTGGCGATCTGATTGCATGTCTCACCGAAAAGTGGAACCACAGCGTACATTAATCTGCCGAAAACAAGATAGTTGCACTTGATATTTCTAAGGCATTTGACAGAGTTTGGCATCAGGCTCTTTTGTCGAAAATGCGTGCTTTTGGGATCGACGTCTCTTTTCTTCAATGGATTAGAAATTACCTTTCGGAACGTTTAATTCAAGTTGACTTGAATGGTTTCAAGTGTGATATTCTCAAATTAAATGCTGGTATGCCCCAGGGCTCCGTTCTGTCTCCGACACTCTTTTTAATTTTCATTAATGATCTCTTGTCTGCTACTTCTAATCCAATTTATTCCTTTGCTGATGACAGCACTCTCTGCTTCTCATATTCGTTTCCGGACTCACGACAACGTATTTAAGCTCATTAAATTCTGATATTAGTTATACTATATAACTAAATAGGGAACCACTAACAGAGTAGAATTTAATGCTTCCAAAACACAATGCTGTCTGCTGTCGTTAAAGGGTAATTTAAATACCCAGCCATTATTCATGGATGGCACTTGCATCGCCGAAGCCGATAAACTTTCTATACTCGGTATGTATGTCAATGATAATTAACGTTGGAATCACCACATATTCGATGTCGCCAAAAATGCTGCGAAATGTCTAGGTTTCCTCAAGCGATGTAAGAAATATTTTACCCAATCTGATCTGGCCACAATATGTAAGGCTTTCATCCGTCAAAAATTGGAGTACAATGCCCACATCTGGTCAGGTGCGCGTAAAACATCTGTGCATCTGCTAGAGCGAATTCAAAACCTTGCGATAAAACTTATAGCTGATACCGATATCACTCAGGCAATGGACACCCTCGAACACGACAAAATGTCTCGAGTTTCACTTTGTTTTATCTCTATTTCCACCACCAGTGTTCTATTGAAATCGCCAGCAGCATACCGCCCTTCACACTTTTAACTGTAACACCCGTCTCGCTATGAATGCTCATCAGTGTACCCTCAAGCCCACTTTCGGGCGTACTCTAAAATATCGTGATTCATTCCTAAGCCGTACAACTCGCTTATGAAATGCTCTGTCTAGCACTTTATTTCCTAGTCACTATAACCTTCAAACATTTAAAACCAGTGTTCAGCGGTATCTCTCTTTCCATCCTCCCTGATTTTCCTTCGTCCGCGCTGTGTGCAAATTATAAAAAAAAAAAAAAACAATGGAAACTACTGACATCCCCAAAAATGGCTTATGGGGAGAATCACATAAATCGTCAAAGGTTCAGGTCGTCGAATCAGAGACAGCCTATTCGCAAATTGATAGCGATTTCCTCTTGAAAGGAAATTCTTTCAAATGGGGCGGAATGTTGGCGCTGAGAACTTACCCATCGTCATCACCATAACTATCATCGTAATCATTAGCTGACACATATAGCATTATGCACACACAAAACATTATAGGCACTCGTACATAAATGAATTGTACGAAGAATGTGTATGGTCAGATTTCAATCTGGCGCTCTTTGTATACCACTCGCCATATTTTCATAATTTTTGATTTCAGTTTAAATTTCAAACGTTAACAAATAACGTGCTACAATATGTGAAAAACTGTAATCAAATCCTGTATGGATGCCATCGCAACAAAAAAATAAAAAGCTCTTTTGTATTCACAACCCTTAGGGGAAACTCTGCTCGGTTTCAATTTCGGTCGGTTTCAAAGTGCACATTTCGTCGTGTATCGTAACTCAAGTATATTTCGCATTATTCGCAACCGTTGTCAACCAGGATCTTCCTATCCTGTTAACCAGGAGTTAATAGAGATCCCCTGGTTGACGGTTTGCATCATTTTGCAGATTGAAAACGTCAAGCTTAGTGTGAAGGGCAGATAGTTGCATTTGCAAAATGGCTACTTTGATTCACTTCATTTCCTTGCCAGGCATAGATTTCAGTGGCAGGGATAATGTAACAAGCAATTGCTACTCCAGCCAAGGAGACGATTTCCTTGCAAAAAGACATCAGACGCTCAATGGCATCAGCAGCAGAGATTAAAAGATTTCTAGCTGTCATCAGGTACTGTGTACGTTCACTTATTGAACTATCTTTGGCACTTCAGTTTGTGTCAGATTTTGGCTTAGCCGCAGATGTAAGAATTGGCAAAGTTACCATTACCATGCCGGTGCCTGACCAAACATACTTCATAAAGAATTTCTCCAACATCACAAACCATAACCGCTGTGTAAATATTGTGTTCATTTGGTTCACCAATCGGTTATAAGGTTGACGTAGTTGTAAAAGTTCCACCTTATGCCCACCGTAAATGGCTATTTCTTCGGCATTTGTGATGATCCGCGAATGGATGTGTCTTAAGTAGCCATAACGATTTGCTTCTTCCGACTCCGGCCTTCATTTTCTGTGAGGATCGCATTAGGACGAATCCAATGAGCATTAAATCAAAGCATGGCTTTGTCGAAGTACTGTATAAGTGTGCAATTGAAGTTGCAAATACTGGTATGTCTTCAGTTAGTCTATGATCATCATTCTTAGTACGCCTATCCAAATTCGAACCCCATAATAATTTTGATTCCTAAAATACAGTCGATACGAATGCCTTACCAGTCTTCTTCTGACAGTCAGGCTAATTTACTCTCCAGATACTACATCATTGAATTGATAATTGTGGCAGGTATCGCAATGCCAAATCATTTTAACAGCATCAAGGCAATTTGTTTGACATCTTTGCGCACTATAAACTTGACAACGGCACCTTCTAATGCTGCAACATAAATGCTGAGGAAGGTACGCGACACCAGGCAAATTGTATGTACTCCCAGCAGTCCGGTTTCATAGCACAGTGGCCTTGGTATCATCATTTTGAGCAATTATTGCAGCTGAGCAACAAATTCCCAGTTAAGGCCGGGAAATACTTCATTCTTTTTCTTTGATGCCACCAAGAGTTTGTCAGCGTCAGCAAACTTTGAGTTTTCGTCACTAAAGATGTTCTTTTGCTCGTCCTTTGTCTGAGGTGCAAGTTTATTGTTGTTTCCCTTGTGTTGAAAAACCCGGTTTTTTTTCGGAGATTTACCTGTTTCTCCTGCTCTTACTTTTCCACCATTATGGCAGCACCGACCAATACTTAGCTGAAGCCCTGGGTTGTATAACCGAGTTCATCACACTTCTGGAGAGCCTGGTCATAGTTTTTCGATAAGACGGTCATCGTTTTATTTGGTTAGTTGGTTCTAGTCCTTTCTCGAGCTTAAAGTGTTTCGTTTATTTAATGTCGTGTATATGTAAGTTTTGTAGGTTTTAGTTTGTCGATATAGAAGAAAGACGCGTTGTTTAGAGGCACGCCTTTTTAAGTATCCACCAAGGATGGCAAAGAGCTTACTTTGTAAACCTTAGTCCGCTGGATGGCATGAATTGGAGCTTCGCTTCATTTCATTTTATCTGTCTTGTCATACAGTATTGATAACTGCTTTTTGCCCCCCTCAAAAAAGGAGAGGCAAACCAAAGCCGATTTGGAACAGTTTTCGCAGACGATTGACTAAGAATCGCGTCCACTACCAATAGTCAAAAAGGTGCTGCTTCGATTCGATACGTCGATGACAAAGGGTCAAATTTTGGATGTGGATACTCGGAAAGCCTCCAAATGACTAATCAAACTACAATGACACAGGAAATATCACCCTTTTTCTCAAAACAACAGATGACCACCACGGCTTTTGTTGCAAGCGACCAACCGAAGGTCAAAATTATCGACGACTTTTTGAAGAATAAGTGGGTCACCGGCCGCAATCTCAGTTTGGATGTTATGTTTGAGATCCGGAATTGTTACTTGGTTATTGGCGTACTCTGCAAATAACGCCATAGAAAGAAGTCTAAGGGTGTCAAATCGCACGACTTTGGAGGCCAATCAACTTTTCCTCTAACCGAAATAATGCGGTTTTCAAATTTTGTGGGCGTTAGCACCATCCTGCCGAAACCAGAGATAGTCCAGACCAAATTCATTCAATTTTGAAAAAAAAAATGAAAGTCAACATGTTGCGGTAACGTTCTCCATTCACTGTAACTGCCTCTTCAGTCTCATTTTCGGAATAGTATGGGCCAATGATACCGCCAACCCATAATCCGCACCATAGTGTGACTTTTTTGGGACCCATTGGTGTTTCGTGAATCTCGTATTGGTTTTCCGCTCCCCAGAAACGACAGTTTTGTTTATTTACGTACCCATCCATCCAAAAATGGGCTTCATCGGAAAAGATCAAATTTGATGACAAATAGACCTGGCGATCCAACATCCATCGGCGACGTCGTCGATGGCCCAAAGGCTTCAATTGTTGTGGAATTTGGATTTTATAGACGTGCAAATGAAGATCAACTTTTAAAATTCGCCGTAAAATGCCATGTGATGACCAATTGTTGACTTCGGCGACGAATTGAGGTGCCTCGCTGGTTTTGAACACTTTCGCTCACAGTGGTGATATTTTGGCGTGTACGTACTGAACGAGATTTATTTTTTTTATAATCATCGCGCGCTCAAGGGGTATTTTTACCCTTAAAATGTTCGTACACAGCGAAGGAAATGTAGGGAGGAAGAAAAGACAGGTACCGGTGTACATTGTTTTTAAATGTTTGTAAGGTATAACGACCAGGAAACACAGAGATCGGCAGGGCATTCCATAAGCAAGTTGTACGGTTTAGGAAGGAATCACGATATTTTAGAGTACGTCCTAAAATTGGCTTGAGGGTATACTGATGAGCATTCATAGCGAGACGGGTGTTACAGTTAAAAGTGTGAAGGGCGGAATGCTACTGGCGATTTCAATAGAACACTGGTGGTGGAAATAGAGATAAAACAAAGTGAGACGGGAGACATTACGTCGGTGTTCGAGGGTGTCAATTGATTGACTGATATTAGTATTACCAATGAGTTTTATCGCACGGTTTTGAATCCTATCTAGCAGGTGAAGAGATGTTTTGGGCGCACCCAACCAGATGTGGGAATTGCACTCCAATTTCTTATATATTGAGGCTTGATCAGAGTGTTGAAGTATTTCTTACACCGCTTGAGGAAACTTAGACATTTGGCAGCGTTTCTGATGACACCGAATATGTGGTCATTCCAATGTAAGTTTTTATTGACACACATACCGAGAATGCAAGTGCCATTCATGGATAATGGTTGGTTGTTTAAATTTCATTTTAATGACAGTAGACAGTATTGAGTTTTCGAAGCATTAAATTCCACTCGGTTGATAGTTCCCCAATAATTTAATGAGCTACTAATATCATAATTTAATGAGCTTAACATACGCTGCCGTTCCCGTTCTACAGCCGAAGAGCAGTTACGTGAGTCCGGGAACGAATACGAAAAGCAGAGAGTGCTGTCATCAGCAAAGGAATAAATTGGATTAGAAGTAGCAGACAAGAGATCATTAATGAAAATTAAAAAGAGTGTCGGAGACAGAACGGAGCCCTGGGGCACACCAGCATTTATTTTGTGAATATCAGACTTGAAACCGTCCAAGACAACTTGAATTGAACGTTCCGAAAGGTTCCGAGGATGCTGATATGGAGTTTGACTCGATACCGAAGCAGTTTCTTCAAAACGCTTCACCATTGCACGAATTCCGGACTCACTAAGGCGATTATTGTGACTGAAAAATTCACGAATTTTACGAAATGTTACTTTTCCCGATCGCCCATTTTCGGAATAAGATTGTGATATTTTAGAACGAAATATTAAAAATACTTTAATTCACACTTGTTGTAATTGTGAATACTACACTTTAATTCATTGTGAACATGGCCTTTTTAAACGTCATAAAATTAACTTGTCAGTTTTGTTTCAATCTTCTGGAATCTACACTTGAGCTGTTTGGTCATACTTTTTTTCTGGCTCCTTATTTCAGCGCTGCTTTTATCAGATTGAATAAAGCATAAAGTTACCAAAGATTGTATGACATCTGTCAAGAAGATCAAGTAAATTGGATTCAGCAAATGGCAGTAATTGACAGCCAACATCCACACCAGCTGTTGGATCACCCTTTATTCGTAGATTGTGAAACAATCTATTACGACAAAGCCAGCTTATAATATCCACGAGCAGACCGAAAGAGAGAGAAGCACTTGTTAGAGGATAGCAAACACCCTCCACATTGCAGGAATGATATTCGAAATCCCTCAAAATAGTTTAGATAAGAAATTATTCTGAAGACATTTCTAAAGACAACCACAATGACAGTAATCAAATTAAAGTATGACTGAGCAGCTGAAGTTTTATTTGTCCTCGTAGTTTTATTCAAACTGAAAAAATAAAAAATAAAAAATAAACAAATAAGACAAGGAACAAGTCTCTTTCAAAAATTAGGAAGTACTCTAAAACTTTTTACCACAAACAAATGTTTCCGGAAGCACAAACATCTGAGGCCACAAGTTTTCCTCTTAAGTGGTTTAAATTACCTTGTGCCTGTTCTATTTGAATTCATATGACTGAAACATGGATTTTTCTCTGATCTCTGCCCATTCAGGTACAATTGAAAATTTAAGAAAAACTTCAAATTGCACTTTCCTCTGCAAAAGAGTTTTTCGAAACCACTCTGTTTTGTTTGCAGGGTGAGCAAATATCCTATTAAACAAATTTATAGATACAAATTGCTAGTACTCTTCCAACATTGAGAATATAGAACGAATATCGTTCGCATGTCCTACACTTCACAGAGCTCTATAATATCGATTCAATGGCTTCAAAGGATAATCGGCTTCCTCTAACGCTGGTTTTGGCAGTCAATATGAGTAAGAGTTTTCAAATTTCGTAACGGCATCTCTTTCTGTTTTCAACTGGCCCAAATATTAACATCAATATCGGACAAGAATTATTTTTCTTTTTTTTTTTTTAAAGGAATTCGAGAAAGGATGTTGTCTTCGTCTTGTTTATATAAATGCTTTGACTAATAACTCTAAGGTTAATCAAGTGTGGACAAAGAGACAAAATCTAGGAACCATATCCTGAGATATTGTTTGGTAACATCCTTTAGTGCTAACCACTTGTATGAGCTTAATATTATCAATGCTGGCCTAAGGATAAGGCAACTGACATATGGATACATCTAATGCATGCCACCCTTAGATGCTAGTGTACTCGTATATTCCTAAATCGATTGTCGAAACAATTTTAACTGTACAACCTTTAAATTGCGTTGTAATAATGCCATAACCTGATAGTCTCTTCGGTTTCACTCTCCCCATTGTTTACAATGTCAAATATATGCAGTCTCAAGCATATTCGTAGTTGTACGAGTATCTACGGTTCGAAAAATATCAAAACAGCCATCTAACACGTTTCCATTATGAGACAGTATTCGGTAAATTTCAGAAATGGTTAAAAGTCTTATTCAATATCGACACCCACCGCATATAGGGGGTAGAACTCTTGAACAAGCTGTCTGTGCAAGGCTGTGAGCTGAGCACAATGCAATTTGGGAGAACTAACAGGGAGCTAAATAAACAAAAAATACGTCAAGATGAAGAAAACTTCCTAGTTATGTGTCGTTCCTAGGAAGTTGAATAGACATGCAGATATACGAGTATGTATTGTATATGTACGAGTATATACAGTTCCATACGTAGATGGTCGTATTTTATGCGCCTGCATTTTCTCTGCAGAGGACAAGATGTCGGGTGCAATATTCTATCTGATTTGGCCAATTGTTTCAGTTGCCTTTGTGCTTGTGTACGACTATACGAGCAGGGTATGTATGCCTGTAAATAATCCATAGGAGCATTATTAAGATCACTGAATAGAACAGATTCTTGCGTCACTACTCTTTTATATACGAATTTTCATTCTCTATCCATACACCAATATATATATGTTATGTATAGGTAAACAGTCATAACTAACTCATATTCGTATGTACATTCGCATAGATACAAGTACATCTTTGATTGAACAAAAGGGATTATGCAAAGCACGAGTTATGGACTTCGAGGAGCTTTAAATATTTCTTTACAATATTTGTGCGCAAGATGTTAAAAGATCCGTATCTGACCAGAAAAGTAACCCCCTCACTGAATGTATTTATACTTTACAAATTGGTTACATGAATTCTTAATGGAAATAACTATTTTCGGCATTTGACATTTTTGGATATCATTTATAGAGTCGGTTTGACAAATGGAATCCTTAAATATGCACGAGTCTACGAGTACTATGGGTTTCGGATTGGTGTTGCGAGTCTTTCTAGGGAAATGTTTAAATTGGGACACCTCTTGATGTAGGCATCTATAAAGTAATTAGACATTTATTTGTGAGTGCTTGGATTAATGGTTTTAAATTAGATTGAAAATTTCGAGTATATGTATCTACGAATATTGATTGGTGTTTAAGTGTAAAAAGTACACTATGACCTTAAAGATCTTATAAATGGACTTATACAGGAGTAATCAGTATTGGTATCCTTAATTTAATCCTGCTGCGGATTTTAAATTTGGATTCTTAAAAAAAAAAGGGTTTAATAGAGGGTTCCTGCTACATATGTATAAAGGCAAAATCGACACAAGAAATTGTAACGCGGTTCGATGAGGCTAATGCAGGATACAACAAAAATTGAGAGCAGTCAATTTAGATTTGTACGATTTACGAGTAGTCTCAGAACAAGCCGACCTTACGTATGGATGGTGGTTGTTGTTTACAAAGAATGACAGTTGTAGAAAGTATCAATCTTATGAAGCTTACATTTGAAGTTTGACGACGCTAGGTTGCTTAGTTTTTGTTCGGCAGCCATCAACAGTGAACGCTCTCAATGAATTTTTTAAATATGGAAAAAATTGGTCCTCGTTATGTGATACAATACTTTCATTCGAAAGGCCTCAATCCAACCAACATCAAAACGGAACTAGATTCTACTCTGGGGGAGTCTGCTCCTTCGTTTGCATCAAGAAAATATTGGGTGGCAGAGCTTAAGCGAGGCCGTACGAGTTGCCAAGGCGAACATCGCAGTTTGTTGGTTAGTGCACGTCAGTTGTATTCGTGAGTCGAACAGCAGGAGATCCAAATAGGACCCGTGTCTGGGAAACGACGGACTATCCGTGGCTTTGAGGCCGAGTCGATACATCACACTGTGCTGACTCAACCAATTGAATAGTAGGTTCCCTCTAGTATTTGGTGTATCATTTCCCCAATCTCTATGTTTGGCGTTGAAATCTCCGCCGATAATAAAATAGTTATCTTCCAATTCCAGCCTTAGGAATCGAAAAAGTGTCTCGAGCTCTGAGATGAATAAGGTGGATTGAGTAGCCTTAGGTGCATAGACAGACACCATGTATAACCGCTTTCCACTACGGAGAGGAATGTACATGACGCATCCTTCCAGCACCTGAAACCTACGTACTACACGACTGTATATTCTTTTGAAACGCTGTCCCTTTCTTAGAAAGATTGCAACACCTCCTCCTTGAATGGAGTTGGGTCGGTTTCTTCGTAATATTTCATATCTTCTGTGCCTCATTTTGTGTCTTTTGGTAAGCTTGGTTTCGCTAACCAAAAATACATCAGGGGCTTGGTCTTTAAGCAACTTAAACAGATCGGCTCTTCGTTCGAAACTAATCAGTGAATTAACATTCACTGCAAGGACCTTCAGGGTTTGCTCCGCCATGTACGTACCCATTATGACTGGAGGTGCGTTAGGCCCGGCAGCAGCGTGTATATTTGATTTACTCGCGTAGCCTGTTCCTGTATTTGACGCTGAAGCTGAGCCATCTGCCCCTAAATAGAGAGCAAGTCAGGTACAGGTTCAGGTGCCCTAGGCGCTGGGGCCAGAGAAGCTACCTTTGCTTGTTGTACCGTAGTTCCCCTACCTGCCGCCATTTGGGCGTAGGTAACATGGGGAGTAACGGCTGGTGTTCGCATTTGCACGAGTGGACGTTTAACTTCCACCTTCTGCTGCCGAGCCAGATTTACTCTTTTTATGTATTGGAATTTAGGACAACCCCGATAATTTGTGGTATGTCCTGTGTTCCTTCATAAGGCACAAGAGAGTTGGCTTTTTTCTGACGCTCCGTCCACACCTAGAGCGCATTCCTCTGACTTGTGGTTCTTTCCACATTTCACGCATCGAGGCTGCATTTCGCAGTTCGACGCGGCGTGCCCGAACCTTTGGCAGCGAACACATTGTAAAATGTTTTCACTCCTCTTTAATTTTTCCCAGTGTACAACCTGGTAGTCTAGGACTTTTATACTCCTTAGACCATCCAGTTTGCTTTTGGGACTTAGCTGAACCAGGAAGAACGGTAGTTTCCGCTTCTCCCTTTTAGCTCTAGCCGTGACAAATGGCTTGACCCCCACGAATTTGAGCCCTTCGCACTCCTTTTCTTTAAGCAGTGCAAGGAGCTCCTCCGGATCAGTCGACGGTTCTATCCCCCTCAGCAGCATTGTTTGCAGCCTGTCCCCCTTCGGGGTGTAGGAGAAGAACTACGTCGTCGAATCCTTCAATAAATCTTTTATTTTTTAATAGCGCTCCACTGTGTTACAGTGGATTGCGTGCCTATCTACGCTAAGTCTTTTAATATAGAAATTGTTGCCTATGGGCGACTTACACAATTCTAATGTATCCCTCAATTCCATTTTGTAGGTATTAATTGGAGGCACCCTTTGCTTAATTGATCTTTGCTGATGATTTTGTTGGTTTTGTTGCTGTTGTGCTTGATGTTGTTGCTGTTTTTGCTGCAGTTGTGGTTGCTGTTGTTGTTGTTGCTGCTGTTTTTGTTGGTTTTTTTGTGGTTGCAATTTCTGTGTCTTATGCTTTTGTTGCGCAGTAGTAGGTTTTCCTGGCTGAGACATATTCTGTGTTTGTTTTTGTTGTTGCTGAGTTTGAGCTTGCTTTTCATTTGTCTGCTGTTGTTGTTGTTGAAACATTTGGGTCTCTTGCAGTTCCCTCGTCCTTCTCGCAATTTGTTTAGCTTTAATTGCTAGCACTCGCCCTTGCATCTGCTTAATACTGCTCTTGAGGGATTTGACTTCTTCATCTTCGTCCTCTGACTCCGAAGCCATCAGAGAGGCGAAGCAATTATTTGACAGTACATCGGAGATCTATGCGTAATCACTACCGTGTTGTTTTTGCTTTTCCTCTTCTGTTTTGGCATCTTCCCTCACTTCAACCTGCGGTTTCGCAGAAGAAGCAGATAGGGCGATGCATTTAACGGGGTTGGAAGTTGCATTTATCCTTCTCCTCCTCTTGGACCTTGTCTCACGAGACAAGTTTCCCGAAAGAACTGCCTCATCGGTTGATGTGATGGCGTCATCCGCTGATCCCGCTATTGGGGGAGCGGACCGCTCACTTTTGTTCATCGCCTGATTTTCTCTGCCTTGTTTACACAGTTATGTATTACACGTGTCTTATTTTCAAAATCGAACAAAAAAAAAAAAATAAATAAATAAATAAATTTGCTTGGTTCCCCGGACGGGACTCGAACTCGCGGCTCCTGATTTCCGTTTAAACACCACTTCCACTGGGCTAATTGATAGTTCATGAAATGTTGTCCAATAATAATTTTAACTTAATATACTTTTTTTTTCTCGAAAGAAGCCGAAACACGTTTTTTCTCCACGGCGGTCTGTGAACGACTGTGAACTACCGGATATGGGCGATATAGCGATGTACATTGTGTGTTGATTAAAAAATTGGACATGAGATGGGTGCCGCGAATCTCACAATGGAACAAAAACACCGTCGTGAGGATGTTTCAATCAAGTGTTTGGCGAAGTTTCACAGCCAAGTTTTTGCGACGATTCATAGCTCTGGATGAAAAATGGGTCCTTCACTTCACACCCGAGACGAAGGAACAGTCAAAACACTAGCTCCAAAGAAGGCGAAGACAATTCCACCTGCAGGCACGGTCAGTTTTTAGGGATGTGCTTTTTTCACTGATTATCTTCAGAATGGACAACCAATCAACGGCGTGTATTATGCCCCAATTGACGAAGAAAAAGGTTTTGTTTCATCAAGACAATGCACCAGCTCACACATCCGTCATCGCGATGGCCAAAATCAATGAGTTAAAGTTCGAATTGCATCCTCATGTACCATATTCGCCAGATTTAGCCCCCTCGGGTTATTTTCTTTTTTCGAATCCTGGAAAAATAGCTCTGTTGTAAAAAATTTGCCAACAGTAAAGAGGTGGAGTCTGCGGTTGATGGGTATTTTAAGGAGCTCGACGATTCTCACTATAAACAGGATATCGAAGCTATTGAACGTGGCTGGGAAAAGTGTATTGTACTGAAAGGAGGCTACGTAGAGAAATAATCTTATTTTCCCCCAATTTGTTTGTATTTTCTTTGCTAGGACGGGTACTTCTGGGGCTACCCTCGTATAAGACGCATTTTAAAGCTAACAGCTAATGAAAGGATAAATATCTTAGTGATGGATGCAATTATGATACTGATGTCAGAGGGTGTATAATTGGGAATATACGTATTTGCACAATTCTTCCTTTTCAGCAACCGTTTTTGGGAAGTATTAGAGCTGAGTACATCAGCTAATGCGGGTACTTTCAAGAAAAGTAATAATTAGAACGTAAGTGTAAGCTGAGACCTGTGTAGGGATATGAAGAGAGCACATAGCGAGACAGCGGAATTTTTTTTCTTATAATTGGCGCGCGCACAAGGGATTTTGCGTACCCTTAAGATGTTTGCGCGGGCGAGGGGAAGTTTGGGAGAAAAAGAGAGAGATACCAATGAGGGTTGGTTTTAAATGTTTGCAATTTATAATGACAGGAAATAAAGAGCTCGGCAGGGCATTCCATAAGCGAGTTGTACAGCTTAGGAACGAATCACGATATTTTAGAGTACGTCCAAAAGTGGGCTTGAGGGTATACTGATGAGAATTCATAGAGAGGCGAGTGTAACGGTTAAAAGTTAGAAGGGGTGGAATGCTACTGGCAATTTCTGTGGAGCACTGGTGCTGAAAATAGCAATACAACAAGGTGAGACAGGAGACATTAGGTCTGTGTTCGAGGGTGTCGAATGAGTGTGTAATATTGTTATCACCTACGAGTTTTATCGCACGGTTTTGGATCCTATCTAGCAAGTGCAAAGAGGTCTTAGAAGCATGTGAGCATTGTACTCCAATTTCGGGCGGATAAACGCTTATATATTGAGCACAGATCAGAGGGGTTGAAATATTTCTAGATCCCTTGAGGAAACCTAGACATTTCGCAGAGTTTTTGGCGACTTGGAATATGTGGTCATTCTAACGCAAATTGTCATTGACACACATACGGAGAGTGGAAAGTTTTTCGGTTTCAACGATGTAAGAGCAATTCGTGGATAATAGCTGGGTGTTTAAATTTCCCTTTAACGACAGCAGACATCATTGTGTTTTGGAAGCATTAAATTCCACTCTGTTGATAGTTCTGCAATTGGTTATGCTGCTAAGATCATAATTTAATGAGCTTAACATACGCTGGCGTTCCCGTTCTACAGTCGAAGAACAGGGAAACGAATATGAAAAGCAGAGAGTACTGTCACCGTCGGGAAAGGATTATATTGGATTAGAAGTGGCAGACAAGAGATCATTGATAACAATTAAAAAGAGTGTCGGAAACAGAATGGAGCCCTGGGGCACACCTGCATTTATTTTGTGAACATCAGGCATTGAAACTATCCAAGACACAGTGGGGTCAGCACAGTATAATGTATCGACTTGGGCTTAAGGCGACGGATAGTCCGTCGTTTCCCAGACACGGGTCCTATTTGGATCTTCTGCTGTTCGACTCACGAATACAACTGACATGCACTAACCAACAAACTACAAACTGTCTACGCACTTTCGTGTATGACAGTGACCATTGCGGTCTCAGCACCGAAATAACTGTTCCCAACGAAATTGCGGAATTGGACGAGTTTGTTCAAAGGCATTCTTACAATTATAGTAGAGTGCGTTGGACACACTTCACCAGAACACTGACTAGAGCACTCTCCTCGAATTCGCTCTACCCACTGTCCAACAGAAATCTGTCAAACGAGGAGATTGACAGGTATCATAGGCTAATGGACGAGACCATCAAACGAACAATGGACAAAACGATACCTCGGTATCAACACACTGACGACGAAGACTTTTCCGCAACGCAACTATTGACGCACTGCACCGACAAAAGAGTAGGCTGCTGTCAAGACTAAAAACCTTGTACAGACAGTTTACTGACAGACATAACCCGGAGATCATGACGCTGAAGTCGTCGATCAAAAACCTCCAAACATTAATAAAGAAAAATTACAGAAATTCTGTAAGTTTGTATTGGAACAACAAAATTCGGGCTGTAAACACCAGCAACCCGAATATGTTCCCGCAAATAAATAAAATATTTCGGAGAAATAATCAGAACGACCTTCCATGTCTTAGAATCACCCGAACGACGAACAGCGAACAAATGCTTGTAGCAGCAGGCATTGATCCAAGTGAGGCCGTTTATGATGACAACTTCTTTGTGATCGAGGATCCGCAGGAGCAGGTAGAGGCTATAGAAGCGACTTTCCAGGAAGTGGTAGAAGGCGAATGACATCATTGGTCCGAACCACGACCTGGAGAATCGAGTCCATGTGCACAATTTCTACCTTCAAAATGAAATAGTGAACTGGCGATTCGAGAGCTCGGGTTTCACCCAGTTCAGTGACGAGAATATTGCAAATAATGTCGTCGCCGACGATAGGGTACTACCCCCGTTCATTTCGAAGGAGAATCTCCAAACGATCTTCGAATCCCTTAGAAGTAAGAAATCAGTGGGAACCGATGAAATACCGAACATCGTGCTTCGACATCTCCCTCCAGAAGCGGTGAACATTTATACCACCCTGTTTAATAATACAATGAATAATGCACATTATCCAGCGCATTGGAAAACTGCGGTGGTACATCCCATACCTAAACGGGATAAAGATACTTCCAATCCGGCGAATCTCCGCTCGATCAGTCTTCTTCCAAACATCAGTAAGGTTTTCGAGAAGGTGATCAATAGAGTCCTGACTAAGTGGGTTGAGGACAAACATATCGTTCCGGATAATCAATTCGGTTTCAAGGCGGGGCATGATATCATTCATGCTGCGTCTAAACTGGTTTCTGATATCCAATGGAACAAAGGCAAGAACCAGTGCACTGGTGCCTGCCTGATTGACTTGGAAAAGGCCTTCGACACCGTATGGTTAGAGGGACTCTTCTTCAAGCTGGACAGGTTGGGCATTAGTAAACCACTTCTGTATATTCTTTTTGAGATGCTCTCCAGTAGACAGTTCATCGTGAAGAATGGCGATGTGACTTCCGCTGGAACATTTAACATTAAAAACTGTCTGCAACAGGGTGCGGTAAATTCACCGACCCTATTCAACATTTACACAAGTGATCTGATAGGTTCACTTCACCATGCCATAGCGTACGCAGACGACTTAATTGCGTGCAGATCAGGTAGAAAGATTGAGGTCATTAACATACTTTTGCAGCGTGACTTCGATAAAATTAAACAATATTGCGATGACTGGAAGTTGAAAATCAACTTTTAGAAGTCGGAAACCGCAGAAAGAATTGGCGAAAGTTCTCTATCGTCGGACAACATGGACAGCCACTTGCCTGTCGAAATGTAGTCAGATACCTTGGGATCTGGCTAGATCAATATCTGTATTTTAACAAACATATAGATGTTGCTCTGGCCAGAGCCAGAGGTGCTTTTGCCCTTACAAGGAGACTGTTTTATAACAGCCAACTCGATGCGAGGGTGAAGGTGATCAGTGGGCCCTTATCAGGCCCATGCTTGTATTTGGATGTCCTGTGTGGTTCAACGTGAGAGCAAGTTTGTTGGAAAAGATTCGGGTGTTTGAGAGGGCTTGTCTTAGGACTTGTCTTCGCTTATACAGAACACCAGAATCTGAGTACATAAAATTCTATAGTAATGAGGTCTTGTACAATAGGGCGAACCTAGTAAGAGTGGACAATTTCGTCATTAAGTTGACTCGAAGGCACATTGCAAGAGCAATGATCTCATCGAACAACCTGATCTCCGGGGCTTACTACCCTAATTATATGTATCACGAGAGAGTTCGCTTTGACGGCTATGTTCCTCCAGAAGCGTTCCTCTATCTAGATAGCAAAGGTCTGATCCAGGACAGATTGGCTGTGCCGCTAATCTTCCACGTTGCTCGAACAGCTGCGGACAGGCGACTCAACTACGACAGAGACATCGCACATGGCAGTGCGGAGCGTCTCCGGTTCAGTAGAGCGGTAGGGAGTCGCGACATGAGGGATGTTGCTCAGCAGCACCAACAATTTTGGTGGCTTTTTGAAGGAGAGGATGCTTAGTCGTCGAATTCCTAAAATACTTGATAGCTTTATGTGAAGCAAAGTGGGTCGCCTAATTTTTGTTTTAGCGTTGGCCGGCTTACATAGTTTTAAGTAGGAGTAAGTTAGATTTAAGAAAAAAAAAATGTATATATATAAAAAAAAAAATCAAAAAAAAAACAACAACATATGTGTATATATATATGTATGTACATGTATATATATATTAAGTATATATATATTATGTATATATATGTATGTATTAGACGTATGTAAGTAGGTTAAGTAGATTAAAATTTATTTGTAGGTAGTTTGTAGGATTTTAGTTTTAAGTTTTATAATAAAATAAAAAGAACAGTCCTGTTACTAAGTTTTTTTTGTAAAAAATGTTTTCTTAGTTTTAATTGTAATTAATAGAAATAGTATAGTATAGTAGTAAGGTACGTCGAAAGACATAATTTAAGTGTTAGGTTTAACTTAGAGTGCCCGCATGGGGCCAGTAAGTTAGAATAAGATAATTTTAAGTTAATTAAGCATTTTTTTGTCTAGCAAGTAAAAGTAAATTAAGTGAAACAATAAAAATGCATATAAACTGAAAAAAAAAACTGACTTTCCAAGACACCTTGGATTGAACGTTCTGAAAGGTAATTTCTTATCCATTGAGGGTCATCGATCCCAAAAGCACGCATTTTCGGCAAAAGAGCCTGATGCGAAACTCTGCCAAATGCCTTAGAAATATCAAGTGCAACTATCTTGCTCTCGCCAGATTGGTGTAGACTTTGGTTACATTTTTCGGTGGGACATGCTATCAAATCACCAGTGAGCATTTTGCTATTTGGAAAGAAGGGACGTAAGTGCAATGGGTCTATAGGAGGAGAGAGAAGATTCGCCTTTTTTAGAGACGGACTGGACAATTGCAGTGAGATTGACGAAAAAGCTTACGCAGTGGTTTTGCAAGCGTGGAAGAACACCTCATTAGGAGAAGTGAGGATATACCCTATGGAGCATCAGGCCTGTGATTGTCAAGATCTTTAAGTGCTCTTGCTACTACACGAGTGCGAAAGTAGATTCGTTCCATTAAAGATTCGACACCCTCAAGTCTAGGCGGAGACAAAGCACAATATGGAAGTACTGCACAAGCAGATGAGCGTTGGGATGGTTTTTGAAGAACGACCAACAATTTTTACTACCCTTAGGACATTGTAGTATTTTTTGCCTCAATTTTTGGTCGTACTGAAATTTCACGCGCTTGAGAAAGACGTTGCGGTCGTTCCTGGCTCGTTTGAACTTAGGCATAGGTTCGGGAAACGAATTGACTGTGCCGGGGAGCTGATCTGGTAAGTACTGCTGAGTCGTACAAAAGTTACAGTGAATTTAATCTAACAAATTAAATTAACTACAGAGAGCAAAGTATTTCATTCTGTAAACGATTACGGACTTACCCATTGGCGACGAGGTAAATATACATGTAGAGGGTTTTATTTTTAGAGGTATACAAATTCAATATGAAATAAAACACTTGAAGCTAATATTAATGTCTATGGTGTTAGCTTTATTTAGTAGATAATTTTATGCCATTAGTGTTTAAATATGATATCGGGCATATGCGTTCGTGAAGTCCAATAACACGGCGAATGTTGACTTCCAAGTCGTCCAACGTCTCTGGCTTAACGGCATAGACTAGTGAATTCACATACCTCCAAAGAAAGTAATCTTAAGGTGTGAGATCGCAGGACCGTGGAGACCAGTTTACAGGTCCATTACTCGAAATTATCCGCTCAGCAAATGTTTTTCGGAATAAATTGATGGTATCGCACGCCGTTTGGCATATTACGCCATCTTGTTCAAACCAAAGCTCTGTCACGTCAATGCCATTCAACTGAGGAATGAAGAAATCAGAAATCATGTTTCTATAGCACTCTCCATTGACGGCAACATTTTGGCCGGCATCGCCCTTGAAGAAATATGGGCCGATGATTCCACCAACCTATAAAGCACACCAAACAGTGAGTTTTTATGGTTGTAAGGGCGTCTCGACAAAGGCTTCTGGGTTTTCTCCACTCCAAATTCGGCAATTTGCTTGTTTACACATCCATTTAACCAAAAATGACATTTTGCGCTGAAAATGAGGATCAAACTGAATCAAGTCGGCCCATTCACCGAACCGTATAATGATCACGCGGTTTCAGCTCTTGCACAAACTGGATCTTATAAGCTTTTTAGCCAAGATCTTTCCGTAAAATCTTCCACGAAGTGGATGGGTATAGCTCCAATTGCTGTGCACGTTGGCGAATCGACTCATTCGGATTCTCCTCAACACTGCGCTCCACAACGGCAATAACTTCTGTTCACACTGTTTGTCATCTTTGGGGATGCGTATTATCCACTAGAGTGTACGTGATGCAAAAGCAATTCATCGTGTTCCGAACAACTTGCTCAGATGAACGGTTATGTCGACCATAAAATGGACGTAGCACACGATAAGTTTGGCGAACTGAACCATGGTTTTTAAAATAAGTTTGCACCATTTTGCACGCGTTGCTCTTGTGTTAATCTAGTCATTGTACAATGACAGAACGTACTAACCACAAATCAACTTTCAGCTGTCAAATTTATTGGCAGTCGTTGCACAAAGAACGTGAACACTGCAGGCATATAGGCTGGCTGTATCCAATATGGATATAAGTCGTCATCCTGTTTTTCTTTACAGAACAAATTCTACATGCCTCCTAATTGTCTTATTAGTTTCTTGTGCAACGATTTCCTCTGCAACCATATCTTTGCCTAAACTAGAGTCATTTTCAATTTGAGCCCTCTAGGCAAAGTAGTGTTATTGGAGAAACGGGCTAAATTTGTGAGAAAATCTCCTCGGTCAACGTCCTTGCCTTGATGCATTAATATATAAGCCTTCATACCGCTCAAGTCAAGTATTCTCAAGTCAATAAAACAAGGCCATCTCCTTGTTCGACGGCTACTTAAGTAAATGGAGCACTTTTTATCAGCCTCGTCTACTCCGCCTTTCGTAGAATTGTAGTACTTAATGATTTACGGTTTTTTGGTGATGTCATCAATATCATCATTATGGTGCATGGAAGATACTATGTAGTAAGACAGCTCGGTTATTTTTGGGCACGTAGGAACATAAAGTTTTCTCTTTAGTAAATCCAAATAACATTGACTGAACATCTCCTTGCTTGTGTGGTTGAAATTCACTTGGCAGTTCTCTCTTATTTTTTTTTTTATTGTCCCCACATATGTCAGCTTTTGCTTCGAAAGTTCATCAAAGAGCTGGATAGACGAAAACCAATTATTAGCAGTTATATTACAATTGCTCCCTTTAATTGGTTTCGTCAGGCGTCGGACACACTGTGCGGGAACTAAGAATTTCTGTTCTGATGCTGTCAATCCTGCATCATGTGAGTTTTTCCCAGTTTAGACATAGCCGTTGTAAAAGTAAAAGTTGTTGGCATCGCATAACTTTCGAATCACCATTCCATATTTACCCGGTTTTTTAGGCATACGAGTAATGAGTATATGATATCATATGGCTACTTCCCCAAAATTTGACTAGCATTTCGTCTACTGTAACGCACTCAGAACACTCGTACAATTCTTGAGAAATATGTTGAAAATGACAGATATAGCCACCAAGACATTAGTCTACTTCTTCTCAGCGCGGTCATTTGAATTGTCGAATCTGAGACACAACAACAAAACTAGGAATCTCGTTTCTGACACTGAACTTCTAAAAACCTCATAACCAGTACCATCCAAAGTAAGCAAGTAGTTTGTTTTTTCATGGTTTGACTTCAGTACAGCTCATAATAGACCGTAAAAAGCTTTGAGTTCAATAATGTCCGTGTTTTCCAATTCAGGCCTGTCAAGACGAGCAAACTTAGGTTCGCAACTACCGATTTTCGCATTTGTCCATGCCAATATTTGTTGAAGCATCTCATCATCGAATAATTATTTCATATATCGAAGGGACCTTTCTTATCATCAATCGTCAACTTTGAAGAAGCAACACGGCACGTAATTATATTATGTTGAAGAGTGAGTAATAGTTAGATCCTAACTCGGACAGAGGTTCATTTGAGCTATCACTTTCAACTTCCTCTTTATCGTTGCAATGATCACTCTTATTTTCACTTTCATGATGCTGCATCAGCTCTGTCTCCGAGACTAAAAACTGTTCTACGTCGTCCTCATTATCCGAGTAAATCATGAAATTCTTCTTCAAAAGACGGGCCGTCGACGCACAATATGTTTTTTGTAGACCGCATTTGTACACTTTTAGATGGACGCTTTGTATTAGAACAACCAGGGTTATTAGTTTCTGCCATTTTCTCTCACAAAACAAACCTACAGGGACTTGCGAATTTTGACAGTTGATAACGGCTACATCTGTCAAATTGGCTGTCATTTGTTCAGTCTGTTTTGCCAAAACACTATGGACAAACATAGCGTTCAACAGCACGTGCAAATTGTTTTATCAAAATGAGTGTTCTGTTCGGGCAACGTTCCGCGTGTTTCGCCCATTTTACGGTCACCATAATCGTTCTACCGAGAGGACTATTCGCAGTGCGGTGGATAAATTTGAATCCACTGGTTCAGTAACGATGAACCAACACCCGAATTCGGGACGATACCAATCCACATGAGATCCAAGAGCGTCCAATGAATCCCGAAAAAGTCACTGTTTGGTATGGATTCTGAGCTGGCGGTGTCATCGGTCCATATTTCATTAAGAACGACGTTGGACAGCCCATCACCGTCAACGGCGAGCGCTATAAGTCGATGATTACTAACTTCTTTTGGCCTGAATTGGATGATATGGAAACCAACGATATGTGGTTTCAACAAGGCGGCGGCCACATAGCTCACGCAACATTGGAAATTCTGCACGGGCAATTCAAGGGCATGGTCTTCTTACGAGGGGGTTATGTGAACTGACCACCGAGATCGTGCGATTTGACCCCGTTAGACTTTTTCTTGTGGGTTTTTCTGATGCCGCCACAAACCACAGCGACCCTCAAAGCCAACATAACCCATGCCATCGGTCAAATTCAGCCTGATTTATGCGCCAGAGTCATGGGAAATTGGACATTTCGGATGCGCGCCACTCAGAGAAGCCGCGATGGACATTTGAACGATGTTATATTCCATGTATAATGGCATTGATAGGTCTTTCAAACGAATAAAAAATTGAAATGATATCCCGTACACACTTTGTTCTATTAAAACTTAAAGATAGAAAGCGCTTAATGAAAGACCCTTTAGAATAAAAACGAAGCGCAATAATTTTTTCATGCCAACAATGCACGTGTAACCTGTCAGGCTTCTCGATATTCTTAAATCATCATGCAGTCGGCGACACAACCTGTCATCTCACTTGCCGTTTTGGTACTAACTCTGAAGCTATTGAGCCGCTCAGGCTCGATAGCGTAGGGGAAAGACACAAAACAAGTAAATTCAAAATATTGTGGAGCCTGTGAGACTCCATGTCCATACATAAAGGTTAGGAAATATTTAAAAAAAAAAAGAAGGTTTGTCAGCTACAGTTCGCAATAGTTGTACAACATATGGTCGGAATAGTGATTTAACTGCATCAACTCTGCAGAGATTAATTCAAAAAATAAGGGGCACGGATGGCCAGAGTTCAAGACAAAACATCGAAGCAGTTCATGAGAGTGTTCTTAAGAATCCGGGAACATCAATTTAGCACCGTAGTCAAGAATTGGACATTTAGAGAAGTTCTCTACAGCGTATCCTCACGAAAGATTTGCTTCTTCATGCATGCAAACTGTAATTAACTCAAGAACTGACCACTGAATAAGCACACCGAGGAGAGTTCGTTGAATTGATTATGGAACAAAAGTAAGTGGATGCTGATTTATCAAACAAAATTATCTTCAGCGATAAGGGTCATTTTCATCCTGATGGTTAATCGTCAAAATTGTCGTATTCGGGGTTCAGAAAATCCACGAGAAAGGAATGCATCCGCATCCTCGGACCATTATCCCTTAACCACCTAGCATACGTCTCACAGACCTCGACGAATTTTTAGTCGTGTTCGTCCTTGTACCTTTTCCTCGCGTCGCTCAGTGCAGCGCCACCGCTCGTCGCAGTCGGACGTGAACACGTTTGTCGCTGGTAAGTATAAAACTTTTCCCGGGGGTCTAATTGATTTATCTTCGACTTTACCGGAAGATGATATGCCTTTAGCTCAACTGCGATCGGGAGCCAGGAAGAAGCATTATTTTGGAAAGAATCGCTTTCGTTGGTCATCCGCCCCACATTCCTTCCGATCAAGAACGCCACAGCATAATATAGTGCAGGAGAGGGAAGGTATTGTATAAAACCAGCATATCGCAATGAACTACGAGTACAATAAATGCTTCGTCTTCTTCGCTGGATATTTGGCAGCTTGAAAAAATCGTTCATTACACTAATATGAAGAAATCAGGCCGAAATACCAAATTGCCCCCTTCGGGTTAGGGGTTAGAATATACCCGAGGTAAGGCATGCCTGTCGTAAGAGGCGACTAAAATCCACTGGGCCGGATTAAGGTGTTAACCGACAAGTGCCAGAACCGACCAGGTTGGGGGCCCAGTATAAAAATAGCTCAATCTCTAACGGAGCATCCGTACACTTGGCGACCTCCGGATCAGCCAGCCTTATCTATCTAATGCGGATCTCTGGACAGACGGACTACCCTTTCTCCGCTACTCGTGGGAATTAAAATGAGTTCAAATAATCTTCAAAATAATACAAATATAAACCAGGACCTCTTTAAAAAATGCTCAAGGGTCACTAAATCTCCAGCACGCGGATCGCTAGGAAAATGATGCGAAAGCAAAGGCCAAGCGCAGTCGGTAGCTCAGGGCAATAGCATTACACCGAATAAGCTACAAAATCTCGAACGCCAAAATTCTGATCTCCGCGCCAGACTCCAAAATATGGAATTGCTCTGTGCCGAACTAAAAAAGCAACTAGATGCCATTAAGCCGCAATCTAAATCTGAGTCTGAGTCTGTTTCGCTACTTAACCGCCCCGAAAACTCGAGTTTTAACACGGACGAAGAAGAGCTAGTCCGTGAAACAGACTGGATACTTAAAAAAAAGGCAGGTAAGAAGCGCAAAGCTACTTCCCCGCCTGATATCGAACAAACAAAGAAGCAAGCCAGCTTTAACACTGCTGAGGTCGATAAGGCAACAAAGTAACCCAAACAAAGACCGCCGCCGCCAATAAACGTTTTTGGAATCTCGGACTACAACAAGTTGCACATAATCTTGAAATCATTGTGCTCAACCGATTATAAAGTAAGATCTCGTAATAATGATACATGGACTATTAATGTCCTTAATCCAGACAACTACCGTTCGCTTTCACAAAAATTAAATGCCAAGAAGATTCAATGGCATACGTACGAAAATAAAACGGAAAGCCCCATACGCATTGTAGCTAGAGGATTGCATCCCTCTTGCCTTAAAGAAAACATCGTAAATGACCTTAAAAATAAAGACTTTCAGATAATCGACGCAGTTAATATACTTGCGCAAAAACAGCGCAATGCTGAAAGCGAGACGAACCCCAAGACGCGGTCTTCCCCTCTTTAGGCTAACTTTCGACAAAACCGAAAGCCTAGAAAGAATTTATGCCATAAATTCAATTTTGGGACTTGTTGTCAAAATTGAACCTCCGCGGAAAAACTCTAGGCTGATTCCCCAATGTACACGTTGCCAGGGATTCAGTCATACTCGGGCCTACTGCCAGAAGGAACCTCGCTGCGTAAAATGCGCTGGCAAACATCTGACTCGAGAGTGCAATGCCGCGAAAGAGTCCCCAGCGATATGCATTAACTGCAAGGGAAAACATCCTGCTAATTATCGAGGCTGCGAAGTCGCGAAGGAGTTGCAAAAGCTACGAGACCAATCAAAAACGAAACCTTTGAAAAACGCAGGGACAGCTAGAATGAGAAATAACAACAGCGGTCCTACTCCAAAGCCTTTAAAGAAGGTAATGATGACAAACGCTAAAATCACCAATAACAACAACGTCAAAAAGTGGAAAGTGGAAAAACTTACGAACGAGTAAACATGACTAACTGTACATCACCGGATCCTGCCTCAAATGTGCTCTCAGTAATTCTCGAGAGACTAGAAGAACAGACTAAAATAAATAAGATAATAGTCGAACGGCTTCTTAAGTTCGAAACCAATTTCTGCAACTAATTATGGCAAAGAAGCTCAATATACTTGTGTGGAATGCCAACGGGCTACAGAAAAGACTTGATGAACTAAATATTTTCATGAAGGGAAAAGTAATTGACATATGTTTAATTTCTGAAACTCACCTGGCGACAGAATCGCGCTTGGAACTAAAACGTTACCGCGACTACCACGCTCATCATCCATCGGGAAACGCAAGAGGCGGGTCATCCCTATTCATAAAAGACTGCATTGAACATACTCTGGAAGCAATAATTGGACTTGACAAATTTCAAATGACCGTGGTGCGCGCTAAAAATAAAAATTACTCTTTTAATATACCCTCAATCTATTTTCAATCGCACTGCAAAATAGAAAAACACGAATTTGGACTTGGACCAATCTTCATTATTGGTGGCGAAGCACACCTTTTGGGGCTCAACATGTATCTCTCAAAAAGGCAAAACTCTTTACAGGGCTGGTATGGAATGTGGTTGCTATTTTTACTCAACAGGCAAGCCGACATACTGGCCCTCGGATGTCGCCAAAACACCCGATCTAATAGACTTCTTTATCGGAAAAGGAGTAATCGCTACTTACGTCACAGTTGAAGAGAGCTTCGATCTTTCCTCCGATCATTCTCCAGTTATCCTCTCACTGTGCGAATCCTTGGTTAAGAAACAAAGACCACCCAGATTAACTAACAGCAAAACTCACTGGGAAGATTTCTGAATAGACGTTGTAGACAATACTGAGTTGAAAGTAGCACTTAGAACGCCGTATCCACTTGAAAAAGAAGTTGAACGTTTCGTTGAAGTCATACAGCAAGCGGCCTGGAAGAACACTCCCCGCGAATCGAACAAAGTTCCCAAAGTCGGCATAAGATCCCCACCGGAAATCAGAGAAATGATAAGAAAGAAACGAAGAGCGCGGAAAAAGTGGCATGAAACCCGGGCACCACAAGATAAAACGTCCTTCAATAGGCTCTGCAACTTGTTGAAAAAATCGATCAAGGACTTCAATAATCAAGGTATTAATAACTACCTTGAAAGACTCACAGCGACAAAGGATACCAACTACTCCATATCGAGAGCCGTTAAAAGTGTTCGAAAGCCCCAAATACACGTGGCGCCAATAAGAAGGAACCAGGATGACTGTTTTCGCCGACCATCTTGCAGAAACGTTTAAACCATTCGACGGGGAAGTGCTTCCAGAGAATGTCAATATGCTAGACGTGACGACAAACTTTCCAGTAGAAAAGGCTACACTTAGGGAACTTAGACAAGTTATAGACACGCTTAAGCCCAATAAAGCCCTGGGATATGACTTAATAACGGGAGAGGTACTCAAAGCGTTGCCGAGAAAAGGTTTGCTAAAGCTGCTCTATCTTATAAATTCCAGCATGTACCGCACCAGTGGAAAGTAGCCGAAGTTATTATGGTTCCGAAACCGGGTAAACCGCTGACTGAAGTCAAGTCATATAGACCAATATCGCTTCTCCCGATTACATCGAAGGCCTTCGAGCGAATCTTTCTTAATCGTCTTAAACCAATTACCGACACAAATTCCGTCCTGCCTGATCATCAATTTGGCTTTAGAAGCCAACACTCTACAGTTGACCAAGTGCATCGAGTGACCGATGTAATTGAACGAGCAATCGAGTGTAAGTTAGTCTGTTCAAGCGCATTCCTTGACGTTTCGCAAGCCCTTGATAAGGTATGGCACGAAGACCTAAAATATAAACTTCGACAAGCCCTACCCCACCAATTGTCTTGTATTTTAGGTTCATACCTGGAAGACTGACTCTTCCGTGTCAAACACGGAAACGAATATTCCAATTTTAAGACAATAAAGGCGGGGGTGCCGCAAGGAAGTGTACTTGGCCCTCTGCTATATTTGCTTTTTACCCGCAATATACCGCAAACGGACGACACTGTCCTAGCCACATTTGCTGATGACACTGCCATTTTGGCAACGGCTAAAACAGTGGAAGAAGCAACTGCCAAGTTGCAACAATTGGACAAAGACTTGGCGAATCGCGCTTAATGAAAACAAGTCTGTCCACGTGAACTTCATTCTCAAGAAAATTGAGAATCCACCGGTGTTTATCAACGCAGTACGAATTCCTTACGCGAACGAGGCGAAATATCTCGGTATGACACTCGACGCTAAGCTAAAATGGAGAGCACACATCAAGAAAAAACGTTAAGAGCTTGGAATCAAATATTGAGATATTTACTGGCTTATTGGAAAGTATTCCAAGCTTAGCTAAGAGAGCAAACTGCTGT
Source organism: Volucella zonaria (assembly GCA_963966105.1). Classification (NCBI taxonomy): domain Eukaryota; kingdom Metazoa; phylum Arthropoda; class Insecta; order Diptera; family Syrphidae; genus Volucella; species Volucella zonaria. Next base: position 98,379,408 of record OZ014532.1, on the reverse strand, counting down.
TATACAAGCAAGTGCTAGAACCGATCCGGGCATATGGTGTACAACTTTGGGGTTGTACTAAAAATAGTAACATTAATGTAATACAGACATTCCAAAACAAAGTTCTTCGAGGTATTGTTAATGCGCCGTGCTACATTAGAAACGATGATATCCTCAGAGACTTAGGAGTCGAAAACGTTCAGAACGAAATTAAAATGTTTGCGCGAAAACATAATAATCGATTACAAGGTCATACGAATATTTTTGTTCAACAGATCCTCGACGAGACAAATTTATTGCGCCGTCTGAAAAGGACTAAGCCTCTCGATCTAGCGCGGTGATTAGCAGCGCGTAATTTTTCTAAAGTACACAGGAATTTTCAATGGAAAATCGCCTGCAGGATATCTAAAACAAAATAAAATGCGATAGAAGAACTGCTTGTTGAAGAAAGAAAAAACCAAATTTCAACCTGTGTTCAAGATGTAGATCTCATGGAATTGAAGGCATTTATATGGTTCCTATTTTATACTGCAATTTTCAAAGAAAGTGACGAACATTATACGTCGGAGTACTGTACAGATGACACTGGACGGGAAATATACCGCTGTATCATGAGCAAGAACAGGTTTGAAGTGTTGTTGAAAACCCTACCTTTTGATGACTCGACGACTAGAACACTATGTCGAGAAGATGATCCATCTGCACCTATTACTGAGCTCTTCAACTGGTTTATTGACCAATGTTAAGCTATTTTTGCAATCGCCAGTTGAATTGATGAAATGTTGCTCGCATTTCGAGGAAGATGCAGGCCCAAAATGTTCATGTCATTTTAATGTCTTACAGATGCAAGATCGGGATACCTTCTCAATGTCGATATATACCAAGGCAAAGATTCGGATGGACTGAACTTACCCCCTGAATATCAGCGACTGAAGAAACCAACTCAAGCTGTAATGCCTTTTATACCCCTAATTGGTATACTTCTGTTGAGCTATTTGACATTGAGGAAAAACCAAAAAGAAATTCCCCCTGAATTCTTGCCAGCTCGTCACAGAAGTGTTGATCCGACGGTTTTTGGTTTTACTAAAGACCTCATATGTGCCAAAGCAGAATAGAGCAGTGATCACCCTGTGGAGTATGCACCGCATGCCAAATGTTGATGAAACTACAAAGAAACCTGAGATAATCCCTTTTTGTAACCAAACCAAAATTGGAGTAGATCTCCTCGACCACAGGTGCTCAAATTACTCCACGGTTCGTCGCACTCGCAGGTGGCCCACGCCCTTGCTATGTCGTGAGGTTGTCTACCCAAGGTCAAGGTCAACAGATTGGAAGGAGATTTCCATTTATGAAACATCTAGCTGAACAGCCGACTAGACCGCAAGTGGAGCGTCGCGCAAATGACTTGAAACGGCTTTTTCGACGCATCCTCCACAGTAACAAGGGAACTACTCCATCATCAGTTCCATCTAGTAGTAGCGCTGATGAAAGGTTAGCACTGCGTAAGAAATGTTCTTGTTGCGGCTCTAGAAAGAAAGGCAAAACAAAACACGAATGCAAAGCTCCTATTTGCCTGGGATGCTCACACAAACTGTGTTTTCACTGTCGTGGAAAACTGTAAGTTTAGGTCTTGGAATTTCGTTGAAGTTTTGTTTTTATTGAAAATTTTTATATTTATGCCACATGCCATAGAGCCCTAGAAACAATTTATATACTGTGTGTGTTATTACCTGGTGGTGTTGATCAGAATTGACCACCCAGATCATGAGATTTAACGCCGTTGGACTATTTTCTTTTGAGTTTTTTAAAGTCTAAGGTTCATGCCAACAAGCCACATTGTATCAAGGAAATTCAGCCACATTTATGCAAAACTAGCAATTTATTTTTGATGTGTGGGAATAAAAAGACGTCTTTGGGGGCCAAATCTGGGCTATACGGCTGATGACTCATCAATTTGATGTTTTGACTGCTAAAAAAGTCACTAACTTGAGACGAGCTGTGGGAATTCGGGGTGGAGAATGATCCGTGTTCGACGGTTGCTTTTCCTTATTTCTCCAAAGTCTTCTGGTAAACAAATGGTGATACACCATTCCAAGTTGACCCGCTCTAATGGCACGATGGCGAGACGTCAGGTTTTTCCGAAGAAACAGCGGACCATTTGCTTTGAAATGCTTCATACGCGAACAACTTTTATTGGATTTGGCTCGTCTTGAAAGATCCATATAGTCGACTGCTACTTAGTTTCGAGCTCATTTGCATAGATCCATGATTCGTCACGTGTCACGATCTTATGGGAGTCTTTTAAAACACAACGTGAAGAAATTCTTTCTACAGCCAAATGTTCATGCAACATTAAATGTATGCAAGTTCAAAAAAATGTCCAAGCATGCCTCAATTTAAAGATAAATCACATGATGATCTTGCAATGCCTACGCCCACAGAATATTGATGTTTTCTAGAACAACTACCGATTTTGGACGACATTCGTGCATTCAATTATGAAAACCAGCGAAACACAGTGGCCCGGAATGATGCTTCATCACCAAAAGTCGAAGCGAGTTGATCGGCACACTGCTGTTGAGTTATCCACGTCAAAAATCATAAGAAATCATAGCGCGAAAGTGCTCACGATTTCATTCCATTTTTTGGCTAAAATGTATTTTTCAAGTCTCTGTAAAAAAACGAAAATAGCACTTTTATGACCGAACGTTCTGAGCACGTGTACCATTAAAACCGTCAAACTTTGCGATGCTGATGTCAGATTTAACGTATCTGCTGGTACGCCCGTATTGCTATATCTCATACATAAATAATTTACTTTGCGAAAAGAAGGAAAAAGTGAAAGTAAAAGTGACATGCAGATTTAAATTTGAAAGAGTGCGATGTGTTTTATTTGGATTCGTATTTTCGGTACCACAAAAAAAAAAAAAAAGGGAAATGGGAACATTGTTGAACGACACAGCCCCAATGCATTGGAAATAAGTTATTTCGCATTAAATTGCGGAACGGGGCGAGACACCAAATTACCAAAAGTAAATTGCTAACAATATTTGAACTAAATTTGACGAAGTGAAGACGAAAGAAAGCATTTATATAGAGCGGGTACCGCGCTTATACACGACACGGGCAGTGACTGAGTGCATGTAACTATTGACGGATAGCGGGGTGAGAGCGTGAATTTTGTTGGTGCACTGTTTCCTATTGCTGTAAGGGCATAACACCTACAACAATTTGTTTCGGTGGACAGACATCAGAGTTTTCATTTCCCAGCTTTGCTTAGCATCGTCGGTGTTTGCCTTTTTTTATGATGACTCGGAAATCACTTCTTTGCGTATGTTCACGTCTGTAACTACAGCTCAGCTATTTTGGCACTTAGTGAAACACAGGTAGATCTCAGTTCACACCTCGCAGATGACTCTGATCTGAAACTACCTGGCTGCGAACTAGTGCTATTATTTTTCTCTCACCGCGGTTTCGCCATTTATGTGCGTAGTGATATCGCTTACTAAATTCCACCACATGTAACCCCTGTTCCAATCCGGAACTCAATTTCATGTGGTTAAAATGTCACCTCCGTAAGCAAATTATTCAATTTGCAGAAGCTCAGAACTGGATAGCAATTCGACCTCTAAATAGTTTGACGCGCTCTCTGACTCCATTCAAAGAATTGTGTCCCCTTATCCTCATACTGGAATCGCTACTACGGGTGATTATAATATGCACAATTCTGGGTCGCTTCGACAATCTCGACAGCTCTCGGCTGTCAGTTCTTTGGACAAGGCCAATCTGCTTACTGCACACTTAGTGGCCAGCTCAACATTTCCTGGTTGTACCTTGTACCCGCCTACACTCCAGTGCGTCGAGTCTTCAATGGGTCGAATCCACTTTCGCACTCGTGTAGTAGCAAGAGTACTTAAAGATTTCAACATACATAAATCCGCTGGTCCAGATGGTATGTCTCCCCTTCTTCTGAAGAGGTGTTCTTCTACGCTTCCAATACCATTGCGTAAGCTTTTTCATCAATACCACTTTTAAGGACTCTTTCCGAGCAGATGGAAAACAGAATTTACAGACCCATTGCACTTACGTCCTTCTCAACAAGTTCATGGAAACGCTGATAAATCTCTAATAAAATATCTCGAAACACGGAAACTTCTCAATGACCTGCAATACGGTTTTCGTAGCAACAGGTCCGCTGGTGATCTGATGGCATGTCTCACCGAAAAGTGGAACCCAACGTACATTAATCTAGCGAAAGCAATATAAAGGGTGACCAGATAAGAATGATGGGAGAAAAATTTCAATAAAACAACAAGGGCGTGAGATATAAAATTGGTTCTGCCCTTATTTTGGAGCCACGCTCATGCCATCATTCAACTGGCCGCCTCGGCTTCGCTGGCAGTGTTGAAGCGGACGGTCCAATTTTTGATGACTCGGTCGAATCTGTGCGGCTTTATTCCGCGTGTCGAATGTTGACCTCGAGCTAAGGACTGGACACAGCCCAGAGAAAATAATCAAGTGGTGTCAAATCGCATGATCGTGGCGGCCAATTGATGAACTATCGCCGTGAGATGACCCGGTCGCCAAATTTTCCCTTCACAACCTCGACCGTTGCGTCCTTTGTATGGGATGTAGCAGCATCTTGTTGGAACCACAGCTCGCATATATCGATTTTGTCGAGCTCTGACCACAGAAAGTCGCTTAAAATCGCTCTATACCTGAGACCATTGACGGTAGCGGTGTCGCTTTCCTAATTTCGAAAGAAGTAAGATCCAATAATGCCGCCATGCCGTAAACAGCACCAAACAGTTAAACTTTGTGGATGCACTTCAATAACGGCTACTTTGCTTGTTGACGTAGCCGCTGAGCCAAAAATTACCTAAATCCAACCGCAAAATAAACCGGGTTCACTCTCTGGCGATGCCCAATTTAGCTGATCGGCGCGAATCGACATTTCTAGGTCTTCTTCGATACTGGCCGCTACGACGGCTATGTTTTCTTCATTTCGCACAAATCTCTATCTAGTTGGTGTCTTAGGATCCGAAAGAGTGTACTCACGCTCAAACTCTTTCACGGTGCGACGAATTACCTGCACACTGTAGCCATGATGACGACCGACTTCACAACGAAATTCACGTTGCGTATTTACAACTGAGCCGGAATTTCAATAATTTTTTAATAATTTCCGCACGTTCGGCAAGCGTAAAACGATGCATGATGAAATGACAAACTCTACTGAATATTCTAATAGCTGGATGTCCTTGGTAATATTGACAGCTGCTGAAATATACCAATTCAAAAAACTAACTTTGCTATATGGTCACCCATTACAATTAATCATACTATGGGAGTTGGTAACGGCATGTGGCAAGATATGCGACAGTAAAGCGCCTGGGGCTGACATCCCGAATAAAGCAAAATTGTCTAGAAGAAGAAACCTTTTCCGAAAAATGGATGACCCAGCATTTGGTTTTGCTATTAAAAGGAAAGAAGGCCCCAACTGAACCTGGACACCTTGGGAAGGATTCTCCAGAGGATAATTTATTATAGACTGCTAACAGTAGCAGAAGAGTAAGGGAGCCTCTCAGACAACCGATTCGGCGATCAACTGTTGATGGCATACAAGCGGTAGTCGATTGGTTGGCTCCATGGCACAAAGGAAAACTGTGCAGTAGTTACGCTAGACGTTAAAAATGTTTCAACTCTTCAAGCTGGTTATCCATTAGAAAGGCATTTGATGGCATGGATCACCGTTCTATTTGCTGAGGATAGTGACGAACTATCTCAGCAACAGGACTGAGGTACAATTCCGATAAGAGCGTAAAGTATTACAAAGCGACTGCAGGAGTCCCACAGGGATCGGTTCTAGGGCCACCACTATGGAATATTACGTATGACAGAATCGCACGACTAACGCTGCTCAAGACGCAACGATAATTGGATTCGCGACGATATTTTTTGTTTTTTTCTTAAATGGCGCGTATAATGTTTTTAGGAAAATAGGACAGAGAGAGAAAGAAAGTGGCTCCATGGGTGGCATCCAACATTTAATGGGGAGACTAAATTATTAGTGCAATTGGACTTGTTATTGTATTCTAAGAAACTACTCATCTTCCGTGATTTTAGTTGGTTAAAAAAAAAAAAAAAAGTATCTTTCGGGTGCGGAACGCCGAATCGTCCGATTTGGAAGCCAATACACTACCACATGAGCCACGGCCACCCATTAGATTAGAGCTGGATGGTCATGAAAGCCATTGAATTCGCCAGTTCGGTAACCGAACCATCAGGTACGGTATAAGTACCGTGAAGTTATGTAGGACGATAAATTGTGGTACAAAAAGCGTTGAAGTTATACATACCACCGTGATCAAAAAGTTCCCGCAACACACACCACCTCCCATTGTCCCGATTTGAGTTCTGTTTTTTTTTTTTTAAGTTGGTAAACCTTTTGTTGACATTCTCTCTAAATCTTAGCGTCATAGCTTAACATTTGCAAAAGTTACGTAGCCAAGAGTACGAACGAACTTGTATTAAATTTTGCGTAAAAAACGTGCGCGAACGTTGGAAATGTTGGAAAAATGTTTCGGCAACGATTCTCTAAAGAAAACGGTCGTTTACCAGTGGCACGAGCGATTCAAAAGCGGTCGTGAGTCAATCGAAGATGATGAACGCAGTGGCAGACAATCGACATCGAAAATCGACGAAAACATTGATGAAGTAGAAGAAATGTTGGTCAATAACCGCAAATTAACCATCAAAGAGATAGCGGAGGACTTGAACATTGCCTATGGATCCGTCCAAGACATTTTGGTTAATGATTTGGGTTTCCATCGTCTAGCAGCAAAGTTGGTGCCAAAAGATCTCAATTTCGTGCAAAAAAGAGACCGTGTTGACGTCGCAAAAGAGATGATTTGCGAGGCTGAATCCGATCCCACATTCATCAAAAGGATTATTACTGGAGACGAGACGTGGGTTTATGAGTACGACATACAATCCAGACATCAGGCAAGTGAATGGCGTTCACCAAATGAGCCGAGACCAAAAAACCACGTCGTTTTCAGCCAAAAAAGAAGGCAATGCTGACGGTTTTCATGGATTACAACGGTGTAGTGCATGTGAATCATGAATTTTTGCCAGAAGGCCAGACCGTAAGCAAAGAGTATTATTTGGGTGATATGAGATGTTTGCGTGAAGCAATCCGCCAAAAGAGATCAGAATTGTGCGCAGAAAACTCGTGAATTTTGCACCATGATAACGCACCGTCGCACAGTGCCATCATTTTTTGACGAAAAATGCAACAAATACCATCCAACAGCCACCGAATTCACCTGATTTGGCTCCCTGTGACTTCTTTCTGTTCAATCGAGTTAAAAAACCACCGCGGGGAACGTGTTTCAGCAGCCGAGAGGAAGTACTCGGAATGGAAAAATCGCAGGAAACACTGATGGACATACCGAAAAGCGAATATAAAAAATGTTTCGAGGATTGGATCAACCGCTGGAATAAGTGTGTTGCAGGCGATGGGGATTACTTTGAAGGGGACAATATAGATTTAGATGAATAAACTTATATTTTTAATTTTCTGAATACATTCCGGGAACTTTTTGATCAAGATACTCGTAGTATGCAATGGAATTTTGCGTGCTCTGTGTCTTCCTCCTGATTTGGGAAGTCTAGACGAAAGGGTGAGCTATCGTGACCGAAGTGGTGTGGATATTTCCGATAGCCACTGTGACCAGATAGGAACTGCGAAAGGTGGTAGATAAGTCCCCGTGTCTTCCATTTATTGTGTCTTGAATTGCCGGTATTTATCATTTAAATGTCCGTCTGTCTTTTGTTGTATGTTATATAGTCCAACGGACCTGCCAAATAGGTAATGACGCTGCCTTTCTTCAGTTTTTTGCCTTGATGCCGTTTGCGTCGTGCTGGCTCAAGATGTTTCTGTTGTATATTCTGAGCGTCTCGTCTGCAAAGATGTCAATGGGAACCATTCCAGCTATAACAAAGGCGGCTTCGTCTGAGATGGTTCGCAAACCGCTACTTATCCGAAGCGCGCAGAGTCTATATGGTATGCCTTCTGGGATGGTGAATTGACATGCCAAATCCTCAATTAATTGGCTACGAGTAAATGTTGCGCTCAGAAGAATATTGGATGGAGATTTGTACATTCATAATAAACATGCAAAACGAGTTGCGAAGGATGAAAAGAATAAGACTTGCGGATGCAGCAAATATAGGAGACATATCACATAGATTGCTTCCAAAAGCAGTGAAGCAATACCTATCGGCAGTCCAGCGGGGAAAGTTTTCGTATTGTGTAGGGTGTGGTTTAGAACGCAGGCATATTCTGAGAATCCAGCAATAGGCTAGCGAATCGTGCACGCTGGTTTTTTTTGGAGATTACGCGCCCTTTGGGGCACACCAAAAACAGACAGAACATGTTTAATTAATGTATCATTGCCTGTCTACACCCGCATGTGGCCAAGAAGCTCCAGATAGATTTCCTAGATGTATGCTAGAGTTATTTGCATATATGTATTTTGGGAAAAGATCCATTAGAACGAAAATCATTGCCCAAAGTAGTTGGCAAAATAGTGTTTGGCGACTCAATATCATAATTGTGAGGGTCATTCAGACTAATTGTGCCGTATACTCATATTGTAGATTTGCACACATTCAGCAGGTCATACGTCAGCTCTGGCCATTTCTTACTGTTTTTGCCCTTCATCAATCTCAAGTACTAAACGACACCCTACGATACTTGGCTGATTTTTTGATAATAAATATTGAAAGGCGGCAGGTTCCGTCAACTAGTTCCTTGAGCATGGTAGTAATATTTTGGGAAGCCTTTTGCACCAAGTTACTTTTATATTATGGATGAACATAGTGTGGCTTCCGACCTGGTTAATCAACAATACATCAAGTTATTGCTAAGAAACAAATCCTGGAGAAGGCAATGAATATCTACGTTAAAGGACTGGATATCAGTATTATGAATGCACAGAGTTCTAGGACCTATTTGAGGTAGATCCGAATTGCTGATATATAAAAAAGCCGAGATGGCGTAACTTGTATTATTCCATTGTTATTATTCCATTGGAACATGCATTGGAATGCTACTGTCATTGTACGTCATACCAGTATATGTCATTCATTTGAAGCGTAAACAACAATAATTTTTTTTCACTCAAATATGTCGAACTTTGTGCCTGAAAAAGTGTTTTTGCGGGGAGTTCTTCTTCATTACTTTAATATGAAGAAAACTGCTGCCGAAAGTCATCGTATTTTGGTGAAAGTGAACATGCGCCAACTAAGCGAACGTGCCAAAAGTGGTTTGCACGATTTAAAAGTGGTGATTTTGGCTTAGAAGACGATGAATGTCCTGGGCAGCCAAAAAAGTTTAGAGATGACGAACTGGAAGCATTACTCTATGAAGATTGTTGCCAAACACAAGAAGAGCTCGCAGAATCTTTGGGTGTCACTCAAGCAGCCATTTCAAAACGTTTAAAAGCAGCTGGATATATTCGAAAGCAAGGAAATTGGGTTCCACATGAACTCAAGCCGAGAGACGTCGAAAGGCGGTTTTGCATGTCCGAAATGCTGCTGGAACGCCACATCGGATTGCTACTGGATATGAAAAATGGATCCATTACGATAACCCCAAGCACAAAAAATAATATGTGAAACCCGACCAACCAGCCAAATCAACGGCAAAGCCGAATATCCATGGAGCGAAGGTAATGCTCTGTATTTGGTGGGATTAGATGGGTGTGCTGTATTATGAGCTGCTAAACCAGGTGAAACCATCAATGGACAACGCTACCGAACACAATTAATCCGTCTGAAGAGAGCAGTGGCCGAAAAACGCCCGGAATATGCGACCAGACACGAGGCAATAATTTTCCATCATGACAACGCTCGGCCCCACGTTGCTATTCCGGTTAAGAACTATTTGGAAAACAGTAGATGGGAAGTCTTACCCCACCCGCCTTATAGCCCAGACCTTGCCCCTTCTGACTACCATTTGTTGCGGTCGATGCAGAACGCCCTCACTGAAATACGGTTCACATCAGAGCAGAATATCAAAAATTGGCTTGATTCATTCTTGGCTATCAAGCCGGCGCAGTTCTTTTGGGATGGGATCCACAAATTGCCAGAAAGATGGGAAAAAGTCATAGCTTCAGATGGGCAATACTTTGAATAATACTATTGTACATGTTTTTCCAAAATAAACGTTCAAATTTTGAAAAAAAAAAAACCGCTCCAATTAAGTTATATAGCCAATAGTTACTGACCTTGAAAGGAAACCTCTAAAAGAATACTCGCCTACACGGGGTGCCTATAAAAAATAAATTAAGCTTTTTGGCTTAAATCCTAAAAGCAAAATCGTGTTCCCAGTATTCGCATTGAGTTTTTACCGCTTTCCGCTGCCAAAAACTAATCCGCACTATGTGTAATCGATTCTTCAAACACGAGACTGCTGTTTTAGAAAACACTCCATCGGGCTTAGCCAAAGTAATTTCCAATTCCATACACAGCATAGCTATTTCAAAATGAACAGCTTTTTTTTTTGTGTGTTTTTTTGATATACAATATATATCCTAACATCTCTTGGTGCCCTCAAAAAGGGTAACCAGAAATCGAAGCTAGTTATGCATGAATACCTGCGTATAGAGCCGGGCAAATTGGTTAACCAATGAATTAAATTCACTACCGAGCTGGCGGTTTAATTGCTGTGCAGTTTCAACATGATAAATTGCCAAATAGCGGCGCCTGTTTCTCTGTTTCTCTATTTCTCCTGCAACCCCCTCCTCCGTTACGTAGCAACTCAACAATAAATAAATCCTCATGCAGATAACACCGAGAATTCGGAATTCAGGATTCGGAAAACCAACAACGAGGTATCGAGAGTCCATGCATTTACCTCTGAATTCCCACCAATTTCAGTCGAGGATGGGTTAAAATTGCCATTTTTAACATTGCTCACAATATTGCGGATAGGTCGACAGAGCCTTTAGTGGTTCATCTCCATTCTCCATTGCCAAAACCACAAACTGACTGGGTATAGTGTTGGCCAGGCTATTGAATGTGGTGCTTGTCTTCATTCCAAGAGCAAATGAATATTAAAATTGCTGGCGAAAAAAAAAAGAATTATTAAAAAAAAAAAAAAAACAAGACACAGACGCCGTCCTGGAACTGAAATACTCGTAGCAACAAAAATGAAAACAGAAACAACAACAAAGATGTGAGAACAAAATTCGTTTGCTCATTCAGCAGACATATCCAGTTGGGTGGTGGACTATGTCCGTGGAAGAGATCCTGGTCCAGAGTACTACAGTCTCAACGTCCGTTGCATTTAAACAGGTGGCACTGAAGTTAATTGTCGGTTTATTGCCTTGATTAAAGTAAAAGTCCAAAGCCGCATAATGCGCATTGGACTATTAGTTTTAATGAAATCTCTCCCGAGCATGCCATTGTTGTGAGTGGTCATTGGGTTAAATGGAGTTGGCCCTGTACGATAACAACTTCTGAACTCTCAAACTAATTTCGTGAAAATGGTGCAGAAAAACAATGAAGTCTGATGTGTCAAAGGGTTGTTGCAAGTGTTATTGCAACTTTCAGGTCAGAAGTTGGGGCAAATAGATGTAAACGTGGCCATTGAAGCACCATAAATATCCCATTCCATGTTAGTTGGAAAATATTGTTGTAATTACGAATTTCTAAGGTTTTCGTTTGGCCACATTGAAACCAGTTTCTCATTTTATTTAAATGTTTGTCCACAGCGCTGGCGGAGAAAAATTAGGGAGGAAAGAAAGAGAGATAGCGATGTATGTTGGTTAAATTTATTTAAATGTTTGTCCACAGCGCTGGCGGAGAAAAATTAGGGAGGAAAGAAAGAGAGATAGCGATGTATGTTGGTTTTGAATGTTTGCAGGTTACAATGACTAGAAACTGGAGAGTAGTGGAATGGCATTCCATAAGCAAGTTGGAAGAAATTTCAGAGTACATTCGAAAGTAGACTTGAGGGAATACTGATGAGTATTCCTAGCAAGACCGCGGTACAAAGTTCGAAGGGGCGCAATCCAACTGGTAATTTCGGCGAAGCGTTGGTAGTGAAAATAGCGATAGGACAGCGTAAGACAGAAAATATTACGTCTGTGCTCGAGGGAGTCGAATAACTGCGTTATATTGCCATCACCTTTGAGTTTTACTGGACGGTTTTGGATCCTATCTAGCAAGTGCAAAGGGGTCTTAGGGGCACCTGACCAGATGTGGGCATAGTACTCTAATATTGGACGGATGAATACTTTATATATTGAGGCCAGATTAGAGGGGGTAAAATATTTCTTATATCGCTTGAGGAAACTTTGACATTTCGCAGCGGCGACATCAAATATGGGTGATCCAACGTAAGTAAGTTCTCACTAACACACATACCGAAAATGGAAAGTTTTTCGGTTTCGACGGTGCAAGTGTCGTTCATGGACAATGGTTGGGTGTTTTGGCTTTAACGACAGCCTTGTGTTTTGGAAGCATTAAACTCCACTCTGTTGATAGTTCCCCCGTTGGCTATGCTGTTAATATTGGAATTTAATGAGCTTAGCAAACGCTGCCGTTCCCGTTCTACAGCCGAAGAGCAGGGGCGTGGGTCCGGGAACGAATATGAGAAGCAGAGAGTACTGTCGTCAGTAAAGGAATATATTGGATTAGAAGTAGCAGACAAGAGATCGTTGATAAAAATCAAAAAGAGTGTCGGAGACAGAACGGAGCCCTGGGGCACACCAGCATTTATTTTGTGAATATCAGACTTGAAACCGTCCAATACAACTTGAATTGGACGTTCCGAAAGGTAATTTCTAATCCCAAATGCATGAGTTTTCGACAAAAGAGCTTGATGCCAAACTCAGTCAAATGTCTTAGAAATATCAAGTGCAACTATAGGGCGACAAGATAGCAATGATAAAGATAAGTCCGTGACTTTTTGAATTTCTGACCTCTTTACTGAAACAGCAACACTGCTCCTGTCAACAGGCATCTGTCAGTTGACTCCTGTCAAAATTTAAACTTGCTGCGTCAGTTAGTTTGTGTTTGACAGCTATTTTTATCAGACTACTTACTAATTTGAGGAGAAAATGGAAAAAAGTGAATTTCGTGTGCTTATTAAGCATTATTTCTTACGACAAAAAGCCATTACCGAGACCAAGGCTAAGCTTGATAGATACTATGGGGACTCTGCACCATCGATTTCAATGGTAAAAAAGTGGTTTACTGAATTTCGTTGTGGCCGTACAAGCACTGAAGATGCCGAACGTCCTGGACGCCCAGTTGAGGTCTCTACACCCGAAACAATCGAAAAAATTCACGATATGGTGTTGGCCGACCGAAGATTGAAAGTGCGAGAGATTGTGGAAGCCGTAGGGATCTCGCATGGCTCAGTGGTTTCAATTTTGAATGATCACTTGGGCATGAGAAAGCTTTCCGCAAGATGGGTGCCGCGTTTGCTCACAGTCGACCACAAACGCAATCGTGTAACAACTTCACAGGAAGGTTTGGCGTTGTTTAATCGCAATATGGAGGAGTTTTTGCGCCGTTTTGTAACCGTTGACGAAACATGGATCCATCACAACACACCAGAGAACAAACAACAGTCAAAACAGTGGGTTTCTAAGGGTGAATCGGCGCCAAAGAAGGCCAAGTTGGGTTTGTCAGCCAATAAAGTTATGGCGACTGTTTTTTGGGATGCACGCGGGATAATCCACATTGACTACCTTCAAAAGGGAAGAACAATCAATTGGGAATATTATGCCAACTTATTGGACCGATTCAATGAGGATTTGAAAAAAAAAACGACCTCATTTGGCCAAGAAAAAAGTTCTTTTCCATCAAGACAATGCAAGGGTGCACACATGTGCAGTTGCCATGGCAAAAATCAATGAATTGGGCTATGAATTGCTCCCTCATCCACCCTATTCTCCAGATTTGGCTCCGAGCGACTACTTCTTGTTCCCAAACCTGAAGAAATGGCTTGGTGGAAAAAGATTTGACTCCAATGATGAAGTCATCTCGCAAACAAAGGCCTATTTTGAGGACCTCGACAAATCATTTTTTTTGGAAGGGATAAAAAAATTGGAGAAGCGTTGGACAAAGTGTATAGAGCTCAAGGGAGACTACGTTGAAAAATAAAATTATTTTTTTATCAAAAAATCTGTGTTTTAATCCAAAAGTCACGGGCTCGTAGTTTTTCCAATTGCCATGTTCCAGCAGCCAATGACATCCAGCTGTCAAAATATTCAGTAAGGTTTCCAATTTCATCATGCATCGTTTAACGCTTACCGGACGTGCGGAAATTATTAAAAAATTTATCGCAATTCCGGCTCAGTTAAAAATACGCAACGTGAAATTCGTCGTGAGGCCGGTCGTCAACATGACTTCAATGTGCAGACAAGTCGTCGCACCGTGAAAAAAAATTGAGTGTGAATATACTCTTTGGATCTTAAGCCACAAACCAGACAGAGATTAGTGCGAAATGAAGAAAACATAGCCAACCCAGCTTATTTTGCGGTTGGATTAAGGCCTATGTTCATATAAGATTATAAGATGACCCAATAATTGAAGCTGCATGACCATAGACAACGCCTTGAATTCACTTATTGGGCCCTGGAAATAATGTCCAGACATCCGGTTTTTGGCCAAAAAATCATCTTCTCGAACGAGGCCCATTTTTGGCTTAGCGGTTATGTCAACAAGCAAAATTGCCATTATTGGAACAAATACAATACAATCCACAAATGTTCGGCCAAGCATCAATGCATCCCCAAACATTGACTGCTTGATATGGTTTAAGGCATGGCGGCAACATCGGACCCTATTTCTTCCGAAATGAGGAAGGAAACACCGATACCGTCAATAGTCTCAGGTATAGAGCTAAGTTAACTGACTTTCTGTGATCGGAGCGGGACAACATCGATATATCCGAGATTTGGTTCCAACAAGACGGTGCTACGTGCCATACAAACGACGCAACGCTCGAAGTTGTGAAGGAGAAATTAGGCGACTGGGCCATCTCTATAATCTTGCACATAGTGGCTCATGTTTGTGGGAAAACGAGCTCTACTATGGATCTTTCGAGCATATTATCGGAGGGGTTCTATAGCTTTTCGATTTCGCTATCACTATTGTATATCTCTCGCTTGAAGGGCCATATGATTGTAAATGTATAAGTTAAGTCTACTTTAGTTTATTTATGGTAGAGGCTTTTGCCTTACGGATTGGCACAGCGATTTCTGTGCATATAAGTTCCCATGCTGTATGTGTTTTTACATCAACCCTACATAAAAATAAAGGCTCAATAGCGATCACCCTAAAGATAGAAGAGGGATAGCATATGATTATATCCATTTCCTCACAATTTTAGGTGAGTCTTCCTCTATTGCATTGTCTCTCCGGGATTGATTCGAAGACTCTACGTGCAGGAGCATTGGCATCCATTCATTTTACATGTCCTAGGCATCTCAGTCCTTTGACGTAAAGGTCGTCATTTTATTTCTCTCCTTCACTTATCGTCTACGCAGACGGGACCGAAAATTAACCGAAGGATTTTCTTCGCAAAGCAGCGAACTCATTTTTGATAAAGTCCATGCCTCGCCACCATAGAGTGAGACTGGGATTATTAAGACAAGGCTTTAGTAGTCAATTGCCTTCTAAGCCCAATGAAGTAATGATTGGTGAGAGTTATTCTTCATTGGATCTTAGTGATGATATCGTTGTCTGAATTGATAGCGGAGCATAAGTAGACAAAGTCCTTCACTACCCCAAAGTTATGCCTGTCGAGGGTGACGTTCTGTCCGATACGTCGGTGTTCGGTATCGTTCTTTTTAACAGCATATAATTAGTCTTGCCATCATTGGAAATTAAATCCATCTTCGCTGCTTCCGTCCGTTGCTTTCTTCCGATTATGTCAATATTTTCGGCATATGCAAGCAATTGGACGGACTTTTGAAAAATTGTGCCTCTGGTGTAGGTGCGCGAGTTTTGCACTATTAATCTTTTACGTAGAAAAACTTGGAGCATAGTCAATGAATTAATAGGGAGAAACAAAATTTGAGCGAGGTGAAGAACTTTACATCGGAAAAATGTTTAACAGCACTTTGAAACTAATTTGCAACTCAATTCAACGGAACTGTGGCAATATAACAATTAAACCCTCCGTTGAAGAGGTTTACAGTGACTGGATCAACATAAATCACCAGGGATCGACCGACGGCTTTCGAGAGGGATGTATTTGTACAGATCGCACAAAAAAAATAGTCTACAGTACGACCACTTTATAAAGGAGGAACTAAAAACACTGTCCAAAGTTATAGGCCGATCTCATTTTTACCAGTGATTGACAAACGTTTAGAAGAAGTGGTTTAGGCGGCTACTAAACTTTACTAAAAACCACGAAATAATCCACGAAAAACTGTATTGTATTGTATTTATTTATTTATTTATTATTCTAGGTACAATTTGTAGAAGTATGGATTACATAAATTCAAAAAATAGTAAATTTCAGAAAAAGCCATAAATTCAAAAGAATACCCAGAAATATAAATAAAAGGAACAGTCCATAGCCAAGTTTAGAGCTACAGTTAGTAGCGAGTGCCCCATCAAAAATTCAAAATCAAATATATAATTCTAAAATGAGCGTGGGGCAAAAAGAAAAAAGGATTGTTTTTATTTTAAATATAGATGTTTAAGAGTCGTTCAATCTGTTGGTGGTTAAATTCAAAGAGCCATGTTTTTACTTTAGTTAGGAAAGGTAACAAATTACGTATACGTCGGATAAAGTCGGGTAGCTTGTTAAAGATTGTCGGAGCTACTATCAAGAAAAACTTTTTAAAATGCATTTTATTGTGCGATGGTACAACAACAGAGTTATTTGAATGGATTCGCAAGTTATAAATAGAATTTCTTCTAACTGAAAGATAGCCACTTCTAATAAAAAAATGTTTTAGCACTTTATAGTAGTAGAGATGCCTTAAAGGAAGAATTTTCAGTCCTTGAAATAAAATAAAGCTGTTATGGAATCAATTTTTCTTACATATAATATGAATAACATGTTTAAGAGACAAGAGCAGAGGGTTAATTTTGTTAGGATGAGTTCCACCCCAACAAGTGATACCATACTGAATCTTAGAATGCACAATACCATAATAGATCATAACCAGTAATTTTTTTGAACAATATGAACTGAGATTGTAAAATTGTCTGGAGCAACATAGCAAATATTTTTTCAGAGCGTTAGTATGATCGACCCAGTTTAATTTGCTATCCAAGATCACTCCAAGATACTTAAAGGATTGAACAAAATCTATTTTAAAACAATGATTGGAGCAAGTTTCCCTAGAATTAAATGTACTGGTGCTCGATGCAGAGTTAGTTTCGAGTTTAAACTTAAGACAGTCAGAAGTATGATAAAAAAGATTACAGTCAAGCAGAGTAGAAGACCCTGATAAATTAAAATACATCACTTTAGTCTTAGCAAACCAGCGTCTCAAAAGATCCAAGTCAAAGTTAATGTCAACTATTAAGTTAAGTGGAGATTTACTTGCGTAGGAAAAGGCTATGTCATTAACAAAAATTAAAAAAAGTAATGGTCCAAGGACTGACCCTTGTGGTACACCTACTTTTAAGTTACGTAGCACACTGTATTTTCCTGTAATTTTAACATGCTGTTTTCTATCAGACAAATAAGAAGCAAACCAATAATACAAAAAACCACGAAATCCTGCTCTAAAAAGCAGGATATGCTGCAACTCATACCATTTACATTGATCTTAATCATTACCATCAAAGTTCTTATGTTTTAGGAGTGAAGAAACTATCGTCCCATTTGAAGTCCCTCAGGAATCAAGGCTAGGCCAACTGCTATTTATAATCTTCCCAAACGAGTTGATGCGCGTTCTTGCAAATAGTATTCCGTTTGCGTTCGCAGACGATACATCTATAGTCGTCAGATATACAAGGTGAATGACACGAACTCCAACTTTTTAAAATGCTATAATTTTTTTATTTTTTGATAAATTTTATTGTGGTAAAGCAAAAAATGTTGGAAAATACATCAATTTTCAAATTGTAACAGTAGTTTTCAATATGTCGACCTTCGGCGCGAATGATGGCCTTGAGACGGCCGAAGAAAGCATCGCACGCTGCACGCAAGTGGCTCTGCGGTATTTTGGCCCATTCCCAGCGAAGTGCTTGTTTGCGGTGGTCCAAACTTTGGTATTTTTTAGTGCCAACCTTCGCCTTCAAAATACCTCAGACAGAGAAATCCAACGGATTTGCATCTGGAGAATTTGCAATCCATTGTATCAAAGAAATGAAGTGTGGAACATTGTTTTTTTAATCAATCTTTGTTGACGCACGCTTTGTGAGACGGTGCCGAGTCTTGTTGAAATGTCCACCTTCTCCGACCGAAATGATTGTTTGTCCAAGGCTTCAATACTACCTCTAAGATAGTTTCACGGTATACGATCGCATTCATTTTGACGCCACGGCCACGGTCCATAAATACGAGCGGAGAGCGACCATCACCATCGGTGCTGCCTGTTTTCTGGTGGCCGTAGGAAGATGTACATTTTGAAAGGACCTCTCTGGCAAGTAAACTCGGTCATTTTGTTTGTTGACATATTGCTCGATAACAAATGGCGACTCATCGGAAAAAACCAAATCCGGCAACTCACAACTTTCGTGCAAGCGTAGCAACTCCTTCGCTCTTTCGACTCTAACGGTGTACTCGTAAGATCGTGTGCTTTTTGAAACTTCAATGGTTTGAGCCCAAGCTCATTTTTCAGTATGTGTTGCATCCGTTCCAACGATATGTTGAGCTCACGAGCCATTTTTCTTCCACTTCGACGCGGATTTCGCTCAATTCGAGCCTTCACTTTCCCAACCATTTCTGCCGATGTTGCTGTTTTTTTCTGACCACCCCCATGGCGTTTTGCAACGCTGCCAGTATCACGGTAACGAGCTATGGTTCCAGACACAAATGATTTATTCACGTTGAGGTGTTGGAGGGCTCTAACGACAGCTACTCGTACTTGTGGTTTTCCAGCCAAATATAAAGCGATCACACTATCACTTTTGAATTCCATCGCGGATAAAAATTGTTCAACACAATTGAGACGCAAATCGTTTAAAAGGCTTGTAAATAATAAAATTATGTGTCATGTGTCAAAATTTGAGCTCACTGTCATGAACGGTTTGGAAATTATAGCAGTCTGAAGTTGGTTGCAGTTCGAGTCATTCACGGTGTAGATGTCCTGCCACTGGTATACAAATAATGCAGGAGGAATTCGACAAAGTTGTGAAATTATTTAATGGCAACATCATTATGCCGCGGTGTACTTTCGATACTACTCAACGTTTCGAATACAAAAGGAAGTGTACTTCGCCCTTGTGGAGTCCAAACTGAGATACGGCATATTAACATGGCGTAACTTCTCAACCACGCACTTTAAAAAACTGGCAAAACCTTCAAAGCTCCATTACGAAGAAGATATAAAATCGACATCCCAACAACACCATAGGACACAAAATATTCCAGATGACACTAGCTCCCAGTGCTGTCCCACGATCGAAAAGTTTCGCCATTTGTTGCTGGTGTCCCTAAAGACTCCAGACAAAGACATTCTAAACAGAATGGTTTCGACTTCTGAAAGTTGATCCTCAACTTCCAGTCCTCGCAATATCATTTAATTTTATCAAAGCCATGTTGCAAAAGTTTATTAATGACTTCAATCTTTGGACCTGAGCTGTAGGCGATTAAGTCATTTATGTACGCTGTGGCATGGTGAAGTGAACCTATCAGATCACTTGTGTAAATGTTGAATAGGATCAGTAAATTTACCACACTTTGTTGCAAGTCAAATCGTTTTTTTTTACGTTGTAGAAGCCTCCTTTTAACCAAATGTATCGAAGGCCTTCTCCATGTTAGTCAGGCAGGCCAAAGTGCACTGGTTCCTTTCTTGCATTGGATATCAGAAACCAGCTTAGACGCGACATGAATCGAAATTATTTTATTCCTAAAACCACTTAGTCAGGACTCTCTTGATCACAAACATTTTTGAAAATCTTACCGATATTTGGAAAAAGACTGATGGACGGGAAATTCGGCGGATTGAATGTGTTTATCATGGCAGTTTTCCAATGCCCTGGATAATTGGCATTATTCATTGCATTATAAAACAGTGTGGTGTAAATGTTCACCGCTTCCAGGGGTTGCTAAAGCATTCGTTATTCCATGCATCGGTTCTAGTGGGCAGCGAAGCTTTCAAAGTGATTTGCCCTTCCATTCAATTAAAATGCTAAACTTTCAATACCAATCGCATAAGCGTTCCCAATTACATGTTTGTACATACAAGCCGTTAGTTTTCATGTGTACGAGTATATTGAAAATTTCAAAATTAGAATTTCCTTTGTCCCTGAAACACTTACTCAGAAACGCACATGTCCCCTGAGGACCCAGGAATACATTGCAAGAGTCCTAATTTGTCAATTAGATAAACGAGATATCTATTAGGCGAAAACTTTCATAGCTCTAAGCTCCATCCTATGGCTACCAATAGTTGTAATTTACCAATTTACCGCGTTGATTACTAATTTATATATCCCCAGACCTGAGGCCTACTCCTGTGTACACCATTCTGTCCTTTACATACAAGGATACATTTTGTTTATGCCTTAAGAAATAGTACATACATACTACTTCTATTGTTCTCGGACACTGGGTATTAATGAAGGCACGTCCTGCGACATGTCCGTCATAACGTATAAACTTTGTTCAGCAATCAAAACGATTGGATAGTGCCGGGCAGAATATACTCCTGTGGTGTTGCGTTTGTGTAGGGGGTGTCAGAGATGTAGGCAGAGGTGTAGAGATACTCCTGTGCCAGCTGAAACCATTCTGAATAATGTTCGAGTTGTTAACCTTAACTAACACTGATTACGTGCTCTTACCACCCTTATGCGTGTTTAAGTCGAGTTCCGTTGTTCTCCGTCTTTCATCACCTAATTTCCTGTACAGTATTTCTTTGTATACCCCAGATCCGAAGGCGCTTTTTCTCTCCACTTGATCATCGACATAAGGGCACATAATTAGGGGACAGTTGGAGAAACTTAAAAACGACGAAGCAAGGCTGCTTATTACTACATCCTTCCCCCACGCTTTCGTTTCTATTATGGCGTGGCGTGGCGCGGCGCAGCGGTACTAAACTTTAAGGTAGAAATTGGAAAAATATTTTTCCCTCCATAAACGATAAAGGAGAATGCGCTGGATGGCCGCCAAAGAGGAACGGCAGAAATAACGTTATGATAAAATTAAGTTTTCTTCATAACGAAAGTTTCGCAGAGAATGAACGTATAAAAGAGTAATTATGTGTCCGTTTACTTATGGCGGTCCATGGGCAGAGGGAAATTTTTTACTATCTGTAGACAGGTAGTTGAAGGTGGTGGATGAGGTCCTTCAAAGCAAATCTGCAAAAGAGAAAAGGAGAAGTTGATAAAATTAAAGAACGCCATGAGGCTTTATGAAAGTGTGACATCTTTAAGGAGATTTTTCTTGGACATACAATATTTTTAAAGCCCTGGCGAATTAATAACTGGTTTTTGTATAGTTACTCCTTATTTTAGTAGAAAGTCCTTCCTTTTTCCTCTTTTATAATTGTTTGTCCTGAAATCTACAGTAAAGCTATGTTAGCCGGCCACGGATAAAAAACTAGGCTGCTTCCTAATGAAGCTAGTAGCCACCCTGTATTAGAGAAATTCGACGAAGAAGCTTCCTCTCGTTTAACAAGTGAGGACGTTTCTGTTGTAGTTGAGTCGCTTGTCAGCAGTCGTTCGAGCGATGTAGAAGATTGACGGTACCGCTAATCTGTCCTGGATCCGACTCTTCTCTCGAGGTGGAGGAACGTTTCTGATGGAATCAATCCGTCAAAGCACACTCTCTTATGATACATATAATTAGGGTAGTAAGCCCCGGAGCGATGAGATCATTGCTCCTGCAATGTGCCTTGAATCAACTTACTGACGAAATTGTCCACTCTTATTATTGGGTCTACAAGTAAGTTTCCAGCGTTTTTTTCCAAAATTTGAAATTTTATTATGAAAACATAGTTACAATGCTTTATTCAAAGTATCGTCCATCGGAAGCTACAACTTTACCCCATCTTTCTGGCAATTTATGAATTCCGGACCAAAAAAATTTCTCGTCTTTCGAGCCCAAGAACGTATCGAGCCAATTTTTGATTTCCTCTACTGAGCTGAAGCGTATTCCCGTAAGAGCGTTCTGCATCGAACGAAACAAGTTGTAGTCAGATGGTGCCAAGTCTGGACTGTAAGGCGGGTGAGGCAGAATTTCCCATCCACTATTTCCCAAATAGTTTTTCACCGAAACCGCAACATGTGGCCGAGCGTTGTCGTGATGAAAAATGACGGACTCATGCCTGGTCTCATATTCTGGCCGTTTTTCTTTTAATGCCCGCTTCAAACGAATTAGTTGGGCTCGATATAATGGTCCTTTGATGGTTTCACCACTCGGAAGCAGTTCGTAGTATACGACACCCTTTTGATCCCACCATATGCAGAGCATGACCTTATTCACGTGAATATTTCGTTTCGGCGTCGATTGGGCGGGCTCGCCGGGCTTTGTATACGATTTTCTGCGTTTAGGATTATCATAATAAATCCATTTCTCATCACCAGTGACAATACGATGCAAAAATGATTTATTTTTATACCGCTGCAGTAACATTTCGGACATGCAAAATCGCTGTTCGACGTCTCTTGGCTTCAATTCGTACGGCACCCAGTTTCCAACCTTTTGAATGAATCCCAGTGCTTTTAGGCGCAGAGAAGTGGCTTGTTGCGTGACGCCTAATGATGCAGCAAGTTCTTCTTGAATCTGACACGGATCCTTATCCAGGTCCTTAAAACTTTTCGGCTTTCAGGGGCGATCTTTGTCTTCAACTCCAAAATCACCACTTTTGAACCGTTTGAACCACTCACGGCACGTCGATTCACCAATACATTCCGCCCCACAAGTTTCCGAAAGCAAACGATAGGCCTCAGCCGTACTTTTCTTCATATTAAAGAATAAAAGCAGCGCTTCCCGCAAATGACGTTTATTTGGCTGGAAACTTGCCATGATTTTGCTCGATAAAATGTACGACACCGATAGAACTGCTCAAATATAACGCTGCAAAGCTGTTGACAGATGCAAAACCTACAAATAAAACACATGGGGTCTGACATTTCTGCCCGCTATCCACTGGTGGCGCCATCTCTGACAAACGCTGGAAACTTACTTGTAGACCCAATATCTTCGCCCTATTTTACACGACCTCATTTAGGTGAAATTTTATGTATTCAGACTCTGGTGTTCTATATAACCGAAGACAAGCTCTAAGGCAAGCCCTCTCCAACTCCAGAATCTTCTCCATGAGCAGCATCCCTCACGTCGCGATTCCCTACCGCACTACTGAAGCGGTGACGCTCCGTATTGTCGAGTGCGACGTCTCTGTGGTAGTTGAGTAGTCATTCCGGCACCGCTAAACTGTCCTGAATCAGACCTTTCATATCAAGGTAGAGGCACGCCACTGCAGGCATAAAGCCGTCAAAGCGCTTGTTTCTTCGTTTGTTAAAATATAAATATTGACCTCGCCAGATTCCAGAGGACGGGGGACCGTATAGCAACTCGATACGAATCCCGCGTACTGTTGGACCAGTTTCGTATCTGAGTGCTACCATTTTCATTCACATACAATTCGCAAAATTTTTCAAAAAAATTTAAAATTAAAGGGACAATGTTTTGTATTAGTACTCGCATGACAACAGCCCACTTGGCTCAAATCGACCTAAGATAGAAGGCATAGTATGGCTTAGGACCACTGTAACCGCAGTTTTGTAGGATTGACGAAATACTTGTAAGACACAGGTACACTAACACGGAAATTTTCAAATCACGGCATTTCAAACAAAGCTCAATGAATTCCGTCTTTGACTGTCTTTGGAGAAGTCAGGAGTCTTTTGAGCTTTTATGAAAGTGGATGGAGGGTTGCGCGAGGCTACTGGCGCAGTTTGGTGGTTGATTAATATTTACATAACGAAAATTGTTGTCTAGATTTGAAGATGATAGCGCAACATCTTTAGCTAATTTAATTTATTTATTACCTGCCTCAGACTTCGGTCTTAAGCGTAGGACGGTCAATTTCATATTTTCGTACCAGCCGGCTGGAATATTGTATTTAGTAGAACATTCGAAATTAGCGACAACAAGCCTTTACTATTTTTCCAGCTTCGGTAACATACTACTTAAAGCCACCACAAACAACGCAACATTCTATTTGACCCCCTCGTCTATTGCAAATAGGACCCTCAAGAATTTTCTAGAACATGCAAGCTATAGGAAAATTCCCAAGTTGAGCACATCATTATAAAACATCTGCTGAGTGCATGGGTTAGGTTTTGAGCGATTTTCTTTTTTTTTTTTCCTGTTTTGTGTTTTTGGAAATGTTTGCATTTGCAGTACTCACAAACGCATACTAGTCAAGCACATACTAACTTTGGAAAACATGGATAGTAGAATGGAATATTCCCGAGAAGGCCTCCTTCCAAATTTTAGCAGCGATATTTTCACAAATAACTCTCTGAAAGCGTGTTTTTTTTTTTTGGAAAAAGCATAATGTATGCATTTGTACGTAAAAGCCAAACTTTGAATGAAACCGCTAATATGCTAAATGTTATGCATTTAAATTGCTTCCTTAAATTTTAACTCAAAGCCAACGGTTTTATTTGTGGTTTCATGACAATGCCACACCTTTCCGAAATTTGTATTTTATTTTATTTTTTAGTTTGTTTATGGGTTTTTATTTTGTAATGGCTTTACAAATATTATGCACTTAAAATGCCATGTCAATAAAATATTCAACTGAGAGGAAAAATATGGAAAAGCCTTTGGCTGTGTATTCGAAGCGACCGCAAATATTGTAATCCGATTTCTTTTACATACATACATTTGTGCAAAGTCAGCAAATACAATAGAAATTAAAAAAATATATCTGAACTTTGGTTGAATAGACTAAATAAAATTACAATAGGAGCATATTTTACGTACATACGAATAGATTATCAAAACTAAATAAAAAATGTCCAAATCAGAAAGTTTCCTAGAAGCCAACAACATGAACTAACAGCATTTATGGTTCGAACGAACCCATGTTCCGTATGCTACGAAAGATCAATTCAAACCCTGGGGTTATTGACTTTGACCCTACCTCAAATCCGTTCTCCTTCACCACTCCAACCAACATTAGTTTTAAGTTTAAGTTTAATTTTAAGTTATACGAGTAGTTTGCAAAGGGTGTTTTTTTTTAGAGGAATACAAATTCAATATGAAATAGAACACTAGAAACTAATGCCCATGTTATTATTTATTTAATAGATAATTTGAAGCCATTACTGTTTAAGCCTGAAATCGGGCATATGCGCGCCACGGCTAGCTCGAATGAAGCGCAATCGTGAAGTCCAATTTTCGACAGCTCTATGGAGCAACTGGGGCCGTATATCAGCAATAACACGGCGAATGTTGACTTTCAAATCGTCCAACGTCTCTGGTTTATCGGCATAGGTTAGTGACTTCACATATCCACAAAGAAAATAATCCAAAAGTGTGAGATCACAGGATCGTAGAGGCCAGTTCACAGGTCCATTACACGAAATTATGCGCTCAGCAAATGTTTTTCCTCAATTGATGGCATGTTGCGCCATCTTGTTGAAATCAAGGCTCTGTCACGTCAATGCCATTCAGCTGAGGAATGATGAAGTCAGAAATCATGTTTCTATAGTTTCATTGACCGTAACACTCTGGCCGGCATCGTCCTTAAAGCAATATGAGCTGATGATTCCACCAGCCCATAAAGCACACCAAACAGTAGGTTTTAATGGTTGTGAGGGCTGTCGAGACAAAGGCTTCTGGGTTTTCTACACTCCAAATTTGGCAATTTTACTTGTTTGCATATCCATTTAATCAAAAATGGGCCTCATCGGGGAATAGAAATTTGCGTTGAAAATGAGGATCAAGCTGAATCATATTTTCGGCCCATTCACCGAACCTACGATGCGTACAATGGTCACGCGGTTTCAACTCTTTCACAAACTGGATCTTATAAGCTCTAAAGCCAAGATCTTTCCGTAAAATCTTCCACAAAGTGGATGGGCATAGCTCCAATTGCTGTGGCGTGCACAATGGCGAATCGACTCATTCGGATTCTCCTCAACCCTGCGCTCCACAACAACAATAAATTCTTCTGTTATCTTTGGGGATACGTATTATTCACTAGAGTGTATGTGGCGCGAAACCGATTCATCGTGTTCCGAATAACTTGCTCAGATGGACGATTATGTCGACCGTAAAATCGACGCTGCGCACCATTACTTTTGCTAATCGAACCATGGTTTTCAAAATAAGTTTGCACTTGTTGTTCTGACGTTAATCTATTCATCGTAAAATGGCAAAATCTACCAACCACAAATCAACTTTCAACTGTCAAATTGACAGCCAGTAGAAACAGTGTTGCCAGTTTGAAAACCCCTAAAAAAAAAAACATCCTTTACATACTGCCATGATAAACACTGAAAAACAGCAAATTCACTCTTTGTCATGAAATTGTGATTGCTAACCTTTCTTGGAAAAGTTTTTTTTAAACGAACTTCTACCATGACCCTGATAATACAACTGTCAAAAGAGATAGTTGATATCATTGGCAGATCACAGCGAACTATTTTCTACTGCTAGCACAGAAGTAAATAATAGTTAACAGTGATGAAACGGAAGCTGCAAAAATTGCTTAAGATATGAATGAGGTTAAAATCAAGTATACCATATGCAGTATGCACTCAACTAGAAGAGATGCATAACATAAAGGAACGAATCTTACGGTACACAGCTATTGGTTTCAGATGGTTAGGTATTTTGACTACCTTAGTCTATCTGAATGTGCTACAGCTGACTCTTTTACGTATAAAGACTTTAAATCTGTTGACTTTAATGCCCTTCAACTAGCCTCAATATCCGCCCCCTGGTTACAGTGTAGGCTGAGAGCCGATCCTAATGACAAAGTTGATTCCAATCAATTTTAACCCAACTGCTTGATCAACATGTACCGACAAAAACAGTAAGTATCCTAAACCAAACCTGTCCCTGGTCCACTTCTGATGCGATTAACTCAATTAAGTTTCGGAATAAATTACACAGTCGATTAAAGCGCAGATCAACTCCCATCAAATGGGATGCATTTAAAGAGGCGCGGAATCACGCAACTCTGATAATACGTGCATCAAAAAAAAAAAGCTTAGTTCCTCCTTAACCGCCAAAAAAATTGGAGCAATTTAAATAAGATCAGTGTTTCCATAGGCCTTAATCCACAGGGTGTTCTCGACTCTGCTAATCTGTATGAGTATTTCGTACGGAGCCAACTCTCTGGGAGTGATTTCGATATTAATCTACAATAATATCGGCGAATTTGGCGAGCTCTGTTCCTAGACTGGAAGATTTTGAAGTTGTAAGTGAAGATGAAGTTTACAAATGCACAATGGCTATTAAGTCTGACGCTATTGGTAAGGATGGTGTTTGCGAAGGAAATAAAACGCGATCGTTTGCAACAAATTAAAAGAAAAGGAGAACTTTATTATTATTATTAAAAAAAAAATACCGATTACAATATTAAACACCGCCGAGTGCAGGTGGTTCGTGTGAAGAACAATAAAAGAAATGAGAAAGTTAAAGAGAGTAAATTGGCTGGAAGAGCTTGTTAGTTTTCTTAAATACTTCATGTAATTGCAGTGTTACCATTCGACTGCAACATCCTCCCGCCATTGAAAGGTAACTTTCAATTGGCTTCATCGACGAACAGAGGACATAATTTGCAAATGGGACGCTTGATCTCTCTTTTCGATCTGGTTACGGATGCGACTCTGCCAGGATAGGTTTTGGTGACTCTTCCTATGAGCCACTGACATGGGGCTTGGTTGTCTTCCTTCACAATGACGACGTCGTTGATTTGAACGCACTTAGATTTTTGGGCCCACTTTGAACGTTTCTGCAATTGGCTGAGATAGTCGTTTGCCCTCCTTCTCCAAAATTCTTGCACGAGTCGCTGAAGATATTGCCATCGTTTTAATGTTGACACTCGATGGTCCAGAAGATTTTGATCTGGAACACTTGCCATTGGCCGCATAATTAAAAAGTGAGCAGGGGTAATTGGATCAACATCGCCTTCGTATTTAATGCAAAGAGGTCTAGAATTTGCGCAAGCTTCGACTTGGCACAAAATAGTGTTGAATTCTTCAAACATAACCGACGTATCACCCATTACTCTTCGGAGATGATATTTTATGGTCTTGACGCCGGCCTCCCATAGCCCACCAAAATGGGGGGCATGTGGAGGAATAAAATGCCAATCGATAGATCTTGATGTTAGTTCGCCGGAGACAGATTCTTGAAATTGTGAAGACTGCAGCAGGTTTGTCCACTCGAGTAGCAGTTGGTTAGCACCGACAAAGTTAGTGCCATTGTCGCTGAAAAGTGTGTGACACTTACCTCGCCTAGCGACGAAACGACGAAGCGCTGCTATGAACGCTGCAGACGAGAGCTCCGTCACAGCCTCCAGGTGCAATGCCTTTGTAGTCAAGCATATAAAAAGTGAGATGTAGGCCTTATACTGCTTGGCACCACGACCCTTCCAAGTCCGTATGATGAATGGACCAGCATAGTCAACTCCGGTATAACTGAATGCCGCTCCTGGTACTAATCGCTGCCTTGGAAGATTCGCCATTTGTTGCGAATAAGATGCACCGCGCTGTCTCGTGCAACTTACACATTGATACACTATCCGTTTAATAGAATGATATAAGCCGAGAATAAAGTAGTTAAGAGACATCAGATAAGACATTTGACGGATGCCTGCATGCATATTTGAATAATGGCAGTCCAACAATATAAGTTTAACAAGACGGTGATCCTTGTGAAGAATGACTGGGTATTTTTGGTCGAAAGACTCATTACGCTGCAGGCGAGCGATCTCATCGGGGAAAATTCGGGCTTGAGCTAGCTTGAAAAGTGCGATTTTCGCTAAACGTATATCCTTTAGTGAGAGAATGAAAGTCTTGCGATTCGGCTCAGATAACTTATGACGCCACCAAAGGCAACGCGCAACGACCCTCAAAAGACGATTAAAGCTGGAAAATTTGCTGAATATATCCCACTCAGGTGCTGATGAAGTTGTTAGGCATCTTTCCGATTCATCTCCCGAGTTCTCTATTACGTTCGGCAGCTCTGAAAAAATAACAATAGGATCACGAAGAAATAGTGGATCCTTCCACCAGATGTCGAGGTGTGTTAAACGCTCTGGCGTAAAACCTCTGGTGGCGCAATCTGCAGGGTTTTCAATGGAACGAACATAATGCCACGAGGATGCAGGTATTTGTGTCGTAATTAGCGGCAATCTATTGTCTGCGAACACGTTTCGCGGTCTAGGATACCCTTGAATCCAGTGAAGAACGGTCGAAGAGTCTGTATATGCGAAACACTCGATGTCGGGAATACCCAGGGAATCCTTTACCTTGCTGAACAATCGGGCTAGCAGTAAAGAGCCACATAATTCAAGCCGTGGAATGGTCAAAGTTGGCTTGACTGGGGCAACACGTGTTTTGGCGCAAATTTATGACGTTTGAACGCTCCCATTAAGCTGAACTACTCGTAAATATAACGCTGCGGCATATGCAGACTCCGACGCATCTGCAAATCCGTGGAGCTCCACCGAAAGCTCTTGTTCGTAAGCAAGCCATCGAGGTATCCTTAAGCCCATTCTTCATAGAATTCCGCAGGAATGTACGTGTCCCAACCTACCTTTTTAATCCAAAGCTTCTTCATAAATATTTTCATCTT
The DNA here is from genome assembly GCA_963966105.1 of Volucella zonaria. Lineage (NCBI taxonomy): Eukaryota > Metazoa > Arthropoda > Insecta > Diptera > Syrphidae > Volucella > Volucella zonaria. The sequence continues at coordinate 98,349,446 of OZ014532.1, read as the reverse complement.
AACGACTGCTGGAGATAACCATCCTAGGGGGTCAAAAATTCGCGCAATATCGGACAACACCTCCCTCTTTGTGATCTGATTCCTTACTATTGGCGATGAAAAGCTAAATTTGAAACAATCGACCTTGGTGTCCCAAATAAGTCCAAGCGTCTTGACCTCAGATTCACCGAAATATAAATTTGTGGATAATTCACGATGACTAGGCTCGATTTCTGCCAAGAAGTCCAACGAGTTTGACGCCCACTTGCGCAACTCTAACCCAGCTTCGCTTAAAATCTTATTTATGTCATTTTTAATTAAAACGGCGTCCTCAAGCGAGTGAAAACCTGACATATAGTCATCGACATAAAAATCATTTAATATACTAGAACTCGCTTGAGGATACCTTAAAAAATTGTTCATACCAACTTGTTTAAGAACTCTGGTTGCAAGGAAAGACGCAGGTGCTGTTCCATAAGTTAAAGTTAAAAGATTGTAGTCACGTACTTCCTCTTTAACGTCCTCTCTCCAAACGATCCTTTGATAATGAACATCCTTCTCGCTCACCCTTATCTGCCTATACATCTTGGCTATATCGGCCTTAACAGCAACACGAAATTTCCGAAATTTAATTATTGAAGTGATGAGGTCATGCAGAATAGTAGGTCCAACCAAAAGGCAATCGTTGAGCGATACACCATTGCTAGACCTTGATGACGCATCGAAAACTACCCTTAATTTGGTAGTCGTACTTGAAGGTTTTAGAACCGCGTGGTGCAGCAAATAGAATACTTGCCGCTGAATGTCGTTTGATGGTACAGGCGCCATGTGACCTAGTTGTTCGTATTCGGTCATGAACGCCGTATACTAGCGTTTGAGAGCTGGATCATAAGAGAAACGACGTTCCATTGCATAAAGACGCTTCAGGGCTGCCTTTCTGGAATCCCCAAACTCGAATGACGTATCCTTAAAGGGCAAGTTAACTACAAACCTACCATCGGGTAGGATGCGATGCGTTGCAATGAAATGCTCTTCGATTTGATCCTTCTCTTCGTCAACCTTTTGTATACCATGCAAATCCTCGTAATCCCAGAAACGGCGCAGAAGATAGTCCAAGTCTACCTTAGTGTGAAGTATATTTAGATTGGGAGCTTCTGCTGTTACGTTGCCAGCGATGATCCAACCGAAGATCGTATTCTGGGCTATCGGCGAACCTGCAGGGTGCACAATCTTCCCTTCGGCGAGAATATCGAAAAACACGTCGGCGCCAAGCAAAATGTCGATTTTATTTGGCGAACAGGAGCCAGGGTCAGCCAGAGATAAATGCTCAAAATACTTGAAGTTTGCCTTAGGAACATCAACGCTTGGTAAGTTCCCCGTTAGAAACGAAAGAATGTAGGCCCTTGTCGCAAGAGTCACATTCGGTTTATCACGTGAACACAAAATGAGATTGACGGCACCGTTAGTACCTTGTACGTTCCCGTCTTGCCCTATACCAGATATAGGGATCCGAGCATGGCGTCTTTTTAATCGTAAACGCTGTACGCATGCTTCGGAAATTAATGTTGATTGAGACCCCGAGTCGAGTAAAGTCCTGCAATCGTGCAGCTTACCGTAAGGGTCCATGACGGATAATATTACCGTTGGCAGCATCGTGAAACAATCCCGATAAATATGCTGCAATGTGTTAACGGACGAACTATTCGCGGCGAAAGAAGGTACGCGCGGGTACATTGAATGTGGTTTCGTTTCTGTTTCAATATGGTGCAATAAAGTGTTATGCTTTTCCGAGCATAACTTACAAACCGAAAACTTGTACTCAGAAACCGTATGTTTGGAACGAAGACAGTTAATGCAGATCTTATTTAATTTTACAAGCTCCCGCCGTACTTCTATTGGAAGCTCCCGAAACTCGTTACACTGATAAAGCATGTGATTTCGTTTACATTTGATGCATGATTGAACCATTGTATTTAAAACACGCTTGTTTGTGTCCCTTTGCACTGCTTTATTAGATGGGTAATTGACGCGTCCCGGAGGAGAGAAATTTATGGATTCTAGTTCACTTATTCTACCTTTTACGAAAGTTATGAATTCGGTTATTGTTGATTTCGACTTGTCTTTAATTTCGCGGTACCATAGTATTCTATTTTCGCCATCAAGTTTTTTGCAAAGAATGTAAATGAGTAACATACTCCACTGATCTACCGGCAATTCTAACGCGCGTAATGCATTTAAATTTTCATTTATGCTATTGAAAAATTCCTTAATATCGGCCAAAATATTTCCTTTAAGGGCTGGTTGATCGAAGATGTTATCTAAATGAGCCACCATGATGACGTCTGGTTTGTCAAAATGCGATTTAATGAGTTCCCATGCCACCTTAAAGTTATTATTGCTTGATGGGAGATGTTTAATAAGCGACGATGCATCTCCCCTTAAACGCGTTTGAAGGTACTCCATTTTTTCGACGCCCGTTAAAGACTCCTTCGACTCGACCATTGTAACAAATAAATCGCGAAACCGTACCCACTCATCAAACTGTCCTGAAAACTCCGGCAATCTGATTTCAGACAACCGCGCTTGCCCCTCACACTTCGTTATGCTAATCGTTCTAGGTGACGATTCCGCCATCTTTTTTACTATGTCGTTTAAAGTACAAGTCTTATCTAAGTCTCCATTTATGTTCTTTCGCGAATCAATTACACCTTTGCATTCAATTATATCCGATAATTTTGCATGCACTTCATAAAAAACCGATTCGAAATCCGCGCGATATGCTTCTTCGACCCCTACTTCCGCATTCTCGTCTTCGATGACCTTCCCATCGCAAAAAATCACCCACCAAATCCTCCTCTAACTTCAGACCAATAAGCATCCTAACTTGTCTATCGAAAGTCTTTGAAAAAGTCATAGAGAAACAAATACTAGGCCATGTGATCATCAACAACTGAAAAAATCAAGCTTTAGAACAAATCATAAAGCCTACTTGATGAAATACGCCAAGATTACGATAAGGGTCATATTAGCCTACTTTGTTTGCTTGATTTCTGGAAGCTTAAAAAATTGTTTAGTCCCAATGATAGGGTTGTAGAACTTATCGGCAGCTATTTAACAAATACTTATGTAGATTCCAGAGAGTACTTTTGGCGACAAATCCTCTTCACTGAAGGTCTTAATTCAAAGTGTTCCACCAGGGTCAATTCTAGGCCCAATACTGTTCTGCATGTTCATCAATGATCACCCATCAGTCTGTAGCCACACTTCTGTGCATATTTATGTGGATTACGTACAACTCCATCTAGTCTAACCCTTTAGCAAAGCTTGATGAACCACGCTGTCTTAGTTAATGAGGATCTTACCCAAATCTCTACTTGGTCCGTCGCTAATGGGTTGATCTTAAACCCAACAAAATCCCAAGTAATACCAAAAATTTCAATCGTAACCTTTCAGACTGTAGACATACTAACGCAGTTATTGGTCGGGTCTATGGATGTTTGTGTAAACTGTGGCTAACTTCGTATCTTACTCCCATGGAAACGAGACGTAAGTTGGGATTGACATTAATAGTGCCTCTTATTACATATGCTGAGGTTGTCTATAGCGCTCTTGATTCACTATCACAACATAAACTCCAAGTATCATTCAACTTGGAGTTCGTTTTCTGTATGGTCTTAGAAGACACGACCCTCCATGTGGCAGGCACCTTGACGCGAGTGTTATCTTCAAGGACGCCGGTGTGGAGGCTTAGCCTTATACTTAGCCTTACCCAGGTATGACGGCGCTGCCTAGGCTGATCTTTTATTTCCGGCCAAACTCGTGGGAACCAAAATGAATTTTTAAAAATGGAAAAACAAAAAGCAAGTAAAACACAAAACGTAACACAGACCATCCCCGTCCAGGAAGAGTTAGAGGTGAGTGACGAATCTCGACTTCATCCATCTTCCTCCTGCTAGGGGAAATGGAAAGGTGTTCGAAAGAACACTCACTAACGAGAGCGACTTCACCGATGAGCAGGGCAGGACCTCGGTCGAAGGTAGCTCGAACATTCGCTGCCGAAGCTACCTCCAAGAGGTAAAGAAACAAGGGAAAGGCTGCGGTGGTGGAAAAAGCGGAAACAGCTGGCTCAGCCGCTGTGCCTGCCGTCTTCATCACCGCTGCTAAGAGTGCGAAGAACGCAACCAAAAGGCAAGGGTTTTGCTACGTAACGCTAGGCGTAAGGTAACAAAATATGAGAGCTGTGATCCCAGTAGCTTAAGCGAATGGGAAAACGTCGCCTTTGAGAGAGCGAAGCCCATCCTGGTCAACAAATCGCTTACCCTTGTGGCAAGCAAGGGCGATGTAGCAACAAAGGCGGGAGGGGGCTAGCGTTACTGGCAAGAAGACAAATTTCAGCGGTAAGAGAAGCATATCCGACAGCGTCGTGGAGCCGAACGATGCAAAAAAGGTGAAGGCTGGTAATTCATCCGCATTGCGTCGTAAGCAAAGCGACCCGAAAGACGAGCTCCTCGAGCTGGAGCCTTGCGGTCGTCTGACAATCGACCTGCGGAAAAACATCGAGGAGAAGTCCTGTGGAAAGAACTATCCACCACAGGTAACGGGGAACTTCAATTCGATTGCGCTGTATGGAAAGGCGGACGCAAGGTTGTAGCTTGTTGGTATAAGTTCTCTGTGGACTTCCTCAGATGCTTTATTTTGGAAGTATGCAATGCATACTAGCTAAAATACACGACGGTGGCAGAGTTGGCAAAGTACAGTCTGCCGACAGCATGGGTATGGGTTCCGTGTCCCTACACGCACACTGAGAAGCTCCTGAAACTACTCCATGTGCAGAATCGGGAAATAAAAGCCGATACATGGAGAGTCCTTAAGACGGGGCCAAGAACGCAGTACGGGCAGCATTTTGTGCTGTCCTCTAACAGGAACTGCTTACCATAGCTGGTAAAATCGAAAGGTGTGGTAAGGTACAGCATGGGTAGGTTGTTGGTTAGGCCATCGACTAAAGGAAAGGACTAGGAAGAACCCCCCAAGATGATGGAAGTGCTGCAGAATAACCTGCACCACGGTAAGGCAGCAACGGCCTGTCTGGTGGAGTAGATCACTAGACAGAACGTCACAGCCGTACTCATACAAGAGGACAATAAAATTCAAGGTCTTAGGCTTAAAAATTACGAGTTGTTCTACAAGGCAGAAAGTAAGATCAGGGCCTGCATCCTTATCAAAAACCATATAGTGACATTTCTTTTGAATAATTACAGCTCAGGAGATCTAACAGCGGAACCCGCAAAAGCGAGTGTGGCAAACCACTCTGCCTGACCTTGGCCTACCTCCCCAATGACTCCGAGATAGTGATCTCGGAAAAACTAAAGGACTTGGCAAGGCAGAAAAATTCGATTCTGGTACTGGGCTGTGACGCAAACGCCCGTTATACCCAATGGGGAAGCGGTGATATCAACCCAAGAGGTGAGTGTTTGTGCGATCTCATTTTGTCTTCCAACCTCAATGTATGTAACAGAGGGAATTCACCCACCCTTGTGGTGAAAAATGGGCAGGAGGTGCTAGATATGACCCTTGCTACAAATGCACCTGGTCTAGAAATAAGGGAATGGAGAGTAGTCGACGAAGCGTCAATGTCGGATTACCAGGAGATACGCTTCAGGGTGAACTTTCAGAACAGGGTATGTAGTTTTCAAAGAAATCTTAGGACGGCTGATTGGGTCAAGTATACAGAAATGGTAAGCATACATCTGGATACCCAATCAATCACCTGCGACAATATTGTTAACTTAGATAGGGCGGTAGAAAATATTAATAAGGCACGAACAGCGGCGTTCGGGAAAGCTTGCCCGGCTAACAGAACACCTAAAAGGGCTCAACCAAAATAGTGGAATAGGGAGATAGGTTTAATAGGGCGAGGTTACTCAGAAGCGACACATGGAATGAATATTACGAATGTTAGAAACAATTTAAGTAGGTACCTAGTTAGAAAGTTAAAAAGGGCTTCATGGCAGAAGTACTGCGAATCTATCGCGGTAACAGACGAGGTTTCGAGGTTACGCAAAGTGCTTTCAAAGGAAGCGAGCGTTCCTACCAACCTCAGGAAAAGTGACGGAACCTGGGTTGAAAGTAGCCAAGGGGTTCTGACAATACTGGTGGAAACACACTTTCCGGGATCCACAGTATCAGACGACCGTGGCATGCTACAGCACACTGACAACATTGATCTTTCTCTTTCCGAAGAGGAAATAGGTGCTCTTATTAACAGGAAAACATTACGGCAGGCTATGCAGTCCTTAAAGCCGTACAAATCTCCCGGTCCGGATGGTATTCTACCGATTAAGTTACAGAAAGCACCGGAAGTAGCAATCCAGAAAATTATGGAAATTCTCAGATACAGTCTAAAAATAGGGTACATACCAATAGCTTGGAGGGAAGTTAAGATGGTTTTTATACCTAAAACTTTCAAACAGGGGCAATAACAGCAAAAGATTTCATATCAATAAGTCTGTCATCATTTATGCTTAAAACCCTAGAGTGATTACTGGAGACTCATATTAGGAACAGATGCAGTAATGGCTTTTTAACTGAGTCACAGCACGCATATATGAAAGGAAAATCTGTAGAAATTGCCCTGCACGAAGTGGTGGGGAAAATAGGGAACAGTTTACACTTCGGTCAGTATGCGATGGCGGCCCTCCTCGTTATTGAAGGAGCCTTTAATAACGTGGATCGCACCGCCATTAACAATGCTCTAGTAGACGCCAACATTGAACATGGCATTACAAACTGGGTTTGCACATGCTTGCAAGCAGGAAAATGAACTCTTTCATTAGGCAAAGCACGGTAAGAATGTGTGTAACCAGGAGAACGCCTCAGGGGGCAGTCATATTACCACTCCTGTTGGTGCTGGTTATCAATGACATCCTTAAAAAGCTTAGTACAACTGATATAAGTGCCACGCAGACGCAGAAGACGTGGTCATAATAGTGCAGCGAAAATAGTTTAAGCGACATTATAGAGGTGGCCCTGAAAACGATCAGCACTTGGGCAAAAAGTTGTGGTCTAAATGCCAATTCTTCCAAAACGGATCTGGTTCTTTTCACCAGAAAGTGCAAGATACCTTAATTCAAATTCCCAAAACTCAACGGAAAGGAACTGTCCCTTTCGGATAGCGCGAAGTATCTTGATGTGATTCTGGACAAAAAACTGAACTGGAATCTTAACGTAGCGGAAAGAACCAAAAAGGCATGTAATGCCCTTTTTATCTGCCAAAAGACAGTAGGAAAAATTTAGGGCTTAAAGCCTGCTGTGGTGTACTGGCTGAATACGGTCGTGGTAAGACCCATACTTACATAAAACTAATATAGTGGAGAGTAACAAACAAGAAAACGGTTTACGGAAAATTAGCCGCCGTTTAAAGAACGACTTCCATAGCCATTACTTGTGCGCTCCATATCACCCCTACGGCAACATTAGACACCTTTTTACACCCAACACCGCTTGATTTACAAACCAATAAACTTGCTGGCAATAGTGCAATACGACTCACTAATCTGGGTTACTTCAAGAACAGTAGTTTCGGACATGGCACGGTCCTAACGGAGCTACTGCCAGGCGATCCAATTCTAACGGATGAAATTCCTTCCTTGGTCGGCTTCGACATTCCGTATGATATAATATACGAGCATCCGGAGAGGGAGCACTGGCAAAGAAATGCAATAATCAGGTCGAATGAAATTGAAATTTTCACGGATGGCACAAAAATAGGGAAAGGAACAGGTTCCGGGATCTTCTTAGAAGACCCAGAACTAAGATTACCTATAAGAGTACCGGACGCAAGCCGTGTCTTCCAATCAGAGGTTCTGGCTGTACTCAGGGCGGCAGAGCTAATGCAGATGAGATCGGTATATGAAAGAAATACCACTGTCTACATCGATAGTCAGACCGTGCTCAAGGTCCTATGCATTCAGAACCGAATAAGACTGTGCTGGGTGGCAAGACACCGCGGTATTAAAGGAAATGAACAAGCGGACGAGCTTGCAGGAAAAGGAGGGCTATTCGACAATAGTGAGGTTGCCAATATCAAACCATCCCTTTGCATAGTGAGGGGCAATATCGAGGAAAAAATCACAAAGACTGCCAACACATGGCATCCAAGGCTCTGTCTGTCTGCCGTTTTTTGACAGTAAAATATCTAGGAAGTTAATAAAATTAAATAGGGATAAGCTTAGGACAGTAATAGGAATCCTGACAGGACACTGTCTCCTGTGGCAGCACACAAAGGGACTCAAATTTTCAGAAAGGGCTATCTGCTGTGATCTGCAAGCTGTATCAATGTGAGGCAATATCGCGTAGTCGAAGAAAATTTTTCGAAAACCTAGAGGAAATAGACGGCACGAATTTCAAAGTCCTTCTTCGCTTTTGTAAAGAAGTTGTGTGTTTCACCAGAGAGATTATTTAGGTTTTTGCCATTTTTACATAAAATTATAAACAATAAATCTCCGTCCTAATTATTTAAGAAGAAGCTTGTCTTTAATAGTTCGGTAAGAAATCTTTGTATCGTTCCCCATTGTTGCCAATAATTGAATTCCTCAAGGCAATTGGTCAAATACATCGGTAATTGAGGTTTGCTGATGGAATGTGTCCTCTGTCCTTTCAATGTTAGACACGAAACTTGCATCGAAAGGGTTATAGTTTAGATTACTCCCATTCGTATAATAGTTTCTTTAAGTAAATCTTTATTAAATGTGCGACGACACCATAAACACCGAGGTCACCTTCGATTTTTCTTTTGATCCTGAAGGTTATATGGTATATTAGAGCTTCCGATTTTTGGAGTGTATTTAATTACACGTATACACGTGGCACGTGTTTGTGTGTTACACGGCACTATAGACACGGGTACACGGCTACGTCTTCAAAACACGGGTAGACAAATTATTGCTTTTATCTTTATATATATAATTCTACTGTACGTGTGTATGTCATTGAACTCCTCCTAAACGGCTGGACCGATTTGAATGAATTTTTTTGTATGCGTTTGGGTGGCGCCCTGGATGGTTTAGATTCACAAATCAGCCCGGCAGATGGCGCTGCAGTCGGTATCTAGGTTATTTAAAATGGCCGACCTGCATATTCCGGGGAGCGCAATGAAAGAATTGCAACTTTGGCTTGGGTAAAAAATATCGATATATCAAAACATTGATATTTTTCAAAACATATATACACTTGCGGTCATAAAAACCGCAACATATCAAAATGATTGAAAAATTGTTAATAACTACGATAATAATTTTTATAATGAAATGAAATTTTTGTTGAGTACTCCGCAGTAGTAGTATTTTTGTAGTATTTTTATTTTCGTCATAAAAAGCTTATACATTTAAGTCGCACAATTTGCAATATAGAGATTCGATATAGAAAAATATCTTTCTGCTATTACAAAATTTTACATTTTTCTTTAAAGATTACAGTTCGAAAATATTTAGAAAAACAAAGGAAAAAACGAATAAAACCTTTATGTAAAAAAAAAAAATAATAATAATAATAATTGGTAATTATAATAAATAAATTAATTAATAATAGGTATTAACAATAAATAAATAAATAGTGTAATAAATGAATGAATAAATAAATAACTAAATAAATAAATAAATAAATGAATAAATAAATAAAAATAATTAATACATTAATAAATAAAGAAAAGAAAGAAACAAAACAAAAAAAACAAAAAAACGCAAAAGAAACAAAGAACTAAACACTGTCATGTTTCACTGATTGAGTTTCTTATTAGGGGATTATCATGTAAAACAACATTCCTAGCAAAAGATGCTTTTAATTTATAAGTTCTTTCGGAAATCATCTCAACATTTGATAACTTATACAGGGCTCTAGTGGAGTAGGAACGAGGTAGATTAAGCATCATCTTAAGAATTTTGTTTTGTATACGTTGAAGATTTTTTTTATGACATATTGCACAATCTCCCCAAACCTGGCATCCATAAAGCAGAATTGCCTGAAATATTACTTTGTATATTGTCATTTTGTTTTCTAAATTTAAACTCGATCTTCTGTTAATAAAAGGATACAACGTTTTTATTCCAATTTGAATTTTTCTACTGGTTTGTGCAAAGTGTTCCTTGAATGTTAACCTTTTATCCAAATAGATTCCCAAATACTTCACATGTGATTCCCATTGTATTACTTGACCTCTCACTTGAAGAGCGTTACACGGAAGATAACAAGGTTTTCTTTTTCGAGTAAAAAAGATTGCTTGAAACTTACCTGTATTGACTTTAATTTTCCATTTCGTGTAATAATGTAACAATATTTCTAACGCATTTTGTAAATTTGTCTCGATGTTGAGACCAAGTCTATGCGAAGAAAATATTGCCACATCATCTGCATAGACTGCGTATTTACATAACGGAAGCTCAGGGAAATCGGATGTAAAGATATTATAAAGAATCGGACCAAGAACTGAACCTTGTGGTATGCCTGAGAAAATTTGTTTGAGTTCAGAAGGACAATTATTAACATGGACAATAAAACTTCTATTACGTAAAAAACTTTGTACAATTTTGACGAGATATACAGGGAAACCAAACGAAAGCATTTTGTGTATTAGTCTATCGTGCCAGACTGAATCGAATGCCTTTTCGATGTCCAAAAGGACTAAACCGGTTGATTCACCAATAAGTCTTTTATTCTTAATGTACTGACAAATTCTGTTTGCTTGATGCAACGTGCTATGCTGACTTCTAAAACCAAATTGTTCATTGGGAAGAATACATTGGCGCTCAATGACTGATAACAGTTTGTTTTTGAGGACCCTTTCCAGAATTTTGCTTATACTGCTAAGCAAGCTTATGGGCCGGTAGCTAAGCGGATCTTCCAATGGCTTACACGGTTTGGAAATAGGAATCACTTTAGCCATTTTCCAACTATCCGGAAAGTATTGCAATTTTAGGCACGAGTTTATAAGAAAAGTTAAAAATTTTATCGCTGACACTGGCAATTTTTTTAAATAAATATTTTTTATACCGTCAATGCCATCGCTTTTCTTAATTTTTAAGCTTTTTAGAACATCTTTAACATTTTCCAGAGAAACATACTCTACATCAGACAAACACACATTTTGTTGTGACAGGCTGATGGACGAAGTATTCACCAAGGCACTTGTTATTGCATTACCAATATTTTGGGACACATTGTGGTTTTTAATGAAATTAGAAGCAAGGGTATTGGCTTTTTCCTTGTCCATGTGGTAAACTTGACCATCACTTATAAGACTGGGAATAGGGTTGTTTTTATTTTTAACTACACGCAATATATTCCAAAAAGGTTTGGCATTTTTTTCTAGAGTGCTCAGAGTTTTCCCCCATTTTCTGTTTCTGTAGCATTGGATTTCATCAGAGATCATTTTATTAAAATATTTCATCATTGCATAGTGAAAGGGCTGGCGATTTCTCTGCCATGAACGCCTATGAGAATTTCTGATTCGAATATATGAAAGAATATAGTCTGGAATTTTTAAGTATGCGCTATTGTTTTTATTATTAACCCTAGGTATACTTAGATTTGCAGAATGCAAAACGCTTTCTGAGAACACCTTAATATATGTGTCTATATTTCCTTTATACAAAGTATTTTCTAAGTCAACAGGTATATTGTTAAATTTATTATTTAATTCTCTTTTGTACATTTTCCAGTTGGCTTTTTTGTAATTAAGAGAATAACATTTATTTTCAAAGCAAGGCTGCGATAATTTACAAGTAACTGGATTATGATCAGAGTTTAATTCTTGAAAGGCGGTTGGATCAGACAGTAAATTCGCTACATTTGTTATAAACAAATCAAGAGCAGATGGGACACCACGCGAACTACACGGAACATATGATGGACTTGATGGAAACAAAACCGTAAACGGAAAATAGCTCGAAAGTTCCTTGAGAATATTTCCCCAGGAATTTGCCCTATTGTACTCCGCAGTAGTTTATAAGTATTTCTATCTAATTTCCATCTTTTTATTGAATGCTTGAATAAAGATATTAACAAAGAAAGAAAAACCAGTTAATTTTCTTATTTTTTTAAAATATTTTAATACAGTCATTGGTTAACAAAATCAAACGATACATTTTTTTATGTATGTGTATATAAGATGTTTAGATATGCCACTTTTACCAAAAAATTATCAATACCGAGTTGCTCCTCCTTTGGCGGTTATAACCGCTTTTATTCTAGAAGGCATCGAGTTAACTAGAAGTTCAGTAACATCCCTTGAAATTTCAGTATTCCATACCTGTTCCATATAAACCTATCTCCCGTAGTCGTCGGCGAATGGTTTCGGCGCTTAGATCAACTTGATGAAATTCACTCAGCTCTGCTCTTATACGGACAGCACTTTTAAAGCGATTTTTCATGCTAATTCGTTGTAATACATTGTCCGTCTTCTGGGTTCTTTTATGTTTTCGTCCCGAGCATTTTTTCCTTTCCAGTGGATCCAAATTTTCTTTTTTCTTCATCAGTCGTACGATAGTTGAATGACAGCATCCTATTTTAACCGCAATCTCACGATAGCCAAGCCCTTCTTAAACTAAAGTCAATATTTCAACTTTTTCGTCCCGAGCCAGTTGATGATATTTACCAGACATTTCACTTTTTTTTTTACTTGTCACCGTCACAACTCAATTCAAACTGATTTTTTTTGCACTGAATACGAAGCCGAACTCCCCTATGGGGAATACCCTTCATTAGTATGGGAAAAACCCTTACGATCTGATGTAATTAGGCATTTTTTGAGAACTCATTAGGTGGTGCGGTTTTTATGACCGCAAGTGTATATATCTTTATACATATTGGGTCCACAAGTAAGTTTCCAGCGTTTTTTTTTTTCCAAAATTTGAAGTTTGATTATGAAAACATAGTTACAATGCTTTATTCAAAGTATCGTCCATCGGAAGCTACAACTTTACCCCATCTTTCTGGCAATTTATGAATTCCGGACTAAAAAAATTTCTCGTCTTTCGAACCCAAGAACTTATCGAGCCAATTTTTGATTTCCTCTACTGAGCTGAAGCGTATTCCCGTAAGAGCGTTCTGTATCGAACGAAACAAGTGATAGTCAGATGGTGCCAAGTCTGGACTGTAAGGAGGGTGAGGCAGAATTTCCCATCCACTATTGTCCAAATAGTTTTTCACCGAAACCGCAACATGTGGCCGAGCGTTGTCGTGATGAAAAATAAAAAAACGGACTCATGCCTGGTCTCATATTCTGGCCGTTTTTCTTTTAATTCCCGCTTCAAACGAATTAGTTGGGTTCGATATAATGGTCTTTTGATGGTTTCACCACTCGGAAGCAGTTCGTCGTATACGACACCCTTTTGATTCCACCATATGCAGAGCATGACCTTGTTCACGTGAATATTTCGTTTCGGCGTCGATTGGGCGGGCTCGCCGGCCTTTGTATACGATTTTCTGCATTTAGGATTATCATAATAAATCCATTTCTCATCACCAGTGACAATACGATGCAAAAATGATTTATTTTTATACCGCTGCAGTAACATTTCGGACATGCAAAATCGCCGTTCGACGTCTCTTGGCTTCAATTCGTACGGCACCCAGTTTCCAACCTTTTGAATGAATCCCAGTACTTTTAGGCGCAGAGAAGTGGCTTGTTGCGTGACGCCTAATGATGCAGCAAGTTCTTCTTGAATCTGACACGGATCCTTATCCAGGTCCTTAAAACTTTTCGGCTTTCAGGGGCGATCTTTGTCTTCAACTCCAAAATCACCACTTTTGAACCGTTTGAACCACTCACGGCACGTCGATTCACCAATACATTCCGCCCCATAAGTTTCCGAAAGCAAACGATAGGCCTCAGCCCCACTTTTCTTCATATTAAAGAATAAAAGCAGCGCTTCCCGCAAATGACGTTTATTTGGCTGGAAACTTGCCATGATTTTGCTCGACAAAATGTACGACACCGATAGAACTGCTCAAATATAACGCTGCAAAGTTGTTGACAGATACAAAACCTACAAATAAAACACATGGAGTCTGACATTTCTGCCCGGGATCCACTGGTGGCGCCATCTCTGACAAACGCTGGAAACTTACTTGTAGACCCAATATAATTCTACTGTACGTGTGTATGTCACTGAACTCCTCCTAAACGGCTGGATCGACTTGCATGAATTTTTGTGTATGCATTCATTCAATGCATTTAATTTTGTTGTACGCTGTGTTTTGATATTATATGTATCGCATTTACGTACGAGTAAATATTGAGCGTATTATATTCAGATATATTTATTTTTCGACATTTTAATTTGAGTGTATTATATTAAGTGTGTTTCGTTATTATGTATTCTGCCACGTCTTCGTGGACGAAGAGGAAATATTGGTTGACGGACTCGGAATTCACAATTAGTCCAGAACCGTCGGTTTAATAGATCGGCAGAAGATCAATTGACAATGACAATGAAAATTTAAGAAACCAGGCTGCAATCACACGTGCTAATGAAAGTCAAGAGCAACGCAACGAACGCCTTCGAGCTAATGCATTGAGACAAAGACTCCTCATCAAATTCGTCAATTATTTGCCATATTATTGACGACATGTTTTCCATTTCAAGCTTCTGTCCTCTGGGACAAATATAAATATTCCATGAGCGACGACATTCTGCATTGCATTCGGATCGCTAATCAATATCCCAATATCGATTTTTCGCAGGAAACATACAATATAATTAGGCGCTAATAAAGATTGAAGATATTTGCATTCTGATTTCGAATATGCCACTCATTCATTTTGGTATGCCCTCACCTAACCGCTCAGCAACAGACATCATTAACAGCGAGATTCAGCGCCAACAACAGTTCGATACGGTCTCTTTAACTACTTTCGTTGAAAATAATGAACAACTACTCACTGATGAACAAAAGAATGTATACGATCGAATTAATTTGTCAATTGCAGCAGAACAAGGTGGATTTGTTTATTTTGGACGCACCAGGTGGCATTGGAAAAACGTTTCTCATCTCACTAATACTTGCGCATTCGATGACAAAATCATACTGCGTTAGCAATTGCTTCATCAGGTATTGCAGCCACTTTGCTTGATGGCGGACGGACTGCACATTCAGCACTCAAGTTGCCGTTGAACGTTCACACAAATCCAGGTGCAGTGTGCAATATAAAAAAGCATTCCGGTATGGTTAAAGTTTTTCAAAAATGCAAAATTATTGTCTGGTTAGTTTTAGTTTTAAATGCATTTTTTTATTTTCTAAATCATTAACTCTTACATACTAACAAAAAATGCTTAAATGCTAGCTTAAAATTACTTAACAAACTTATATTAACTTACTGGCCCCACACAGGCACTCTAAGCTACTCTAAATTCTTGTATTTATGTCTTTCGACTTTATTTACATTTATTTTTTTACATATATATCTTGTATACTTAAGGCTAAGAAAAAAATTGTTAACAAAAACTTAGCATATGGACTTAATTTTCAATAAAACTTAATATCTAACTTAAAATAAACCTTAGTCTACCTAACCTACGTACACAATACACACATACATACATATAGACATTATACACAATGACATACATATACTAGTATATACCTATGTATACACTAATATATATATGTATTTCTTAAATGCTAACTTAAACCTATGCAAGCTGGCCATCGCTATTCACAGAGCAAATAGATTGGTCAGCTCTGCCTCATTAGTTAGGCTGGTCCGTAATTGACAGAAACGGCGACGAAACCTCTTCTCCATCATTCAACCACCAGAAATGCTGGTGCTGCCGAACGACATCCCTCTTATCACGATTCCCCACCGCCCTACCAAACCTGAGAAGATCCACACTGCCGTGTGCGACGTCTCTGTTGTAGTTGAGTCGCCTGTCCCCAACTGTCCGAGCGACATGGTAGATTAACGGGACCGCTGATCTATCCTGGATCAACCCTATCTGATCTAGGTAGAGGAATGCTTCCGGTGGAACGAAGCCATCATAGCCCACACTCTCGTGGTAAAGGTAATTGGGGTAGTAAGCCCCAGATATCAGGTTATTCGTCGAGGTCATTGCTCTTGCAATGTGCCTTCGAGTCAGCTTAATTACGAAGTTGTCCACTCGTATTAGGTTCGCCCCGTTGTAAAGAACCTCATTACGATAAAATTTTTTGTACTCCGACTCTGGTGTTCTGTACAAGTGAAGTCAAGCCCTAAGGCAAGCCCTCTCAAACACCCGAATCTTTTCCATTAAGCTCGCTCGTACATTGAACCACACCGGGCACCCGAATACCAGCATGGGCCTGATAAGGGCCATGTAGCAGATTACCTTTACCCTCTGATCGAGTTGGCTGCTATAAAACAGTCTCTTTGTAAGGGCAAAAGCGCCTTTAGCTCTGGCCAGAGCAGCATCTACATTTTTGTCAAAATACAGAAACTGATCTAGCCAGATTCCAAGGTATCTGACTACATTTCGACAGGCAAGAGGCTGTCCGTGTGGTCCAATGATCTAGAACTTTCGCCAATTTTTTCTGGTAGCCCTAGAGGCTCTAGACAACGGCGTCCTAAAGAGAATGGTTTCCGACTTCTGAAAGTTGATTTTCAACTTCCAGTCATCGAAAAATCGTCTAATCTCATCGAAGTCACGCTGCAAGAGAGTATTAATGACCTCGATTCTTGGACCTGTTCTGTACGCTATCAAATCGTCTGCGTACGCAGTAGTATGGGGAAGTGAACCTATCAAGTCGCTTGTATAAATGTTGAATAGGATCGGCGAATTGACCGCGCCTTGCTGAAGACCATTTTTAATTTGAAATATTCCAACTGAAGTCACATCACCATTTTTCACGATGAACTGTCTGTTGGTTAGCATATTATAAAGAATGTACAAGAGTGGTTTGCTGATCCCCAGCCTAGTCAGCTTATAGAAAAGACCCTCTAACCATACGGTGTCGAAGGCCTTCTCCAAGTCAACAAGGCAGGCACCAGTGCATTGGTTTTTGCCTTTATTCCATTGGATATCGGACACCAGTTTAGACGCGGCATGTGAGATATCATGTTCCGCCTTAAAACCGAATTGATTATCCGGAACTATATGTTTGTCCTCAATCCACCTAGACAGAGCTCTATTGATTACTTTTTCAAACACCTTACTGATATTCGGAAGGAGACTTATCGACCGGAGATTCGTCGGATTGGATATATCCTTTCCCTTTTTGGGGATAAGTTGCACCACCGCCGTTTTCCAATGCGCTGGACTACTTTCGTTGAAAATACTCACTGATGAACAAAAGAGTGTATACGATCGAATTAATTTGTCAATTGCAGCAGAACAAGGTGGATTTGTTTATTTTGGACGCACCAGGTGGCATTGGAAAAACGTTTCTCATCTCACTAATACTTGCGCTCATTCGATCACAAAATAATATTGCGTTAGCAATTGCTTTATCAGGTATTGCAGCCACTTTGCTAGATGGCGGACGGACTGCACATTCAGCACTCAAGTTGCCGTTGAACTTTCACACAAATCCGGATGCAGTGTGCAACATAAAAAAGCATTCCGGTATGGCTAAAGTTTTTCAAAAATGCAAAATTATGGTCTGGGATGAATGCATTATGGCCCACAAGCATTCACTTGAAGCTGTCGATAGAATGATGAAAGATCTAAATAATAACACCAGTACAGTAAACTGCTGCTGTCCGGTGATTTTAGACAGACATTGCCGGATGAAATTAACGCATGTATAAAACAATCTACAATATCAGTATTGCGATTAAAAATTGGCTCACCTATCATTTTGCTTCGGAATTTAAATGCATCTAAGCTATGCAACGGTACAAGATTAGTCATAAAAATAAATATGGGCAATGTTCTTGAAGCTACAATTTTGAACGGCAAATTTGAAGGTGAAGTTGTTCTCCTGCCACGAATCCCAATGATCCCTTCAGACTCACCCATTCCATTCAGACGTCTGCAATTTCCAATTCGCATGGCATTTGCCATGACTATTAATAAGTCACAAGGCCAAACAATGTCGATTTGTGGGTTGGATCTAGAAAATCCGGTCTTTTCACATGGCCAAATATATGTGGCGTGCTCTCGCGTTGGAAAACCGTCAAGTTTATTCATTTATACTACTTAGGAATTGACTAAAAATATTCTTCATCAACTCGCATTAAGATAAAATTAAACAAACATTATTGATTATAAAGAACTGTTTTTAGAAAAATTGATGTTATTTCAAAATAAAGAATAATGAAATTATTACATTATTTGTCTTTCATTTCATACTTTGTTTAATCTACCCTAATCGCTTGAAATATCATGCAGGACAACGTCTGTCGGGTCCGCTAGTGTATTGTATTGGGTCTACAAGTAAGTTTCCAGCGTTTGTCAGAGATGGCGCTACCAGTGGATCCCGGGCAGAAATATCAGACCCCAAGTGTTTTATTTGTAAGTTTTGTATCTGTCAACAACTTTGCAACGTTATATTTGAGCAGTTCTATCGGTGTCGTACATTTTATCGAGCAAAATCATGGCAAGTTTCCAGCCAAATAAACGTCATTTGCGGGAAGCGCTGCTTTTATTCTTTAATATTAAGGAAAGTGCGGCTGAGGCCTATCGTTTGCTTTCGGAAACTTATGAGGCGGAATGTATTGGTGAATCGACGTGCCGCGAGTGGTTCAAACGGTTCAAAAGTGGTGATTTTGGAGTTGAAGACAAAGATCGCCCCGGAAAGCCGAAAAGTTTTGAAGACAAGGAATTGGACGCTTTACTGGATGAGGATCCGTGTCAGATTCAAGAAGAACTTGCTGCATCATTGGGCGTCACGCAACAAGCCGTTTCCCTGCGCCTAAAAGCACTGGGATTCATTCAAAAGGTTGGAAACTGGGTGCCGTATGAATTGAAGCCAAGAGAAGTCGAACGGCGATTTTGCATGTCCGAATTGTTACTGCGGCGGTATAAAAATAAATCATTTTTGCATCGTATTGTCACTGGTGATGAGAAATGGATTTATTATGATAATCCTAAACGCAGAAAACCGTACACAAAGCCCGGCGAGCCCGCCCAATCGACGCCGAAACGAAATATTCACGTGAATAAGGTCATGCTCTGCATATGGTGGGATCAAAAGGGTGTCGTATACTACGAACTGTTTCCGAGTGGTGAAACCATCAAAGGACCATTATATCGAACCCAACTAATTCGTTTGAAGCGGGCATTAAAAGAAAAACGGCCAGAATATGAGACCAGGCATGAGTCCGTCATTTTTCATCACGACAACGCTCGGCTCGGCCACATGTTGCGGTTTCGGTGAAAAACTATTTGGAAAATAGTGGATGGGAAATTCTGGCTCACCCGCCTTACAGTCCAGACTTGGCACCATCTGACTACCACTTGTTTCGTTCGATGCAAAACGCTCTTACGGGAATATGCTTCAGCTCAGTAGAGGAAATCAAAAATTGGCTCGATACGTTCTTGGGCTCGAAAGACGAGAAATTTTTTTAGTCCGGAATTCATAAATTGCCAGAAAGATGGGGGAAAGTTGTAGCTTCCGATGGACGATACTTTGAATATAGCATTGTAACTATGTTTTCATAATAAAACTTCAAATTTTGGAAAAAAAACGCTGGAAACTTACTTGTAGACCCAATATATTATTTGAAATTTAACCCTTGTTTGCACTGAGTTGCAGATCTGCAGCATTCTCTATTGTATGTTCCTACTTTTTCCAAATCAGAGCAATGTTGCAGGAACATTACATACTTCTTCTTGGCGCTATCGTGTCTCTAGTTCTCTATTTGACATTTGCTCTTCGTTATCATTAGTCACAGTTGAAATTGTGTACAAAGTCCACGTTTGTGGGTGAGCTCATTTCATTATTTTTGGGAAATTATTATAAAACCAGTTTTTTTCAATAAAAGTTGTTTCGTTTTCAATGTAAGTTTATATTCTGCGGGAAATTTGATTTTTTGTTTTATTTTTGATCATAGAAAGGCCGTAGTGAGCACATCTGCAACAATGCGCCCACATTGAAAATGTGTTCTAAGTGACCAACAGCTTCAGTTAATAATCAGTTCATGGTTGCGAAGGTGAAGACGAACTTGATTTTTCGTCGGATGAATGTGATCAGAATGCTACATTTGTCCCACAGGAAAAAAGCCAACGGGGAACGAATCGGACAATCCACCACCACCAGAAACTTTGCCGCAGCCTACTGTCTCTTCTCCTCCACCTCAGCCGTCTATTTCTCGAAGAATCTCAAGAGCTGCAGAGACGAAGCCAGCAAAAGCTAATGTTATATGGAAGAAGAAAAAACTTGACTTCAATCCAGATCAGCTTAATTTTTAGGCAACGAGGATCTTGAAAATGAACTTCTGGAAACGCCATAGCCGGTTTTTTTCTTATTTTTTCACTGAAGAAATTATACGCGATCAAACCAACATAAGCGTACAAAAAGATTCAAGCAAGCCGATAAATACTGAAAGTATCGGTATTCGTCAATTTGTTGGAGTAGTTTTGTACACATCTATTATACGTATTTTGGATGTTAGAAGTTACTGGTCCGATAAAATGGGAATATCGATAATTAAGGACACTATGCCACACTATGCCCGGAAATGATAGGCTATATAAGATAAGACCACTAATTGAAAGGCTCAATGAACGCTTTTCAAAAGTGGCCCTCGAAAAGTACCTGGCCGTAGATGAGCAGATGTGCTCAACCAAGGCTTGAAGTATTCTAAAACATTGTGAGGCTAAACTTCACATTTTGTACGGGGTTAGTGGTTTTGGCTACAGGTTAGAGATTTATAGTGGTCAAGGAAATATTATATGCGAAGGCAAGCCACAACTGGGTGCTGCCTCAATTGTAGTTGTGCGTTTAGCGAGGCAAATACCAAACAATTGCAACTACAGGCTTTACTTCGACAACTATTATACCTCCTTGCCACTTATCGAATTTTTGTGAGAAGAAATAGAGTTTCGAATGTAAGCTTCCTGATGAATCCTTTTTCAAAAAAACAGCCAAGGGGTACTTCAGTTGAGTTTGTTGGCGATTACAATGGGATTCCGATTTTAACAACTGCTTGGAAAGACAACCAAATTTATTTCACTGGCGTCAAATTTTGCAAGTAAGAACCCTACCTCCAATGTTCAACGATATGATAAAATAAACAAGGTCCATGTATCGTTTGAATGATCATTTGTGTTAACCGAATGATCCTCCCATGTGACGGGAGGCGCGGACTTGATGGATAGCATTATTGCTAGACACAAAATTTTACTCAGAAGTAGATTTTGGTATATGCGTTTGTTTTACCATCTTTTTGACATGATTATTGCAAATGCGTAGGTACTCTATGGCCGTGTCAACAAACAAAATGGGAGATGTGACAATTTTAGCCCCGCAGACTTTCGAACGGAGGTAACTGAACCACTTTGGAAGATGGACATCAAACAAAGGTCGACTAAAAGTACATCAGATGTTGAGCAAGGTCTTCAGGCACTACGACGTGTAATAGTAGCCCTGTTAATACAGAATTTCCTTAGAAAAAGAAACTGTATTATAATTTCTATGTATATAAAGCAACAGCTAATAATAGAATTGATATTGCAAGCCAGCTAGGGGCCTATTTTGGCGAACCTCAGTTAAAGTTTGACTTAAACCCATACGAATGGTGGAAATTCTGAGAAAATATAGTAAATATCCTCCCATTGCAAACTTAAGAAAGAGGTATTTATGCATACCAGCAACTTCTGTCAGCTCAGGGCGTTGTTTTTCTACAACTGGAAGTATACATAGTAACGTTCAAAAGGGCTTCATTACTTCCAGAAAATGTAGACCTCTTGTATTTTTATAGCAAAATATAAAATCAAAATATATAAATACTCTAAAAATCAACATTATTCCAGCAATAAATTAATCATTAACACCCAAAGTCCACCAAAATTAATTTATTTTTTTTTTTAAATTTTTAAACTCAGATTTCTTTAAACGTTTTTTTATTAGCAATTTCTAATTTTACAAGTTGAATTATAAAGCAAACTGTCGCGCTGGAGCTCTCGGTCGAAAGAGAAAGATTTTTTCTGTTTTAGCGCCCAAAGCCCAGTCAGTGTGTACAATGTACCAATCTGACCAAAATTATAAGTACACTACTGATCTGATCTTTATCGCTCTGCTACAATATTTCCATCATTTTAGACGATACTACAAATTCAAACAATATCATATGTTAAAATTTAATTTAATAAAATATCTATGAATTAATTATGCTCTATTTTATTGTAATACGAGGGACGTTCAATATATCGATATGAAGGAAAATGCGAATTCAATTTAAATTATTTTTATTTTTCAATATGATCTCCCCTAACATCAGTGCATTTGTTACATCTTGAGATAAGCTTTTTTAAACCCTCAAAATAATAAATTTCCTCTTTCTCTGCAAAATACCGACTTGAGTTCTTCATCATCCGAAAATCTTTTTCCACGAAGACATTTTTTCAAATCCGGAAACAGGAAATAATCACTAGGGGCAAGGTCTGGACTATAGGGTGGGTGTTGGACTTCTTCGAAACCACAATCTCGCGCAGCAGCCTTGGAAACTCGCGCCGTGTGAACAGGAGCGTTGTCATGAAGAAGCAACACACCCGCTGCGAGTTTACCCCGTCTTTTCCTCCCGCAAATTATGCAAAGTGGAAGCGTAGGATGTGGCGTTGATGGTTTCACCTTTTTTTTTTGTACTCAATGAGCAAGATTCCCTTTGAGTCCCAAAAAACTGTGGCCATGAGCTTCCCGGCAGACGGAATGACTTTGAACTTCTTCGGGGGATCTGTTCCTTTTTTATGCCACTGCATGGACTCTTGTTTGCTTTCAGGGTCATAATGGTGGACCCATGTTTCATCCCCAGTAACAATTCGATCCATAACACCGTCCGCGTTCTCACTACACATCTCCAAAAGCTCTCTACAGCATGCGATTCTCACTTTTTTCTGAGGCGCTGTGAGCATTCGTGGCACCCACCTTGCACTGACCTTTGAAAGGTTAAGATGGTCATGAAGAATGGTGTGAATGGTACCAATTGAAAGCTTGGTGATCTCTGCCATCATTTTCACCTTTATTCGGGCATCCTCAAGAACAAGTTTTTCGACTTCTTTGATGCTTTCTCCCGTACAAGCAGTAGCCGGGGCGCCGGAGCGGGGGTCGTCTTCAATGCTCTCTCTGCCTCTCTTGAACTCACTTGGCCACTTTTGCACAGTTGATAATGAAGGTGCGGAACCCTGGTAAACAGCCACCATCTCTTCATGAATAGTTTTTTGACTTTTTCCTTGCTTAGTGAGAAATTTAATTACAGCGCGATGCTCAAATTTCACCATCATCATCTCAGTTGCCATTATGATTCTGTTTAACTAGAGATAAAACGCGAATTAATAATCACATTTATATGAAATTTTACATAAATGCAGTAAAATAATAGTGTTACTTGATAAATAAGTCAATTTATATATACAACCAGAGCTTCACTGCGATACCGAGAATATGTTGAACGCCCCTCGTATATAATTAAGTATCGTACATTAGATTGAACGTGTAAATAATTACACGTGTAAGTTGTTGTCACGTGTACTTGATACACGGTTCGAAGCACACGTGCTAGTTCACACAATAACTAAATACAAGTGTAGTCCGTGTATCCGTGTACACATGAATTAGGGGCTCTATAATATATATTATTGCCGAACATTTTTCTTCTACCAGTTTCTCGCGGAACTTCTAGACTTCTGTGTTAAAGTTAACCAAAATTGCTACTCTTCCACAGATCCTGGTATATTCGATTGCACATATACAGTTCAGCATACTGTTACTATGGTCTTATTCATAATTACGAGTAAATATTAAATTAAAACATCCGTATCCGCGGCTGTTAAGAATGAAAATCCCACTTTTTCTTAACAAAAATCTTGTCTCGAGGGCAAGGTCCTTTAGCTGCATCTACGCATTAACTTTCAACGTCACAGGATCAAATAATATGATACAATCTGAAAAGAACTTCTGAAGTATTTTGTTTTTTTTTTTTTTTTACACCTCTACCCCACTCCTAATTGGTTTACTAAACTTGACAAACACTTGCTCGATTCCATGAGCAAGCAATAAACTTTTATGTGATTTCAATGTGACGCGAGGCGAAATATAAAATCAGATTTGCAAACGTCGCCATTCCCAGCAGGACAACTTTTTCATTCTTCAAATCCCTGGTGAAAACAAATAAAAAAAAAAAAATTTTTATTCTGGGAAAGTTATTCTCCCGCCAAGTCAAGCGAATAGCGAATGGCGAGTAAGCTTAAACATTAAAACGCGCCACTATAAGCAGGCAAAAATCAAAACAGAAGAAATGTGATAGCGAATAGTTTTCATTTGTGCTTGTCATTGCCATGAAAAGAACGACAACGGGGACAACGATGACGACGTCGGCAACCGACAACTACTACATCATAGTCGTTAACTTTCGACCATTACAATTATTATGCGCACCAACGCCGCGCCGCCATGATAGGACAACACACCAACCTCTGTTCTGGCAACAAATTCACATGAAACTGCAATTGAGATACAATATCTGCTGCCAGGTATACCAACTCCCAAATAGGTTGTGAACGCCAACAAACTTCGCCTTAAGTGCTCTCGCTGATAGTTCTTGCGAACTATCACATCTGCATATAGGACAACAGAGAAACCTCCAAACCCACTCATATGCACCGCCACCATCTGACTTTTATGTACTCGTACATACGAGTGTAAGGATAGTAATAGGGTGTACCACCACCAAAGGACACACAGATACAGGTCCTGTTCCTGGTCCTGGTCCTGGTCCTGGTCCAAGCGGTAAACAGAATAATAACAGGTGTCTTATTAGCATATAAATGAAATTGGAATAGTTATAACAATTGCCACCGTTCCCTGGCGCCAGACACACCGACGGAACCGACCAGACCATGCCGTCGTCCTTCAAACAAACCATCCAGGTGGTGATGATGACGATGCTGATGGAGTTAAGTCCAAGTCGAAGTTGTTGTAACTTTAAGCAACAAGCTATTGGCTCTGTTGCCATCTTTGTTACGTTAACTCTACGTTGGTTGGTTATATCTACGAGTACGAGTATGAGTACGAGTATAATGCAACTTTGATAGTGCTGGCATTTATGTTTATCATCTGTTGGTGGGCCCTCTTTGATAATGGAATAATCAAGAACCGTTAAGGTCATTAGAATGCTGTTGAATTTCCAATTTTGAATTTAATTTCGTACTTTGTACAAAGTTGTTTGCCTGGGGTTTCGTGCTCTATCATGGTCTTGGCAGAGAAGAGATTGCTATCAAGATTGGGAACAGCGAGTTATTTTTCATAGCTCGCGGGCAAATGTATTGATTTGAAGGGAAATGGGATCTGAGCAATTCGTTGATATCATGTGAACTCAAAAGTAAATTGAAAAATCTATCTTGCTAGAAGAAGAAGAAAATGCATTCCGAAAGTCGCTTTGCTGCAGATGGGGCAAAACCAAACGACATACGTGGATATACGAATTTAAGGTGGGGTGATGTTTTTCTTTGGGATAGTACGAGTATGCCTGCTATAGTCATTGCTAATTCTGAATATGTGTTTGCTTAGATCCACTTCTATTAGATTTCATCCGACTGTGACTCTCCCAAATCAGCTGGCATTTGTAATTGAATTTTTAAAATGGGAACAAATATTATTGTTGTTTCACGGCTCCTTCTTCATACAAAGGAAATCTTTCGATTCTATGTGGGATATCCACTTACTCCTATGTCTATATTTGATAGTTAGATAAGTAAAACTTTTTCAACCATGTTCAATCAAATGTGAACGGGAAGAATCCCAGTTATTGCGATTTCTCATATGGCTTCATTTTCATTTAATTGACTTTTTTCTGTGCATTCTCAAAAGCATTATTTGATTCCGGATGCCATTTCAGAAACCACTGAAAGTACCCACGTCAACACAACTAAATTGAGACGTCAGATAATATATGTGGATATGCGGATTAACTGTGCAAAATTAATGTTAATTAAAGGTGAATAAATGTGACGAAGGTTAACTGAAACTTTTTATTCACAAGTAGATAATTTGGTAAATGGAAGATGTATATTTATATTTATTCCAACGGTTCCAGAAACGCAAACATAGACCTCTATATGGTTGTTAATATTGAAAAATCCGATCTCGTAAGCAACAAAATCGATTTGTTGACGAAGCATAACAATGAAATAAGGTGAAACAACCTCACCGCGGTCTCTCCATTTACGTGCGTAGTAATCACGCATACTAAACTCCACCACAACGTGGTCCATATTCCAATCCGGAAATCAAGTTCATGTGGTTAAAATTCCATCTTCGTAAGCAAATTATCAATTACGACTTCATTTACAGAAGCTCCTAACTGGACGTCAATTCGAAGGATTGTATCTCTATATCCTCATACAGAAATTGTTATCACGGGCGATTTCAATATACACAATTCTGGATTGCCTCGACATTCTGGACAGACAACACCCGAGGGACGGTGTGTTGAGATCTTCTGTGCGGAAAACAACTTAACGCAGCTTATAAATGAGCCCACGCCAATACCGTTGACGTTCATAGTCATATCGCCAACACCCTGGATTTGTTTTTAACTTCTCCGTTGATGTGCTCTCCCCTCTAGGCTCCTCGGACCACTATGTCTTATCAGAAAATTTCTCGTACATCGACCACACAATTAGAGAAAGGATTCCTAAAAGAACCGTATGGCAATACGAGAAAGCCAATCGGAGTGGACTTAACACCTTCTTTAGGAAATTTAACTGGTCGTTATGTTTCCACGATAATGACGCGGATGCCGCTGCTGATACGATCACTGGCACTATTCTCCGTGGAATGCGATCAGACCAAAAGAAAAGGCATGGTACGGCTCAAGCTGTAAAGAGGCTGTCAGGGTTAGAGAAGTGTTTTTTCGATCCTTCCAGATGACCAATCCGACAGAGGTAAACCGAAAAAAGTTTAAACGAGCCAGGAATGACTGCAACGTCTTTCTTAAGCGTGTGAAATTCCAATATGACCAAAAACTGAGACAGAAAATACTACAATGTCCCAAGGGTAGTAAAAACTTTTGATCGTTTGTCATAAACATCAGAAATTCTGCTTCATCCTCCATCCCAACGCTCACTTACAATGACATTCCATCTGTCAGCTTTTTAGACAAGGCCAATCAGTTTGCTACACGCTTTGCGGCCAGCTCAACACTACCAGCATGTGCTTTGTACCCTCGCACATTCCAGTGCGTCGAAATTTCAATGGGACGAATCCACTTAACATTCACAAATCTCCTGGTTCAGCTGGTGTATCCCCCCTTCTTCTGGAGACGTGTTCTTCAACACTACCAAGATTACTGCGTAAGCTTTTTCATCAATCCTACTCTTTAGGACTCTTTCCGAGCAGATAGAAAACAGCATTTGTCCAGCCCGTCACTAAAAAGGCCAATCTTCTTCTCTCTCCTCATACAGACCCATTGCACTTACGTCCCTTCTCCCCAAGGTCATGGAAACGCTGATAAACCGTCAGCTCATGAAATATCTCGAAACACGAAAACTTCTTAATGACCGGCAGTATGGTTTTCGTAGCAACAGGTCTGGTGGTGATTTGATGGCATGTCTCACCGAAAAGTGGAACCAAAGCGTACATCAATCTGGCGAAAGCAAGACAGTTGCACTT
The DNA here is from genome assembly GCA_963966105.1 of Volucella zonaria. Classification (NCBI taxonomy): domain Eukaryota; kingdom Metazoa; phylum Arthropoda; class Insecta; order Diptera; family Syrphidae; genus Volucella; species Volucella zonaria. The sequence goes on along the minus strand of OZ014532.1, from coordinate 98,321,669 downwards.
GATATTTGTAAGGCATTTGACAGAGTTTGGCATTAGGCTCTTTTGTCGAAAATGCGTGCTCTTGGGATCGATGACTCTCAATGGATTAGAAATTACCTTTCGGAAGGTTCAATTCAAGTTGTCTTGGAGTCTTTCAAGTCTGATGTTCATAAAATAAATGCTGGTGTGCCCCAGGGCTCCGTTCTGTCTCAGACACCTCATAAACTCTTGTCTGCCACTTCTAATCCAATATATTCCTTTGCTTTTCTTATTCGTTTCCGGAATCACGTGCCTGCTCTTTGGCTGTAGATCGAGAACGGCAGCGTATGCTAAGCGCATTAAATTCCGATATTAACAGCATAGCCAACGGGGGAACTATCAACTATTTATTGCTTCCAAAACACAATGCTGTCTGCTGTCTTTAAAGCGCAATTTAAACACCCAGCCATTATCCATGAATGGCACTTACATCGTCGAAACCGAAAAACTTTTCATTCTCGGTATGTGTGTCAATGACAAATTACGTTGGAATGACCACGTATTCGATGTCGCGAAAAATGCTGCGAAATGTCTAGGCTTTCTCAAACGATGTAAGAAATATTTTACCCACTCAATATATAAGGCATTCATCCGCCCAAAATTGGAATACAATGCAAACATCTGGTCAGGTGCTCCTAAAACATCTCTGCATCTGCTAGACCGGATTCAAAACCGTTCGATAAACCTCATAGCTGATACCAATATCACTCAGTCAATGGACACCCTCGAACACCGACGAAATGTCTCGTGTCTCAGTTTGTTTTCTCGCTATTTCCATCACCAGTGCTCCATTGAAATTGCCAGTAGCATTCCGCCCATTCCTACTTTCAACAATAAAATCCATGTGAGCATCCATAGGCTCATCAGTATACCTTCAAGCCCATTTTCGAATGTGATTCATTTCTAAGTCGTACAACTCGCTTATGGAATGCCCTGGCGATTTATGTGTTTCCTGGTCGTTATAATTCACAAACTTTTAAAAACAATGTACATCGGTACCTGCCTTTCTTCCTCCCTAAATTTCCTTCACCCGCGCTGTTTACAAATATTTTAAGGGTACACAAACCTCCTGAGCGCGCGCTTATTATTAAAAAAAAAATCTATCCTAGATGGCAATTAAGTCGACGACGAATTAAAAAGAGATCCTTTACGATCAGATGATGAAAATGAGCTCTTGGGCACATGTTCAGAGCCGGAGGGCTCGAGTAACACCGTAGTGGAAGTTTCTCTGGTGGATTGTAGCAATGATGCTACGGTTTCTTCAGATAATCTAAATCACTCCAAAAAGGCCTCGGCTGCACTCATTCTGGGTATATCCAAAAACGCCGATGACATCATTTTAATTGAGGAACTGTGGATTGCGCCAGGCGTGATTCGTAGATCTGGGACACCTAAATACGTTCCACTTTATACAACAGACAAAGGTAAGACTAGGACTTGAATATTCGTGAAACGTAACCTTAATGTGTTCTTACTTCCTAACCGCAGCGTCCCCGACATAACCGTTTCCAGAATGGAGACTGCTAAAAGTATCTACTGGCTAGCATCGGCACATCTTCGCCTTTACCATGTGGGCCCTCTCTATGGTGACATACTAGAACCTAGAAAAGGTGGTATTTCAAGCCGGGTGCGACGCTAACTCTCATCAGCCGGTATGAGGCACTACCGACAGAGGTAAGTCACTATTTGATTACATTATAAGTACTGCAACATTGGCAATGAGCTCACTTTCATAACATGAAACCGACAGAAAGTGCTAGACATCACTCTTGTCTCCGACAACATCACTCAAATGCTAACGAACTGGATCGTATCGTCTGAGCACTCGTTTTCAGACCATAGATATATCCTATTCAACCGGAATGATACTCCTTCCAGCCAACCAGCATTCCGGAAGTATAGGGAAACTGATTGGCCAAAATACAGAGGAATACTGTCAGAAACGCTATGCTCTGAACTCTCAAGTACCCCGCGTGACACCAACGAGCTTGAAATGAAAGTCAACAATTTAACCCTAGCTTTCAATCAGGCTATGATTGTTTCTGCCCTCGTATTCAACCTGGAGCACATCAGTCATGGGACAGCTTAGAAACGTCTGCATGAAACTTTTCAACAAAGGAAAAGCAACTGACTGGGACTCATACTCACACAAGGAATTCCACAAAAGCGACAATGATGGAGGCAATTCTGTGACAAAATAGCAGAAACCTCTGAGGTATCGCGACTAAGATATGTAAATCCTCTCTGCAAATCCTATGATGTCTAGTTGTTTGAAAAAAACCGATGTCTCATGGACAACCTCAAATGATGAATCACTCAACATGCTACTGGACAACCCACATTTCAGGTAGTATCTTATTCGCGGCCAGTAGTTGTTACTACTACAGGACTACTGCAATCGTGACTAAAATTCACGGTCTGAATGCAAGAGACAAGCTGCTTTTGACGCTGCTGAGCTTCAAACCAGTCAAATCTGCTGGGACGGACGGTATAATACCTGGCGAGCTACAAAGGTCATTAGACACTGGGAGGCGCAAAAGTCATCACCCTATCGGAAAATGCAATAATTTTTGCAAATGGCAGCAAATGTCCATTCTACTTTGTCATTTGTGAAGTAAACAGACACAAAATACAAATCACCAAGACACGAATCGCAATAATCCTAAAGAACGCGGAATAATTCGTCGGTGATGTTGGCGCAGCGTGAATTTTGGCACAGATTTCCCGGTCTTCCGACACTAAACACTACGACATTTAGCTGCTCTCCTAGAAGAGTATGGGGCAGCACGAGATGCTGCCAGGTCTGACCGGTCCCGAAGCAGCCGTTCTGCTGATAATATTGCAGCTGTGGTTGAAGATGAGGGCCAGTCTAGGGCCGAAATCGAGGTATTAGGAGAAAGAGCTCTAGCAGTCGTTGCTGAATGGGGAGAGAGCGTTGGGGTAAGTGTGTCGCAGGACAAGACTGTTTCAATGAAGCTCAAGGGCAAATTGAATGTAAGACGTCGGGCTCCTGCGATACGTCTGAACGGCGTTGGCATTAGATGTGTGACTAAGGTCACGTATCTGGGCATAACGATGGGTGAGGGTATGAACTTCATGCCTCACCTAGTTCGAACCAGACAACGCATGCTGAGTGCCGTAGGCCAGGTAAGGCGCATTTTGCGATCCGACTGGGGACTCAGCAGGCGTTCTGTTCGTATCATATACGATGGCCTTTTTGTTGCCTGTGCAACATATGGAGCATCGGTATGGTACGACAGAGTTATGACTGTTGATGGTCGAAAGCGGATCCTGGCTTGTCAAAGAGTCGCCTTGCTTGGCTGTTTACCGGTGTGCCACACTGTCTCCACAGAGGCAATGCAGGTCTTGCTGGGAGTGCCACCTCTGGATCTGGAAGTGATACGTCGTGGTATTGCTTTCAAGATCAGAAAAGGTCTCCCTCTAAATGAGCGCGATTGGGTTTCCCCGGAAGAAGTGGATGGCCTATCCCTGAAGCAGCGTAAAACCTTGCTACACGCATGTGTTCTATCTAGATGGCAATCTAGATGGGATGCTAGCGAAAATGGTAGGGTTACTTATGGCTTCCTAAGGGATGTGCTAACCATGAGAATTTTTCCTGAACGGAATTTTAACCTCAGCCTGGGCTTTTTGTTGACCGGGCATGGCTCTCTCAATGCATTCTTTCATAAGAGGGGGCTTAGCGAGGTTGCGAGCTGCTCATGTGGAGCTACCTATGAGGACTGGCTTCATGTCCTATGTGAGTGTCCCAATTACGCTGACACAAGGAACTTGCAAGCTATGGGCATCACCTTTAATGGTGAGACCTACGATGTCAGTGGAATTATTACTGATACCGTACGGTTTGAAAGAACCCGTAATTTTGCAAAAGATGTATTCAATAGAAGACGCAGTAGGAGCTAGCGGGAAGTAGATCTTCAAATTGTTGCAAGGCCGCCAGTCCTGGGCAGTGAGGTGCCCAACTGGAAGTAACCTCAAGGTTGCGAAGCTCGACCGGAAGCTATATTCTGGTACCACGGGAGGTCAGGAGCCCCCGGAACTATGGTTCCGGCCTGACCTAGGAGTTGGCCCCCTTGTGGGAGTATCGTGGTGGCTGTAGGTTTAAACCCAAAATCGAGGGGAGAATGGACCGAATGGATCTTGGACATCTCATGGCTTAGCATGTGTGTAGTTTACTACGACCTGTGCTAAACCATGGGATTGCTATGGAACTAATTGGTCTGCTCGATGTGGAGTTGCATTGCAACCGGGTGCCATGACCCACAGAATGGCTGAGGTATTAGATAGGCCTCGACCCTTCACCAAAGGGGAAGTTCGTGCCTTACACACGACTTCGAATCTGGTACTGGTGGTAGTACTTGTACTACCCGAAGGGCGCTTATCAACGCACGCACCGTAGGCTTAAGCCCTCACGGCAGGTACCTACGTAAAACACAAGAGACATTTGTGGTTGAAGATGCCGCAGAGGACATCGGAGTATCGACCAGACGACGCACAGTGTGAGAAATCGCCCATCTTGCGGAATTTAATTAAAAAAATGACTTGCACAGATTGATGTAAAAACCGGTTTTGCTTGCAGCTTAAACCTTCTACTAATCGACTATTAATGAACTGTTATGAGGGAGTCATGTAAAACAAAAAATAATTGGTCTTGAAGTTGGAGTTGCTTATAATTTCAGTGAAAATTGCCTTGTGAAGGTAGTTTTGATTTTATTTTTTTTACGAGTGCTTAGTGTGTTATTTATTGAAAGTTTTGTTTGTATTTTATAAAAACGATATCATGAAACTGGAAAGTAAGTAAAATTATATTCCATACGGTGTTTATTTTACTTTTTTTTGTTAAATTAAAAAAAAATTATATTTTTTTTGCCATTTTTTTGCATTTATGAGAGAAAAACTTTAAGTGTTCAGTGTTGTTCGGATGGGAGACTATATGCATTTTAAAGCCTGATATCTGTTCTATTATTTAGCACTTTAAGTTGCTGCGCATAGGTGCGACGCCTATACACCTTTTTTTTTAACTTTCGACTTGGCTTTGAAACAAAAGTTTTACCTACATTAAGCAACAGTCGTACTAAGTTTCATCCAATGTTTTGTGATTTTGTTACTTATATTTTGTATGTCCTAATTTTCGTCTTTGGTTGTACATATGTACATACATGTTGCACTTTTCAAGTGTATAGAATTTTGATACAAGGTATTTTTCATAATTTTCAGAATGGCTTTCGCAATGGACAAAAAAACAAATTTTTGAGGTTTGGATTTCCAAAATCAAAATAAAGCGTGTTGATGGTGTTTTTTTCATTTGTGATGGGTTCTTTTGATGAAATTATATTTTCTGAAGATGCAATCAACTCACTTAAGGCGACTATAACGCTTGTCTGTTTTAAGTTAAGTGAGATGTGGCCCATGGCACCGTGACCGCTTCGAAAGCACAAATTCTTTCTGGCTAAATGAAACCATAACTCTGTCACACAAATTTTTAGATGAAATTCCACCTTCGTCAAATGTTAAAAAAGTAGGTAGATCAAAAAAAAAACTTTGAGGAGTGCTGCGAAAAAATAAAAACAGAAGAAAGTGCAAAGCCTCTTGGATTCATTTAGTTTTGAAGAAATTGAAACTGCTTATGAGAAAAACTTAAGGAAAATTGAAAAGAGAGATACTGCCGCTGTAGTCAGGAAGTTGTCACTTAGTTCCCCAAAGAGAGGTTGGTTTTCAATATTGTATTATTTAATCTTTTATTTACTTTTAACTTAAGGTACGAATTTAAAGAAAAATTTCGAAACAGTGTCGCTTGATAAAATATCTTTACCTGCTGATGAAGCGTTAGCTTTGATCGTGGATTCGCAGTTATCCACTCATCAATATGAAATTATACGACATAAAATAAACAAAGTCGTTCGAAATTTACTGCCCTCATACGATAAAATTAAGGTATCTAAAAAAAAATGTTATCCTGATCAGAAAAGTGTGTCAGACTCGTCTGCCATATGTGATCTTCAGAGCTTAGTTGATCAAAGTGTAAGGCGTTTATGTTTATCTCAGAAAGATGTATTAAGCTCTGAAGAATTTAAAACAGAACTTAAGGAATTATCTTTGCTTTTTAAATGGGGATGTGACGGGGCTCAGCAAAAGACATTTAAACAAAAATATACATCTGAAGAATGTTTCGACGAAAACCTTTTCAGCATTTCGATGGTTCCGGTTCAAATGTACTTTTTTTAAAAAGTAGCTTAAGACTATACTTTGGCAAAATCCTTGGCAAAAAGCTTGTCTTGAAACAAGAGACTTGATATAACAGGAAGTTGATCAAATCGTTGAGCAAATATATGCATTATCAGCTGATGAAATTCATGAGGAAGAATTTTTTTACTAACAATGGAAGATGGCAAAGTGTGCACTGCCTTGTTATCTGTGACTTCATCATCTCAAACATGTTACATATGCGGCGCAAAGCCATCTGAGAAGAATAATACTACAATAGTATTATTTCCAGAATCTGTTTTCAATGTCCTTTAGGCTAAGTCCTCTCCATTCTTGGATTCAATTCATGGAATGTATCCTTCACATTGCATACAGACTTGATGTGAAGGTTTGGCATGTCAAAAACCAAGAAAATAAGGAAAAATGCAAAGCCGGGAAAAAACTTATCCAAGACAGATTTAAGTAAGGAAACTGGCTTACTCAGTACCGTGCCGACCACCGACGAGTGCACACGTCATCTTGCACTCGTATTTCTCCGTGCTGTAAAAAAAAAAAAAAAAAAACCCCAAAACCACCGCGAGCGCGTGAAAAAAAAAAAATAATATTGATAATAATAGTGCAGTGCTATAGAGAGAAAAAAAAAAAACATTATCACACAGTGTGGGAATCCTACACCTCTCCCGCTCCTGGTCGTAGTACTGTTGCTTGCACTCGGTCGCTGCCGTTACGGTATTTATCATACGGTACGGTCAGTGACCGAGTGTATGTAACAACTGATGAGTAGCGGGTTGTGTGTGAAAATTTTGTTGGTGCACTGCTTCATATTGTTGTAAGGGCATAACACCTACAGCAATTTGATTCAGTAAACCATCGTCAGAATTTTCACTTCGCAGCCCTGCTTAGTATCGTCGGTGTTTGTGTTTACTATGTTTGTTTGTGATTATGTCTAGGGAATTCAGGGTGGACGTAGCCAATATACGCGGGCTAAAAAGTAATCACTTTTCTGAGTACGTCCACGTCTGCAAATACAGACCAGCTGTTTTGGCACTTAGTAAAACACAGGTAGATCCCCGCCCACACCTCTCAGACTACCCTGATCTGAAGCTACCTGGCTACGAACTAGTGTCACTATTCTTTCCCCATCGCGGTCTCGCCATTTAGTGATGTAGCTTACCAAATTCCACCACAATGTAGTCCCTTTTCCAATCCGGAATTCAATTTCATGTGGTTCAAATTCCATCTCCGTAAGCAAATTATCCACTACTGCTTTATTTACAGAAGCCCCAAACTGGACAGCAACTCGACCTTCCACGAGTTTGATGCGCTGTCTGATTCCATTCAAAGAATTGTATCCCTGTATCCTCATACTGAAATCGTGATTACGGGCGATTTCAATATACACAATTCTGGTTGGCTTCGACATTCTGGACAGACAACACCCGAAGGACGGTGTGTTGAGATCTTCGCTGCGGAAAATAACTTAACCCAGCTTGTAAATGAGCCCACACGCATACCAGACGTTGATAGTCATACCGCCAACACCCTGGACTTGTTTTTAACCTCTCACCCTGACAAGTACTGCGTTGATGTGCTCTCCCCTCTAGGCTCGTCGGACCATTGTGTCATATCAGCTAAATTCTCATACACCCACCACACAGTTAGAGAAAAGATTCCTAAAAGAACCGTATGGCAATACGAGAAAGCCAATTGGAGCGGACTTAACAACTTCTTTAGGAATTTTAACTGGTCGTTATGTTTCCTCGATAACGACGTGGATGCCGCTGCTGACATGATCACAGAAACTATTCTCTTTGGAATGAGATGCTTTATCCCACATCGGATGAAGAGTATCAAACCAAAAGAAAAGGAATGGTATGATTCGAGCTGTAAAGAGGCTGTCAGGGTTAGAGAACTGTTTTTTCGGTCCTACAAGACCAACCCGACAGAGGAAAACCGAAAAAAGTTTAAACGAGCCTGAAATGACTGCAACGCCTTTCTTAAGCGTGTGAAATTCCAATATGACCAAAACCTGAGGCAAAAAATACTACAATGTCCCAAAGGCAGTAAAAATTTTTGGTCATTCGTCAAAAACATTAGAAATTCTGCCTCATCCTCCATCCCAACGCTCATTTACAATGACATTCCAGCTGTCAGCTCTTTGGACAAGGCCAATCTGCTTGCTGCACACTTTGCGGCTAGCTCAACACTCCCAGACTGTGCTTTGTCCCCGCCTACACTCGAGTGCGTCGAATCTACAATGGGACGAATCCACTTTCGCACTCGTGTAGTAGCAAGAGTACTCAAAGATCTCAACATGCATAAATCCGCTGGTCCAGATGGTATATCTCCCCTTCTTCTGAAGAGGTGTTCTTCTACTCTGGCAAAACCACTGCGTAAGCTTTTTCATCAGTCCTACTCTTTAGGACTCTTTCCGAGCAGATGGAAAACAGCATTTGTCCAGCCAGTCCCTAAAAAAGGCGAGTCTTCTTCTCTATCCTCCTACAGACCCATTGCACTTACATCCCTTCTTTCCAAGGTTATGGAAACGCTGATAAATCGTCAGCTCATGAAATATCTCGAAACACGAAAACTTCTCAATGACCGGCAATATGGTTTTCGTAGCAACAGGTCCACTGGTGATTTGATGGCATGTCTCACCGAAAAGTGGAACCAAAGCGTACATCAATCTGGCGAAAGCAAGTTAGTTGCACTTGATATTTCTAAGGCATTTGACAGAGTTTGGCATCAGGCTCTTTTGTCGAAAATGCGTGCTCTTGGGATCGATGACTCTCTTCTTCAATGGATTAGAAATTACCTTTCGGAATGTTCAATTCAAGTTGTATTGGACGGTTTCAAGTCTGATATTCACAAGATAAATGCTGGTGTGCCCCAGGGCTCCGTTCTGTCTCCGACACTCTTTTTAATCTTCATTAACGATCTCTTGTCTGCTACTTCTAATCCAATCTATTCCTTTGCTGATGACAGCACTCTCTGCTTCTCATATTCGTTCCCGGACTCACGCCCCTGCTCTTCGGCTGTAGAACGGGAACGGCAGCGTATGTTAAGCTCATTAAATTCCGATATTAACAGCATAACCAACTGGGGAACTATCAACCGAGTAGAATTTAATGCTTCCAAAACTCAATGCTGTCTGCTGTCATTAAAGCGAAATCCAAATACCCAGCCATTATCCATGAATGGCACTTGCATCGTCGAAACCGATAAACTTTCCATTCTCGGTATGTGTATCAGTAACAACTTACGTTGGAATGACCACATATTCGATGTCGCCAAAAATGCTGCGAAATGTCTAGGTTTCCTCGAGCGATGTAAGAAATATTTTACCCCTTCTGATCTGGCCACAATATATAAGGCATTTATCCGCCCAAAATTGGAGTACAATGCCCACATCTGGTCAGGTGCTCCTAAAACATCTCTGCACCTGCTAGATAGGATTCAAAACCGTGCGATAAAACTAATTGGTGATACTAATATCAGTCAATCAATTGACACCCTCGAACACCGACGTAAAGTCTCCTGTCTCACTTTGTTTTATCGCTATTTCCACCACCAGTGCTCCATTGAAATTGCCAGTAGCATTCCGCCCATTCAAACTTTCAACCGTAACACCCGTCTCGCTAGGAATGCTCATCAGTATACCCTCAAGCCCATTTTCGGACGTACTCTCAAATATCGTGATTCTTTCCTAAGCCGTACAACTCGCTTATGGAATGCCCTGCCGACCTCTGTGTTTCCTGGTCGTTATAACTTGCAAACATTTAAAAACAATGTACATCGGTACCTGTCTTTTCTTCCTCCCTAAATTTCCTTCGCCCGCGCTGTGTACGAACATTTTAAGGGTACAAAACCCCTTGAGCGCGCGCCGATTATAAAAAAAAAAAAAAAAAAAACTCGTTGATATGCCAACCCAACAAGCTGGGAATACGAACTATGGGAATACGGCAAGGCGGTTTTCCCGAGACGAAAAGAAAACGGCTGAGATAACTGGTATTGATATAGAGCTTATTAAAAAGTTCCATATTATTTTAGAAGTTCTGGCGTCTGGGTTTCCGATTTATTTAGATGCTTTTGACATATGTGCGACATGGACTCGGGATTTGTATCTTGAGAAGTACGGGTGGTAAAGTATTGTTTCATAGCAGACAAGTGATTGCTTCTTGTATTCTTCCGATTGGTCAACTTTCAGAGGAAGCGCAAGAAGCTAGAAATAAAGATAATAGAAAATATCGCGAACTATTTACAAGAAAAACTTCGCTGTTGGACACAATGGACAGATCTTCTTCATAGACTGTTGATAACTTCAGACCCTTTACTAGCAAGTCTTAGGTGCATTCCGAAAAGGAAGAAACGTGTTATTGAACACGAAGTCCTGGAGCTTTTAAATGTACCAACCTAAAATAGAAAAGTTCTTTTATAGTCTGTTTTGCGATTTTTTCGAAAACGCCGCGGGCCAACAACTAATGTAAACGGCGAGTGCTACAGAACCATGCTCAACGACTTTCGTCTTCATCAATTGGGATGAATTGGGACTGGAGAACGTAGGTTCCAACAGGATGGAGTAACGGCGCATACTGTACGAGCCACAACCGAAATTCTGAGACCTGTATATCTGGGTCGCCAAATCTCTCGTTTTGGCGATTTGCATTGGCCGCGAAATTGCCTGATTTAACTATTCCAGACTCCTTTTTGTGGGATTTTTTGAAGTTTCAAGTCTTAGTCAACAAACCTTAGACTCTTGAAGCCCTCAAAGAGAATATCTGTCAAGAATGTGAGGAGCTTTTTGCCGGAAGTTCTGACAAAAGTGCTGGGAAATGCCACAAATCGAATCCTAATGGTCATTAACTCTGGCGGCGGCCACTTAGCCGATATCATCTTTTCGACTTAATGAGAAAAAATGCAAGCCATCATATAAACGTAATCCAAAAGCAGAACCAAAATTTTAGATTCATAAAAAAAATTACAAGCAAAGAACATGGGGTGATAACTTTTGCGCCACTTTGTATTATCCTGCCAAGGTTAGAGAATACTCGTATCAAGAGTAGCTGCGTAGAAATGATTCACATTCCCTTGTCCCAAATGACCCCAGACCTATAAGTCTATCATCTTTCCTTCTGAACACTCCAGAACGACTAATTGTCATCCACATGCGATTTAAAATTTATCCACAACTTTTGTCTACGGCTCAACATGCCCAGTGCAAAGGAAAATCGGTGGAAATGGCACTTCATTCACTGACTAGCTATATCTAACGATCCCTACATTATAGAGTGTACACAATGGTCGTATTATTAAATATAGATAGTGCCTTTATTAACGTCAACACCTCCGCAATTACGACTGCCCTGTCAGCTCTGAATGTGGATGACTCACTTGTGGAGTTGATCAGTCTTATTCTAATTTGCGGGATAATCAACTCCAAGCTGGGACGGGTTTCTGCTAAAGGATGTGTCCTTTGACTTCTTCTCTGGAACTTAGTGATCAATGAACTGCTGATATACCAGTACATGGAAGCGGGTGGTAAGAGGGTGATTTCCTATAGCCATCTCAGGTAAGCATCATAATACCCTAATACATTAAAGAACTCCTTCAAGTAAATCTCAATAGATTAACACGATTGGTAGCTCGCTGTGGATTGGAAATAAACCCCCATAAAACTGATCTTGTCCTCTTTTCCAGGAAATACAAAATTCTAATTATAGACCTTCCATCAAAAAAAGGAAGTCTTTCCGATACAGCAAAATATCTGGACCTCATTTTTTATAGGAAACTTAAATTCATGAAAGAGTCAAAAAAACTGCAGTAGCTTTAGTCTATTGCAAAAACGCCATTGGGAATAAATGCGGTCTTCAACTTCGCGTTACCCAGTGGGCAAACTAAGCAAAACCTAAAGGACGGAATAGCTGTGCATAAGAGGAGACCTACGCATTACACCCTGCGCGACGCTGAAAATTCTGTTTCATTTGACATTCCTCGATATCTTCAGTGGAGAAATAATTTATTTGGCCACGCTAATATTCTTAATATACTAGGAATCCTCCCAGAGAACATCGATTACATGTCAATCATCGGTTTCACAAAGACTTTCATATAAACATCGCCTCTAGATTCTTCTGGGAGGAAGATGCTTTCATGGGTGACAAGCCAATCCACTTCTATACCTAAGACTGATAGCGAGGTTGGTGACGGTTTTGTCTCAGATAAGATTAGTCTAAGGCACTCTTTCCGTCTTCCAAATTACTATATCGTGTTCTAGGAGGATATTTTTGACGATCAACGAAGTCCTGTCCTGGCTGAAGAAAAGCACGATATCTGCAAGGGATAACTGCATCTTTTCGGAAAGTTGGGCAACAAACAAATCCCTGGAATTAGTTCCACAAAATTCTTAAACCGCCCTTGACTGCCGATCATCTTTTAGAGAGATGGCCGTGCAGATCAACTCTCACCTATATTGGGTGCCGGGACCAGAGACGTTCCAGGGAATGCCTCTCACTCTACCTATCCCACCGAAAAAAGTTAGCATCGGTATACCAATAACTACGTGGAAGCTAATACTAAAGCTGGATGCTAATAGAAGAACAAAGGTGGACTCTTTGATCAACATGTCTAGAGATCAAACAGATCTGCCCAAAGCTGAAACTGAATTGCTCTTTCAAAATAGATAATATCTCAGCGCTATTATAGGCCCCAACACTGGACACTGCCTTATACGGGGTGAGTTTTTTAACAGACATCCAAATTACTCGAAAAATACGTGATATCGCGAAAAATGCTTCAGACAAAAGTCATAAGGTTCTGAAGGGACATAAGATGGTGACCGCGAGTTTGACCTTGAGACCCATTTTCAAGGTCAAACGAAGGTCACTTTTGCTTTTTCGAATAATAATTCCTGATTTTCATTGCTCAGTCGTATTGCTCGTACGCTTGTCATTTGTTTTTACATACTGCGTTTAGCATAACCCAGAAACAACGACGTGGACGTAACATAGCAGTATTTTGTTTCCTTCGGGGTGATTAATTAGAGTGGGTCCCCTTGCCTCTCACTGTTGAATCATTGAATTCTTCCCATTTCGACGTTTATTTCCCGAGATTATTTCAACAAATGCTCGAAAATGTGACCATTCACTTCAATACACTTGTCTATCCGCGCTCTAAATGAACCAACAGAACTGAGAAGTATTTCTTACGTAATCTTCCGGCAAGCTTCAATTATTCGTCTTTTCATGTCCTCACGTGTTGTTGGCTTTTTTCTGTAAACCTCACTTTTTAAGTAGCCCCATAAGAAGAAATCAAATGACGTAAGATCAGGTGATCTAGCAAGCCATTGCCTCGGAACCCCTTGTCCGATCCATCGTTGATGGTAAACATCGTTTAATACGCCCTGGGCTACTTGGGAATAATGGGCTGGACAACCATCATGTTGAAACCACATTGTTTGGGGGTGGCCGTGGTGTAGTGGTACTAGCAATCGCTTCTCACTCGGAGGGTCAAGGTTCGAATCCTAGCCATGACAAACCAGCTTTCATTTGTGTAATTTGGAACTCAGTTAGAAAAATCTGCGTGTGAAGGCATAACACTGACATGTAGATTTGGCTGTTGTAGGGTTTTCAAGCACAAAACAACCGTTAAAATTCACAACCTGAATCATTCCGAGTGAAGAAAATCTCTCTGTCCTATTCGGACTCCCACCCCTGGAGAGTCAATATCGAAACCAAATACACCTGAGTTTCAAACCACTACATCACAAACAATGCTTTCCTTTCTCCTCCTTCTATCTTTCAGCCCGCGCCCAGCCAACAGTATAAGGGTATTCATAACTCCTTAGGAGCGCGTAAATTATAAAAAAAAAAAACTCCAATGGCAGTTCTTCTAGTAACACTGGAAGATGGTCCCGCAAGAAGTTTGCATACTTTTCGCCATTCAGGTTGCCTTCAATAATATGGACCTATTAGTTTATCCCCAATAATTCCCGCCCAAACATTAACATTCCAAGGGTGCTGGCGTTCAACTTGTCGCAACCAAAAAGGGTTTTCGGTAGCCCAGTAATGCATATTATGTCGATTGACCGCACCGTGATTGGTGAAAGTCGACTCATCAGAGAATAACACCTTGGCGAAGAAAAGGGGGTCTCGTAAAATGTACAAAAATATAAAATATAAATAAAATCTAGTTTGTATGAGTTTTTGTGTGTCCACTCAAAAAAGACCACAACAGTATGGTAAGGCTTAAGGGTTAAGATAAGAAAACAAGAAAAAAAAAATAAATAAATAAACAATAAAAATAAAAATAAAACAAACAAAGAGTACTCCTCTCAGGAGTTGTTAAGTATTAAAATTAGGAATTTGTTTAAATGTTTTGTACTATTCACTTATGGTTATGTATGTGCATATATTACATATTTTACAAATACATTTGTATAAATCTTTTTGGGCCATCAAAATTGTATTTCTTAGTTCAGTGGAATTAAATACTTATTTTCTAGTTTTATATTAGAAAAAAAAAAAATAAATAAATAAATAAAAATTATAATGGTGAATTCGTAAACACCTCAATTACATATTGTTAATTGTTAACATTTATTGTTATTACAATTTTTTTTTATTATAACAGATATAACTTAGAAGTAATGTGTTTTTATTAAAAGATAATAAACAAGGTACATCAGGAAAAGAAGAAAAAATAAAAATAATTTACTGTTCGTGTTTAAAAGGTTAAATAAATTTCCATTTTGACAAGATTATTTTAGTTTTTTATTTATTATTTAGCCTCTATAGTTGTTTATATGTGTTTTTTTGTAAAAAGGGGAAAGAAAAGAATTATCTTCCGTGATCTCAAAATCTAGAATGGACCCCTCCGAAAGTATACTTATAGGAGATAAGTAGTATCTATCGTTTATTGAAAAGTTAATATTTTCACAGAAAATGTTCCTAATTAGGGGATTTGTGTGCGATTCAAGCTTGCTTAGTCTCATTTTAGCAAGGGTAGTTAGAAAAGTAATCAATGGGGTGATTTGAGATTCCTCGTATATAGTTTTATTACTGAACCATCTAGCATCTGGTCTTCTGTACTTTGAGATACATTTTCTCAAGACATTTCTCTCGAATTTTTGGAGTTCAGTGTAGCAGCTGGCGTTATGTAGAAACAACTGGTAAAACCGTTGGACAAAAAGGGGCGTATTAGTGTTTTGTACAAAATAATTTAGTTTCCTTTTGTACCTCTCTAGAGCTAAAAAGAAGGATTTTTAATTTTGCCGCGGCTATTTTACTGTTTCGAAGAGCATTTCTTGCGTGGAAGTTGGCTTTAAGTCTTTCATGTAGCGTTATACCTAGGTGCTTTATTGTCTTTTTTAGTGGTATAACATTGTTTTCTATTTCTAATGAAATGTGTTTAGTGTCAGGGACTGCTAAGTAATGGCCCCTACCTGAAGCGTTTCTAAAGCATATTAAATTGCATTTTTCTACATTAAGCGCAATTCCCCATTTTTTATAGTATAATACTCGTATAGTTTCCTGTAAATGCTGCTTTAAAGTTATTATAGCAGTGAGCGGTCTACTGTGCGCGCTAAAAAGTAATGTATCGTCGGCATAATATGGCCTTAGACGAATTAAAAAATAGAGGGAAGTCATGTAAATATATATTAAATAAAAGAGGGCCCAATATAGTACCCTGTGGGACTCCAGAAAGCACTGGAATAGGTGCTCATTGTTACAGTTGATTATCAGATAACGGGCCTGTAGAAAACTATGTATAATTTTAATCCAGTACACAGGAAAATTAAGGGTAATTAATTTAGATATGAGGTCTTCATGCCAAACTAAATGGAATGCTTTTTTTAAGTGCAACGCACACGCTACTGTACATTTTCTCTTTCTTAAATTTTTGAATATTTGGTCTTGCAAATACAGAAGAGCATGCTCGGAAGAGTGGTTGCATCTAAAGCCAAACTGTTGATGGTTAACGATGTCCGAGTCGGTGATGAAATCATTTATATTTGATAAAAGTATTTTTTCTAAGATTTTGCCCAGATTTGAGGTCAATGAAATCGGTCGAAATCTATTTATTTCATTAGAGGTGTAATTTTTTCTTACTGGTATAAGTAATGCATTTTTCCAAGCCAATGGAAAATAGCTATTGTTGATACAATTGTTTAGTATGGGAGTGAGGTGAGAAGAAAGAGTTAAGCCAATATTTTTTATTACAAAATTAGATATTTTATCAGGTCCCGCTGATTTTTTGTTCTTAAGAGATTTTTTTATTGATTTCACCATGGAGGCAGAAACTAGATTTTCATTTTCGGAATTACTAGATAAGTTGGAAGTAGAAAAAGTGGTTACTCTAAAATTGGTGTTCAAGCTAGGAAAGAGTTGTTGATAGTGTTTACCGCTTGTACACAAAGTGGATCCAGAGATATGGTTATATCTGAATATAAATCATACTTGAATATGAATTTTAAATGCTTCCAATTTTTCAACGTTTGTGAGAAGTCTGCCGTTTAATGAAAGAGGTTGTGATGTAGTAGGATCTGTAGTACTTTTTCGGCTTGTTATCTTATCTATGGTTTTAAAAACGTTGGAGGATGGTTTAAGGCTTGCAAGTTTAGTGCGGAGTTGAAAGTTAAGTTCTATTGCAACTGAATCTTTTATTATTTTGCTCAGACATCTAATTTGTGCAGATAACGCTATATAATCTGGATTATTCCTATCGCCAAATCTATGGAATATTCTTTTTAGCCTTCTCTTCCAAATTTTCCTTACTCTAAAAAAATTCCAAACGGAAGACGGAATCTTAAAGTGGTTAAAATTTAGGAAAACTTGTTTGCTGAAATGGTCTATACAACTTAAAATTGAAGACGAGATGCCATTTATAAAGGTGTCAATTTCTTAGTTAGAGAGATTTCTATCCCTAGGTATGTTAAGATTTTGTAGAAGACTGTCTAAAATACAATTGAAGTCTGTCCAATTAATGTTTTTAAAGCTAGTATAGGATGGTGGAGGATTATAAAAAGGGGATCCCGACCGGACCGAGAGCTGGACATAAACCGAAAAGTGGTCTGATATGGCATCAAAGGTGTAACATCTCAGTGCCGTAGTATTAGGATCAGAGGGACAGAGGTTGGCAGAGATAATGTAAAAATCCAGATAAAATTCTGAACTCGGCCGTGAACGGCCATGTAGTGGTACGACTTCTAGGTCTAATAGCCTCTCTTCTTGTAACCACTAAAAAAGGTGCAATCCATGAAGGTTAACTTCAGTGTCTCCCCAGCTATGTCTTGCATTAAAATCGCCACCTAGTATAATAAAGTCATAACTAGACAGATTATTTAAAAGAGTGTTGAGGTAAGATTTTAATGTGGCAACTATATTGCAGGGGATATAAAGTGAAACTATTGCTAAGATTTTAGTGTTATTGTTGCAACTAAGGGGAATCAAGGCTATAGCTGCTGAGAAAGCGTTATGAATAAAGAATCTTTGGTTTAGTTTAATTTTGTTTGAAATGAGAATACCGGTCGCTCTACCCGAGGGATTTTCGAAAAATTCGTATCCCTGAAAACGTCTTTTATATTTCCCTTTAAGGCGTGTTTCTTGAAGAAGGATTGCTCTTGGATTAAATTCCTTAAGTAAACTATCAATTTCAATGTGCTTGTCTCTGGAGATCGAGTTAACATTAGAAGATATTATTTTGCAATTCATGGAACGAGCGTGGCAAGCAAACCTAAGTATGCACCTGGTTTATCTATGTAACTAAGTTTCTGGTAAGAAGGCCAGAATTCTTTAATTTTAGCTATTAATATATTAAAAGGGATACCAAAAAGAGCCTTAGATTCATTCAAAAAATCGGATAAAAGAGACTCTCCAAAAGTAGTTCTGTGGTCTATTGGTTGAGTTAAATTAAACGTCGATGTGCCTTTCAGTATATCAGCAAAGGTCTTGATCTTCTCTAACTGATTCATTACTAAACCCTATTCCCCTTCTACCGACAAAAGATTGGGAGTCTTTCTTTTGAACATAGTCTGTCCACTTAGGACAACCCTTAAAACTGGCCGGATGACCCATTTCACCACAGTTAATATAACCTAGAAGAGCTTTATCAGACGATGAGGCAATCTTGCATTTACCTACTTCATGCGTCGAAAGACATTTCACGCATCTCGCAGAAAAAGCGCAATAAGACGATACATGTCCGAATCTTTGTCATCTGTAACATTGCACAAATTCTGATTTCTTTAATGAATCCCATTTAACCTTATGAAATAATATGTATTTTATAGTTTTAAGTTTAACCAGTGTTTCCCTGTCTTCAACTGTTAGTAAATATAACTCTAAAGTAAACATATTCTCTTTAGACCATTTTGTTTCAAATTTTTTAATTTCGAATTTGAGGGAGGAGTCCAACCTGGCTATTTCATTTTTAACTTCCTCAGGGGAAAAGTTTCCTGAGATTCCTTTAAGTATTATATTAAATTTTTTAAGTGCCCTGGGAGTAAAAGAAAAAGCATTGACATTACTTTCTCTGAATAAGTTTATTAGTGCGGAATGTAATTCTAAATCCTTAGCAAAAATCTTTAACCTGCCAAATCCCTTGCTTTCGAATCTTATATTTTCTAGCTTAAATAATTTATTTTTAACAAATTGAAATAAGTATTTTGAACTTATACCTCTAGTGAAAATTGGTGGACACCAAGTCTCCGTCTTTGTATTGGGCTGGTTTTCTTTATTAACGTTTACTTTTTCTTTCCTTAAAAGTGCCGAAGTTGAGGCTTCATCATCCAATATAGCAAAACTGTTTTCATTGTTGATCTTCTTCAAGGTTTTGTTTTTGATGACCTGTTTCATCTTGCTTCCCATTATTCTTTCGAAATCTTCGCACTCCTCCGAAAGTAGTTTATTTATATTCGGCGATGGCAACTCTTGACGTTGCATATTAGTCTTTTCATTTTCTCGGATTGTAATAACTGTTGTATCGGTATCCATATTGTTGGAGTTCGCCTAACGTGAGGTGATGTTGACGTCACCGCCTGATGTCGGCCACCTCATCTAATAGTTCAGAGGGACGACTTACACTTTTGTTTTTCCTTTTAGCTTTGAAAAGGGGGGAATTGCGGTGCAACCCCCTCCTTGCATCACCTTTGATGGTTTGTTTTTATTTATTTAAGTTTATGAAAATAACTGGTGTAATAAGGTACACTTGTAGGTAAATGAAATTAGAATGAAAATGAAAATAGGTAACTAGAATTAGCTGTTCGAATAGATTAGAAATAGGTAGTAAATTTTTGCAACACTGGAGCGCAGAGAAAGACGTCTGTTCACGACCACTGACAAAATCAGACTCGCCCATTGACAAAAGGAAACCCGGTTGCGAAAATCCTCACTAGAAAGTTCTTAATCCATTGAAACATGATAAGGATGGTATTTATGCCGATCTTACAGAGTGCTAATGTGAGGATCGTGTGCAACGGCAGCTAACACCGCTATTTCATTGTCCTCAATAGCCACCCCATCTGACCGATTCCTTTTCTTTGGTTGTACACTTCCTTCACCAGTGAATTGTTGGGTGATTCGATAAAAGGAAGCGCGTGATTGTATCTGGTCTGGGAAACGTTTGGCGTAAAGAGCAACAGCACCATCGATGTTTCTTCCACTTTCTCCATAAATCAATATCATTTCAATTTTCTCTTGAATTGAAATAGCCTGCATTATTAATCTGGAAAACGTTGCTAATAATAATCAGTTCCTCAAAACAAATCTCGACATTCTAACACCCTAACAACGTTGGAAATCGATTAATGATTTAGGCGTGCCAGTGCAGTGGTATCTAGCACTGAATGAATAAGACCTTTGAGACAAAGTCGTGTGCCCCATTGAGGAATACGACTGAGCAATGAAAATCAGGAATTATCATTTGAAAAAGCAAAAGTGACCTTCGTTTGACCTTGAAGATGGGTCTCAAGGTCAAACTCGTGGTCACCATCTTATGTCCCCTTCAGAACCTTGTGACTTTTGTCTGAAGCATTTTTCGCGATATCGCGTATTTTTCGAGTAATTTGGATGTTTCAAGTTAAAAAACTCACCCTGTAGGTTAGCATGCAAGATGTCCTGGCGTCTTTACTAATGATTTCTATAAAAGCTGCATGTGCATGCCTATTTCCCTCCCAAAGACGAAACTACATTTAGGAGCATTCCTCTACAATGACTAAAGTGATCTAAATAATATAGACGTTAACATTCTCCTACGCTTCATCAGAAGTTGAAAATGATTCAAAGAGTAGGTGGATCGCAGATCCATGTGGCATTACGATGAACTAAAATGCCTAAGTGAGTTGGCTTTTCCAACAGCAACTCTAACCTAATCTAACCCTAAAAGCGCTTACCCTCAGGACAAATTTTGTCACAGTTCCGATTGCAACTTGCAACCAGCAGGAAAATTGCCGCGTGTGGAGGGCAATTGGGCTTCCATCTAACCAAATTGGCGAAAATCTCACAATTTCTGTTCTGCCCTCCATAGCGTCCTAAAAATTGTGTCGTGTGTAGATCACCGCAATTTGATCCTCAATATTCGTCTAGTATCGGTTGTAACATAAAAGGGTAACAACATGTTCGAAAACGAAAAGAAACTTTGAATACAGGTAGTGGAACTCTATAGGGTTATGATGATTCATCTCTCTAGTGCATTTCTAATTTTTTGTTTCTTCGACAGTGCACGAGAAATCCTAGATTGTACTGGCAAATTGGGATGTGTGTAGGGTCAAGCACAATTTCTTCCCACTCAAACACCTTAGAAATTGTGTGTACAAATTTCCCTGTATGTCGCGCTTTAAAGGTTAAACTACACAAACCCTTTCCTCCACTATCCAAAATATAATTTACTTTTACAGAATCATTTGATACCGTTCACCATTTTGAGTACGATTAGTTTATATCCAATTCATAAAGGGCAATCCCAACTTCCAGACCACTCTTGAAAATTTCCTCCGTGTCGGTTGATCTAAAAAAAAATTGCCAGACAAAACCCACCTTTAAAAAACTGAGAGACTAGATAAAGACAAGTAAAGAACAAAAAAAATAAAAATAGACTTTGTGACTTTTAAGAAGGAGCGATATACGAATAAGGACAAGCAATTCTGGCTTGTACTTCGTGCCAGGATAACAATACAATTTTCTTTCAACATTTGCGCCCCTAAGCGCTTCCGCTGACGCTAATGCCCCTGTGACGAGTGTATTTTAATGATTCACAAAGTGGCGGCACGAAATAGTGAATTGGGAAAAGAGTTCCTTTGTTTTCGATTTGTTTTCTCTTTGGTTTTCCCTTTTTCTGATCTTCTAAAAGAATGTACAAGTATACGCACAAATAAAAAAAAACAAAACAGACAAATAATACAAGAATCATCCTTGTCCTTTTACTGTCGACAGTCGACAAGAAGACTTTATCCTGCGCGAATATAGTACTTGTATCTGTAATTTTCTTTATTTTTCATTTTGAAATTCGGTGTATTTTCTGATGTCCCAGGGGGGTGTTGCCTGGGACGGCAAAGCTTACGCGTCACCCTCACTGTTGATTGAACCAAGGAAAATTCAATTTAGGTTATCCCTTTTTTTTTTTTTTTTTTTGTTTTGTTCATCCTAGAAGGGACGACCGATCGACTAACAGCGCGGTGGCCGGGAGGAGACCATGGTGCACATTTAGATGAAGCAGCGTCCGTTTCCTTTGGGATGTTAATTTTCTATCAATGCTGGAATTCGATTTGTACGTCCCTTTGGTCTGCTTTGAAATTTATCCCTAATTGAGTTTACAATAATTGAGGTAGCGAAAGGTACATGACCAGGAAGAAAGGGGTGTGCTCTTACCTCTTTTCCGTTTTCTTCTCTCTTTCTTAAATTTGAAATAAGTGGAGAGTTTAATGTCATTGTGCTCGATGTTAAGGTGAAACTTCGTACGCTTTTCACGAGGCGGTAACATACCATTGACACCCGGTACCTCAAACTACAATAATAGACACTATTACGAATACTATATTTACAGTATAGGTATAAGAAATACACCTAGTACTAAACGAAAACCATATAGCAGATATCCTGGAGATCGCACAAGCTTTTAGAAATAGCAGTTAGTTCAAGGGACTTCTCTATGATATTGGGAACACCGACAGATAACTAGAAAGCCATACCTACTGGTTTGGACTAAAGGCTCGTCCCTTTCTTTCCATGTAAACGAATCACGAGTTTTGTGAATTGAAGCAATATCAGTGAACAAAACTCTATTTGCAAAAACTGACTTCGGTCAGTATGTGATGGCAATGGTGCTTCGGCGCATGTTGGTTGACTCTCTGCTCCAATGTCTTCCCCTTGACATAGGCAGATAAGATAGTTAGCTGCATGAACTCTCAGATTATGCTCCAGGCAGCTCTGGAAGTGACTGATGACTGACACAATTAACCAGGAACTTTAGGTCTGCACGATGATTGTTAGATCCAAAACTACCACATGTTGTATTGTTTGGGAACAACTGTGCAAAATTACGACGTAATTATAATTACCGAAACTTGGCTTTATAAAGAAATCCTGTCGACTGAAATTTTCGAGAACTCAATTTATGATGGATTTCGTCATGACCGTAGTAAATCGGCTGACGATCGTGGTGGTGGAGTAATTCTGCTGTTCAGTTAACTTTTTCCTGCAAAGAGATTCCATTGTAGAATTTACTCGTAGATGCTGACCGAATCTGCCTTTCACCTGATGTCGGGAGCACAAGATTTACCTTCTTTTTTTTATAATATAGAGCGTACTCAAGGGGTTAAGGTACCCTTAAAATGTTTGCACACCGCTCGGGCGGGCGACGGAAATTTATAGAGGAAATAAGGATAGGTACCGATGTACGTTGGTTTTATATGTCTGAATGCTATAATGATTAAGGAATAGAGAGCTCGGGAGAGCATTCCACCGGCGAGTTATTCGGCTTAGGAACGAATCACGATATTTCAGTGTTACGGTTGAAGGGTTGAAGGGGAGGAATGCTACTGGCGATTTCTATGCAGCACTGGTGGTGGAAATAGCGATAAAACAAAGTGAGACAGGAGACATTTCGTCGGTGTTCGAGGGTGTCCATTGACTAAGTGATATTGGTATCAGCTATGAGTTTTATCGAACGGTTTTGAATCCGGTCTAGCAGATGCAGAGATGTTTTAGTAGCACCTGACCAGATGTTTGCATTGTATTCCAATTTTGGGCGGATGAATGCCTTATATATTGAGGAGGTAAAATATTTCTTACATCGTTTGAGAAAGCCTAGACATTTCGCAGCATTTTTTGCGACATCGAATATGTGGTAATTCCAACGTAAGTTATCATTGACACACATACCGAGAATGGAAAGTTTATCGGTTTCGATGATGCAAGTGCAATTTATGGATAATGGTTGGGTGTTAATATTTCGCTTTAACGACAGCAGACGGCATTGTGTTTTGAACTCCACTCTGTTGATAGTTCCCCCGTTGGCTATGCTGTTAATGTCAGAATTTAATGCGTTTAACATACGCTGCCGTTCTCGTTCTACAGCTGAAGAGCAGGGACGTGACTTCGGAAACGAATATGAAAAGCAAAGGAATATATTGGATTAGAAGTGGCAGACAAGAGTTTATGAGGTGTCTGAGATAAAACGGAGCCCTGGGGCACACCAGCATTTAGTTTGTGAATATTAGACTTGAAACCATCCAAGACAACTTGAATTGAAAGTTCAGAAAAGTAATGTCTAATCCATTGAAGAAGAGAGTCGTCGATCCCAAAAGCATGCATTTTCGACAAAAGAGCCTGATGCCAAACTCTGTCAAATGCCTTAGAAATATCAAGTGCAACTATTTTTCTTTCGCCTGATTTCTGTACGCTTTGGTTCCACTTTTCGGTGAGGCATGCCATTAAATCACCAGTGAACCAGTCGCTACGAAAACTGACTATCGGTCATTGAGAAGTTTTCGTGTTTCGAGATATTTCATGAGATGACGGTCTATCAGCGTTTCCGTGACCTTGGAGAGAAGGGACGTAAGTGCAATGGGTCTGTAGGAGGAGGGAGAAGAAAACTCGCCTTTTTTAGGGACGGGCTGGACAAATGCTGTTTTCCATCTGCTCGGAAAGAGTCCTAAAGAGTAGGATTGATGAAAAAGCTTACGCAGTGGTTTTGCCAGCGTGGAAGAACACCTCTTTAGAAGAAGGGGAGTTATACCGTCTGTACCAGCGGATTTATATATGTTGAGATCTTTAAGTACTCTTGCTACTACACAAGTGCTAAAGTGGATTCGTCCCGTTGAAGATTCGACGCACTCAAGTGTAGGCGGAGACAGAGCACAATCCGGGAGTGTTGAGTTGCCCGCAAAGTGTGCAGCAGGAAGATTGGTCTTGTCCTAAGAGCTGACAGCTGGAATGTCATTGTAAATGAGCGTTGGGATGGAGGATGAATTTCTAATGTTTTTGATAAATGACCAAAAGCTTTCTGCCTTTTTTATTTATTTATTTATTGGGTCTACATGTAAGTTTCCAGCGTTTGTCAGAGATGGCGCCACCAGTGGACCCCGGGCAGAAATGTCAGACCCCATGTGTTTTATTTGTAGGTTTTGTATCTGTCAACAACTTTGCAGCGTTATATTTGAGCTGTTCTATCGGAGTCGTACATTTTATCGAGCAAAATCATGGCAAGTTTCCAGCCAAATAAACGTCTTTTGTGGGAAGCGCTGCTTTTATTCTTTAATATGAAGAAAAGTGCGGCTGAGGCCTATCGTTTGCTTTCGGAAACTTATGGGGCGGAGTGTATTGGTGAATCAACGTGCCGCGAGTGGTTCAAACGGTTCAAAAGTGGTGAAGACGATTAATTGGACGCTTTACTGGATGAGGATCCATGTCAGATTCAAGAAGAACTTGCTGCATCATTGGGCGTCACGCAACAAACCGTTATCCTGCGCCTAAAAGCACTGGGATTCATTCAAAAGGTTGGAAACTGGGTGCCGTACGAATTGAAGCCAAGAGACGTCGAACGGCGATTTTGCATGTCCGAAATGTTACTGCAGCGGTATAAAAATAAATCATTTTTGCATCGTATTGTAACTGGTGATGAGAAATGGATTTATTATGATAATCCTAAACGCAGAAAACCGTACACAAAGCCCGGCGAGCCCGCCCAATCGACGCCGAAACGAAATATTCACGTGAATAAGGTCATGCTCTGCATATGGTGGGATCAAAAGGGTGTCGTATACTACGAACTGTTTCCGAGTGGTGAAACCATCAAAGGACCATTATATCGAACCCAACTAATTCGTTTGAAGCGGGCATTAAAAGAAAAACGGCCAGAATATGAGACCAGGCATGAGTCCGTCATTTTTCATCACGACAACGCTCGGCTACATGTTGCGGTTTCGGTGAAAAACTATTTGGAAAATAGTGGATGGGAAATTCTGCCTCACCCGCCTTACAGTCCAGACTTGGCACCATCTGACTACCACTTGTTTCGTTCGATGCAGAACGCCCTTACGGGAATACGCTTCAGCTCAGTAGAGGAAATCAAAAATTGGCTCGATACGTTCTTGGGCTCGAAAGACGAGAAATTTTTTTGGTCCGGAATTCATAAATTGCCTGAAAGATGGGGGAAAGTTGTAGCTTCCGATGGACGATACTTTGAATAAAGCATTGTAACTATGTTATCATAATAAAACTTCAAATTTTGGAAAAAAACGCTGGAAACTTACTTGTAGACCCAATAAATATTTTCAAAGAATCTTTTACATTGGGCTTAAAAGCCTATAATTAATAGTAAAAGTTATAAAAAGTATTTTAATTATTATTTATACATTCAGTTATTATTGATTTAAAATGACAACCTAAATTCATATTCATAATGACAAAACAAAATTCTTTATTACACTAAATGTTAAATTTAATTATTTGCCATGTATCTGAATAAAACCGTCTCAAATTGTGTGGTGCCGCGAAGCCTTCTAATGAAAGAGGGTAAGCTATTCCACTGCTTTATGGCATAAACGAAAAACTGACGCTCCGAGTTTCTGCAAGTGAACCTTGGTTGCAGTATCAGGTAAGGGTAGAATTAAATAGAATGCCTAAGTTCATAGCTTTATCGACATATTCAATTTGTTCGTTTCCGAGATATACTGCAGGGAAGTAGCTGCTATCAAGTTTATTTTTATAAATAATTAAGCATTTGGACTTTTGTGGATTGAGGTGAAGACTATTTGTATTGGACCAGCGAAGTATTCTTTTTAAATCAGAGTTCAATTTCACAACACCATCTTCAATCATGCCTAACTTGCAGCTTATACGAACTTGAGCATCGTCAGCATACAAATCGATTGAAGAGTATTCAGATTGGAGTGAAAGATCATTGATAAAAATCGTAAATAAGAGTGGACCAAGTATGGATCCCTGAGGAACCCCACAGAAAAGATTTAAAGGATGGGACGTTTTATTACCAATAACAACAGCTTGGCTTCTTCCACTAATGTATGATAAAATTTTTTTGCAGCTGTGTGTGAAAACCGAAACTGTTGTATTAGTTTTCTAATGAGTCTTTTATGATTAATTTTGTGGAATGCCTTGGAAAAATCTAAGAGAACTAAAAATGAAACCAAGTCGTTATCCATAGCATTTCTAATATCGTCTGAAATCTTAAGAGTAGCGGACACACAACTGTGGTTTGGTCTAAAACCGGATTGATTTTCGCTTAAGAGTTTGAATGTCTTTAAAAAGGTTGAAATTTGATTGTGTAAAATTTTTTCCAGAATCTTTGACAGAATTGACAAAATTGAGATTAGTCTAAACTCTTCTTGAGATAATCGAGTGGCTGTTTTTTTTTTAAGACTGGTATAACTTTAGCCACTTTCCAAAGAGATGGAAAAGAAGACGTTGTTATTTCAGTATTAAAAACATGTGTTAGCACAGAAAGAATGTGGGGTAGGATCATTTTGATGAAGTGTGGATGTATTTCATCAAAGCCAGTAGCTGATGATTTAATTTTAAGTACAGCACTTAACACATTGTAGTATTTTTTGCCTAAACTATTGCTCGTATTGAAATTTCACACGCTTGGGAAAGACGTTACAGTCATTCCTGGCTCGTTTATACCTTTTCCGGTTTTCCTCTGTCGGATTGGTCTTGAAGGACCGAAAAAACACTTCTCTAACACTGACAGCCTCGTACCATGCCTTTTCTTTTCGTTTGATACTCTTCAACCGATGAGGGATAAAGGATCTCATACTAAAGAGAATAGTGTCAGTAATCATATCAGCAGCGGCATCCATGTCGTTATCGAGGAAACATAACGACCAGTTAAAGTCCAAAGTCCAATATCTGACGGTTATTTTTTACGTTGGAATTCCCAGTAATATGTCCCAGTTACTGCCTTTCGCACCACAAGTTTTAGAAACTCTTATTCCATTGTCTCATGCAAATTGTTTAACAATCTCCTTATTGACATGCGAACCATAGGAACTCTATCCTAATTTGAAAAAATGTTTAAATTTGTCTTCTTAACTTCGACCATAATGAAATTGAAGCTTTTATGCGCTATGCGGTTTAATTATTTCATTAATTAATTGTAACTATTTTATTATTGTCATGAATTTGTTCTGAATGATTATTTCTCTTTTTATTTACTTCCATAATTCTCTTAATCTTAATTTTATAATTTGCTCACCCCATATTGAATTGTTAACTGAAATGGCATTGGCTCTATTTTTTTCTCTTGAAATACAAATGCCACTAACGAATCTCCTTTTACTTGTTAATTAATTTTAGTATTATATATGTATAATTGTACATAATTGAGAATTGAGAATAAAGAATTCCCGCACCACTCAAAGCTAGTTTTCAGGTTTTCTCTGAACGTAGTCGGTTGGTTCTAGGTTGCAATAGCATTGCAGAAAGTTGACAAAAATTGATAGACTAAGAGGAATTCTTCTCGAGACTTTTATATGCCTGAATCACCATTCAAAGCTTCCAATGAAAAATGGGTTTCTCGCGATCATAATTTGTAGGTAGCATTACTGCACAGGCACATACTCCACATTTCGCGAGTTTACCCACCACCAGGCTGTAGTAACTAAGCGATAAGGACATGTGAATGAAATCGACAACAATGATTTACACAGAACTAAAACCGAGGCCATGAGCTGATTATTCTTATACAGTTCTACTTCACGCTCTCACTTATCTTTGGGCCTTTTCCACGCGTTATCGCATTCGTAAACAACAAAAAGCCCATCCTTCTTTTGACAATACTTCGTCGCGCAAATTTCACTCATCTGCACATACATAAATCAGTTTCAGGATCATAAAAGCCATATCATCTAATCAACACGAAGCCATTCCACAGGAGGTGAAACTTCATTGCGCTCATCTCAAATATGACAAAATTTCCAGTGTCGCTTATTTACATGAAAAGGAGCTCCACGGACGTTCCTAGAAGTGTACTCGTCTTCTCTATGTATGGGCCAGAGATTAAAAGATACATTCACTTATCTCGTAACAAAAAAAAAAAAAAAAATAGAAAAATAAATAAACACCCCAACAACAACCCTAATACGTAACACAAACACCAACTACACATACTACACGTATGCAGTTAACAAAGAATTTATAACTTACTTAAATGTTATACGTGCGGTTCATGCCAGAAGCGGCATACCGTGCATTATCCTTGTTCCAGGCTCTAGAGTAGCAGTTGCGGTATCAGCCCAAATAACTCATCCCACTGCTGCAATATCGCGCTGGCGGAGAAAATAAAAAACTTACGCTCACATAAAGCGGTATAAAATAACATAGGAGAGCTGGATTGAAGGCAGTATAACGTGGGGGGTTCCGAATCCAGGTCTTTGTCCTTTTGAATCTGGGGAGCAGTCTTGTTTATTTCGTTTTTGGCGAAGATTGAAAAACTTTACAAAGCCGAAACAGCGGGATAGCGACGGTGACTTCGGACGGAGGGGCACACAAACTCGGATTCTATTTTATCTTATTGCATTTTTCGGGTGATAAGGAATAGAACCGAATTTTTTCCTTTCCAAAATGGCGTGTGCTGCAGGGTGAGTATTGGATTGTATTGTAAATGTGGATGGTCTTACGTTAGTTTTGATTTTTTTTTTTTTCATTGTCATCCTCATGGAAGTTTCATCCCTGCTGGTAACGGAGTGATGGTAGGGGGACGTTATGGATGCTAGGCGTAGGGCGAATGTGCAACACTGTGTCACGTTTAGCACTTCTTTATAGCGGCACGTTGCAATTGTAAAATCCGTTGTTGCCAAATGTGTATGTCGGTTAATGCGCACATGCATACGTCCACATGAGTATCGTGTAGTCGTGCTGCTCCAGCTACTATTGCTGCTGCATTATGCAACAACAATGTATTACCCGTGATAGAATAAAGGATAAAGGATAAAGGGTACAGAATCAGATCCATGTGCGTATATGTTCATATATATATGTGCCTGCGCGCATTCATACGAGTAGCGTGTGTCTTTTTATGCAGTGTAAAAATATTCTTTGGCATTAAAAATATTTTTTTTTCCTCCTCTTTTTCCTAGACTTTTATTGTGTATATTCTTTTTTCTCACTCGTTCGTCACACATATTTATTCCCGCAAGAAATGGAGTTGCCCTTAGGGATGAGGGAGAGACTGAGCTTTGGGAAAGTCTCGTATCGGGTGCCCTCATCTGGGTGCAATATGACTTTTATAGGCTTCTATGGCCATTTATGGGACAGTTTTGTAAGATGGGAAACCAGGAATACGGCGATACGTGGCCCGTACACTGGTTGGTTGTTTGGCTGGTGGATAGCATTGCTAGGTTGGTAGGTCGCTTGTATAAGGATTCATTTACCAACATTCGCAGCATAGCCAGACTTGGTCATTGGGATACACATAAATTGAAAAACTTGAATTATTCCTAAATGAAAATTTACTGCAGCTTACAATGACCCCTTTTTGGGGTCTTTCGGAGTTTTCTTTTTATTTCCAATGTTCTTCTTATTTTTTCAAGTTGGTACTTCGTCGCACCAACATTATTGGATGTCAATTTTGAAGAAGGTCTGAGGTCTTATGAATATCGTTGAATGAAATTGAAAGTTCATCATTTTCCGAACTTAAGATCAGTAGATGCCAGACAGTCATGCCTTTAAAATAAAGCCTGGAAGGACATTGTCGTAAGCCCTTGGAAGGTTTCTTTCGAATGAACCATACCTCGATAGCATGGACATCTATTTGGAAAGTCCAAATTTGATGTTCTAACCGTGCAAGACGTCCTCGTTATTGAGGTACTGTTTAAGAGATTTAAAGATGATCCCGCTAACAACGATTCAACGAGACAACATGAAAAGGGTGATAGATTGATTTTTTCTCGGCATAAAGTACAAAATGCGCACTGCGAAATTGTGGGAAGGATCTTGTTTTCTTATACTATCAGGAAGTTTTCTAAAACTCTTGTATGAAGTTTAAACTCCCCTAGCCTAGAACAATTCAAGCTGATTCACCTAAAATTGCGGATAGAATGCGGATATTTCTCATTGCTGTTCACTTACTTAAAAGGCTTGTAAGCACGTCGGATTTGATGCTACTTGAAAGAGCTCTTGAAGAATTCCATCAATCTTTAGCTTCTATGTCCGAGTACGCCGGGATAACAAGGATTGATAATTGATTGACTTGCAAATACCGCTGTTAATCTAGGGTACTTTCCAACTTAAGCATGAATCTCAGAACCAATATTGTATCAATGGGCTATTCAACCAACTAGCGAACAATACTTTAAGTACGACGCCAAGTTCGTTTTTGGAGATTATAATGTCAAGTCAGGAAAAGAACGAAACACAGGAGACTTTTAAGGCAATACTTGCTGCAGGAATATATGTATGGCAACAGATATCACCGCCATCCACGAAGTGCCATGGAATGGACGGGACATAAGGAGGATGAAAAACTGTGATATAAGTATGTACGAGTATATTTCCCTATTGCTATACGGAAAATAAATAGCGCTTACACCAATGCGTATTTGCTGCATACGATAGACTTAGGCAAGCACGCTTGAGCTTCCGAAACGTTAGCGATCATTTTATCACAATCGACATCAAGGCGAAATTCGCTAACACAACCCTAATATGAGCCCATGCCCCTACGGAAGAAAAGGATGACGCCACCAAAGAATGTTGCTACGAGCTCCTCGACAAGACATATGAGCAATAACCTAAGTATGACGTTACAATCATTCTCGGCAATTTTAACGCCAGGAACGGAGAGGAAGACACCTTCGGTAGGACAGTTGGTAGATATAGCATACACGGCAGCACGTCTGGTAATGGACTTAGGCTTATTGACTTGCGGCAGGAAGAAATATTACTATATCAGGCACACTGTTTCCTCACCTCAATGGACACAAGGTGACACGGTGGTCTCCGGATCATTAAACGCTATATCAAACTGATCATTTTGCCTCCAGTATTCTGGACGTCCGAGCGTCCAGAATTGATGTGCAGGATGTCACTTGACTACCACAAAGAAATCCCTGGTTTGATGAAGAATGCCGGCAGGCACATATAGCTAAATAAGAAACCTGGCGCTGAAGCAAAGAGACCGAAAGAACATCGACTTTTCCAGAAGAAAAAAGAGCAGGGAAAGGCGCTATAGAAGGTATTGAGAGGTTGTACTCCAGGAATAATGTACTGAAGTTATACGAATAGATAAAAAGAACGTTTCAAGGCAGGAAGACCCGTACAAAAGCCTGTAGAAATGGCTAAGTAAACCTTGTAATAGAATCAAAGTTAGTGCTGAGAATATGGAAAATCTTCTTCTGGTCGTATAACGGAAACGAAGCTTAACGTCCCGCTGTCAAGTAGAATAGACTATTCAACTTAAACGATGATAGTCAAAACCTCCGTCCACCTGACCAGAACGAAGTTAGGATAGTAAAATCTAAGCTAAAATCTAACAAATCAGCTCGGCCTGAGACATTCAAAGCTGCTGGAACGAGCATGCACCAACTCATTTCCCAGATCTAGTTAGAAGGGTGTATGTCTGATGAATGGAATCTCTGCACAACCCAGTAAACTGATCCAATTCTACTAGATGGAGTGAAAAGTGACCTCCTTGACCGCCAGAATGCGCTGCTACTGCAAAAAAGGTTATGGTGCCTTGAAGTCCGTTCATATTTAGGCAGACATGCCAAATTTCAGTACTTCAGATACTGTCTTTAGTTTTGTTTCGACAGCTGATTGTTGTTGACGTGTTTGGCATCATGTTGAGTGTGGACAGAAACGATTTTCGTTCTCTCATAAAACATTATTTTTTGAGAGGCAAAACAGCGAAGGAAACAAAACTAAAGTTGGATAAATGTTATGGGGCTAATACTCTGTCAAATTACACCGTCAAATATGGGTCTCGAGAGTTTCGTGTTGGCCGCAACTCCACTACCGATCAAGTCCGCAGCGGCAGGCCCTCCGATGCGGTTACAGAGAGCAATGTCAAAAAAATATGAAATGGTGTTGGCTGGCCGGAAAGTGAAGGTGCGCGAGCTAGCAGATACCACAAAGATTAGTACTGAGCGCACACGCCATATTTTGGGCAATATTCTGCATATGAAAAAGATATCCTACCGTTGGGTGCCGCGAATGCTCACTCCTGACCAAAAACACGAACGCGAAAGCACTTCGAAAGAGTGTTTGGACTTGCTGATTCGGAATCGGGCAGACTTTTGGCGTCGATTGGTACCTGGATTTGGATCCCTCGGACTATTATCTCTTCCCAAACCTCAAAAGATGGCTCATCAATAAAAAATTCAGCTCACGCGTTGAAATCATCGACGCCACGGAGCAGTATTTTGCAGACCTTCCGAAAAATTACTTTTCGGAGGGGATAAAGAAGTTGGAAAATCGCTGGAATAAGTGTATCAAACTAAAAGAGGACTATATTGAATAATATAAAAAAACAATTAAAAAAAAAAAATTTTAATTCCTAATGAGGTCACTTTTCACTCCATCAGAGGTATACGTCTCCTCAACAACGGACACAAGATCTTATCTGCTATTTTATGTGAGTGTGAAAGTCTGAAACTCTCCGTCAAAAACCTGACTGATTCCTATCAATGCGGTTTCAATAGACAAAATCTTCACACTCTGACTCTATTCAAAGAATTGTATCCCTGTATCCTCGTATTGAAATTGTTACTACGGGCGAAGTTAATATACACAATTCTGGGTGGCTTGACATTCTGGATAGACAACACCCTAAGGACGGTGTGTTGAGATCTTCGCTGCGGGGAACAACTTGAAGCAGCTTGTAAATTAGCCCACGCGAATACCCTGGACTTGTTTTTAACTTCTCACCCTAATAAATACACCGTATATGTGCTCTCCCCTCTATGTTCGACAGACTATTGCGTCATATCAGCTAATTTCTCGTATGTTGATCACACAGCTCGAGAAAAAGTTCCTTAAGGAATCGTATGGCAACACGAGAAAGCCAATTAGAGTGGACTTAACAGCTTCTTTAGGAAATTTAACTGCTCGTTATGTTTCCTTGATAACGACGTTGATGTCACTGCTGATATGAGATACTCTATGCCTTATCGGACTAGGAGTACTAGACCAAAAGAGAAGGCGTGGTACGACTCGAGCTGTAAAGAGGAAATCAGGGTTAGAGAAGTTAAAATGATGAACCCTTTCTCGGTTTTATTGGACACTCGTGTACTATCAAGACTACTTAAAGATCTTCACAAATCCGCTGGTCCAGATAGTATAGCTTCCGTTCTTTTGGAGAGGTGTTCTTCCATGCTGGCAAAACCACTGTGCAAGCTTTTTCATCAATCCTACTCTTTAGGACTCTTCCCGAGGAGATGGAGATAGCATTTGTCCAGCCAGTCCATAAAAAAGTCGAATCTTCTTATACCTCTTCCTACAGACCCATTGTGCTTAAATCCCTTCTTTTCAACAACATGGAAACGCTGATAAGCCGTCAGCTCATCAAACATCTCGAAACATGGAAACTTCTCAATGACCGGCATGTCTCACCGAAAAGTGGAACCAAACCGTACAGAAATCTGGCGAAAGCAAAATAGTTGCACTTGACATTTCTAAGGCATTTGACAGAGTTTGGCATCAGGCTCTTTTGTCGAAAATGCGTGCTTTTGGGATCGACGATTCTCTTCTTCAGTGGATTAGAAATTACCTTTCGGAACGTTCAATTCAAGTTGTCTTGGAGTGTTTCAAGTCTGATGTTCATAAAAAAAATGCTGGTGTGCCCCAGGGCTCCGTTCTGTCTCAGACACCTCATAAACTCTTGTCTGCCACTTCTAATCCAATATATTGCTTTACTGACGGCAGTACCCTCCTTGTTTTTCATATTCGTTTCCGGACTCACGTCCCTGCTCTTCGGGTGTAGAACTGCAGTGTATGTTAAGCTCATTAAATTCCGATATCAACAGCATAACCAATTGGAGAACTATCAAAAAAGTGGTATTTAATGCCTCCAAAACTGAATGCTGTCTGCTGTCGTTAAAGCGAAATTTAAATACTCAGTCATTATTCATTAATGGCACTTACATCGTCGAAATTGAAAAACTTTTCATTCTCGGTATGCGTGTCAGTGACAACTTACTATGGAATGACTACATATTCGATGTCGTCAAAAATGCTGCGTAATGTCTAGGTTTCCTCAAACGATGTAAGAAACACTTTTCCCCTTCTGATCTGGTCTCAATATATAAGGCATTCATCCGCCTAAAATTGGAGTACAATGCTCGCATCTGGTCAGGTGCGCTTAAAACATATCTGTATCTGCTAGACCCCATTCAAAACCGTGCAATAAAAGTTATAGGTGATGCTAATATCAGACAGTCAATTGACACCCTCGGACACCGACGTAATATCTTTTGTCTTACTTTGTTTTACTGCAATTTTCACCACCAGTGCTCCACTGAAATCGTCAGTAGCATTCCGCCCATTCAACTTTCAACCGTAATACCCGTTCTGTTATGAATGCCTATCAGTATCAAGCCCATTCCCGGACGTACACCAAAATATCGTGATTCGTTCGAGCCGTACAACTCGTTTATGCCTCGGAATGCCCTGGCAAGCTCTCTATTTCTGGTTATAAATTGCAAACATTTAAGACCAATGTCATTGGTACCTCTCTTTTCTTCCTCCCTAAATTAACTTCGTCAGCTGTGTGCAAACATTTTAAGGCTATAACAACCCCTTGAGCGCGGGTTCATTACAAAAAATAAAAAAAAAAAGCAGATGGGAAATGAAAAATCACTCTTGCTTATCGCTGTTCCTTGGGGCTAAGAAAGCAATTGAGTAGTAAGGCCCTATCCCGAAAAAATAAGGAGACTCTATATAAGACCTTGACCATATCAGTCCCACTTTATGGCGCAGATGAATGGATCGTATCGAAGCGGATGAAGATACCCTCAGTCGTTTCGAGAGAAAAATCCTTCGAAAAATATTCGGTCCCATTTGTGTTGACGGTATTTGAAGGTAAAAATTCAACGGCGGACCTTACGAGCTGTACATGGGCATCGACTTGCTTAGAAAACCTGTAGATCAAATGGAGACCAATGTTCAGTCCCGCAGAGTCTTCGAATCCAACCTGGAGGGACAACGTAGCAGAGGAAGACCTCATTATCTTCTACATATGTAAAACATAAACAAACATAAAAAAATTTTTCGGACTACCATCAATCAGGTAACCGATACACAGGAGTTCTGCACCGATACTCAGCGCATTTTCGTCTATTTTTGCATTGAAGATGAGTCCTTAAAGATTTTGACCGACGATGATGATGAAGAGCGCAACTGGAACCAGATTGACAGATTACGCTTAATGGGGAGATCCGTTGGGTGAGGTTTGGATAAAGTCTTTTTGACTTTGCCTGAATTCCAAAATTTTGGGAATGATTCTCATATGTCCCGTTCTATCCAAAACGCATACGTCAAAGTTGATTTCATCGAAGGAATGCTTTTGCCAAGCATCTGTTTTCTAACGATAAAAGTTCATATGTACGTCTCCATACGTCTCTGGAGTAGATGGATAAGTTCCAACCCAATGTAGTGCCGATTGTTTTGGGATATACGTAATGATGACATCTGTGGACAGACGAATCTTGAAGCCTTTTCAAATGGGCGACTAACTTAGCTTTAAACATTTACAAAAATACTAGATTTCCTTCTGCAATAAATTAATCTAGAATGCGATCCATTCTCGTAATTCTCGAATTTCATTTTTCAGACAAGCCTTCGTGAATGCACTACATTTTTTACGATCTTACTGATTAGATCTTCAGTTCATTTTTTAAACCTGAGAAGAAAATCTACATATGGAACATATAAATATACGACTCTGTACGGGTTAATTGGTAAGGACTGAAACTGTCTCCCTTCTTTACCCTAACAATTGGAAAATGTATACGAGTACGCTCCTCAACATTTAAATTGTAGGAAAAGGAAAAACTTAGTAACAACCGACCGACGTCATTACGAATTACTACTCGTAGCTACGAGTACAGCCAGTACTTGGAGTTTTGCATAAATTTTCACTGAACATAATGCAAGCAGACACAACAACATGCCACCATGCCACGGTTAAGTTAACGTAAGGACCTCTCACACCAGTTCTATTGTACCACCAAGTTTCCAAGTGTGTACGCGATATCTTCACAGGACCAACAGCCCCCAATGAAACAGAAACTCCGGAACATGAAAGAAACATTTAATGCTCGGGAAAAAAAAAGAAAAACAAAATAAAAAAATACTTTTCTTCTTCATGTTCATGTTTCGTTCATGCACTTAATAACTTGGAACTTGATGTTATCGTTATTGTTACGAGTATTGCTGTACTCTGTGTCTATATTGGTATCTTTATTTGTGTCTGCTTTTGTGCTGTCTGCTCTATGCTTTGACACGCCTTAGTGGAGTGTATTAAGTGATGGAATATGTAGGAGCACCAGGGTATTTGCTGGGGTCTTGAACAGATAGTTGACAAAGTGAGGTACGAGCTTCTGTTTTCGGTCGTTTGACCCCAATTGTAGAGTATTCTATTGTACGAAGAGCATTCCACTGCAAGAATATTTTATAAAAATTTCCAGACAAAGTTCTCCGCACACTTTTTCTGGAACAACTACCAGAGCAGATTCGCGGAATTTTGGCCATAAGTGAAAGTCACCGACCTAGGGAAAGCTAGCTGTGCAACCCGACAAAATCATAGAGGCGCCACGCCCGACTTTAATGGCATTAGAAAACACAAATGTTACATCGAACCCTGCATCAAAATCAGACCTGGAAGCTCAAGTGAACATCTTATACAAAGAGATTGAGCGCTTGCGCCGTCATATCAAAAACAACCATCCAGAAACTCCAGTCGGTCACGTCAGAACGAAGAAAAAAATAGAATTTGCTATTTCCACTCGAAGTTTGGCGAAAGGGCTCGTAAGTGCCGTGAACCCTGCAGTTTTGTCAGCACCTCAACAATACATTTAAGCTAAGTAAGCCCTCAGCGAACACGGCAGGCATCTGTGAAGGCAAAACAACTGCACGCCTGCAAGTTAAAGATAGAAAAAGTGGTTTCAAGTTTTGGTCGACACTGGAGCTGATATTTCAGTTATTCCACTCCCGAATCTAACGCGCCCAAATATCAATTCATTTGGCACAAAACCTATGACACTTGACCTAGGACTCCGTCGACAATTTTTTTTGGTCTTTAACACTTGCCGATGTCACTCAACCCATCCTAGGAGCTGACTTCATCTTCGTCGCCGAAGATTGATGGATTTGGAGACGAAGCTACAATCGCCAACACGACTTATTTATTCCTTACAACCATCCATTTCTTTAGTTAATTTCGACCATCCCTGCCACCACACATGGACCACTAGTAGCGGAACGCGCACGGTGCCTAGTGGGGGAAAAGTTGGCAGCAGCAAAAATCAATTTGAAGTTATGATGCGACAAGGGCTTTCTGAACTATCAAAAAGTGAGTGAGAGAGTCCGCTACATCTCGTGAAGAAAAACAATGGCGAATGGCGAGCCTGTAGCGACTATCGGCGCCTTAACAAAACAACAGTACCGGGTGGTTATCCCCTGCCCCACCTGTGCGATTTTACATTAAATCTCCGCGGTCGTAAGGTGTTTACAACTCTCGACCTGAAACGGGCTTACTACCAAATTCCCCTCGCACCAGAAGACCAACACAAAACAGCAGTTATCACACCTTTTGGACTTTTCCAGTTCAAGGTGATGACTTTTGGTCTACGTAAAGCCGCTCAGTCTTTCCAACGATTAATGAACTCAGTACTTCGCGACCTCGAGTTCTGCCACGTCTACCTAGATGATCCGACTCGATTGCAGAACATGAACAGCATCTTCGTCTCATTCTCAAAAGACTTCAACAAAACGGCCTTTTAATTAATGTGCACACGTGTGTGTTTGGTCAGCCCGAGGTCAATTACCTTGGATAACGTGTCAGCGAATCCGGAGTAAAACCACCAACAGAAAGGGTGGAAGCTATGCGTAACTACCTAAAGCCAAAAATAGTCTCAGAGCTACGTCGTTTCTTGGGTGTATGGAATTTCTACAAATTCAATATGCTAGGAGCAGTAGAAACACATGCCGCGCTCAACGACCTCGCACCAAGCATCAAAAAGAATGACAAACGCGATATCATCTGGAGTATAAAAACAGGACAAGCTTTCAGGAAAAGCAAGCAACTCGTAACCAATTCTGTTCAACTTGCACACCCGGCATAACACTCGAAATTTTCACTGCGGTGCGACGCTTCAGACAGATCCATTGGTGCTGCTTTGGACCAATTCTTCGATGGGGAACTACAACCTCTGGGATTCTATACGAACAAATTGAATAAGATACAAGCGAATTACAGCGCGTACGACCGCGAGCTCCTGGCAATATTCCAAGGCATTCATTTTTTTAAAGACCTCGATGGTCGCAACATCACCGTCCGATATCATTTGTCTTTCTTCAACGTTCCGACAAGGCCTTGCCGAGACAACAACGGCAACTTCAATTCGTAAGCCAGTTTACCACAGACATTGTATATGTCTCCAGGAAATCAAATGTAGTCGCTGACGCGCTTTCGCGAATAAATACCATCAGCACGGCATAAATTATTTCAACGAAAGACATAGCTGATCATCAGGAGCACGACGAAAGCCTACAACATCTTCTGAAATCTACTTCAACCTCTTTACAACTTCGCAAGCTTAAAGTAGACAACTCGGAAACTACCATCTTTTGCCAACCTATGAAACTATTCGAGCATACGTTCCTCTAACCTTGAGACCCAAAAAATTCGATAACATGCATAACGATTCGCATGAACAAAGACATAAACAGAATTGTCTTTTGTGTCAGCGAAGTAAGATACACCGGCATTTACAAAACCTACCACAACGAATCGAGATTCCTAGCAAACGATTTAAACATAACCACATCGACATCATAGTCATGACACCCTCACAAGGTTATCGATACTGTTTAACACTTATCGACAGGTTCACTCGTTGGCCAGAAGCCATTCCTTTGAAGGATATAACAGCAGACACCGTGGTAAATGCTTTCTTCGCCGGTTGGATAAGTCGTTGTGGAGCTCC
Organism: Volucella zonaria; assembly: GCA_963966105.1. Taxonomy (NCBI): domain Eukaryota; kingdom Metazoa; phylum Arthropoda; class Insecta; order Diptera; family Syrphidae; genus Volucella; species Volucella zonaria. The sequence goes on along the minus strand of OZ014532.1, from coordinate 98,281,777 downwards.
TCAGACTATCACAAGCGATAGAGGTTAGCAATTTGAATCCAGACTTTTCGACGCTCTTACCAAATTGATCGGTAGTACAGGATGCTTCAAATGGTATGGTCGAGCGATGGCATAGATCACTAAAAGCAGCTATCATGTGCCACAGCTCCAACGGTTAGGTCAGTGTACTACCTGTTGAACTTTTGGGACTACTCGCAAGCCCGAAAGAAGACATCAGGGCCAGCGCTGCTGAGATATTATACGTAACTGCATTCCGGCTTCCAGGGGAATTTTTCATTGAGGAAGAAGTTACACCTAATCCTCAAGCATTTGTCGAAAATTTCCGCAGCTCATCACACCAAAACACGAGTCTTCACACACAAAACATTGTACACATGTTCGCACGTTTTTTCAGAGTAGATGAAGTTAAGAAACCTTTGGAGCAGTCCTACAGAGGACCCTACGAAATCCAGGGACGACCATCCGACCTTGCTTTTAATATTGATATCGATGGAATACCGACAACCATTTCGAGAGGGAGACTAAAGCCGGCGTTTATGGAAAATCTTCAGCTAATGACGTTTTCACCAAATACTTCAATGTCATCGAAACAAAAATTTAAATAAAACGACAAGGGTGTGAGATATAAAACTGATTCTGGCTTCATTTTGAACCTATGCTCATGCCATTATGTGTGGAATAGCACATACATATGGCCGCCTCGTCTTCGCTGGCAGTGCTTCAAGCGGTCGCGGTCGGTCCAACTTTCGATGACTCGGTCCAATATGTGCGGCGTTATTCCGGCAATAGCTCGTCGAATGTTGGCCTCGAGCTCATCCAAAGTGGTTGGCTTCTTAGGGTAGACTAATTGGAAATAAATGGGGCTTTCAACCTCGGATAACCCACCGGCTGTACATCTCGGTCATAAGACCGATACTTACTTACGGGGTGATAGTCTGGTGGACGGCCTTAGAGAGTGCGGTTAACTGCATTAAGCTAAGCAGAGTCCAAGGAACAACATGCTTATGCATAAGCGGAGCATTGCGGTTTACCCCCTGCGGTTTACCCCCTGCGACTGCAGCTATACGCCTTAAAGCGACTAAACAGTGGACAAATAATCCATTTGGCCACGCCAATGTTCTTAATACATTAGGAATCCCCACAGAGAACATCGATTACACCACACCTGAACTTTGGTTTGACAAAAACTTCCATGTAAGCTTCCCCTCTAGATCCTTCTGGGAGGAAGATGCTCTCATGGAGGACAAGTCAATCCATCTCTACACAGATGGATCTAAAACCAAAAGCGGGGTTGGTGGTGGTGTTTTCTCAGACACGCTAAGTCTAAGACTCTCTTTCCGTCTTCCAAATCACTGTAGCGTGTTCCAGGCGGAAATTTTAGCGATTAAAGAAGCTCTGTCCTGGTTGAAGAAAAACGTGATATCTGCAAAGGATATCCACATCTTTTCGGATAGTCAGGCCGCTATCAAATCCCTGGACTCAGTCTCACTAAATTCTAAAACCGCCCTTGACTGCCGATCATCTTTTATGGAGATGGCAGAGCAGTTCAACCTTCACCTCTGTTGGGTGCCGGGGCACAGAGACGTTCCAGGGAACTGTAGACCCGATGAACTCGCCAAAATTGGAACCACTCTACCTATTCTACCGGAAAGGGGTAGCATAGGTATCCCAATCGCTGCGTGCAAACTAATACTGAAACTGGATGCCAATAAAAGAACAGACCTTAGGTGGACCAACATGTCTAGCGACCAAACAAATCTGGCCAAAACTGGATCTGTATCGCTCTAAGTGTCTGATCCTTCTAAATAAGGAACATCTCAGCGCCATCATAGGTTTCATCACTGGACACTGCCTTATAGGCAAGCACGCAAGAAGGCTTGGCGCCTTTACAAATGATTTCTGCAGAAGCTGCATGGACGAGGAGGAGGAGGAGACAATCCTCCACCTACTCTGCACATGTCCAGCTCTCTCCCAGAGAAGAAAACTTCACTCAGGAGCCTTCTTCTACAACGACCTAAACGATCTGAAAAATACAGACGTAAACAGTCTCCTTCGCTTCGGCAGAAGCTCAAGCTGGTTCCACCAGTAAGAGGATCATAGATCCACGTGGCATCACAATGGGCCATTAGGCCTAAGTGGGTTGGTTTTATCCAACAGCCACTCTTACTTACCTACCCTACCTAGGGTAGACTAACGACTTGACGTAGCCCCAGAGAAAATAATTGAGTTCTCTCAAATCGCGTGATAACGGCGGCCAATTGATGAACGCTCGCCGTGAGATCACCCAGTCGCAAAATTTCTCCGTCACAACTTCGAGCGTTGCGTCGTTTGTATGGCAGGTAGCTCCATCTTGTGGGAACCACAGCTCGGTTATATCGATGTTGTCAAGCTCTGGCTACATCAAATTTCTTACAAATCGTTTGAGGAAACGAGCCATTGGAAATAGTATCCAAGAGATCATTAATGAAGATTAAAAAAAGTTTCGAAGCCAGAAAGGAATCCTGGGGCACACAAGCATTTATTTTGTGAATATCAGCTCTGACCACAGAAAGTCGGTTAACATCGCTCTATACCTGAAACCATTGACGGTATTTCGAAAGAAATAAGGTCCGATGGTGCAGCCATGCCGTAAACAGCACCAAACAGTTAAACATTGTGGATGCACTTCAATAACGGCTACTTTGTTTGTTGACGTATCCGCTGAGCCAAAAATGAGCCTCGTCCGAGAAGATGACTTTTTGGCCAAAATCCGGATCTTCGGCCAACATTTCGAGCGCGCATTAGCGCACTCACGGCGTTGTTTATGGTAGTCTGGCTTCATTTCTTGCGTCGACACAATCTTATGTGTGTAGGCCCAAATCCAAACGCAAGATAAGCCGGGTTGACTCTCTGATTCATTTCTGGGCCTTCTTCGATATCGGCCGCTACGGCGGCTATGTTTTCATCATTTCGCACCAATCTCTGTCGGGTTGGTGGCTTAAGATTCAAAAGAATGTACTCACGCTCAAACTTTTCCACGGTGCGATTAATTGTCTACACATTGAAGCCATGGTGATGACCGATCTCACGACGAGATCGTTGCGTATTTTCAACTGAGCCGGAATTGCGATAATTTTTTTAATCATTTCCGCACGTTCGGTAAGCGTTAAACGATGCATGATGAAATTGGAAGCCTTACCGAATATTTTGACAACTGGATGTCATTAGTAACTTTCACAGCTGCTGAAACATAACAATTGGAGGAACTATCATTGCTATCTGGTCGTCCGTTACTTTTGTTGTGATGAGAATGATGAGCAATTAAGCTAGTAATTTTATAAGTACCCGTAAGTATCTGGGTATTTAGTGGTGTAGACTTGTAGACACGTATAAATGTATGTAGTGCAGGCGGATAGGTACATAATGAGGGTGTGTCTATTATTTTTCTAATTTTCTTATGATGTGTATTGGTAACAATGGATAAAAAGATTTAATTAGACAAATCTACTTTAATGAGGGAATGTGTCTCGGTACGATATTTGTACGATATCTCTATTACCAAGGAGAAGAAAAACGTTGTGAAGGACTAAAAAATCGAAAATAAATTTCTGTAAAACAAATGTGAACTCCGATTCATTTATTTCCTTCTCTGTAGGGTAGAACTCCGTTTTTGGCTGACATCCGACATCACTTCCATACTCAGTTCAGATGCAACAGTGAAAAAGTGTTGTGGGGTGAGCAGTAGCCGGTCTCTTAACTTTTTTTTTTTACGTTTAATTTGCTTTTGAAAATCGTTTAGTATAATAAAGAATAGAATATTCAGCATTTCTGATAATTTGAAATGTGTTAATTATGAAATTCAAGGATTTACTATCTAAAACAAATTATTTACAAAAATGCTAATGAAAACCTCATTTTTGAGTAATCGGCCCCCTCTACTTCAGAAGTCGGCCAGTTAAATATCTAGTAGTCCACCCGAGTTTTTACATCCAGACTTTTACTATTTCAACTAAGATTAAAAGTTAATTTTTCAATTTTACAATATTTATTAATTCATAAAAACCATTAAAGCACATAGCTATTATATAGCTCCTTTAAAAAAAGAAACATTTACTTTACTATTTATTCAAAATAAATTGCACTTGCTTACTAATTTTCAAATAAAAAACCAAAAACCAAAACAAACAAAACAATGACTTCAGAGAACTTCAACAACTTAACTTAATCATTCTTTACTACATTTACAATCTCTGTTCTGTCTGAGCTATCTAACACCACCTTCTGAATTTCACAAAAATTTATTTTGGTGACAGCTTTCCCTACGTTACCCGAAATGCACTGCCATTTATGCTATGTACAATATTTTTGTATTCCTGTTTTAGCCCTTTAAATGATCCTACATCGGCTAGTTGAGTGATATGTGTCGTGATGGGCAATAGGGCATACAAAATGATATCATTATTCCACCAAAAATCGCTCAGTTCCTTTGTCAGATGCGACTTATGGCCATCGACCAGAAATAATATTAGACGTTTGATATCGTTTTCTGTTAACCAGTTATTAAAATTGTTTAGAATGTATTCAGAAAAAGTTTCAGAACGCATCCAGCCACTCTCTGACTTTCCCAAAATCCATTTGTCTGGTATACTCTGGACTTGAGCTTGTGGGGGGCGCACGTATGAAAACACGACTAAAGACGTTAAAGTTTCACCATTAGCACTAAAAAGAAACAAAACAGTGACTGTCTCCTTTTCGTTGCCTTGGCTAACCTTATAAAGGTTTTTCCAGCCTTTAGGTACCAAAATAGTCCCAGATTTCGGAGACATGCTGAATGATGTTTCGTCCCCATTAAAAATCCTGAAAGAGTCTTCAAGAATATCTGTAGCATCAATTTCCTGCAGATAATTGTTTAGGTCTGAAAACTACTTCCTGACCGACTCTTCGGTGACTATCGCCCGACCTTTTGAGAGCCCTCTGGTGTTCTGAGGGACAATTCAGGATGGCAATTTAGGAACCCGTAGTACCAAGTGTTTCCTGGTAGACCGTCTTTGAATGGTGTTTTTCGATTTTCTCCTAAAATGATTTTTTGCACCGTGTTTAGCAGATCTGTTGGTTTTTGTGGAAATCCACATTTTACTAAGTTCAAAACCCAGTCTTGGCCCCATTTGTCATGGTTTTTCCACTATTCTCCCATGAATTCGGTCTTGGATTGTTGTTCTAGGGACTCCTTGCTTGCTTTCCTTATTGGCCAATTTTCCTCCCTGATCTTTTTCAAGACCTCATTAAGTGGCTCTTCTGGTACTTATGGAAAGCACGTTTTGGCCGTCCTTCAGATTTTTCCATTTTTTATCAACTTATAATTTTTTAACCTAAAATATTGAAGGCCGATTTAACAAAACCTGTCTCCTAAAGTCGGCCGATTCGTTAACACTACATGCCAAGGAAGAAAACTTACAAATTTTATTAAAAATCAATCATAGAGGAAGTTAGCTTTGGATTTGCATTGTTGGTTGACCAAAACAAAAAAAAAACTCAATTTTCAGTGGTCGGGCCATACAAAATATGTCTTCTTAGGTCGGCCTCCACTTTTTATTTTAAATAACATTTTTTTAAGATTTGTGTTCAATAAACAGTAAAAAGAATCTATTAACAAGATAAATATTGGGTATATAACTTCGTGAGTAACTTTCTGGCAATTTGTGGATCCCATACCAAAAGAATTGCGCCGGCTTGGCAGCCAAGAATGAATCAAGCCAATTTTTGATATTCTGCTCTGATGTGAACCGTATTTCAGTGAAGGCGTTCTGCATCGACCGGAACAAATGGTAGTCAGAAGGGGAAAGGTCTGGGCTATAAGGCGGGTGGGGTAAGACTTCCCATCCACTGTTTTAAAAATAGTTCTTAACCGGAATAGCAACGTTGGCCCGAGCGTTGTCATGATGGAAAATTATTGCCTCGTGTCTGGTCGCATATTCCGGGCGTTTTTCGGCCACTGCTCTCTTCAAACGGATTAATTGTGTTCGGTAGCGTTGTCCATTGATGGTTTCACCCGGTTTTAGCAGCTCATAATACAGCACACCCATCTGATCCCACCAAATACAGAGCATTACCTTCGCGCCATGGATATTCGGCTTTGCCGTTGATTTGACTGGTTGACCGGGTTTCACATATGACTTTTTGCGCTTGGAGTTGTCGTAACGGATCCATTTTTCATCACCAGTAACAATCCGATGCAAAAATGACTTCCTTTTGTGGCGTTCCAGCAGCATTTCGGACATGCAAAACCGCCTTTCGACGTCTCTCGGCTTGAGTTCATGTGGAACCCAATTTCCTTGCTTTTGAATATATCCAGCTGCTTTTAAACGTTTTGAAATGGCTGCTTGAGTGACACCCAAAGATTCTGCGAGCTCTTCTTGTGTTTGGCAACAATCTTGATAGAGTAATGCTTCCAGTTCTTCATCTTCAAACTTTTTTGGCTGCCCAGGACGTTCATCGTCTTCCAAGCCAAAATCACCACTTTTAAATCGTGCAAACCACTTTTGGCACGTTCGCTCGGCTAGCGCATGTTCACAATAAACTTCCACCAAAATACGATGACTTTCGGCAGCAGTTTTCTTCTTATTAAAGTAATGAAGAAGAACTCCCCGCAAAAACACTTTTTCAGGCACAAAGTTCGACATGCTTCAAATGAATTACATATACTGAAATGGCGTACAATGACAGTAGCTTTCCAACGCATGTTCCAATGGAATAATACAAGTTACGCCATCTCGCACGAATTAAGTTATAGACCCAATATAATAAGGTAACGCACTTACCGTCAATATTTCACTAATTTTAAGACTTTTTTGTACATCACTTCTACTACATATTTTTTTACTATTGGGTCTACAAGTAAGTTTCCAGCGTTTGTCAGAGATGGCTCCACCAGTGGATCCCGGGCAGAAATGTCAGACCCCATGTGTTTTATTTGTAGGTTTTGTATCTGTCAACAACTTTGCAGCGTTATATTTGAGCAGTTCGATCGGTGTCGTACATTTTATAGAGCAAAATCATGGCAAGTTTCCAGCCAAATAAACGTCATTTGCGGGAAGCGCTGCTTTTATTCTTTAATATGAAGAAAAGTGCGGCTGAGGCCTATCGTTTGCTTTCGGAAACTTATGGGGCGGAATGTATTGGTGAATCGACGTGCCGCGAGTGGTTCAAACGGTTTAAAAGTGGTAATTTTGGAGTTAAAGACAAAGATCGCCCCGGAAAGCCGAAAAGTTTTGAAGACGAGAAATTGGACGCTTTACTGGATGAGGATTCAAGAAGAACTTGCTGCATCATTGGGCGTCACGCAACAAGCCGTTTCCCTGCACCTAAAAGCACTGGGATTCATTCAAAAAGTTGGAAACTGGGTGCCGTACGAATTGAAGCCAAGAGACGTCGAACGGCGATTTTGCATGTCCGAAATGTTACTGCAGCGGTATAAAAATAAATCATTTTTGCATCGTATTGTCACTGGTGATGAGAAATGGATTTATTATGATAATCGTATACAAAGCCCGGCGAGCCCGCCCAATCGACGCCGAAACGAAATATTCACGTGAATAAGGTCATGCTCTGCATATGGTGGGACCAAAAGGGTGTCGTATCCTACGAACTGCTTCCGAGTGGTCAAAGGACCATTATATCGAACCCAACTAATTCGTTTGAAGCGGGCATTAAAAGAAAAACGGCCAGAATATGAGATCAGGCATGAGTCCGTCATTTTTCATCACGACAACGCCCGGCCACATGTTGCGGAAAATAGTGGATGGGAAATTCTGCCTCACCCGCCTTACAGTCCAGACTTGGCACCATCTGACTACCACTTGTTTCGTTCGATGCAGAACGCTCTTACGGGAATACGCTTCAGCTCAGTAGAGGAAATCAAAAATTGGCTCGATACGTTCTTGGGCTCGAAAGACGAGAAATTTTTTTGGTCCGGAATTCATAAATTGCCAGAGAGATGGGGGAAAGTTGTAGCTTCCGATGGACGATACTTTGAAAAAAGCATTGTAACTATGTTTTCATAATAAAACTTCAAATTTTGGAAAAAAACGCTGGAAACTTACTTGTAGACCCAATATATAAAATCCAAACGTTTCACTTCAGACAAGAACTTGAATCAAAGTGACAATTTTAACAAAGTTGCATTGCAACAACCTTTTGCTCACAGACAGGAAAACCGTTAACCTTTTGAAAAAAAAATTTGCATGTATGTTTTACAAAAGCATTAACTATGAAGCATCATTTTTTGGCGCGGTGGCCGACTACTGGAGAGGGCCGACCTTACATGCCATCATCTGTATTGACGAACACTACACTATGTTAAACCACTAATTTAATCCAACGCACCCTAGAGCGAATTTCAGTGTGGTTTTGACGAATTCCCTGGTGTCAAAAATATTGTACCTTCTTTATTTGTCTTCCTTTCTAACATTCAACCTTTCTGGTCGTATTTTTCCACCATGGATAAGAAATTGAATTTAATAAATGAATTCTTTTAGATAGAAAGCAATTGGTTTTTCACTCCATAATATTGCGCTTGCTTAACAGTGGCGACGAGGCGGAATAAAAATACAAACCCACGTATTTAATAAAAAATAAATTGCAGTCTCTTCGGGAAGAATCGTAATTAAAATTGTGGTTCAGGGCAATAATGACGGGCAATCGCACCATGAGGGAATTCAGCATGAAAGTTTCAATAAAGAGAATGAATGTTGAGAATACTACCACCATTAAAGCAGCAACATAGTAGCTTGGTTAGTTCTGGCTACATAGGCACAAACTCCTTAATTATTGTGCACCATTACATGTCCTGATGGTCCAAACCAAAGAACTATGGCACCTAACTCACAGCGTTATAGCAGGACAAAATAGATTCTCTAAACGTAGATCTTAAAAAAAATATGTAAAAACTGCAACTGCGCATGCTATAATGCATCGACTGCAGATGTTCACCTCAGCCAACAATCTACGATATAAGCATATTTGTTAGAAAAATTAATTCAACTGGAAGAACCCAACGACACCTTCAAAGACTGCATCACACTCAAAAAAATTTAAAATTTACAAGCTACTCGTACTTCGCAGGGTAACTACCAAAGCTTTCAAATACGAATACCTCAAACCCTTCAAATTATTCACCGATATAAAAATCCGAAACTGTTTACTACCATTAAGGAGCAACTACTCGTATCATCGAATGCAAGTAATTGCTTTCGCTACGGAGATAAAAATCATTTAGCAAATTCATACAAGCATAACCGGACAGTGTACTCTAAGTGCAGAAACAACGGTCGTTAGTGCATACCAAGTCGATTGAGGTCCCATTTTACTGTGCGCGCCACCTAAGTTGGGATCCTCGATGTCCCTATATACGAGTACATTGACTTCATTCTACTTATTTCTTACGTTAACATTTGTGTAGCCAAGTTATTATTCTTGCTCACCATTAATGCTGATGTTGACGGTTGCTAGTTATTGCCCTACGGCCATTCATATTTGCTGGTTATTGTTATACGAGGGTTGTCTGAAAAGTTTCCGAACAATGATACAAGACATTTTTTCTCAAATTTTTTTTTTATTTTTCTACATAGTCTCTTTGTAACTCTACACACTTCTCCCAGCGATGCTCCCATCTCTTTAACCCGTCCAAATAGCGTTTTTCTCTGCAAAATAATTCTTCGCGAAGGTGATTGCCTCCTCATTTGACGAAAATCTCTGTCCTTCGAACGCAGTTTTTAGATGAGGGAACAAAAAGAAGTCACTCGGGGCTAGATCTGGTGAATAAGGCTAATGGTCAAGCAGTTCAAACCGTAATTCATGGATTTTCGCCATGGCAACCGGTGAGGTGTGAGACGGCGCGTTATCTTGGTGAAACAGGATTTTCTTTTTCTGCAAATCTAGCCGTTTTTCCGCAATTTCTGCCTTCAGCTTGGCAAGTAATGCTGAGTAGTATGCTCCTGTAATGGTTTTTAATTTTTGAAGATAATCGATTAAGATAACTGCTTTACTCAGTCACCGACTAACCTTCAGGCCGGTCAGATATCTCCTGTGTGATTAGACATATTTTTTCAGTGTTATACAATTTACCTCGTAACTTTGCAGTGAATTTCTTTCGCTAAAAAATTATTTTTTCTTTCTGTGATTTTGTTAGTGAGTGGAAGACCTAATTAATAAGTAAGTTCCATTTCTTTAAAATTATGGCCCCTGGGCCACGCGCTAGTTACATATGTGCAAACACCAGCACCATTGCCAGCACCAGGCGATGAATTTGACACGTTTATCCGGTCGATTACAAAAAAATAATTAATTATTTCACAATTTCCTGGAAACACCTCAATTCGGTCGGTGTATTCCCAGAAAATATGTGCAATTGCAAAATCGCTGACATAACGTCTGCCGATTAACAACCCAGAAAATTGAATGTAATAAATAGAGGCGAACTACACGAAATGTGTGTAGTATCCCGTGTTAAGTCTTACAATAAGTTTTTTTTGATAATAAACGTTCCTAGTTACCAGTGATTTTGTTGTTTTTTTTATAATCCGCTCAAACCCCGTTTATGTTATTGGCGCAGTCGGTAGGATTCTTATAAAATAAGAGTCCAGCGAAACGAATTTACGTCGTGTGAAATTAATTAAATATAAGTGTTCCTAAATGAAACATTTCAATTAATAAACACGTTACCCAGTGAAAATTCGAATTAAAATTTGCAATACATACCATAAAATCGACAAAGATTAGTGTGTGTACCTAAAAGCAAAAGAAAAATCACAAGTGAAGTGCAAAAACAGAAGTCTATGAAAAGACATCAAATACACGATAACAACAGGAACATGGAAAATCAAAATCAACTTATTGCTGAATTAGAGCTAAGAACTCAGCAGCTAGAACAAGTAAGGTCAGCGTACGTACAACTCCAACAACGAGAAAACCGAGAGGAAAGGGAAAGGATTTTAAAAGATGTCCGTTACATGTCAATATTCACCGGACAAGGAGATGTTACGATCAACTCATTCTTCAGTTGCGTAGAATACTACCTCAATCAAGTAGAAGATCCAGAACTAAGGAAGATTGTAGTGAGAGCTGTTTTCCACGAGAAGATTCAAGGTGAAGCAAAGAACGCCGTGATCAACACACCAGAGACTGACAATTGGACTACCATCAAGGAAACATTGAAGCTTAGATACAAACCGGACACAGAGCCGCACGAAATATACAAAAGAATTACAAATTTAAAGGTCAATACGGTAAGCGAATTAGCAGTAGAATTGCAAAGTATTAAATATAAAACTGACGAACTTATTGTATATTATAAAGAAGAAAACTATATAGACTTAAGCAATATTGGTGTAATATTAATAAATACCGCTAAAGAAATAGCGCAAGGCACATTATTAGACAGGATATATGAAGAAAACGATTTAAGCAAAATAATCTCAGTAATGAGAAAGAGAAGATTCGAGGATTCCTGCATTAGGCCGGAATTTAGAAGAGTAGTTAGGCCAAAGACAATTGTTCCACCAGAAAAGCAAAGAAGACCAAATTATGCTGATGAGTATCATAATAGATCAGGACAGCATCGACAAAATAATCAGGGCCAACAAAGACATTTTTCAGGACAGTTCAGGCAGAATAACTATCAGGGACAGCAACGAAACCACTCGGGTCAGTATAGGCAAAATAATTATCAGGGACAACAAAGGAACTTGTCAGGGCAGCATAGGCAGCCTGATAGACAAAATCCACCAGCAGAAAACATGGAGGTTGATAATATTCAGGGAAACAACGATAGGAGACAGATAAATAACTCCCAAGGTCAAAACCCAAATTCAGGACACTTCAGATCATCTCCGGGCCAAAATAGCCATCAACAGGAGAGATCTGGACAAAGAATGGTAATGCCTCAGGAAATAAGTAACGAAAATGTAAGAAATCAAAACGAACAATGTCCCGCGTTTTTTATGAACTAGCCTCGGACGAATTACCACAAATTAGGATAACTATTTGCTCAAAAAACTTTATAGCATTAGTAGATACGGGCTCAACCCTAAGTATAGCAGACGATAGGTTGAATGAATTTGAAAAATTCCGTATTGAGCCAATTCGCTTTACTACAGTAACAGGTAGGGACACAATATCGTATGAAATACATACACCTGTACCAGAAGAATTCAAAGCGTCACCCAACACCCTTATTAGATGGAAAGTCAAAAGACTTTGCAATAGAGGATATCAGTTTATAATTGGTATGGATTTACTAAACAAATTAAACACGTTAATAAACTTCGAAGAAGGAAATATTTATCTAAACAATCAGTGCTTAAAGTTCACCAACCCCCCATATGTATTAAATCAAATATGTTCCCTAGAAACTACTGATACTAGCATCAATCATATAAAATTAGATCATCTTAACAAAGAAGAACGCCAAGAAGTAGATAACCTGTTAAACAGATTTGGTAATCTATTCTTCAAAGAAGGTGACAAATTATCAAGTACCCCAGAAATTGAGCATGAAATTGTTACAACCACTGATCAACAAGTGAACGCTAAATTATACAGATACCCCCCTATGCATGACGAAGAAGTAAAACGTCAAATTATAGAAATGGAATCTCAGGGAATTATTCGAAAGAGTAATTCTAAATACTCGAGTCCACTTATAGTTGTTCCAAAGAAAATGGACAACTCAGGGAAAAAGAAATTTCGTATCGTAATCGATTATCGAAAGTTGAACGAAATCACAGTTGACGACAAATTCCCTTTGCCAAATATTGATTCAATATTAGACAAACTTGGGAAATCACAATACTTCACCACAATAGATCTTGCCAAAGGATATCACCAGATATTAATCAAAGAAGAAGATCGCAAAAAGACAGCTTTTGTCACCCCCCACGGATTATATGAGTTTATAAGAATGCCATTCGGTTTGAAGAATGCACCTGCGACATTCCAAAGGCTGATGAATGATATTCTTAGAGACCATATAAATAAGACGTGCGTAGTTTATCTGGATGACATACTTATCTTTAGTACGTCATTGAAAGAACACGTCAGAGCTATAACAAACATTTTTAAAATATTAGAATCTAAACGACTTAAAATACAGGTAGATAAGTGTAATTTTATGAAACGAGAGACCGAATTCTTAGGTCATATTCTCACTAAAGACGGTTTAAAACCTAATCCGGATAAGATAGCTTGTATTGAAAAATTAGAACTTCCAAAGTCCCAGAAACAAATAAAGAGCTTTTTAGGAATAACCGGATACTATAGGAAATTTATCCGAGATTATGCTAAAGTAGCACAACCTATTACCAAATACTTGAAGAAAAATGCCAAAATAAATGCAAACGATCCAAACTACATAGAAGCATTTGAAAAATTGAAAGGACTAATAAGTAGTCACCCAATATTAAGATACCCCAACTTTAAAAAACAATTTACACTGACAACTGACGCATCCAATTATGCGATTGGAGCGGTAATCTCTCAAGAAGGACACCCGATATGCTATGCATCACGTACTCTCAACAAGCACGAACTTAATTACTCCGCTACAGACAAAGAATTCCTAGCGATAATGTGGTCAATAAATTATTTTAGACCTTACCTTTACGGTAATAAGTTTAAGATCTTTACAGATCACCAGCCAATTAAGTATCTTCATGCAAAATATAGAGGAAAAGATCTTTCACCTAGACATCAACGATGGCTTCTTAAACTAGGAGAATATCAGTTTGAAATGGAGTACCTTAAAGGTAAAGAAAACAGGGTAGCAGATTTTCTTAGCAGAATAGAGGTTAACGAGGACGTTAAATCTAAGGAGGGAGAGAATCCCACACTAACAGAAAATTTTTCGCTTAAAGGTAATCAAAGTGATTCAGAACTTGTATTTAATGTAGAAGAAGACGAGGACAATGAAACTGTACATTCGGCAGAGGAAGAACTAATGGATCACATTCCAATTGTCGAAGACATCGTCAATAAGTTCAAAACTCAGCTAATACTAACAAATAACAAAATTAGGGAAATTGAGATCCTGCACAGTAAAAGAATTATCTACATAGCAGAGTATGACTTTGACAGGTTAGGAGACATACTAAGGAGATCTATAAAAAAAGGAAAAGTAGGCATATTCTCAGAACTAGCGGATAACGTATACAATATTCTCCAAGAAAAAATAAGAGAGATGTATTCGAATGACAACTCGGTAAGATTCGTCAAGTGTTCATTTAGGGCACAAGACATCGAAACAGAGGTAGAAGTTGTGAAGCAAATAGCTCTGTACCATATTAAGGAAAGCCAACATTCTGGTATACAGGAAACATATAACCAAATTAAGTATAAAATATACTATCCCAAGCTAATGGAATTTATCCATATTGTTATACACCAATGCGACGTATGCCAAGCAGTCAAATATGACCGCAATCCCATAAAAGCTAAATTTAAGAAAACGGAAACACCTACAGATATCAATCAAATAATCCATATTGATACATACGTAATAAGAAAAATAAGTTTTCTAACCATAATAGATAAATTTTCTAAATTCGGTTCAGCGTACCATTTAACAGACAGAAACCACTCTACAATAATTGAGCAACTAGAAGAGCATTTTACAAAAATAGGAAAACCAAATAAAATAATAGCAGATAACGAATTCAAAGCTGTTCAGATAAAGGAATTCTTAGAAGAAGAGGGAATTTCTCTACATTTAACAAAGCCAAATAGTCATACCGGCAATGCAGACATTGAACGTTTCCATAACACTATAGCAGAAAAATTTAGAATTATTTCATTCAATAAAAATAAACTTTCAGTAAAAAGAATTATACAAAAAGCTGTAAGAAATTATAATCATAGATTCCACTCTACCATGAAATGCAATCCTTTTGACGCACATACTCATAAGATTGATCCAGAAAGAATTCGCCAGAATATAGAGAAAGTAAAAGAAAGAAAATTAGGAAAATTAAATAAGACTAGAGAAGATTATGAAGAACAGAGGTCAACGGGTTTTATTAAAAATTACAAGGCAGTTAGGCACAAGCATGAGCCAAAATATAAGAAAGCAAATTTGAAAAATATCCATTATACAAATATTAAGCGACCATTAAAATTTACAGGTAATAGCATGGATAGTACTTCTGACACTGACTACTCAGATTAATTGCCAACACCTCCTTGACGTACAGACGATAAACGAACAGAACGGATACGTTAAACTTCAATTGACTGACATAAGCATTACAAATGAGACAGACATTATACTACATATTATAAACCCAGCTGAAATAATAGCATTAGTAAAAAACATTTCTATTAATCTAGCCCCATTACAACTCGAACAAAGACAAATGTTAAACGAAGAAATTTCAAATATCATATACAAGATTAGGACTTTAGTACCCTTACAACATAGACAAAGACGAGGTCTAATTAACATTATAGGTACGACACAAAAATGGCTATTCGGAACCATGGACGACGACGACAGACAGACTATAGAAGAACACCTAGATACAGTAGCAAAGAACAGTCATAATGCAATCGTAGCATCCAATAATCAAATTAAAATTAACGAATATCTTAACAGTACTTTTAACATGCTTAGAGATACCATTAGTAACGATAGAGTAACAATTTTAAAACAGGTTAACACTATACAGAGAGTAGAAAGAGAATTAGTAATGAAGCAAATTTATTTTGATCAATTATTTAAACTTAAGTATATCGAGTCAAAAATAGAACATATTCAGGATAATATTGTATCAGCAAGAAGTAACATTTTACACCCCAATATCCTTACAAATGATGAAATCGAAGCATATAAAATAGATTTTTTCAAATTAAAACAAATAAGACTTGGAGTTGCAAAATACAAAGAAAACATGTTAATGTTCGCTATTAAAATTCCAAAAAATTATGTAACTATGCCCCTTAAACTTTTAACCCCAGTTCCTAATACAAATTTTCTAGAAATTGATGCCGAAAAAGAATTCATTATAGAATATAGAAATAAAACGTACAAATATGAAGAAGACAAAAATCTAAACGAATTAATCGAAAGTAAACATTGTGTAATAAAACAAAATTGTAAACTAATCAAAAATGATCAAACCGAAATTGAATCTTTAGATGACGAAACACTATTCATTAAAAATGTAAACTTAAAGATAAACCAAACATGTGATGATAGAGATATAAAACTCACAGGAAATTATTTAATCAATTTCGTCAATTGCACCTTGTATTTCTTAGATCTAAAATATTCTAATGTAAAACATATACAAAAGCAACGATTTTATTATCCGAATTATAAAGAAAAATTTAATTTTACTGAAACAATAAAGTTTGACAAAATTATCTTAAAAAACTTTGAAAATATCAAAGCAATAGAAGAAATAGAATTTAAGAAAGATGTATCCTATAAAATAAATGTAACTTGCATTGTAACAATACTAATTATGTTTTTAATATTATCATGTTTATGTATACAACAAAAAAGGATACAAATGAACTTTAGTAATAAAATTCAGGAGAATTTCACTCTTAAGGAGGGAGAAGTTACATATGTGCAAACACCAGCACCATTGCCAGCACCAGGCGATGAATTTGACACGTTTATCCGGTCGATTACAAAAAAATAATTAATTATTTCACAATTTCCTGGAAACACCTCAATTCGGTCGGTGTATTCCCAGAAAATATGTGCAATTGCAAAATCGCTGACATAACGTCTGCCGATTAACAACCCAGAAAATTGAATGTAATAAATAGAGGCGAACTACACGAAATGTGTGTAGTATCCCGTGTTAAGTCTTACAATAAGTTTTTTTTGATAATAAACGTTCCTAGTTACCAGTGATTTTGTTGTTTTTTTTATAATCCGCTCAAACCCCGTTTATGTTATTCGCTCGATCGAGTGGTCGGTTCGAGATTCTCGATTTAGAGTCACTTACCGAGCCGAGAGCTACCAAAAAAAGAAAATCTACCAATTTGTCACCTTTGGATTTAAATACAGCCCTACCAATTAGTTCGAACTCTTCGAACCCCAAATTCATTGTTATCTCTCCTTTAGACAAAGATACTAAACTAACATCCTTCAGCGTTTTTCTATTAAACAAAGCAATTGATAGCATAAGCACTGGTTATGAGTCCATAACTCAAGTGCGCGATGGCAATTTGTTGATCTTAGCAAAATCAAAAAAAATAGCCGATCTGTTCCTATTAAAAAAAATGCTTTCCAATCTCTGCCCAATAACTGTTACACTTCATGCAAACCTCAATCAATCCAAAGGTACAGTCTACGCCCGCTGTCTCACTAATGTACCACAAGATGAAATTGTTCAGGAAATGAAATCACAAGGTGTCACAAGTGTATATAAATTCACAAAGCCATCATTAAATAAAGAAGGCAATCCGACTGTGATTTGTACAGGCCTGGTCTTGTTTACATTTGACCTCTTCCGACCTCCCACCTCACTCAATATTGGTTGGTACAACGTAAAAGTCGAAGAATTCTTCCCCAACCCGATGCGCTGCGGTAATTGCCAGTTGCTGGGACACACTTCTAAATGGTGCAAAGGTAAGACTTCTTTTGTCACCTGCAATTTACTACCTCACTCCCCCGGTAATTGTACACGACTTTTATGTGCTAATTGCGCTGAACCGCACCCATCATTTTCGAGACAATGCCCACGTTACTTGCAGGCTAAAGAAATACTCAAAATTAAAACTGTCAAAAAATGCAGTATGGCTATTGCAAAACAAATTTACAACGAACAAAATCCTTCAACAAGTCTCTCTTCCTCTTACGCCACGGTATTGAACAGTCCATCCCAAGTAAAACCTACTCAAAAGACACTAGCTGAATCTTCACCAATAGAAAAAATAAATTCATCTCTCGGGTCCAACTCAACTTCTTTAAGTCTCCCCCACCCCACGACCACAGAACAGTTAGCAGCATTCAATAAAACCCAATCTACTCTCACTCAAGCCTTACCAATGAAAAACAACCAAAACAAAAAACACTCACCATCAATCACACAGAACAATAAAAACGCTACTCTGAATTCACTCGCTAACATCAAACCATCAAACCTCTCAAAAAACTCAGAATCATCTTCAAACCACTCAAACACTACACTCACTAAAATATACCCTTTCATTTCAAATTCTTCTACAATAACTCAAACAAAAAATACTAATCTCTCTGCCCCAATAAGCACTAAACTGCCTCAAATAAATACACATTCCACATCTACTCATACTCAACCACCTAACACAATTAAGCATACGTCCGCTATAGAAATAGACGATGATAACAGATAAAAGCAACAATGACTCTCCCCAAACTAACTCTGCAGTCCCGGATTTGAATCGCTCAACAGTAAACTTGGGCGCTTCAACATCTGGACTGCAGAGTCATATCTCTAACATCCCCAACTTTGCCAACGCAGATTTTTCACAATATAACACTGATTATATTATACAAAAGCCCGGGCAAAAAACAAAATCATTGTTTAAGATCCTCCAATGGAATCTTAATGGTTATTTCAATAACTATCATGAAATCCAACTTATCATTGATGAACTAAATCCTCCTATTATTTCCCTTCAAGAAACCCACACTACATTTAATTTTCAACCACAACCACCCAAGCATTATTCACCTTACTTTCATAACGTGCCCTCGATTACCTCTTCGACTCAAGGTGTAGGCCTTCTTATACACAAGTCCACACCTCATGAATTGAGAAGCATAAATTCCAAATTTCCTGCTATAGCCGTTGAAATAGAGCTTAAATTCAAAATAACAATAATCTCAGTCTATATTCATCCAGATCAAACATTTAGTGCTTTAGACTTGGAAGGCATTATTAATGGCTTCCAAACTCCAGTTATCGTCACTGGGGACTTCAATTCATGGAATCCATTATGGGGTTCACCTTCTCACAATATCCGCGGGAGGATAGTAGAAGACTTCCTAAATAGCTCAAACCCTGTCCTCTTAAATGACGGGCAACCTACGCACTTCTCTACACATAGTACACTCACGCATATAGATTTAACTTTTATATCACCCCAATTCTGCGCCAACTCCATCTGGTCAAGGCTCCCTGATTTGCATAGCAGTGATCACCTCCCAACAGTGACTACATTAATATTCGAAACACCGCAACTAAATTTAAAATATCCACCAAAATTTCAAACAGATAGGGCTAACTGGGCTTCATTTCAGTCTGAAGTTTCAAACTTTCTATCTAACAAGAACCCATCGCCAAACATAAACAAAGAAACTGCCACTCTCTAAAAATCCATCCGCTTGGCAGCAAATATAGCTATCCCTCAAACGCATTACAAACCAAACAAACAAAAAAAGGTCCCTTGGTGGAATAAGGAGATTGCAGAGCTCAGAGAAATCAAACAAATTGCCTGGAAAAAGTTAAAAAAATATCCATCAGATCCCAATCTCATAGCCTTTCGCAAAGCCAATGCAATTTTTAGGAAAGCTGCAAAAACTGCTAAGACTTCATGCTTCCAAAAATTTACAGAAAACATAAGCCCCAATTCCAGCTCTAAAAAGCTCTGGGCGGATGTAAAGTCGTTAACAGGCAACTATAACAGCCTTATGGTAAAAACTATAAAGACTTCATCTGAAAACCTAACATGCCCACGTGAAATCGCAGAGCTGTTTGCTCAAACTTGGTCACTATATTCTGAGGACAAAAACTTTTCCCCCGAATTCATTACTCAGAAACAAGAATCCATTAATAGCACGACCCTAACTAATGAAACTGATTTAACAGCGAAATCCATCGAGCTTCCTATCGATTTAAGAGAACTAGAAATCTGTCTTCGCTCCGCAAAAGGGAAAACCCCTGGGTTCGACAGGGTTTCTTACACAATGCTAAAAAATTTACCAATGGACTTGAAAAAAAGGTTTCTATGTTCATCCCTCAAGTATGGAAAATAGCCAGTGTCATACCTATTCCAAAACAAAACAAAAGCACTTCCGAAATAAATGGTTATCGTCCCATATCATTGCTACCATGCGCTGGCAAAATACTTGAGAAAATCATTGCAAAAAGACTATTTTGGTTCCTTGATAAAAAAAAGCTTCTTAGTCCAAACCAAGTGGCATTTAAACATAAGCATTCTACAATCGATGCTTTACTGCATGTTGACTACTTCGTTGCATCTGCCCTATCTTCGAAAAATCATGTTTCAATACTATCCATAGATTTCGAAAAAGTCTTTGAAAGAATTGGAATTCATATTGTCCTTAAAAAAATTAGCTGAATGGAAAATCGGGCCAAAAGTTTACAATTTTATTAAATTCTTCCTAAATAACAGACAATTCCGAATAAAATTAAGTCATGTGTATTCTTCAGTAAAAAAATCTTGAAAACGGAATTCCTCAAGGATCTCCTCTTTCAGTTGTGCTTTTCATTATAGCTTTTAATGATCTTAGCGAAATTATAAAAAAAAATAAAAACTTGGAACATTTTTTGTATGCAGATGACTTAACGTTTTTTTACAAAATGCAAACATCTCACAGTTACTGCCTCTACATTTTCAAACATTCTGGCAGATATTTCAGCCTGGTGCTCTTACTCTGGCTCAAAAATTTCATATCAAAAAAGTAAAATATTACACATCTGTAAAAAAACTAGTTGCCCAAAAAATATTGCTTTATGTCCGAATTACAATACAATAGTTAATGTAAATAATCTCTGTTTGCTTGGAATAATATTTGATTGTAAGTTTAATTTTAAGGAACATTGCTTGTACTTAAAAAAAAAGCTTAGCTACCAGACTTAACATTATTAAGTACTTATCATCTAAGAATAGTTTAATTCACATTAATTCCCTTATGAGTATCATCAGATCAACCATTCTTGCCAAAATCGACTATGGAATGAGTATTTATGGAAAGTGCCCAAAATCTTCACTAAATATAATAAAAACCCAGTACCATACTGCTATACGATTAAGCTTAAAAGCTTTTAGAACTACACCTATTAAAAACATGTTAGCTGAAGCGGGTCTTCCTTCTATAGAGCAAAGAGTTCAACACCTCACATCTCTTCTCATTCAAAAGTTAAGCACAACCGGAAATACGAGTAGTATTGTCTCAATCGATGCTAAGCAATGTTTAAGCCGCAATAAAGTTCCGAAAACCCCATCTACGCTTTATAATTCTATACAATTTTCAAAACAAATGGATATCCCAATTTTGAATAAGGTTATACGACCTGCCGCCAAATCACCTTGGAATCTACCAAAAGGTTGTGTAAATACCCAACTCAAGTGTTTACCTAAAATAACAACTTCGAACGAGCAGTATAAGCAGAGTTTCCTTGAAATAATGCAGACCGAAAAACAACATAAGTTTAATTTCATATTCAGCGATGGATCTAAAAATGAGCTTGGTACAGCTTTTGCCGTCTCCACCCAAGACGGTACCATAATATCAAAAGGACTTCAGAGATATTCTACTTCAGTTTTCTCAGCTGCAGCTATGGCTGTTTTAAAGGCAATCGAAATCTCAGGTTCGAAAAAAACTATTATCTGTTCAGACAGCCTTTCCATACTAGAAGCAGTGTTAAATATTGATAACAGAACGCTTTTCCCTGAGATTATCCGCAATAAACTTATTGGAAGTCAGAAAAAAATAAAACTCATGTGGATGCCAGGTCACGTTGGCATAAAAGGCAATGAAACAGCAGATAAGGCCGCAAAATCCGCAACAAGTGAACCATTTGCTACGTTTTATATTCCAAACAACAAGGACACAATAAAAGAAATAAACCATTTTTGGAACGTGAAACTATATGACGACTGGGCACAATATAGACATCATTACTCTGATATTAATCCAAATGCTAAAAGTATCATCCATCCCACAATGTGCCACACTTACACCACACACGGCCATCTAATGTCAAAATCTGATCCTCCAAACTGCCATCTCTGTAACGCAAATGAAATAATCACCATCAAACACCTTGTCTATGATTGTACCAAAATCAAAGATATCTCAAGAATACTATTTCCCAACTTATCCTTACTGAACCTACTTAAAAACCCATCAGAAGAAAACATCAACCAAACCTAAAAACTAATCTGTGAGATAAAAATGGAAAACCGTATCTGAAAACTATTTATTAAATTCTAACTACGAGTATTAATGCATTGTACGTAAATGTCATAATGTAATGTATTTTATTATCGAGCTGGTAGTCATGGTAGCTAAAGCTCATTAAATTATATTAGCATTGTAATTTATTTGCGTGTTAATAAAGATATAAATAAATAAATAATATAATTGTGTATCCAAGTTTCATCTACAGTAATTAATCGGCGCCAAAACTCGGATTTATTGCGCCTAAACTGCGCCAACAGAGCGTTGGAAATATTCATTCGAACACCTTTTTGGTCTTGCGTAGCAAACGCGGCAGCCAGCGCGCGGACAGCTTTCTCATGCCTAAATCTTGATCTAATATGTAACAAACACGTTCTTTGGACATTTTCATAACCTCTACTATCTCCCTCGCTTTAATTCGGCGGTCGTCTAACACCATTTGGTGAACTTTAGCAATGTTATCGTCAGTGGTTGCAGTTTTTGGACGTCCCGAACGTGCATCATCTGCCAAGCTCTTACGGCCACGTTTAAATTCAGCTGCCCAAAATTTCACTGTGCTGAATTATGGTGCAGAGTCCCCATACACAGAGTCCAATTCATTTTTAATTTGCGTGGGCGTATTGCCTTTCAAAAACAAGAATTTAAGTAATAACAGCTCGATACTCAATTTTTTCCATTTTCACAAAAAACACTCACATCGACTCACTCAAACGACTGTCAACTAAAAACTGCGCCTCCAAAATGACTGCAACTTCGGTAAGTAACTGTCAAAAGATGCACACTTAGCACTCACATTGACGAGTGCCGCTATCTTTACGTTGCGATCGGAAACTTTCCAGACAACCCTCGTAGATGTTATAGTTATTAGTTAATCGTATGAAAAGTGGAAGTTTATTGAAACAGCATGGGGCAATAAATGTATAGAATTTTGAAAAATGTGTTGAACATGCAATTGGTACGTTTGCTAAGCCTGTGTTAGTTGTCCTTAAATTATAAGTTGAATTAGTCTTGCTAGGAATGTTCCCGCTTCGCTTAAAAAATTCTCTAAGCACTCTAAAAACCTATAAGACAATAAAATATTGCATTTTATAAACAGGGGTCAACTATGAGTACGACGATTGCAGTTAGTAAGAATGCGAACAAGATATTTTTGAGCAACCACGATCGGTCTAATCGCATTAAAATATGATCCTTCCCAACATACAATGACATATTGCAATTTAGTGTGTGCCAGTCTATAGTAAAATTTTGATAAAACTTTATTTGAGCAGTATGGTTTGATAAGATACAGTTTACGAGCCACCAGGTACATGTGTGATTTTATTGTTTGTAAATACTCCTTCCAGTTCAGATTTTGATCTATTAGGACTCCTAGATATTTAAAATTCTTAACTGATTCAATTACAAAACACAAGTTTTGCTCATAAAAGTTTTGTATGCCCCAAGTATGAAGCAGTAGGCTAAATCTAGTACATTCATGCGAGTGAAATCGAAGGTTGTATTCTGGTATAGTATTATAGCCGGATATTTTCAATGTTAATAATTTGGTTTTTTTCGCTAATGAGTAACTTGTGATGAGCAAACCACACCCTAAATTTTTCTAGATCTCCTCCAATTTTCATAATGCAATCAATTTGGTTTTGAAACGTGTATGTAAAGGTTATATCATCGGCGAATGCAGTCGATATTCCACTTAATTGCTGTCTGAAAATCGAGCCAATATATATTAAAAATAAGAGTGGCCCTAGTACGGAACCCTGAGAGACACCATTTTTTAAGACCAGTGGCTTACTTACTATACTTACGCCATTTACCTTCACATTTTGAACTCTGTCTTTAAGATATGTTTTGAACCAGTTATGTATTGTTCCCCTAAATCCAGCATTGTATAGTTTTTCTATTAATAACCGATGGTCAACCATATCAAAAGCCTTTGTCATGTCTATGAATAAGCCCTGTTAAGCCCTTCATGTAGCTGGCTGGAGATCTAAAACCAAA
Organism: Volucella zonaria; assembly: GCA_963966105.1. Taxonomy (NCBI): domain Eukaryota; kingdom Metazoa; phylum Arthropoda; class Insecta; order Diptera; family Syrphidae; genus Volucella; species Volucella zonaria. Next base: position 98,257,605 of record OZ014532.1, on the reverse strand, counting down.
TTGATTACTTGAAAAAAACTTATTTTTCTCCAAGAGTTGTAGCATTCTCTTTTTGAGAATTTTCTCAAATACTTTAGAAAATGTAGGTAATAACGATATTGGTCTGTAGTTGGACACATCTTTTTTGTTACCTTTCTTAAAAAGTGGAATTACCTCTGCACATTTAAGTGGACTTGGAAAACAACCATTATTGATACTTAAATTAAATAAATAGCTCAACACATCTATTATTTGTCAAGTAATGTTTTTTATTAAAATACTTGTGATACCCTCACTTGTGCAAGAATTTTTGTTCTTTAAGTTCATAATGACCTTATAGATTTCCACAGAATCAGTTGACTCACATACAAAACTATTATTTTGAACTCTGTCGGTAATAAGATTACTATTTAAAGAACAGTGATAGAGAAGGCAGGGTTCAATTGAAGGTTTTAGTAGCTCGGAAATTTCAATAAAATGTTCATTAAGTTTATTGGTGATTGCTTCTGAACCTGTTATTGGAATTCCATTTTCTTCCAAAACATTTATTTGTTGAGATTGTTTGTATTTGCCCAGAATACTATCTATAACTCTACATTATTTCTTGCAATTTCCATTTGTCATTTCAAATAAGTTTAAGTAATAATTATTACATGCTTCTTTAACTTTAATAGTAACCATTTTACAAAGCTTTTTATAATATTTATTTAGTCTTTCATTATAAGGATACGAGTATCTATCATGTTTTTTTGCACATACTAGATGGAGTGAAAAGTGACCTCCTTGACCACCTGAATGCGCTGCTACTGCATAAAGGTTATGGTGCCTTAAAGTCCGTTCATTTTCAGACAGACATGCCAAATTTCAGTGCGATACTGTCTTTAGTTTAGTTTTGACAGCTGATTGTGGTTGACGTGTTTGGCATCATGTTGAGAATACACAAAAACGATTTTCGTTCTCTCATAAAATATTATTTTTTGAGAGGCAAAACGGCGAAGGAAACAAATATTATGGGGCTAATGCTCCGTCAGATTACACCGTCAAATATTGGTTTCGAGAGTTTCGATCAAGTCCGCAGCGGCAGGCCCTCCGATGCGGTTACAGAGGACAATGTCAAAAAAATACATGAAATGATGTTGGCTGACCGGAAAGTGAAGGTGCGCCAGCTAGCAGATACCACAAAGATTAGTACTGAGCGCACACCCCATATTTTGAGCAATATTCTGCATATGAAAAAGTTATCCTGCAGCTGGGTGCCGCGCATTCTCACTCCTGACCAAAAACACGAACGCGAGATCACTTCGAATTGCTGCTGCGGAATCGGTCGGACTTTTGGCGTCGATTGGTAATTTGGATCCACTATTACACACCAGAGAACAGAATGAGTTCCCGGCAACGGACTAAAGTCGGACGAGTGCTCCGAAGCGGCCGAGGAAGGCTCGATGGATCGGAGAGTTTATGGCATCGGTTTTCTGGGATTGTCATGGCATACTCTTCGTGGACTACATCGAAAAAGGAAAAACCATCAACAGCGAGTATTATTGTGCATTATTGGAGCGAGTGAAGGCCGAAATAGCTGCAAAACGGCCTCACATGAAGCGAAAAAAAATTTTCTTTTTGCAAGACAATGCGCCGGCGCACAAGAGCATCGCAGCCACGGCTAAAATCAATGACTTACGGCTCCAATTGCTGTCGCATCCACCGTATTCGCCCGATTTGGCTCCCTCGGACTACTATCTCTTCCCAAACCTCAAAAGATTGCTCATCAATAAAAAATTCAGCTCACGCGAGGAAATCATCGACACCACGGAGGAGTATTTTGCAGACCTTCCGAAAAATTACTTTTCGGACGGGATAAAGAAGTTGGAAAATCGCTGGAATAAGTGTATCAAACTAAAAGAGGACTATATTGAATAATATAAAAAAACATTTAAAAAAAATTTGTTTAATTCCCAAGGAGGTCACTTTTCACTCCATCTAGTACATTATTTGTCTTTCTTATAAGATTTAGAAGATCTTTTGTTATCCAAGGTTTTAAGTATTTATTTCGATTTGTTATGGTCGAATCTTCTGTAGTGCAAAGTCTTATATACTACTTGTGTACAATCGATAAGAATATCTGAAATACACTGGAAGAATCATTTTCATTGTAAACCGAATCCCAAAATTCGTACGAGAGGTATTCTTTAAGCAAGTGATAATCTATTTTTTGTGTCGATTTAAGAGTAGTAATTTTTTGATTTTGGATCGAATTTACACTAGTGCTGAAAGGAGTCATATGGTGGTCAGTAATTCCGTAGTTATGAAATGCTCCTTTAACAATTTTATCAAAATTTTTGCACACTCTTATAAAAAAATTGTCAATACAACTTATAGATGAGTTACTAACTCTAGTCGGATCATTAACAATACTTTTTAAACCGTTTGATGCCATTAAAAACAAATAGTCCTCAGTGTTAGAGCAATCGAGAATATTGATATTCATGACAATGACAATCAAAATTCTTGCCTTAATCTTTTTTAAAATCATTTCTAGATCCTTCAAAAACACAGTTTTATTTACTTGCTGAAGCCTATAAATGCACAACAGAGTATACAAAACATTGTTATAAGAAAGACAATTTCACGATATCATACAACCCATTTTTACATGTACTATGTATTATACCGCCAGCTCGGTAAGATTCATTACATTTACCAAGGGGCGGCGCGTATCCAGGAATATTATACAAACATAATTCATCCCCATAAACCCATACTTCACTTAAAACTATTACTACAGGCAAATTTTCAAGAGTATTAATATAAGCTAATAGTGTTGAAAAATTACTAGGCATACTACGAATGTTCTAATGAATACAAAAATTTTTATATGAATACTAGCGGACCCGACAGACGTTGTCCTGCATGATATTTCCAGCGATTAGGGTTGACTAAACAAAGTATGAAATGAAAGACAAATAATATAATAATTTCATTATTCTTTATTTTGAAATAACATCAATTTTTGTAAAAGCAATTCTTTATAATCAATAATGTTTGTTTAATTTTATCTTAATGCGAGTTGATGAAGAATATTTTTAGTCAATTCCTAAGTAGTATAAATGAATAAACTTGACGGTTTTCCAACGCGAGAACACGCCACATATACTTGGCCATGTGAAAAGACCGGATTTTCTAGATCCAACCCACAAATCGACATTGTTTGGCCTTGTGACTTATTAATAGTCATGGCAAATGCCATGCGAATTGGAAATTGCAGACGTCTGAATGGAATGGGTGAGTCTGAAGGGATCATTGGGATTCGTGGCAGGAGAACAACTTCACCTTCAAATTTGCCGTTCAAAATTGTAGCTTCAAGAACATTGCACATATTTATTTTTATGACTAATCTTGTACCGTTGCATAGCTTAGATGCATTTAAATTCCGAAGCAAAATGATAGATGAGCCAATTTTTAATCGCAAGTTATGTGGCGGCATTCCTGGTAAATCCAGCGAATTCAAAAATTCAACAGGATAGTTGACTGCTTCGTCAGGATCGGTAACAGTGTCGATCGATTTGAACAATATCTCATTGCTGGGCAATGACTGTTGTATTTTGAAGTTAATAGCGTCAACATCGATATTTTTTTCAGCTAAAATAGCTCGTTCACGAAGCCACGCATGATTAATATAATTAGCTTGTAAATCTGGAAATATGCTTTCTATCAAAGCATCTTTCGTATTTACCATGTTGCAGAAATTGTCTGGCAACTTGATGCATTGTGTGTCTCCATGCAATGGTATTGTTCCATTTTCAATGTTGAGCAATTGCTCGGAGAATGATGGTGCCAATGGATCGTTTTGCAGTTGAACACGTATATTTGTGTTAAGACGTAATGTACTGACATTTCGCCATAAATATGATTGCTTTACACATGCGTTAATTTCATCCGGCAATGTCTGTCTAAAATCACCGGACAGCGGCAGTGTGCTGTACTGGTGTTATTATTTAGATCTTTCATCATTCTATCGAGAGCTTCAAGTGAATGCTTGTGGGCCATAATGCATTCATCCCAGACCATAATTTTGCATTTTTGAAAAACTTTAGCCATACCGGAATGCTTTTTTATGTTGCACACTGCATCTGGATTTGTGTGAATGTTCAACGGCAATTTGAGTGCTGAATGTGCAGTCCGTCCGCCATCAAGCAAAGTGGATGCAATACCTGATGAAGCAATTGCTAACGCAATATTATTTTGTGAGATGAGAAACGTTTTTCCAGTGCCACCTGGTGCGTCCAAAAAAAAAGAATCCACCTTGTTCTGCTGCAATTGACAAATTAATTCGATCGTATACACTCGTTTATTCATCAGTGAGTATTTTCAACGAAAGTAGTTAAAGAGACCGTATCGAACTGTTGTTGGCGCTGAATCTCGCTGTTAATGATGTCTGTTGCTGAGCGGTTAGGTGAGGGCATACCAAAATGAATGAGTGGCATATTCGAAATCAGAATGCAAATATCTTCAATCTTTATTAGCGCCTCGTTATATTGTATATTTCCTGCGAAAAATCGATATTGGGATATTGATTAGCGATCCGAATGTGATGCAGAATGTCGTCGCTCATGGAATCTTTATATCTGTCCCAGAGGACAAAAGCTTGAAATGGAAAACATGTCGTCAATAATATGGCAAATAATTGACGAATTTGATGAGGAGTCTTTGTCTCAATGCATTAGCTCGAAGGCGTTCGTTGCGTTGCTCTTGACTTTCATTAGCACGTGTGATTGCAGCCTGGTTTCTTAAATTTTCATTGTCCGTCAAATGATCTTCTGCCGATCTATTAAACCGACGGTTCTGGACTAATTGTCCACTGATATTTACCAGACATTTCACTTTTTTTTACTTGTCACCGTCACAACTCAATTCAAACTGATTTTTTTCGCACTGAATACGAGGCCGAACTCCGCTATGGGAAATACCTTTCATTAGTATGGGGAAAACCCATACGATCTGATGTAATTAGGCATTTTTTGAGAACTCATTAGGTGGTGCGGTTTTTATGACCCCAAGTGTATGTTATGTGGTTCTCTGTTATATCCACATTGATTCAATCACGAAAGATTTTGAGCGCCAAATCGATGGTAGAGATGTTGGTGATTTGAGGAATATTATATACTTCAATGGCGTTTGCAATCAGTTGGTTCTCGAGGTAATTGACCTTATGTTCCAGCACTTGAATTTTTTGGTCGCACTCTTTATATTTATTTTGAAGCTCCATTATTTGTATTGTATGTCCTACAGTTCCTTGTAAATCATCATCAGTGTGATGCCCGATTCTCCGAGATATGAATTGGATTCTTTTGGAGATGAATTTTTTCCCTTCTGATGTTGTTGCCTTATGCCCCTGCTGACACTGGCAAAAGCTTCACCAGCTAGCGAATTGCGACGTTTTGTGGTTACGCAGTTTCCACATCTCCAAGATTTGTTGCTCTTCTTTAGGAATTCCAAATCAACCGGCAATGTGTTAACACATTTCGCGTAATGGATTTTACTACAGTCGCAACAGACCACTTTTAACTGAGTTCGTTCGACTTTATTACTGCATAAATTGCGCGACAAGGTGCAATTTATATTTATAACTTTTTAAGCCTTTATTGTTAAATAAATAATTGTTTAATTAGCTCTCGGTGCGTGTATACTCCACAACACTCACAACACAACTTTGATCTTCAATGATCTACCAAACTTCTCCGTTGGTCCCTTTCTCACTCAAAATTTCAATCCTTTCCTGAAGAAAAGTTACTAAATCTTAAAGATGATTTTGTACCTTGCCCAGATGGACTTCCCACCGTTTTTCTTAAACAACTCTCCAACCTATTTTTACCCTATCCTACCTCCTCTATCCACTACACAGGGAGAATTTCCCCAGATTTGGAAGACCTCTTCTATAATCCCGATACACAAACAGGGATCTAAGTATGAATTTACCAATTATCGCTCCATTGCTAAACTCTCTCATATATCCAAACTCTTTGAAAGCATTTTATGCGAAGCCTTAAGCTTCAAATGCAAGCCGTTTAATATTTCGCCCCGACAACATGGTTTTCTAAAAGGCAGATGAACTACCGCAGCCTTAGAAAATGGCAAGGAAATCGATGTTATCGCAACTGATTTCACTAAAGCATTTGATAAGATATCTCATAAATTGATCCTCTTCAAATTGTTTCCCCTCGCCTTTGAGCCTCTTTTATAAAAAATTTATTAAATGCAACCCGTCTCCTCACCGACTTTATTTTCTCTATTGTTAACCAATTATCCTGGTTCAGTCTGCTTAATTTCCGTTCGCTCATCGATCAGATGATAATTAAAGACAACTCATCACTTGGATTTATTAAGCGGTGGTCCAAGGAATTTTCTCACCCGTATGTAACCAGATCTCTCTCTATGTTACCTTTATTCGCCCCTTGCCTGAGTATGCCACTCAAGCTTGGTCCGCCTTTCATCGAGTTCATATTTCCCGAATCGAGGGTTTTCAAAGTGGATTCTTCCGATTTTCTCTCTGTGGTCTGCCCTGGAATAACCCTTTAATTTTACCACTCTATCAGGACAGCCTCAAATTTCTCAATATGAATTCGTTGCAACAACCTAGGAATATTGCTGATCTCTTTTCATTCATTGACTGCTCTCAGGTTCCATTGACATTTTCAACTCCATTTCCTTCAATACCAACCCACGCAATCTTCGTTGTCCTAGTCTCTTCTATCTACCGGTCCACCGCACCTCTTCTGGCTCCAACGAACCAATCTTCCGTATGCTCCGAAAGTTCAACTCAAACCTCTCCCTTTTTGATTTCCACCTGAGCACTCCTCGTCTCAAACAAGATCTCCTCCATCATTCCCTTGATTCCTAGCTCTTAAGTCTTTCTGTTAGTTTTTAAGTCAGATTAAGCTTGTATTAAGCCAATAAATGGTGGCTGAGCACCACCAAAATTAAATTGAATTAAAATTATACCCCTGACCGTTGTCGAAAAATCCACAAAAAATAGCAAATAAATGCAGAAGCATCTGTAGAAACACCGTGCTTCGGTCATTCTTGGTGTAATCCATTGAAACAACCACAATTGTGCGTGATTCTTACACATTATTTAGTAGTACGAGTGAGTCTGCTTAGTCTGAAACCAGCATAGGGGATCCGAATAAATTACCAGCATTCGAACCACAACTCTTTATAACAGCAAAGTCGATGGGAGACTAGTCCGTTACCTGTTGACATTATCCACCATCTATGGAATATACTAGGTGGCACAAAAGTCATCACCCTACCGGAAGATGCTATAATTTTTGCAAATGGCTTCAAATGTCAATTCTACTTTGACATTTGTGATGTAAATAGAGACAAAATACATGTCAATAACATATGAATCGCTATACACCAAAAGAACGGGCAATAATTGTTACGTCGGTCGGTCGTCCAACACCAACTGGGCAAACACCTTGACTTTTAGCCGCTCGCCTAGAAGAGTATGAGACAACACTCTGTCTGCTCTCTCTTCTGTCTGGTCTGGCCAGCCCCGGAGCAGCCGTCCTGCTGAGAATATCGCCGCTGTGGCTTACAGAGAATTTTGGTGAAAAACTGTAATACGTTCCCTCACAAAGTGCCGACAGTGCATCAGCGGTTAGCTGTTGACCGCCAAGCCCGTGTAACCTACACTCAAGCCATTCTGAATATCGAACACACTTTTCATCGGAAATCATCATGATCGAGGAGGCCCATTTCCTTCTCTGTGGGTAAGTGAATAAGCAAAATTACGTATTTCTTCTGGGGCACCAAAAATCCGCCTATAACCCAGGAAAAGCCATCTTCAGACTTCTTTTTGTGGGGTTTTTGAAAGTCACAAGTCTATGTCAACAAGCCTCAGCCTCTTAAAGCCCTCAAAGAGGATATCCGTCAAGAATGCGAGGATCTATCGCGGGAAGTTCTGGCAAGAGTGATGGAAAATGCCACAAATCGGGCCGGGATGATCATCAATTCGATAGCCGATATCATTTTCTCGACTTAATGAAAAAAAATTTAAGGCATCAGATAGACATAATCCAAAACCAGAAACAAAGTTTTTCATTTATAAAAAAAATTGCATCCAAAGAACATCGAATGACAACTTTTGTGCCACCATGTACATATGAACCCCGAAAAATAGTGCGAGACTGTTTTTCAATGTGTTGCAGTTGGTGGAAGGTTTGAGTCTGCATTTGGCAACGAAGAACACTCAATCACTATGGCTGATTTCATCTGCGACACAATATTTTCCAGCTGATGCGAACAATGCTTTTTCCAACGATTGAAATCTTTTGGTAATCCAGCGCTGAGCCCTTCCTCTTCTTTTCCTGCGTCAGTATCCAGTACTTCACATATGTCACAGATTTTAGCCCCCTTTAGTATGTCTTCAGGTAAGAGATTTGGATTGGGTCTATTGTGTTATAGCTTCCTCAAGATAATGCGAAATGGCCATAGTTTAAATATGGCCATCAATTTGAAGGACCTAGACTTGCTTCGACGAGTAACCGTCGAGAGCTCCATGATGAGATTCATCAGCATCGGGTTTAACGCGAGAAGGTAGGGAACTATTTTCCAGTTTAGTGCGATCCTTATTCTTCACGAACAGAATATGACCTTCTTCGATCCATTTTTAGAAGACACCCTGCTTAAAAGTAACAGAACGGATTATGTAGAATAGGTGCTCTGAGGTGTCCCAAGTGCACAAGATTTATAACTAAATTCAGCTGAAATCATCAAACTAATCTAGCTTCTTGTAGTTTTCTTTCATATTTTCCAACGGAGTTTCACCGCGAATCGACCAAAAACAAAACTGCAAGCATTCCTTCCGACAATTTTCCTTTGTATCGTCCCTCTATGTGCAATACGTCTTGGTGAAACCTTTTATCATCATCTTCTGCTACTGCACAAACATTTCCGGGAAAGAAATCTAAGTGCGAACCAAAAAGTGAAATTTAAGGGGCATTGTTGCATTTTTGAGCTGTACAAGTAGAAAGAAGATTTTGGACAATTGTCTGGTTTGAATATGGCAGTTGTTTTGTTTCCAAGAAAACTATGGCATACTTCTACAAAGCGGTCCATGCTATTTTTCCTGTTCTATTCAACTTCATATGTATTAAAATTCGTATCCTTCGTAAGGTCTTATATTTGCTGGCCTATAAATATTCCTTATTTCAATTTTACGTCGCTGATTTAGTGGAATTTAGTTTTACGGTATTGGAAGTCTTGCCCATTGTGCTTACGAAGTATTTCATTAGACCTAGCTTTATATGGTGTGGAGGTAGAATTTTTTTTTCACTTCTTCAGGTTCTTCAGGTACATTTTTGACTCCAGGAGTTACCCTCGCTCTTCTTAGCCAGTTTTTTTTACTACGCAGTGTTTATCTCTTGCGCGAACATTCGCATAGAAAACAAAAATTTTGGTATATCCTCTTTGCAGTCCGATTACCAATGTTACAACTTTCAAATCAGCATAAATGTTCTACGAGTACTGTGAATATCATGTTTGTTGCATGTGTGAGGGGGGCTGAAGGACATTTATTTCCATAGTGAAGCAAAACAGCCTTTAAACTGAGTTTGGATGAATCGGTAATAAGTCGCCTTTCCTCAGATCTTTCAGGGAAAACCAATGCTCGTAGACGTCCTTCCTCATTATTACAAAACACCAAATCCCCGTCTTTGGTAAAGTAACTCATAAAGTCTTCTTGTCTAGTTCGAGAATGTGAGAATGTCTCTAACGAATTGCAGTGTTTTAAATCTCGATCCAAGAAGTTGAGCCTTCGAGTTTCAGAGACCTATAAATCTCGAACGAGATCATTCAAATTGTCCAAGGAGATTAGGTTCTTTTGATGGACTTGAACATAAAAATAAAGAAATATTCACAAAGCAGTTACTCGATTGACTCCGTTGATAAATTTCATTACTGGAGCAGGTAAAGCACATTACTTCAAGGAACTGGGCATCTTTTTTTCGTAAATCCTCGCATTGTAGTCATACAAAGGTAACATTCGATTTCATGGTTTTGTGGTTAACTCCAAATCATGGACTTTGCAAATGTCACGGTCTTGAGCAGAAAATATTTTTCTCTTTCATCGACAGGAAACCCAGAGTAAAGTCGATAAGCTCTTTTCACCAGAAGAGTTATTGCATTCCGTTGAGTTTTTTTATAGTTACTTCAGCACAAATGTGGCAAAACAACTCTGCAGAATATTTGCAAGTTCTTGGCACTTTGCACTTAAAACAAAATAAAATTTGCTATAAAACAATTTTGATGTCCTTAATATGATTTTGTTTTGCTCTGTGGTTGATAGCAAACATAAAATGTCACCACATGTATAAATTTTGTGCAAAATTTTCCAAAATATCAGATAAAACACGAATAAAAACATCGTTAGACGATATACTCGTATTCCTTCCTCTTTCTATCAGTTCGAACTGGTTTTATATGTATACGGACTATTTAAATATTGCAGATGAAAGTAGCGTAAAGGCAAAAACCAACCACAACAAATTCTGAATTTTGAGCAATTTAAAAAAATATATATGTATAAATAAATATACACGTGCAGCAAAATATAGGTTCAATACTGCTGTACAGAATTGTATTTCTTGAATTTCTCTTAAAAAAAAAAATTTGCCTGTTCGGTAGCAAAAGGACCAATTACTGTATCTGTTGGCAGCCGTAGATAGTAGCAACTCTAAAAGAAAGAAAGTTACATACTATTGGTTTTACTTGTTTTACGAGATCTTGATTTGCTTAAAACTGGAAACTGTAGTGGTAAGATCTCAAGAGCCTTCATATCTTAAAAAGCTTGACATTTCTTTTAAATTACGGAAAGATTCGTTTTAAGGTCGCTCCTGTAAAAAGTATCAAGTTGCCACTTTTCTAACATCAAAAAGCCATAAAAGTGTGTTAAAAGTGACAATCTTAATAATCTCATGTGGGTTTTGGACCTATATGACTATTTTATTATACGCCTTTAAACTGAGTGCTAACAACACCAAACATAACCACACTCTACACTATACACACACCCAGCTACATATTGGGTCTACAAGTAAGTTTCCAGCGTTTTTTTCCAAAATTTGAAGTTTTATTATGAAAACATAGTTACAATGCTTTATTCAAAGTATCGTCCATCGGAAGCCCATCTTTCAGGCAATTTATGAATTCCGGACCAAAAAAATTTCTCGTCTTTCGAGCTCAAGAACGTATCGAGCCAATTTTTGATTTCCTCTACTGAGCTGAAGCGTATTCCCGTAAGGGCGTTCTGCATCGAACGAAACAAGTGGTAGTCAGATGGTGCCTAGTCTGGACTGTAAGGCGGGTGAGGCAGAATTTCCCATCCACTTTTTTCCAAATAGTTTTTCACCGAAACCGCAACATGTGGCCGAGCCGAGCGTTGTCGTGATGAAAAATGACGGATTCATGCCTGATCTCATATTCTGGCCGTTTTTCTTTTAATGCCCGCTTCAAACGAATTAGTTGGGTTCGATATAATTGTCCTTTGATGGTTTCACCACTCGGAAACAGTTCGTAGTATAAGACACCCTTTTGATCCCACCATATGCAGAGCATGACCTTATTCACGTGAATATTTCGTTTCGGCGTCGATTGGGCGGGCTCGCCGGGCTTTGTATACGATTATCATAATAAATCCATTTCTCATCACCAGTGACAATACGATGCAAAAATGATTTATTTTTATACCGCTGCAGTAACATTTCGGACATGCAAAATCGCCGTTCGACGTCTCTTGGCTTCAGTGCTTTTAGGCGCAGGGAAACGGCTTGTTGCGTGACGTTCAATGATGCAGCAAGTTCTTCTTGAATCTGGCACGGATCCTCCTCCAGTAAAGCGTCCAATTCCTCGTGTTCAAAACTTTTCGGCTTTCCGGGACGATCTTTGTCTTCAACTCCAAAATCAACACTTTTGAACCGTTTGAACCACTCGCGGCACGCCGATTCACCAATACATTCCGCCCCATAAGTTTCCGAAAGCAAACGATAGGCCTCAGCCGCACTTTTCTTCATATTAAAGAATAAAAGCAGCGCTTCCCGCAATTGACGTTTATTTGGCTGGAAACTTGCCATGATTTTGCTCGACAAAATGTACGACACCGATAGAACAGCTCAAATATAACGCTGCAAAGTTGTTGACAGATACAAAACCTACAAATAAAACACATGGGGTTTGACATTACTGCCCGGGATCCACTGGTAGCGCCATCTCTGACAAACGCTGTAAACTTACTCGTACTTGTAGACCCAATATATGTACGATGGTTGTCTGAAAAGTTTCCGACCGCACCCGTCAATAAAGGCTAGTAAGTGCAAGTTGTGCATCTTTTGACAGTTACTTACCGAAGTTTCAGTCATTTTGGACTCGCAATTTTTAATTGACAGTCGTTTGAGTGAGTCAATGTGAGTGTTTTTTGTGAAAATGGGCAAAACTGAGTATCGAGTTGTTACTAAATTCTTGTTTTTGAAAGGCTATACACCTACACAAATCAAAAATGAGTTGGACTCTGTTTATGGAGACTCTGCATCATCATTTACCACAGTGAAATTTTGGGCAGCTGAATTTAAACGTGGCCGTAAGTACTTGGGAGATGATGAACTTTCGGCACGTCTAAAAACTGCAACCACTGACGATAACATTGCTAAAGTTCACCAAATGGTGTTAGACGACCGCCGAATTAAAGCGAGAGAGATAGTAGAAGTTATGAAAATGTCCAAAGAACGTGTTTGTTACATATCAAATCAAGATTTAGGCATGAGAGAACTGTCCGCGCGTTGTCTGCCGCGTTTGCTACGCAGGACCAAAAAGGTGTTCGAATGAGCATTTCCAACGCTCTGTTGGCGCAGTTTAGGCGCAATAAATCCGAGTTTTGGCGCCGATTAATTACTGTACGAGTAGATGAAACTTGGATGCACCATTATACGCCCGAAACAAAAACTTAGTCAAAACAGTGGACTGCAAAGGGCGAACCGGCTCCAAAAAAAGCAAAAACTGTTTTTTGGGGCTGGGAAAGTGATGGCCACTGTTTTTTAGGATAGTAAAGGAGTTATATTAATCGATTATCGTCAAAAAGGAAAAACCATTACAGGAGCATACCACGCATCATTACTTGCCAAGCTGAAGGCAGAAATTGCGGAAAAACGGCCACATTTGCAGAAAAAGAAAATCCTGTTTCACCAAGATAACGCGCCGTCTCACACCTCAGCGGTTGCCATGGCGAAAATCCATGAATTACGGTTTGAACTGCTTAACCATCCGCCTTATTCATCAGATCTAGCCCCAAGCGACTTATTTTTGTTCCCCCATCTAAAACCTGCGCTCGGGGGACAGAGATTTTCGTCAAATGAGGAGGCAATCACCTTCGTGAACAACTGACACATGGGCTGAAAAGTCTGTGTCGTTTTATAGTAAAACACAAAATTTTTGCAAAATTCAACTTTATTTACGAGGGCGTGGCTTTTTGAATTTCTGACCTCTTTACTGAAACAGCAACACTGCTCCTGTCAACAGGCATCTGTCAGTTGACTCCTGTCAAAATTTAAACTTGCTGCGTCAGTTAGTTTGTGTTTGACAGCTATTTTTATCAGACTACTCACTAATTTGAGGAGAAAATGGAAAAAAGTGAATTTCGTGTGCTTATTAAGCATTATTTCTTGCGAAAAAAAACCATTACCGAGACCAAGGCTAAGCTTGATAAATACTATGGGGACTCTGCACCATCGATTTCAATGGTAAAAAAGTGGTTTACTGAATTTCGTTGTGGCCGTACAAGCACTGAAGATGCCGAACGTCCTGGACGCCCAGTTGAGGTCTCTACACCCGAAACAATCGAAAAAATTCACGATATGGTGTTGGCCGACCGAAGATTGAAAGTGCGAGAGATTGTGGAAGCCGTAGGGATCTCGCATGGCTCAGTGGTTTCAATTTTGAATGATCACTTGGGCATGAGAAAGCTTTCCGCAAGATGGGTGCCGCGTTTGCTCACAGTCGACCACAAACGCAATCGTGTAACAACTTCACAGGAAGGTTTGGCGTTGTTTAATCGCAATATGGAGGAGTTTTTGCGCCGTTTTGTAACCGTGGACGAAACATGGATCCATCACAACACACCAGAGAACAAACAACAGTCAAAACAGTGGGTTTCTAAGGGTGAATCGGCGCCAAAGAAGGCCAAGGTGGGTTTGTCAGCCAATAAAGTTATGGCGACTGTTTTTTGGGATGCACGCGGGATAATCCACATTGACTACCTTCAAAAGGGAAGAACAATCAATGGGGAATATTATGCCAACTTATTGGACCGATTCAATGACGATTTGAAAAAAAAAACGACCTCATTTGGCCAAGAAAAAAGTTCTTTTCCACCAAGACAATGCAAGGGTGCACACATGTGCAGTTGCCATGGCAAAAATCCATGAATTGGGCTATGAATTGCTCCCTCATCCACCCTATTCTCCAGATTTGGCTCCGAGCGACTACTTCTTGTTCCCAAACCTGAAGAAATGGCTTGGTGGAAAAAGATTTGACTCCAATGATGAAGTCATCTCGCAAACAAAGGCCTATTTTGAGGACCTCGACAAATCATTTTTTTTTGGAAGGGATAAAAAAATTGGAGAAGCGTTGGACAAAGTGTATAGAGCTCAAGGGAGACTACGTTGAAAAATAAAATTATTTTTTTATCAAAAAATCTGTGTTTTAATCCAAAAGTCACGGGCTTATTGACCCGCCCTCGTATTAATATAGTTGCCTTCGAGGGCGATACATTGATTGAAACGATTTTTCAATCTTTCGATACCAGTTTTGTAGTACGATTTCGGTTTAGCCTCAAAATAGGCCTCTGTTTCGGCGATTACTTCTTCATCGGTCTTAAATCTCTTTCCGGCGAGCGTTCTTTTGAGGTCTGCGAACAGAAAGTAGTCACTGGGGGCCAAATCTGGAGAATACGGTGAGTGGGGAAGCAATTCGTAGCCGAATTCATTCAATTTTGCCATCGTTTTCATCGACTTGTGACACGGTGCATTGTCTTGATGAAACAGCACTTTCTTTTTCTTCAAATGCGGCCGTTTTTCTGCGATCTCGTCCTTCAAACGCTCCAACAACGCAATGTAATAGTCGCTGTTGATAGTCTGCCCCTTTTGGAGATAGTCGATGAAAATTATTCCATGTGTATCCCAAAATACGGATGCCATAACCTTGCCAGCCGAGGACGAGGTTCGTCGCCTGGTCGCCACTCAGCTGACCGCCGACTTGACTCTGGTGTGAAGTGATGGAGCCAAGTTTCATCCATTGTCACATATCGATGCAAAAATTCGGCTTTATTGCGGTTGAACAGCTTTAAACACTCCTCTGAATCATCAACACGTTGTTGTTTTTGGCCGACTGCGAGCAAACGCGGCACCCACTTTGAACAGAGCTTTCGCATGTCCAAATATTCATATATGATATATCCAACACGCTCTTTTGATATCTTCAGAGCCTCAGCTATCTCGATCAACTTCACTTTACGGTCATTCGTAATCATTTTGTGGACTTTTTTGATGTTTTCATCTGAAACAGCCTCTTTTGGACGTCCACTGCGTGCATCATCTTCGGTGCTTGTATGACCACTTTTAAATTTTTCAATCCACTTGCGAATGGTTCGTTCGGCTGGTGCAGAGTCCGGGTAACACTTATCAAGCCATTTCTTTGCATCGTCTGCATTTTTTCCCATCAAAGAGCAATGATAAATCAACACACGAAATTGCTTTGAATCCATTTTTTTTTTTCACAATAACAAAAGTTGCTTCACTCACAACGCTATATCTCGAGAACTAATCGTCCGACAGCTGTCAAATTTATACACGTATCTTTTGAAGGTTGGTACTAACTGAAAGTACTATTTGGACGGATTAGAGAAATGGGAGCATAGCTGGGAGAAGTGTGTAGAATTACAAGGAGACTATGTAGAAAAAATTTGAGAAAAAATGTCTTGTATCATTGTTTGGTCGGAAACTTTTCAGACAACCCAGACACAGATGCATTTACCCAAAATTTCGCAGGACCTCTTAATTTAGAATAAACTGCCATCCTAAGAGCATCCTCGTTTCATCTGTATGCGTTGATGAGACTATTGATGCGAATAACAAATTGTTCCACGCTTATTGAAGATGTTGGATCATACTCCAGTAAAATCACAGCAATATCCTTTATGGAGGGTGTGTTCATGTTGATCCGGAACGTTGAGTTCTCGTACGGCGAACACGATGATATGGACTATGGCGTTGATAAGCAAAGGTAGTTCGGAGGTGTCGTATGTCTGTGATACCGAAGGTTAGTTTTGGTTGACTGAGCTTCCGTTCAATTGCGGGACTTCATTGCGTAGGGAACCGGTATTTACATTGGCATTGGGAAGAGCATTTGCGTTAGCGTGCATAAAATGTAAAGGATTTTGACTCATCGCTTGTGTGGTTGTTGTAGTGTGATGGTTTTGCTGTACCTATTTGACGATCTCGGCGACAGTATTTGATAGCAGATTGATTTGGGAAATCACGTTGCATAGCGTCTGTTGTTGATTGTCAGGAGATTCTTCGGAATCCGAGATTTCTATTACGTCCTCGTTTTCTTACATAACGCTTTGTAGTCTTCCCAATAGCTGTGCATTTGTCCCTTTTACATCTAAGCCTCTCTACTGCAAAGCGAGTTTGAGCTGTTGAGTATTCAAAGCGTCGATTTTATGCGCGGCAATCTTCAATTCTTTTGTCTTAATTTCACCACAAAATTAATTTATTTCCACGAGCGTTTATAATACGAATTCAGGTAAATGGAACAGAAAAGTTTGGAAGAATTCCACTTCTGGGTTGTTGGGGTGGCGAAAAACTTTTAAAAAAGAATAACTTTTATTTCATGAATATACGAGTACATATGAATTTAAACAATTAAATCCGAGGGTAGCTAGCTTGTCCAAAAATCACGTTTTATCTCTTCGGCATTCGTAGCTGCCGTGCCGTCAGTGGGACAGCTAAAGTTTACGTTCAGCGGGTTACTGGTACGTTCACGGGTGTGTGACAGTGGACGCGTTCAGCGGTGTTACAGAGTGCATTCACGGGTCTGTGACAATCCCTAGTACGTCTTGGGGGGCAGTACTGCGGCAAAGCCACTCTGAATTCACTAATACTCACATTGAATTAAGCGCGTAGGAAAAAGCAGTTTATTCCAGAATGTTACACTCCAGAATTGGTGTTGTCCAAGTCATCACAGCGATCAGATATATTTTATCTTCTACGTAAAATTCAATTTTATTATTCTGAAGGCCTCTGCTTTATCTTTATTAACTAACCGTGGCAAAATACCTAACCCACATGTACAAGTATCTATTTAAAAACGATCTGTAAAACATCCAAGCATCTTCACCACGAAACTTTCTGTCGACAACTTTTTCATCCCTTGAACCAGCTCTTCATGAATGCCAAAAGGATTTGCAAATGTTTCCTGGATGATGTCAAGTCCTTTGTGTATCTTCTCTTGTGGATCTCGGTTCGTTTTGGAGTTGTTGCTTATGTGTGTGCATATGTATATGACGGGATGGTGCTTTAATTTGTTGCCACACTAGGTGATTGCGGAGCTTTTCGGTATTGTATCAGAACAAAATAATCTTTTGCTCACAACAAATTTCGGACATCCTGGTGAAATCCATCATTTAAGACAAATCCGTTAGTAGACGATTCCCTTTCTTTTAGCAAATATATAGCTGGAAAGTACTATAATTTGCTACATACAATAACTTACTAGTCATTAATCCCAGCCCATCTCACTGCAAATGGATAGGGCCGTCTTTTATAGAATCTTAAGTGTTATTAGCTTGCCACACCTGTTCCTCCCGTAAATAATTATGACTGCAAAAGGAAGAAAATTCAAAAACAAAATTGCAGTGCTCGTATTTTGTCAAACTAATTAATTACAAAAGGAAAAACGTGTCAGTACGTCAGCACTGAAACATTTCCTACTTCCAAAGTCAGAGGACGAGAGGACCAACGAAAACGAAGAAAAAACAAAAAAAAAAAAAACTTGAGTATATCACTTATAGCTGTGCTGAATGGAGATTTATGGCAGCCACATCTATATCTGTAATAAGGCCCTTATCCGCACATCTCCTACTACTTCACATGTACATAGATTAATGCTTCCTATTTGTCTTGGCTTGAAATTGTTTTGTACTAGGTACGAATTTCACATAGCAGCTAGGATTGTTGGCAGTTAAACCACCGGTAGCCACATTTATTGGTTAAAGGCCAACACCCAAAGTCGAACCGACAAATGGACAAATGGACAAATGGACAAATGGACAAAACGACTAACCAAACCTAACGAGTGTCAGAATGGTATTTTGACGTCATTGTAAATCTTCCAGTAGATATATACACATGTATGTATGTGTGTATCACTTCCTTATATACTGCTTGTGAAACTTTTAGAACTTGGTCCGTTCCGAAAAGAGCATTTCAACAATATTGCAGTAATTTGTTAACACACCGGCCAAACGCTATTCGGTAAGACCTAACCTAACAGATGGAGCGCGGTTAGTACCTATAAGAATAATTTCAACTATCTTTGCAAGAAACTGTTTGCATAAGGTTAGAAAGCCCTCCAAAAAGCAGGAAACCAACACAGCAATGCGAAAAGTCAACATTCGTCCAAAACGAAATGAACATGCTGCGGAGTTATAATGATTATTACCATTATTATGGCCCTTAGGAAACTACCTAGACGTCGTCATCGTAGTCGTTGTTGTAGAGTTGCGTCTTATGTCGGCTCTCCACAACATACGTCTAAACGCATTCGGCTACTCGTACAGAACTTCTTGTATAAATGTGACCAGAGCACAACCTGGCGTTTTCCAGGATATCTATTGTAGAAATCCTTGTATCCGTATTTGCATATAATTCAACAGAGAGGAAAATGGTCTCTGGGGGATGGGAACAAGCAGGACGTTATGGTTGTTGTACTGTGCTCCTTGTAGTTTTGTGCGGTCATTGAATGGAATGGAATACCTGGCCCATTAATAATTTACACACGGTCACTTGGCTATTGGCTTGCAGCAGGACTAAGATGAACAGATACACATATGCGGCGGCTGCTGCCTTATTCGGATGAGTAATTATTTTCGACGTGGCATGTAGCCGGAAGAGCGAATAGTGAGAGAGTACCTGAATATTAATTTCAGGTCAAGGAGGTGCCGTTAGTACTTTGCCGTGCGTGTAATTATTTCTAGACCACTCAAGGTGATGCTGATGTTTGGAAAGGCTATGCTCTTGGCAAACAAACGAGATCCGTATAAAAGCTTCTTTCAATAGCAGATATAAGTAAGACGAATTTTAAGTGAAATTTATTAGATTAGTGTAAGTCAATAGCTGCAGTTGCTTCAAGGAATGCTTTAGTGAGTTGCGGATCTATTAATCTGCTTTTTCTTTGGTAATATTTAGTAATTTAAAAAATAAAAAGGATTTGTAACAATCTACAACAAGATTGTCTGTACATTGAAGCAGAAGCCTTAGATGGGAATGCAAAATGTGAAATAACTTCACGTTCAGCTTATTGTACTTTTATTTCAGAGAATGATGTGATCCATCCCAATGGGTCATACAATCTCGCAGTCGTTGAAAGAATGGTACTTTTCGTCGCAACAAACCTTCTGGAACGAGAATGAGTCATTTATGTCTTCGGGAGAATCAAAGGGTAGTAAAAAATCGACTTGCTGGTCTGTCGGTATGTGATGGAGAATATCATCAGAAATGCTCGTCCATTTTCTCAAGATGAATCCCGCTGAGGAAAGCAAACCTTGTATTTCCTCCCGCTTACTCAAGGCTTCTTCTATAGAACCAGTCCCACTTATAAGTTCATCGACATACACATCCAAGAGGATATTTGTGCTCTTCCTCAGCAGCCAGTTTGTTCATAGTCCTTATAGCGAGGTAGGGTGTTGATGTTATATCGAAAGTCACCGTTAGCAGTCAATATACCTTTATTGCCTCTTCTTTAGTATCCCGCCAGTAGATGAGCTGATAATAGGTGTACCGATGCGCCAAACGTATTTGCCGGTACATTTTTTCCACGTCTGCAATGAAGGTATATTTACAATATAAGTTCTCCATCTCATGATTATATCAATGATATGGTTTTGAACTTTAGGTCCACTGTGAAGATGCTTGTTTAATGATGTCCCATCCAAGGTCTTTGAAGCAGGATCGAAGACAACTCGTAGGTAGCTTAGTGGTGGAGCTGGACTCTCTAAAAACTGCATGGCGGGGTAAAAAGATTGTCAACTTCAACTTCTGTCATTTGTTTGAGAAGTAGGTATTAATACATTTGTTATGTTGACTATGTAGTGTGGGGCTCTGCTAAAACCTCCTCTCTAACTGAAGAAACCTACGCAAGCGCAGAGTGTCTTCCCTCCTTAAATGGAAGCGATACCTCGTAACGCCCAACCGGCAGTCGCTTGCTGTTTTGTATATAATGCACTTCACAGGATCTACTCATATCTTTTTGAATGGCGTCTCTTCCAATTCCCAAAATTTCTTTAATTGATCTACGAATCTTAGATATTCGAGGAAGCTTTGAACCTTTCTTTCTTACTAATATCCAGCCGAGAATGCGTCTCCTCGGACAATTTCTGGAAGGAAGAAATTAGTATAAGCATCACTACCTAGGAGTATATCTACTCGGGCTGTCTTATCAAAGGTGGGACCTGCCAATACCAGGTCCTTTATATGTTTCCACGGCTGGAAAGTCAGTTTTTTTGCAGGGAGAAGCCCAGTCAGCCATTTATATGTGTAAGCGCGAGTATTAATTTGAAAAGTAGAGTGTAGAGACCCAAACGTAATGTCAACATAATTATGAAATGAACCGCTGCTGACCCACCCCAGCCTTGACGCCTCAGCCAACGTTCGACGAATTTTTAATCGCAGAAGTTGTACCGTAGATTCTGTTATAAACGTGGCTTCCGAACCACGGTCTATCAAGGTGTGATGCACTCCCGACGTGGCCTTAACCATTACGAGTGCCGTGGCTAAGAGTACTTGGGTGATGCTATCATTGGAAGTATGAAAAGTGTTCAGACCTGAGCAAATGGCTGTGAATTCCTGAACGCGATCAGATGGGTGAAAGGACGTTGTGCTTATATTGAGAGTTCTCTACAGAGAGCATCGAACTTGTCGAGTTGTAGAGGCTGAATAGGGTCAATGAATCTCGAGAAAAACTCCAGACGAGTCCTGAAACCAAATGATGCCCTCCCCCTCCCACCTAACCCCTCCTTTTTCCACTGGAGTCTGTACTTGATGATGAGCGAAATAATTTAAATTTGTCATTAGTGTCGATAACAGGCCAACCTCAGGCCATCCGGATCGATACAATGCTCCAACCAACGACTAACGAGAAAACCGTATTTCTGGTTCACCAGGAATGTGATAAAAGAGGTATTGTCTTGCGCACCCATAATGATCGTCTCAAAAGGATTAACCATACCCATCTCGCCTACTATTCTCTACAGTATCCACTTATATTTTGCAGGAGGAAAAACGGATATAATATCGCAGTACATAGGATAGATCCTGAAACAGACAATATAAACCGTAATAAGAAGATATCCGCGATGCAGTTTTATAGCTATTTCATTCAATCTCAGCTGTATCCTGATATACTCGTATGTACACCGCTAAACCTGCAGGTAGAATGCTTATTGATTTAAAAGACGCTATACAGTAGGACGTTAATGCAGATAGGGTGGGTAGAATGGTAAATCTCGGTCACCCACTTAGGGTGGATTCACTACCGAAGGGAACATACACAGGCTAATGCCAAAAATCGACAACAGATGGGTTGTTCCGTATTCAGCGGCACTTTCTAGGACATTACCAAGCCATAGCAATGTGGAGTCATGCACAAGCATCCAGTCGATTAAATAAATTTGTAAATACGTGAATAAAGGAAGCGACCAAGCTACATTTGCTCTACAGTACGAGCACCTCGTCTCGATGAGTGTATTGTAGAGCAATATGTGCATAAAAAGCAGTTTGGAGGCCTTCTCAATACATGACCGACGTCCAACTATCGTGCATTTGGATGTTGATTTGGAAAATGGCCAACGCATTTATTTTGATCCCAATAACGTGAGAGAGCATTTTGAAAATCAGCGACAAATGACGCTCTTGCCATTTTATAAATTATGCGAAGAAGATGTTTTCGCCAAAACACTGACGTGCGTAGAAGTACCATAGCGCTACACATGTGATAAGCAAAGCAAAGCGCGGCTGCCCAGTGAAAGGCTTCCAAGACAAAGCATTGAGTAGGGTATACTCGGTGCACCCTAATAACAGCGAGTTCCTACACTTCTGGCTATTAATGCATACGATTTTCGTTCCCGAAGACATTTGATGACGTAGCGTACGCAACGTTTTAAGCAGCTTCTAGAGCGCACCATTTACTTGACTGCGATCCACACTCTTGCGAAAGTTTGCATGAGCGACAGTCCCAGAAGCATGTGACATTTGTTTCCTATCAAATGTTCTGTCGACTTTCGAATAGTGTAGAGCTGGGGGACCAATTTTTAAAATCATATTGTAGCAGGCCAAATAGCATAAAAAACGAAAATAGAGAAGGAAAAAGAGAAGTAAATAAACTACCGGTGGAAAGGGTATATTCATAGGTACTCTGAGCGTGCTGAATTCGAGTAAACTTAACACCTTTTTTACGAATTTCAACTGGTCGATATGATCACAGAAACTATTCTCTTTGGAATGAGATGCGTCATCCCTCATCGGATGAAGAGTATCAAACCAAAAGAAAAGGCATGGTACGACTCGAGCTGTAAAGAGGTTGTCAGAGTTTTTTTCGTCCTTTAAGACCAACCCGACAGAGAAAAATCGAAAAAAGTTCAAACGAGGCAGCAATGACTGCAACATCTTTCTTAAGCGTGTGAAATTTCAATACTACCAAAAGTTGAGCAGAAAATATACACTGTCCCAATGGTAGTAAAAATTGTTGGTCGTTCGTCAAAAACATTAAACATTCTGCCTCGTCCTCCATCCCGATTCTCATTTATAATGGCATTCCAGCTGTCAGCTCTTTGGACAAGGCCAATCTCCTTGCTGCAAACTTTGCGACCCGCTCAACACTTCCAGAATGGTTTCAAGTCTGATATTCACAAAATACATGCTTGTGTGCCCCAGGGTTCCTTTCTGGTTTCGAAACTCTTTTTAACCTTAATTAATGATCTCTTGGCTCGTTTCCTCAAACGATATGTAAGAAATGTGGTGTAGTCAGAGCTCGACAACATCGATATATCCGAGCTGTGCTTCCAACAAGACGGTGCTACATGCTATGCAAGCAACACAACGCTCGAAGTTGTGCAGGAGAAATTTGGCGACTGGGTCATCTCACTCATCAATTAGCTGCCGCGATCATGCGATTTGACACCACTTGATTATTTTTTCTGAGGCTGCGCCAAGCCTCTAGTCTACGCTAACCAGCCAACCACTTTGGACGAGCTCGAGGCCAACATCCGGTACGCTAATGCAGGAATAGCCCCGGACATATTGGACCGAGTTATCAAAAATTGGACCGACCGCTTAAAGTACTGCCAGCGAAGCTGACGCGGCCATTTGAATGATATGCTGTTCCACACGTAATGGCAAAATAAAGTCAGAAGCAATTTTATATCTCATATCGTTGTTGTTTTATTTAAATTTCTTTTCCTATCTCTCTTATCTGATCACTCTTTACTTTTCTCCCTCAGATCTGGCTTCAATATATAAGGCATTTATCCGCTCCAGTTTGTAGTGCCATGTCCATAGTGGGGCAGGGCTAAACAAGATTCAAAACCGTGCGACAAAACTCATGGATGTTGCTAATATCATCCAGTCAATTGACAACCTGGAACACCGACGAAAAGTCTCCTGTCTCACTTTGCTCTATCGCTATTTTCACCGCCAGTGTTCCGATGAAATCGGCAGTACCCTTTTTCCCCTTCAACCCTTCCACCTAAGCTTATGGAACTCCAGGCCGAGCTCTTTATTTCCTAGTCATTATAACTTCCAAACATTCGAAACCAACGTGTATCGGTATCTTTCTTTCTTTTCTTCGCCCGCGCTGTGTGCGGGCAAGCATCAAATCTTTCGAGCGCACCCAAATTATAAAAAAATACAGTCAACAATCATCACCGATTGTGACTTTACTACAAGTTTTCATTTTTCATCTCTACAGGCTTCCACGCGGGTCCTTTTGCCTTGACACCTTTCTTTTACCTATTCGTAAAACTTGCGTAGTTATTACTGGAGTACAACCTCGCAATATCTTCGATGACGCGCTTCTCGTGCTGTTTTCTTCTTTTTCTGGAGAAGACGATGTTTTTCCGGTATCTTTTGCTCGTAGAGCTTGCGAGTGACTCCTTTCTTCGTTGCAGCGCCGCTTTGTACGCTTCTTGTTTAGATGCATGTACTTGCCGGCATTCTTCATCAAACCAGGGATTTTCTTGTGGTGGTCGGGTGAAACCCAGCACATCAGTTCGACGTCTCTGATGCCACGGGTCTTGTTGACAGATTTCGCTACGCGCGTTCGATGAAGATTCTCGCGGTTTCTAATATAAAATGTCAACACCCTTTAAATTCCGAAACATGTTGTAAGCTATGTTCGAAAATTAGATAGATAAAGAAAGGAACTATTGTGAATGATTGTTTTCTAACCGACATTTAATGTGGGAGTATTATTTTCGTTGCGCGCTTGTTTTTTGTTTAAAATAGAAGTACACAACCTGGTGAACGGGAATAAATCTACTTAGCATCCTTTTTAGTGTCTCCCTTGCAACCACGTATTCTACCGGTATGACGGGCAGCAATAAGACCAACTTAACGACCAGCAGGTATTCATCTCTTAACAGTGGAAGCCTAACCAATATGTTGATGGTTACCACCACCGCGGAGATCTTCAACGGGATTCATAGCAACGCCACGAACCTTTGGCCAGCTGTTCCTCTTCACCTTCTACTTGTGATAGGCACGTCCAGCCTTCAGGTTTGGTTTGTCGATACGACCAACACCGGTAACAATACCAACCCTTACACGATTGGCCGATGGGAGGACCTCCTTGGCGTCAGATGGCAACTTGACACGAGTCTTCTTTGTGTCTAGGTTGTGGGCAATAACTGTGGCTGAATTGCCAGAGGTACGAGCCAAACGACCACGATCAGCGGTCTTCACTTCCAAGTTGCAGATGATGGTACCTTCAGTTATCTGTGACAAGGACATTACATTGCCAATTTGAAGGGTGACTTTGCGTCCGCAGTCATGAATTGACCAATCGCCCCCGAGGGTATGATGAACATTTCCTTGAGGAGCTTGTAGCGGTAGGGGTCACGGAAGTGAACCGCCGGCAATAGAGCACCACGACCTGGATCGTGGAAGATTTCTTTAGCTACACCCCTTATGTAGCCATGACGTTCGGCGAAATCGAGAGGCCTCAATTTGGCGGCTCCCTTACCCATTTTTGGCTTTTAAAAGCGAAAGCCTTTTGAAAAAGAAAATTACTAGTGCAATTTGACTTGTAGATGTATTTAATGTAGCTACGCATTACACATAGTTTTAGTCCCCCTATAAATACCCAGCTATCCCTTATATTGACAACAATGAATGTTGTTACCTAAATAGAAGTCCCAAGAACTGCTGTGACCTGGCATTCGCGAGAATATGCCTATAAAATATGCCAGCCACAGACCAATGCGTTGAATACGCGAGGACTTATAAAGGGTGATTTTTTTGCTGCTTAGTTCTTCAGTTATCTACTGTTGACAACTTACGCGTGATTCGTGACATGTGTCAAAGTCAAACATGCTCACTTTCATCATGAAAAGACTTACACCCGAACAACGCTTAAAAATATTTAAATTTTATTATCAAAATTCGCGCTCTGTGATAAATGTTTTTCGCGCACTTCGACCATTTTACGGTTGATATAATCGACCTACTGAACAAGCAATTCAAATAGTGACCAAATTTCACATCATAGAGCGCATATTGAAGACAATATTGCTGGTGTATCCGTGATTTGTACATTCGTCGTCGTTCGAAGTAATTGAGATTGTGTTACTCGACTGCTACAAAAGGATTTTGGTCCTTGGTCTAAAACCTTACAAAATACAGCTCGTGCAAGAACTGAAACCGTACGATCTGCCACAGCGTCGAATTTTCGGTAAATGGGCCTTAGACAAGCTGGAGGAAGATCCGTTCTTTTACTAAAAAATTGTCTGCAGCGACGAAGCTCTTTGGGTTGAATGGGTATATTAAAAAAAAATTCCATTTTTGGGCCGATGAGCGACCTCAGGCAATGTACTCGTATTAAGCTGCAGAGCTGCCAATTCACCCGGAAAAATGCACTGTTTGGTGTGGTTGAGAATGACCGTGAGAACAAGGTTACCGTTAATGGCGTCCGCTATTGTTCAATGATTTCGAACTGGTTTTTGCCCAAATTGTACGAGCTGAACCTAGTCGACTTGTGGTTCTAGCAAGACAGCGCTACATGACATACAGCACATAAATCGATAAGCCAATTGAGAAATGAATTTGGTGAGCAATTTATCTTTCGTTGTGGACCGGTGAATTGGCCGGCTAGATTGTGCGATGTGACGCCTTTAGACAATTTTTTATGGGGATATGTCACAACAATCGTCTACCACCTAGATGAGAAAGCTCTCGGGGGATCCCACGGCCACAGTGTGGCGTTCCCATTGTTCCAATTTGAGTTCTGTTTTTTTTTTTGTTAAGTTGGTTGTTGACCTTCCCTCTAAATCTTAGCGTCATAACTTGACATTTGCAAAAGTTACGTAGCCAAGAGTACATCTATCTCTGTGTGTGTTGGCGATTTTTTACAATTTTAGAAATGGATTTAAATTTGCAACAACGAACTTGTATTCAATTTCGCGTAAAAAATGGATTTAATGATGCGCGAAAGTTGGAAATGTTGGAAAAGTGTTTCGGCAACGATTCTCTAAAGAAAACGGTCGTTTACCAGTGGCACGAACGGTTCAAAAGTGGTCGTGAGCCAATCGAAGATGATGAACGCAGTGGCAGACTATCGGTTTCGAAAACCGACGAAACATTGATGAAGTAAAAGAAATGTTAGTCAATAATCGCAAATTAACCATCAGAGAGATAGCGGAGAACTAGAACATTGCCTATGGATGGCAAGACATTTTGGTTAATGATTTGACGTCGCAAAAGAGATGATTTGCGAGGCTGAATCCGATCCCACATTCATCAAAAGGATCATTTACTGGAGACGAGACGTGGGTTTATGAGTACGACACGCAATCCAGACATCAGGCAAGTGAATGGCGTTCACCAAATGAGCCGAGACCAAAAAAACCACTTCGTTTTCAGTCAAAAAAGAAGGCAATGCTGACGGTTTTCATGGATTACAACGGTGTAGTGCATGTGCATCATGAATTTTTCCAGAAGGCCAGACCGTAAACAACGAGTATTATTTGGGTGATATGAGATGTTTGCGTGAAGCAATCCGCCGAAAGAGACCAGAATTGTGGGCAGAAAACTCGTGAATTTTGCACCATGATAACGCACCGTCGCACAGTGCCATCATCATTTGTAATTTTTTGACAAATACCATCCAACAGCCACCGAATTCACCTGAGTTGACTCCCTGTGACTTCTTTCTGTTAAATCGAGTTAAAAAACCACTACGGGGAACGCGTTTCAGCAGCTGAGAGGAAGTAATGGAAAAAACGCTGGAAGCACTGATGGACATACCGAAAACCGAATATAAAAAATGTTTCGAGGATTGGATCAAGCGCTGGCATAAGTGTGTTGCAGTCGATGGGGATTACTTTGAAGGAGACAATATAGATTTAGATGATTAAGCTTGTATTTTTAATTTTCTGAATAAATTTCCTTTTTGATCAAGGTGGTATGCTTCTAAGGCGTCAATTGCAGCCTTAGAAGATAACGTGGTACGTGGAAGATAGTGAGGTACCAGCCAATATGCCCGAAAAATTGATTCAAAATTGGACGCATCGTACGGACCACTTAAAACATAGTCGTGGTCAACATTTACGAGTATATGAAATAATTGTTATGCATCATTGCAAGCATTAATTTATCAACTCAAATAAAAATTGTATACACTTCTGTAATTTTCCTGTGTTTTTTTGGTAATTAAAAACGAAACGCTTAAAAAATCAGCCATTATTACCAGAATAGGAGGTTATTATCAGTCGCTATCTGGAAACATTTGTAAATATAAAAGACTTAGAAAACATAGAAAGGATGGTACTCTGTCAAAGATAAACAGAGAAACCGTGGGATTTTGAATAAGATCTCAGAATACGACTTAGACACCCCATTTATAAGCCATGCAAATATCGGGCACCTACTACAATAGTTACCACATTATAATAATAATCAAGAATTTTTCCATTCTAATCTTAGACGTCGAATTTTGACAGTCTGTTCATTTCAGTGTTCCTTTCAGAAAATCAAATTCTGGGTAATTAAAATTACAATGTCAAAATGTGCAACAGCACTTGTTGCCAATACGGCTATTGAACAGTGTTGTCTAATTAAAAATGATTGATTCATTTATCAGCTGTTCGTCGATATCGCTTGGTGTTTTATTTCTGTCATCCATCTGCAACCATCTAGTGGGACTTGTAAATAGAGCATGACGATGCCGATGACGACGTACTAAAAGTATGATTCTGTCAACGAAGGCAGCATCGATATCGACGCGACGAATGCAATTTAATTGATTTAATGAACCGTACGCCCAACTCGAATTGAAGTCCTGTCAAACTCAATCATCGAGTTGATATCGAGTTGAATTCTGTTACAATCAATGGTGGAGTGCAATCAGTATCCAGGCAGTCATAGGAAAAGAGCAAATCAATTTAAACTTATTTCTTTTTATTTTTTCTGCTCCCAACTTCAGGCTCAGGATAAATTGAAGCTTTAATCGGAATATTGATAATTAATTACTGAAAAGTTTATCCTTCATCAAGTACGAATATGTTGCAGGTTTCATTTTTCTGCCTTAAATTTCATTCATTTAAAGGTACACAACTTGTGGTCCAAATTGTATGGTCACGAACTTAAGTGGGTGTTTAAGAGGGTAGTTTTTTCCAAATGATTTTACTTTTTATCTACTCGTATAGGAGTAATTGCTCCATTATGTATAAGGTATGTAGTTGAACAACGTGGATTCCTCTGATTGAGGCGCAATTAAGAGCTGTTTCAAGCATATTTTCTATAACATTCTGGCTATTTCTGGAGCTTTTCGACAATTGGGTTCCGAATATTGTCATTAAACTGTCCTTAGCCTTATGGTTGGTTTGTTGGTGTTTAGCCTTTTCTTCGAGTTAATACATCAAGGGCATTTTTTATTGCAGTTGCGTCTATTCAATTTCTTTAAATTTTTTTCTTCCTTCTAGAAATTGTTTTTCTTTTTGTTGTAACATGAGATTTCATACATAGAAATTTGTATACGTACTATAGATCGCTTTAATACATAAAATATATATTCATAATAATCTTATAGTAAATTTCGAAAAACAAACGATAGTACAAATGATGTTATTGTTACTCTTTAGTATGATGTCTCACGTTTTCAGGCGATGCGATGCCTTCATTTTCTATTTGTGAATTTTCCAAGTCTCTTATTAAGTATCTATAGTGTGACAGAATTTTTTGACCTCAAGTGGGCCTTTATATTTCGATAGAAGTTAATGTCATTTTTGATCAACGTATAACCTCCAACTTTGTACTTGTTAGGGTTTTTGTAACGTTTATCGAAATAGGATTTATTTTCATTTTGATTGCGATCTATGCTTTTTCCTTAACAAGCTCAATGTTTCGTGGTTCCTCAACTAAAATATTCCATTCCAGATTTTAAGGAATTTGATCGTAAACCTCAACCTTCTGAGCTGCACCAAAAAATAGTTTGCTAAGGCTAAAACCTGTACCTTTATTTTCCGCACTGTTAAGAGCAAACTCTACTTTTTCCAAATACCTAGTCCACCCACTTGGATCTTGTTCACTTTCTTTTGCGATCATCGGAATATTACCCGGTTTATCCGTTCCACTTGATCATTCGACTGAGGGAAGCTGGTAGCAACTAGATAACAAAATCTAGCAAATCCTTCGGAGGTATAAAAAGTACTTCTATTAGAAGTAGAGGTACTCGAATTGGTTTACTATAAACTGCAAAATATAAATGAAACACTTAAAGGCTTTACCTGTACTCGTGGTTTTTACAGAAAATAATTTGGAATGCAAACATTTGAGACAGCTATCGGTAAACTACCTTGATCCAAAAGTTCCCGGAATGTATTCAGAAAATTGGAAATACAAGTTTATTCATCTAAATCTATATTGTCCCCTTCAGAGTAATCCCAGCCTTGACCCAATCCTCGAAACATTTTTTATATTCGGTTTTCGGCTTGTCCATCAGTGTGATTCCTGCGATTTTTCCATTACTTTCCCCGTAGTGGTTTAGTTTTTAGTTTTATATGCATTTTATTATCTTAATCATTAACCCTTACATACTAACAAAAAATGCTTAAATGCTAGCTTAAAATTACTTAACAATCTTATATTAACTTATTGGTCCCACACAGGCACTCTAAGCTACTCTAAATCTATGTCTTTCGACTATATTTACATTTTACTTAGGAATAATTATTTTCTATATTTAAGGCTAAGAAAAAATTGTTAACAAAAACTTAGCATATGGACTTAATTTTTTATAAAACTTAACATCTAACTTAAAATAAACCTTAGTCTACCTAACCTACATACACAATACACACACACAGATATTATACATTCACAATTATATACATATATTAGTATATACAAAGGTATATACTAATATATGTATATATTTCTTAAATGCTAACCTAAACCTATGCAAGCTGGCCATCGCTATTCACAGAGCAAATAGATTGGTCAGCTCTGCCTCATTAGTGAGGCTGGTCCGTAATTGACGGAAACGACGACGAAGCATCTTCTCCATCATTCAACCACCAGAAATGCTGGTGCTGCCGAACGACATCCCTCTTATCGCGATTCCCCACCGCCCTACTGAACCTGAGACGATCCACACTACCGTGTGCGACGTCTCTGCCGTAATTGAGTCGCCTGTCCCCAGCTTTCCGAGCGACATGGAAGATTAACGGGACCGCTGATCTATCCTGGATCAACCCTATCTGTCCCCGTAGTGGTTTTTTAACACGATTGAACAGAAAGAAGTCACAGGGAGCCAAATCAGGTTAAAATCGGTGGCTGTTGGATGGTATTTGTTGCATTTTTGTCCAAAATTACGAATAATGATGGCACTGTTCGACGGTGCGTCATCATGGTGCAAAATCCAGGAGTTTTCAGCCCACAATTCTGGTCTCTTTCGGCGAATTGCTTCACGCCCAAATACTCGTAATACTCTTTGTTTACTGTCTGGTCTTCCGGCAAAAATTTATGATGCACTACACCGTTGTAATCCATGAACACCGTCAACATTGCCTTCTTTTTTGACTGAAAACGAAGTGGTTTTTTTGGTCTCGGCTCATTTGGTGAACGCCATTCACTTGCCTGATATCTGGATTGCGTGTCGTACTCATAACCCACGTCTCGTCTGCAGTAATGATCCTTTTGATAAATGTGGGATCGGATTCAGCCTCGCAAATCATCTCTTTTGCGACGTTCTCTTGGCACCAACTTTGCTGCTACAAGACGGAAACCCTAATCATTAACCAAAATGTCTTGGACGGATCCATAAGCAATGTTCAAGTCCTCCGCTATCTCTCTGATGGTTAATTTGCGATTATTGACCAACATTTCTTTTACTCGTACTTCATCAATGTTTTCGTCGGTTTTCGATGTCGATGGTCTGCCACTGCGTTCATCACCTTCGATTGTCTCACGACCACTTTTGAACCGCTCGTGCCACTGGTAAACGACCGTTTTCTTTAGAGAATCGTTGCCGAAACACTTTTCCAACATTTCCAACGTTCGCGCACCATTAAATCCGTTTTTTATGCAAAATTTAATACAAGTTCGTTGTTGCAAATTTAAATCCATGTGGCTACGTAACTTTTGCAAGTGTTAAACTATGACGCTAAGATTTAGAGGGAATGTCAACAATAGAGTTATTAACTTAACAAAAAAAACAGAACTCAAATCGGAATAATGGGAGCGCCACACTGTAGGTGAGGCCGGGAACTTTTTGGTCAAGGTGGTATGTATTTAAAGCAACAAATTTTTATTAAATCCTATAATTCTAATAGGAAACAAAACAAAACGAAGTTAATTCATACAATAGGTAAATACGACGGTTGTCTGAAATATTTCCGAACAATGATACAAAACATTTTTTCTCTAATTTTTTTTTTATTTTTCTACATGGTCTCCTTGTAACTCTACAGCGTTCTCCCAGCGATGCTCCCAACACTCTAACCCGTCCAAATAGTACTTGGCGTTTTTCTCTGCAAAATAATTGTTTACGAAGGTGATTGCCTCCTCAATTGACGAAAATCTCTGTCCTCCGAGCGCAGTTTTTAGATGAGGGAACAAAAAGAAGTCGCTTGGGGCTAGATTTGATGAATAAGGCGGGTGGTCGAGCAGTTCAAACCGTAATTCATGGATTTTCGCCATGGCAACCGCTGAGGTATGAGACAGCGCGTTGTCTTGGTGAAACAGGATTTTCTTTTTCTGAAAATGTGGCCATTTTTCCGCAATTTCTGCCTTCAGCTTGGCAAGTAATGATGCGTAGTATGCGCCTGTAATGGTTTTTCCTTTTTGAAGATAATCGATTAAGATAACTCCTTTACTATCCCAAAAAACAGTCGCCATCACTTTCCCAGCCGAAAAAAAAGTTTTTGCTTTTTTTGCAGCCCGCTCGCCCTTTGCAGTCCACTGTTTTGATTGAATTTTTCCGTTTTTGTTTCGGGCGTATAATGGTGTATCCAAGTTTCATCTACAGTAATTAATCGACACCAAAACTCGGATTTATTGCGCCTAAACTGCGCCAACAGAGCGTTGGAAATGTTCATTCGAACACCTTTCTGGTCTTGCGTATCAAACGCGGCAGCCAACTCGCGGACGGCTTTCTCATGCCTAAATCTTGATTTAATTAATAACAAACACGTTCTTTGGACATTCTCATAACCTCTACTATCTCCCTCACTTTAATTCGGCGGTCGTCTAACACCATTTGGTGAACTTTGGTTGCAGTTTTTGGACGTCCCGAACGTTGATCATCTCCCAAGCTCTTACGGCCACGTTTAAATTCAGCTGCCCAAAATTTCACTGTGGTAAATAATGGTGCAGAGTCCCCATACACAGAGTTCAACTCATTTTTGATTAGCGTAGGCCTATTGCCTTTCAAAAACAAGAATTTAGTAACAGCTCGATACTCAATTTTTTCCATTTTCACAAAAAACACTCACATCGACTCACTCAAACGACTGTCAACTAAAAACTGCGCATCCAAAATGACTGAAACTTCGGTAAGTAACTGCCTAAAAACGCACAACTAGCATTCGCTGGCTTTTATTGACGTGTGTCGCTATCTTTACGTTGCGGTTTCAGACAACCCTCGTAAATATGTAAATTTCTCTACACATGTGCTATTATTTTCTTTTGAAAAAATTGGACATTTTTGTTTGGAATTTTTGGTTTGTTAGATTTTTTAAAATCGCCATTTCTCACAGTTTTTGAAGACTTAAAATTTGTCCTATGGGGGCTGAATTTTGTTCAGCTTATCGAATTGCTGTGTTAAAAGCTTGTATTGCAGTCTTATTTTGGGAGCAGCAATCTCAACTTCGGGCCCACATTCATTGGATCTTTCAACTGATTCATTAATGTTTTAATTCGAAATGAATTCACTGCAGGGAATATCATTGAAGATAGTTGATATGGATTCTATAACTGCGTTTTCACTGATAATTTGAGCTCTAACTGTGCTCAAAGGTAGCTCATATTCATATTCCCAACCGCTTTGAGAAGCCATCAACACATTGCAGCATTTTTTGACTGAATCTGCCTGCAATCCATCCCAATCCATAGAAGGCAAATTTCATTTCGGAGATTGAATGCTTTAATTTTTGTTTTAAGGTGTGACCCCTAAAAACGCCAATAGACTTAGTGCAACTTTGTCAAATTTATAACGTTCTGCTCCATTGGCTGAAGGATAGCAGCGCAATTTGCCGGAACACACAAGACAACGATCATGCCGTCATCACTTTTTAACTCGTCATCTTTTGTATGGCAAGGAGCCTTATCCAAAAGTAATAGCGTCTTTGTTGGAAGCCCTTTCGAACTTAGAAAGAGTCTTACCTAAAAGAAACAAAAAACATATGAAAAAAAGACATACCTGTGGCCGGTAAAATTTTATTACCTCAGGCACAAATGTCGAGAGAAACCATTGTTCAAAGAATGCTAACGTCATCCAAGCATTTTTATTTGCCTTGTATACAACGGGCATATGGTCAAAATTTTTAAAAGATCGTGGGTTTACAGATTTGCAGATGACGAATAGCTTAACTTTGTGCAAACCCGAAGCGTTAGTGCGGGCGAGAAACGTGATTTTTTCTTTGCTTGTCTTTCGACCAGGAGCTGACGATTCCTTAAAACCTACAAGGGTTTTGTTGGGCATAAGTCGGTAGAATAACCCGGACTTATCGGCGTTATAAATTTGATGGTGAGTCAAATCGAGCTCTCTAGACTTTTTCCTTAAATTTCATCAAGAAAGGATCTACTCTTTGCCGTTTCTCTTGAAAGTTTTTCTCTACAAATTTTCAACAGGTGAATTCCGTTTCTTTTCTTAAAATTTGTCAACCAACCATTGCTCCGATTAACAAATCTTGGCCTCTCCTTAATTTTTTTCATGCAATGAGCACGCTTTTGTTTTTAGGACCTCGCTATAAATTGGCACATTTAGCTTTCTTTGATTTAGGAAACACTTGCACAAAGCTTTCCATCTTAGGATATTCGCACCCTTTTAATGTAATCTTCTTTCCGGGTCCACATTCTGCATTAGAAACAAACTTTCTTATTGCATCCTTTTTTCGTTTTATTTAGCTTACTGTAGATTTATCATCATTATACTCACAGCATATTGATTTAATTGAAGCTCCTTTATTATTTTTTTCTAAAATTTCACTTTATTTCTAATTGATAGTTTGACAATTTTTTTTGTAATACCAATTTTTCGAAACACACAAACGACTGATCACTAAACAAAATAAATTAAACTAACAACAAAGTCTTGTATTCAATGGATACATTCATACAACTTCATCGTACCATCAGTTAAAGGCACTCAAATGTAGCCCAGACAAAAGGAAAACTCAAAACACCAGAACCAGAGTAAATACAGATATATGAAAACAAATGTTTCAGTTATCGAGTCAAAATTATTTGAAAAGTTGCGATTACTGCATCAACAATGATATAAATTCAGCTGTTGCGAAAATCTAGGTGTTGCGTGAATCGAGAACGTACTGTATATCCCATACGAGTATAAAATGTAAAACATGTATGTAACAGTAGTTGTGACTCTGGGAAAAAATTTTCTACATACTCATAATTCATACAAATAATACGAATAAGTTTTATACTTTAATTTTTACGACTCTTACAAACAATTATTTAAGCAAAATGTTTTATTAATTTTTGCACTATGTTGAAGTATTTTACGCTCCATGAGAAATTGTTGTCGACAACACCCCATGACTGTTAAATAGGAATTAACAAATGACAATCAATCTAAGATGATAGCCAAACGAATTTGGGTATTTATAAATTATATGGGAATATTTTTCTTACAAAACCGATTTATGAAAATGGTATTAAAGGCACGTTAAACATGTGCGCCAAGTTCTACCTTTAGATATGCCAAAAATGTCCTTACTGGGGCATTGCTTTATGTTTTCTATACTAACGGTCTATAAATTTGTTCTTTATTTATTCAGGTAGAAGTGTCACAGTTACGGTCTGTTCTTATACATATATTCGTAGAAAAGTGAGCAATGCAAGCGAGTCAGACATTCCCAGAGGAACGTGAATACTCTGACGTCATCACTCTCACAGCCAGTGTCACATAAATTGGTGCCGTTTGTGCCTAGCACATTTATGTATTTACATTATGACGGAAATAAGCCATCCGCAGATTTTTCTGCGTCTGACTTATTAGAGACGTCACGAAGCATTTGTTTAGAAAGCCATCGCATCTACAGAACTCAACCGGGACATAGGTAATGCATGCAAGGTCGTAAGAAATTCAACATTTAACTTAAATTAGTAAATTAATCGCCAATCCAATTTCCCGCGACCCATGCAAAACTCAGTGAATTTAATTCGTACATAGGTGGTTTATTTCGTATAAAAATCACATTCATATACGAGTAGTCTACATACGGAGATTAACTTAAATATTATTTTTTTATTACAAAAAAAAAAAAAATCCTTTTAGATGAAAAAACAAAGAGTGATTAGAACTTGGAATAAGTTAGTTTAATATGAACCATTAAATATTGAAATTCACGTAAACAAATAAAGTCTTCCTCAACTAAGGCCAATTTCCAAAAAATTCTAATGCGGGATCGGTGCCGTGAATGAGGTTTGAAGAAGTGAAATAAGGCCAAATATGGCTATCCTGAGTTCGATGTAGTTTTGAATAAAATGATATTTCTTTTTTATAAGAGTTAATAATTTTGATTACCTGATACTTATGTCTGTATCTATATTCTGTCTCAGAAAATCTAATTTATACCATGTTTAGCAAAAATCAAATAAAACAATAAGTATAATCAACTGTTTTTTATTTGCAATTAGTTAAAATGTCCAGTTCTACAGCTAAACAATCAAACAAATAGTGCTTGGAATAAGTGAATTTTAATGTAAGTTACACCATTTAGCAATAAATTCGTGTGTTATTTTGAACAATGTAAAACAAATTGGACACAGAATTGGATTGTTGTCTTTCATGTACTTCTCCGAAATTTGTGTAAAACAATCTAAACATAGTTTAAAGTGGTTACATGGTTGAAGAAGAATAGTACGTTCATTTGTGCTGCAAATAACGCAAAGGATTCTCGTTTCAGCTGCATTCCAAAGATCGTGATCAGCAGGATCTTGGTCTGCTTCTTCTTCACTCTCGCGACAATATGTTAAATTTGCTGATTTTTCGTCGAGAAGGTTGTTATGATCATTTGTCATTTGATTTAAGAAATCATTAATAGAAATAAGTTTTTTGTCTAGTTTCTTCAAACTTGCCTCAATTTGTAGACTTCTTTATCGGAAAAGGAGTAAACGCTAGTTACGTCAAAGTTGAAGAGGGCTTCGATCTTTCCTCCGATCATTCTCCAGTTATCCTCTCACTGTGCGAATCCTTGGTTAAGAAACAAAGACCACCCAGATTAACTAACAGCAAAACTCACTGGGAATATTTCCGAATAGACGTTGTAGACAATACTATCAACTTGAAAAAGAAGTTGAACGTTTTGTTGAAGTCATACAGCGGCCTGGAAGAACACTCCCCGCGAATCGAACAAAGTTCCCAAAGTCGGCATAAGATACCCACCGGAAATCAAAGAAATGATAAGGAAGAAACGAAGAGCGCAGAAAAAGTGGCATGAAACCCGGGCACCACAAGATAAAACGTCCTTCAATAGGCTCTGCAACTTGTTGAGAAAATCGATTAAGGACTTCAATGATCAAGGTATTAGTAACTACCTTGAAAGACTGACAGCGACAAAGGATACCAACTACTCCATATGGAGAGCCGTTAAAAGTGTTCGAAAGCCCCAAATACACGTGGCGCCAATAAGAAGAAACCAGGATGACTGGGCGAAAGAAGATAAGGAAAAAGCTAACGTTTTCGCCGACCATCTTGCAGAAACGTTTAAACCATTCGACGGGGAAGTGCTTCCAGAGAATGTCAATACGCTGGACGTGACGACAAACTTTCCAGTAGAAAAGGCTGCACTTAGGGAACTTAGACAAGATATAGACACGCTTAAGCCCAATAAAGCCCCGGGATATGACTTAATAACGGGAGAGATACTCAAAGCGTTGCCGAAAAAAGGTTTGCTAAAGCTGCTCTATCTTATAAATGCCAGCATTAGACTAGAGTATGTACCGCACCAGTGGAAAGTAGCCGAAGTTATATTGGTTCCGAAAACCGGGTAAACCGCTGAGTGAAGTCAAGTCATATAGACCAATATCGCTTCTCCCGATTACATCGAAGGTCTTCGAGCGAATCCTTCTTAATCGTCTTAAACCAATTACCGACACAAATTCCCTCCTGCCTGATCATCAATTTGGCTTTAGAAGCCAACACTCTACAGTTGACCAAGTGCATCGAATAACCGATGTAATTGAACGAGCAATCGAGTGTAAGTTAGTCTGTTCAAGCGCATTTCTTGACGTTTCGCAAGCCTTTGATAAGGTATGGCACGAAGGCCTAAAATATAAACTTCGACAAACCCTACCCCAGCAATTGTCTTGTATTTTAGGTTCAAACTTCAACTTGCCCTTACACGGATTAACAATTGGACAAAGACTTGGCGAATCGCGCTTAATGAAAACAAGTCTGTCCACGTGAACTTCACTCTCAAGAAAATTGAGAGTCCACCGGTATTTATCAACGCAGTACGAATTCCTTACGCGAACGAGGGCAAATATCTCGGTATGACACTCGACGCTAAACTAAAATGGAGAGCGCACGTCAAGAAAAAACGTGAAGAGCTTGAAATCAAATATTGGGATATTTACTGGCTTATTGGAAAGTATTCCAAGCTTAGCTTAGAGAACAAACTGCTGTTATACAAGCAAGTGCTAAAACCGATCTGGACATATGGTGTACAACTTTGGGGTTGTACTAAAAATATTGGGTCTATAACTTAATTCGTGCGGTTTGTTAAGAGATGGCGTAACTTGTGTTATTCCATTGGAACATACGTTGGAAAGCTACCGTCATTGTACGTCATTTCAGTATATATCATTCATTTGAAGCGTAAACAACAATAATTTTTTTTCACTCAAATATGTCGAACTTTGTGCCTGAAAAAATCCTTTTGCGGGGAGTTCTTCTTCATTACTTTAATATGAAGAAAACTGCTGCCGAAAATCATCGTATTTTGGTGGAAGTTTATGGTGAACATGCGCTAGCTGAGCGAACGTGCCAAAAGTGGTTTGCACGATTTAAAAGTGGTGATTTTGGCTTGGAAGACGATGAACGTCCTGGGCAGCCAAAAAAGTTTAGAGATCACGAACTGGAAGCATTACTCTATGAAGATTGTTGCCAAACACAAGAAGAGCTCACAGAATCTTTGGGTGTCACTCAAGCAGCCATTCCAAAACGTTTAAAAGCTGCTGGATATATTCAAAAGCAAGGAAATTGGGTTCCACATGAACTCAAGCCGAGAGACGTCGAAAGGCGGTTTTGCACGTCCGAAATGCTGCTGGAACGCCACAAAAGGAAGTAATTTTTGCATCGGATTGTTACTGGTGATAAAAAATGGATCCATTACGACAACCCCAAGCGCAAAAATCATATGTGAAACCCGGCCAACCAGCCAAATCAACGGCAAAGCCGAATATCCATGGCGCGAAGGTAATGCTCTGTATTTGGTGGGATCAGATGGGTGTGCTGTATTATAAGCTGCTAAAACCGCCCGGAATATGCGACCAGACACGAGGCAATAATTTTCCATCATGACAACGCTCGACCCCACATTGCTATTCTGGTTAAGAACTATTTGGAAAACAGTGGATGGGAAGTCTTACCCCACCCGCCTTATAGCCCAGACCTTGCCCCTTCTGACTACCATTTGTTCCGGTCGATGCAGAACGCCCTCACTGAAATACGGTTCACATCAGAGCAGAATATCAAAAATTGGCTTGATTCATTCTTGGCTGCCAAGCCGGCGCAGTTCTTTTGGGATGGGATCCACAAATTGCGAGAAAGATGGGAAAAAGTCATAGCTTCAGATGGGCAATACTTTGAATAATACTATTGCACATGGTTTTCTTAAATAAACGTTCAAAATTTTGAAAAAAAAACCGCACGAATTAAGTTATATACCCAATAGTAACATTAATATATTACAGACATTCCAAAACAAAGTTTTTCGAGGTATTGTTAATGCGCCATGGTACATTAGAAACGATGATATCCACAGAGACTTAGGAGTCGAAAACGTTCAGAACGAAAATAAAATTTTTGCGCGAAAACATATTAATCGATTACAAGGTCATACGAATAGAATATTTCTGTTCAAAATAATATTTCTGTTCAACATGAAAATAATAAGTAAAAATTCACAAATTCTCCAAAATGAGAAGTTCAACTTTTAAAATATTAAATACGTACATATATGAATGTAAGTAGGTACATCTAAGCATACATGAAAATCGAAAAATGTCAATGCACAATAGGAATAAAACATTTACTACATATTGATTTAATATTTTCTTACATGTTCATCATGAGCAAAGTGCACGATCAATAGCTGCTTATAGCCGCAAGATGGAACAATACTGAAAGTGCCATGCAATAAATACTCGCGATTTGCTGTCTCTGGCAGCTTTTGGATGGCAGTTGCAATTGTTGGGGAAAGGAAGATTGAGTAACAAAAATGATCCTCAATAACTGTGCACCTATAGGAGGCGTCACTATTTTGGTATTGTGACATACGAAAATCGTCCATAACATTTCTTTTTTGAAATAAATTCAACACTTCTCTTACAGTAACGGGAGCTTTGGGGAAAGATTTGTTCCTGATGTTTATAAGCTGCCTTATTATTCTTCCAAATTGAACACTTGAAGCGCTTTCAATGTCTTTTGCACAGACTTCATCAAACACTTCCCGAATTCCGCTTCTTTTTAATGAAGTATTTGCACATTCTTCCTTTATTTCACTAATAATTTTCATTCTCATTCTAATGTTTTCTGCACTTCAATGATTATGTGCAACACTTGTTTTTGGAATTCGAGCCAAGTTTTGATTACTCAAATCAATCACAGCACTAGCACTACATGCGTTATTATAGCATGTGTATCGCTTAGAAATTTTCGAGCTATATTTAAACTTATACAAATGTTTCATTTCTGGAATATAAAGAAGAACACTTCCTTTTCTAAAACCCTCACAAAACTCGAACGGGAGTACTAAATCGCATGCACAACTCTCCATTTCGCAACGTTGCTAAATCAGCCGATTATCACCAACTACGAGGGTCAATAAGTCCGTGACTTTTGGATTAAAACACAGATTTTTTGATAAAAAAATAATTTTATTTTTCAACGTAGTTTCCCTTGAGCTCTATACACTTTGTCCAACGCTTCTCCAATTTTTTTATCCCTTCCAAAAAATATGATTTGTCGAGGTCCTCAAAATAGGCCTTTGTTTGCGAGATGACTTCATCATTGGAGTCAAATCTTTTTCCACCAAGCCATTTCTTCAGGTTTGGGAACAAGAAGTAGTCGCTCGGAGCCAAATCTGGAGAATAGGGTGGATGAGGGAGCAATTCATAGCCCAATTCATGGATTTTTGCCATGGCAACTGCACATGTGTGCACCCTTGCATTGTCTTGGTGGAAAAGAACTTTTTTCTTGGCCAAATGAGGTCGTTTTTTTTTCAAATCGTCATTGAATCGGTCCAATAAGTTGGCATAATATTCCCCATTGATTGTTCTTCCCTTTTGAAGGTAGTCAATGTGGATTATCCCGCGTGCATCCCAGAAAACAGTCGCCATAACTTTATTGGCTGACAACCCACCTTGGCCTTCTTTGGCGTCGATTCACCCTTAGAAACCCACTGTTTTGACTGTTGTTTGTTCTCTGGTGTGTTGTGATGGATGTATGTTTCGTCCACGGTTACAAAACGGCGCAAAAACTCCTCCATATTGCGATTAAACAACGCCAAACCTTCCTGTGAAGTTGTTACACGATTGCGTTTGTGGTCGACTGTGAGCAAACGCGGCACCCATCT
This sequence comes from Volucella zonaria, assembly GCA_963966105.1. Lineage (NCBI taxonomy): Eukaryota > Metazoa > Arthropoda > Insecta > Diptera > Syrphidae > Volucella > Volucella zonaria. The sequence continues at coordinate 98,215,550 of OZ014532.1, read as the reverse complement.
TGCGGAAAGCTTTCTCATGCCCAAGTGATCATTCAAAATTGAAACCACTGAGCCATACGAGATCCCTACGGCTTCCACAATCTCTCGCACTTTCAATCTTCGGTCGGCCAACACCATATCGTGAATTTTTTCGATTGTTTCGGGTGTAGAGACCTCAACTGGGCGTCCAGGACGTTTGGCATCTTCAGTGCTTGTACGGCCACAACGAAATTCAGTAAACCACTTTTTTACCATTGAAATCGATGGTGCAGAGTCCCCATAGTATTTATCAAGCTTAGCCTTGGTCTCGGTAATGGTTTTTTTTCGCAAGAAATAATGCTTAATAAGCACACGAAATTCACTTTTTTCCATTTTCTCCTCAAATTAGTGAGTAGTCTGATAAAAATAGCTGTCAAACACAAACTAACTGACGCAGCAAGTTTAAATTTTGACAGGAGTCAACTGACAGATGCCTGTTGACAGGAGCAGTGTTGCTGTTTCAGTAAAGAGGTCAGAAATTCAAAAAGTCACGGACCCGCCCTCGTATCTTTCCAATAACTATTTTTTGTTACTATGTTGTTAATTATATTGAACGTTTTCCTATGACATGTTTTCCTTTGATACGTTCTGAAGGCGGTATAATTCTTTTTTTAATACCATTCCTTATCTTTTTATATGAATTTAAACCATCCTGATAAAATCAGGACCGTTCTCAATGCAATGTGTGGGTCAAATCAGGGAATTAAGGTTTGCCACTTAAATGTCGAAAGCATTCGAGCTAAGTATACGATCTTGTATCAAACGTTCTGTACCCCTAAAATTGATGTGTTAATGGTCTCTGAATCATGGCTTAACAGTCATATTCTAACTAATATGGTTGATTTCCCCAATTTCAAATTGTTTAGAAGTGACCGTGTAGATAGGGCAGGTGGGGGTGTGTTTATATATGCCAAAACTTCATTGAAGCCTAAATGTGTGTATACGTCTTTTAGGTCTGTGATTCAATTTTGTTGTATAGAAGTTAGTACTTTGAATGAGAAAATGCTCGTGGTTGCTGTGTACTCGCCTCCTAAATATTTTTTTAGAAGAAAACCTTGAAAAACTTGAAGAAAATTTACTAAAATTACAAAGCAATTATACCAAAGTTCTGGTGAATGGTGACTTCAATGTTAATATACTTAAGTGCAATAATACAACTAGTCTATTTCTATTTTTCTCTGATAAGATTGGGTTATCTCCAATTAATTCTCCATACCCTAAGTGTTTTAAATCTCTACATAACCCCTCACTACTTGACATGTTTTTAACTAACAATACTTCAAATGTTCTATGTTTCGATCAAATAGGTATGACTAGTGAATTTATTCATGATTTAATTTTTTGTTTATTTAAATTCTCTGTAGACCGATCCAACTGTGATACGCTTTTCAACTTTAGATCTTTTAAAGACATTCATTTTACTGGACTTACACATGCCCTTTACAATTTAAATTGGCATGACATATATTTTACACCCAATGTTGACGAAAAGGTTGAAATTTTTAACAAGCTAATCAATTTCTTATATGACAATTTCGTGCCTGTTATAAATAAACGTATTAATTCTCGTCCGTGGTATTGTAGAGCAATTCAATATAAAATTACTGAACGAGAGCGTCTTTATAAAAAATTCAAACGTTATCCGAAGCTTGAAGATAGGCTTGAATATACTTCCTTAAGAAATGAAATTCGCAATGCCAAGAACTCTTATTTTATATCGAACCTAACTTGGGTTCTAAGCAATTGTGGAAAAATCTGAAAAACTTAGGTGTAGTATCTGATAGTAATTTGTCGGTGTGTTCGTTATCTCCTAATGAAGTCAGTGAGTTTTTCTCTCCGGATGTTCCTGAACCCCCTGCAGATAATTGTAACTATGATTTGACTACTGATGAGTCGTCTTCGAATTTTCGTTTTCGATGTATTGATGAAGTTGATGTATTTAATGCCATTAACTCAGTTAAATCAAATGCCATTGGACCTGATGATATCTCCCCCCGGTTTTTAAAGCTTATACTCCCTCACATTATTTGTTATATTCACAATATTTTTAATTTCTGTATCTATAGCTCTCAATTTCCGCTAATATGGAAAAGAGCAAATATCGTTCCTATTCCTAAAAAGTCAAATTCCCAGTGCTCTGCTGACTTCAGACCTATTAGTATTTTGTGTTCTCTGTCAAAACCCCTTGAAAAGATACTATCTTCTCAGATGCAAAGTTTTCTGCATGAAAATATTTTACTCTCCAAATGGCAATCTGGTTTTCGGAGTCAGCATAGCTGCGAATCTGCTGTCCTAAAGGTTTCCTCTGACATTAGATCTGCTTTAGATAGAAATGATATTTGTGTCGCAGTCCTACTAGATTTCTCTAAAGCCTTTGACTGCATTGACCACTCTCTCCTTCTTTCGAAAATGAAAAACAAATTTAATTTTTCGAATTCTTCCCTTCAATTGTGTAGGGAATATCTGCGAAATAGAGTACAGACCGTCGTCACTGAACTAGGTCACTCTAATCCTAAAGCTGTCCGAGCGGGGGTTCCCCAAGGCTCTGTACTAGGACCTCCGTTATTCTGTCTTTTCATCAATGATATTCCAAGAATTGTTGAAAACTGCTAAATACACATGTATGCCGACGACGTAATTATATACCTTTCGCGTCCTATTGGCTTAATGGAAGATGGTATTGCCAGGATGAACGAAGAACTTAATAGCATTTCAAATTGGTCTAAGGACAATAAATTGAAGCTAAACCCTATTAAAACAGTATCTATTGTATTTTCACTTCACGAATTTCGTCTTAATGATTTGTCACCTATAGTTCTTGATGGCAACCCCATCAATGCCATCAGTTCTGTAAAATATCTTGGGTTTCATTTTAACTCCTCTCTTACATGCTGCGATAGAGTTAAAGATTCTCTACGGAAAGTTTATTGCGGACTCCGCAGATTGCGATATTCAGCGTACTATCTGAGTCCCATTGTCAAAAAAAGATTGATCAAAACACTAATAATGCCCCACCTTTTGTTTAATTGTTCTGTGTATCCGTACTAAGATTCTGTTTGTAGACATAGGCTTAATGTTGCATTTAATGACTGTGATCGTTTTATTAATAGTATTCCTTGGTCGAGCAGTGTGTCCTACTTGTCATCGTCTATATTTTAACTTTCGGAATATCTTTTTTTTTTTTTATAATCGGCGCGCGCTCAAGGGGTTTTGTATACCCTTAAAATGTTTGCACACAGCGCGGGCGAAGTAAGGTTAGGGAGGAAAGAAAGAGAAATACCGATGTACGTTGGTTTTAAATGTTTGCAAGCTATAATGACTAGGAAATAGGGATGTCGGCAGGGCATTCCATAAGCGAGTTGTACGGCTTAGGAAAGAATCACGATATTTTAGAGTACGTCCGAAAATGGGCTTGAGGGTATACTGATGAGCATTCATAGCGAGACGGGTGTTACGGTTGAAAGTTTGAATGAGCGGAATGCTACTGGCGGTTTCAATGGAGCACTGATGGTGGAAATAGCGATAAAACAAAGTGAGATAGGAGCCATTACGTCGGTGTTCGAGGGTGTCAATTGATTGACTGATATTAGTATCAACAATGAGTTTTATCGCACGGTTTTGAATCCTATTTAGCAGGTGCAGAGATGTTTTAGGAGCACCTGACCAGATGTTGGCATTGAACTCCAATTTAGGGCGGTTGAATGCCTTATATATTGTGGCCAAATCAGAGGGGGTAAAATATTTCTTACATCGCTTGAGGAAACCTAGACATTTCGCAGCATTTTTGGCGACATCGAATATATGGTCATTCCAACGTAAGTTGTCACTGACACACATACCGAGAATGGAAAGTTTATCGGTTTCGACGATGCAAGTGCCATTCATGGATAATGGCTGGGTATTTGAATTTCCCTTTAATGACAGCAGACAGCATTGTGTTTTGGAACCATTAAATTCCACTCTGTATATAGTTCCACAATTGGTTATGCTGTTAATATCAGAGTTTAATGAGCTTACCATACGCTGCTGTTCCCGTTCTACAGCCGAAGAGCAGTTACGTGAGTCCGGGAACGAATACGAAAAGCAGAGAGTGCTGTCACAGCAAAGGAATATATTAGATTAGAAGTGGCAGACAATAGATCATTGATAAAAATTGGAAAGAGTGTCGGAGACAGAACGGAACCCTGGGGCGCACCAGCATTTATTTTGTGAATATCAGACTTGAAACCGTCCAAGACAACTTGAATTGAAAGTTCCGAAAGGTAATTTCTAATCCATTGAAGAAGAAAGTCATCGGTCCCAAAAGCACACATTTTCGACAAAAGAGCCTGATGCCAAAATCTGTCAAATGCCTTAGAAATATCAAGTGCAACCATCTTGCTTTCGCCAGATTGATGTACGCTTTGGTTCCACTTTTCGGTGAGACATGCCATCAAATCACCAGCAGACCTGTTGCTACGAAAACCATACTGCCGGTCATTAAGAAGTTTTCGTATTTCGAGATATTTTATGAGCTGACGGTTTATCAGCGTTTCCATGACCTTGGAAAGAAGGGACGTAAGTGCAATGGGTCTGTAGGAGGATAGAGAAGAAGATTCGCCTTTTTTAGGGACGGGCTGGACAAATGCTGTTTTCCATCTGCTCGGAAAGAGTCCTAAAGAGTAGGACTGATGAAAAAGCTTACGCAGTGGTTTTGCCAGCGTGGAAGGACACCTCTTCAGAAGAAGGGGAGATATACCATCTGGACCAGCGGATTTATGTATGTTGAGATCTTTAAGTACTCTTGCTACTACACGAGTGCGAAAGTGGATTCGTCCCATTGTAGATTCGACGCACTCAAGTATAGGCGGGGACAAAGCACAATCTGGGAGTGTTGAGCTAGCCGCAAAGTGTGCAGCAAGCAGATTGGCCTTGTCCAAAGTGCTGACAGCTGGAATGTCATTGTAAATGAGCGTTGGGATGGAGGATGAGGCAGAATTTCTAATGTTTCTGACGAATGACCAAAAACTTTTACTGCCTTTGGGACATTGCAGTATTTTGTGCCTCAGTTTTTGGTCGTATAGAAATTTCACACTCTTGAGAAAGGCGTTGCAGTCATTTCTTCCTCGTTGGAACTTTTTTCGGTTTTCCTCCGTCGGGTTGGTCTTGTAGGACCGAAAAAACAGTTCTCTAACCCTGACAGCCTCTTTACAGCTCGAGTCGTACCATGCCTTTTCTTTTGGTTTGATACTCTTCATCCGATGAGGGATAAAACATCGCATTCCAAAGAGAATTGTTTCTGTGATCATGTCAGCAGCGGCATCCACGTCGTTATCGAGGAAACATAACGACCAGTTAAAATTCTTAAAAAAGCTGTTAAGGCCGCTCCAGTTGGCTATCTCGTATTGCCATACGGTTCTTTTAGGGATCTTTTCTCTAACTGTGTGGTGGGTGTACGGGAATTTAGCTGATATGACACAATGGTCCGACGAGCCTAGAGGGGAGAGCATGTCAACGCAGTGTACTTGTCAGGGTGAGAAGTTAAAAACAAGTCCAGGCTATTGGCGGTATGACTATCAACGTCTGGTATTCGTGTGGGCTCATTTATAAGATGGGTTAAGTTATTTTCCGCAGCGAAGATCTCAACACACCGTCCTTCGGGTGTTGTCTGTCCAGAATGTCGAAGCGATTTCAGTATGAGGATACAGGGATACAATTCTTTGAATGGAATCAGACAGCGCATCAAACTCGTGGAATGTCAAGTTGCTGTCCAGTTTGGGGCTTCTGTAAATAAAGCAGTAGTGGATAATTTGCTTACGGAGATGGAATTTTAACCACATGAAATTGAATTCCGGATTGGAATAGGGACTACATTGTGGTGGAGTTTGGTAAGCTACATCACTACGCACGTAAATGGCGAGACCGCGGTGAGAGAAGAATAATGGCACTAGTTCGTAGCCAGGTAGCTTCAGATCAGAATGATCTAAGAGATGTGGACGGGGATCTACCTGTGTTTCACTAAGTGCCAAAACAGCTGGTCTGTATTTGCAGACGTGGAGGTGCTATGCCCTTACAACAATATGAAACAGTGCACCAACAAAATGTTCACTCACAACCCGCTATCCATCAGTTGTTACATACACTCAGTCACTGCCCGTACCGTATGATAAATACTCGTACAGTAACGGCAGTGGCCGAGTGCAAGCAGCAGTACAACGACCTTAAAACTCTTCAAAGTTATTAATACTAAATCTCCATGTTATCTCTTTGAAATGATAAGATTTGCCCAATCTAGTAGAGGTAAAAAAATAATAATTCCCTCTTTCACACATTGTATTGGTGAACGATCCTTTCTTGTATCTGCAATTCGTGCCTGGAACAATCTACCGCATGGATTGTAGATAATCAATTCTTATACCGCCTTTCAGGAAAAACTGTTCATATTTTTATCAACTTAATTAATACGATCTGATCTGTTATTGTTGTTTTCACTCTACAAATTATGAACTGTAAAGAAAGTATATAAAGTTGTCAAAATTTAAATTCCATACTTCCAGAAGATGAATTGTCTTGTAGTATTGTATTGCTAATTTAATAATAAATAAATAAAAAAATAAAATAACTTTGAGATTTTCAGTATGAACGCAGCCTTTACGAAGAAAAATTGGTATGGCGGACGAAGCCTGATTTAATATAAAGAAACGTTATGAACTTTGGCAGTTTTGCTTCAACTGTTCTTCGAGTAACACGTGTTTTTGTGATTTCTGAATTTTTGATGTAATTTTTGACCACCGGTATGTAAGAGACTTGTGAATAAAATAAAAGAGTTTTTTTTTTATTGTGAAATAATATCATTTATGTTTATTTTAAAGATATGGTTAGAAACTACAAGAGAAAGACAAATAGGAGTGCAATCGCCGAAGGAAAGGGGACCTGGGCTGTTCGTTTTCGATTTTCGAGGTTAATTCAAGAACTTCCATATCAGGAAGTTAATAACAGGTTACCAATCAGTCCTACTAAGATCGTTTTCCCAAAACATTGTACCAAAATGCGAAAAGTTTTCGTACCTCTGTCGTTAGCCTCTAAGAATGACAATACCGCACATGAGCTTGAATGTTGCGAAAATGTGGCAGTATTTTGTGGCAGAAAAATGCCGCCTTAACTCGTGGGTACCTAAAACACGATAGTTGTTCGTCCAGCTTTAATAAACGGATTGCAATGTTTTACGTTATTAGAGAGTTATAAAATTGAATAGAAGGACGCTGAAATCTACACATTAATCAGGCTGGAACCAGCTAGTTATGCCGTGCTCAAAGAATGTCTTCGGAAAATCTAATCTGAAAAGCAGTAGACGCTCAAGTTTCATGTTCGAAAAAGAGGCCGATAGCAAAATCGTCCTACCACTTAGATGCAAAAACATCAGGAAGCTCCTGGTCTTCCTAGCTAGGTAAAGCACAACAGAGCTGTCTGAACAATGGTCCCTAGGTTCGCAAATTTAGTTATATATTGTAAGAGAAACCTGTAACATCGGATGTAATTATAATTCAACGGTAAAAAAAAAAACGAATCCTATTAAAATTGCATAAAAGTGGAAAATCAACAAAACAAAACCAAAAAAGTGACACTTTCTCCCACTTGCCCTTACACTTCCAATTATTTTGTAAGAAGAATTGGATTAGCTTATACTCGAACCGTAAGTTGGGACAACTTTAAGCACTTGTGACTCAATGCATACTTAGCATGTTTACACACCCAATGTTGTGGAACGCGTTCCATTAGAAAATCGTAATGTCTTTAGCCGATAACAGGGTACGTTTTATGCTCCAAGCTAATTTTTTGACTGTCATTTGGGTTTGGCCAGCTCATATCGTATACAGCTGTCGATAACAATTTATTATGAAATATCCAACATCACAACGGCGCTCAATTATGAATACGTAAGGAAAGCCTCATGATGAATAAAAATGTGAAATAATTGTAATAATTTAAAGGACGAAAACAAATTCTTGTAATTCAAGTAAGCACAATACACAGCATGCCGTAAGTTTGAGGCCGCGCTCTAATATCGAAATAAACTGTTGAGTAGAATAATAATCAACTTAAATGAACGGGGAATACACGGAGTGGTCAGGTTTTGGAATACAGATACTCGTATTTGGGGATCCGATCCATTGGTTCATGTTACGAAAAGAAATCCAATGGGAGGGGGGTCTATCTTCAACATACAGTGATTTACAGGGCGTTTATAAAAGTTCCTTCAAAGAAGTAAGTACCAACAATTATTTAGTTACAACTTCCAGTGTGTTAAACAGAGAACAGGTTTTCATAAAACAGTTTATCTATGTCTTCACCACACATGTAGTCAAATCCTTCACCACACAGCGAATGAGCAGCATTTATAATACGGCCAAATTCGATTTCTTTAGGTCGAACATAATTACTTTCATGAACCACGTCCGGAGGTTTAAGATTATTTATAGCAGACGATACAGTTTTTATACAGTTGAACATTGAAAAAGACGGATGCAAGCCCGTGAAGTGAAATCTAATATTGTCGCCCTCCAGAAAGACACTAGCGCCACATCCAACATTGGTTCTGCAGCTGTCCGTTTAGACCCGATTACATTCCTCTCCTGGCTCAAATTCTGGCCGACACCAGTCCCGGGCATAGGGAAAGTCGATTTCATATTTTTTCCACTATAGGAGCTCTGGTGTCATTGCATCGGAAGGCATGTCCATGAAACCAGAGTCGTATAACAGCCGACGCGCAAGTTCATCAAGGCTCCAGTGCGTGTTGTCCCAAAGACCACTCCTTTTTAAATGGAAGATGGCTTTGATTGTGCAGAACATGATATGAACATCAAGGGAGGGGATTCATTAATGCATCTAGAGCGGAGTCAGGAGTGCTGGGGAAAACCCCCATGCATACGAGATAAACCGCTCTTTGGAGTCTGGTAAAAGCAGCAACCACGTATTTCCGCGAAAGCTTATTCCACCAGACAACCGATGCATAGGATATAATTTGCCTTATCATAACCGTGTAGATACAAAGGACTCTTCTCGGTGACAGGCCCCATGTCTTGCTCCATCTCTCAACTGCACTGCCAGATGATTTCAACTTAACATGTTTATTCCATAGAAATTTGTTATCCAGGATGATACTCGAATACTTAGCTTCTTTGGAGAATTGGATGGTAAGGCCTTTAAGCACTAGATGAGTTATACCAGGCAGCTTCCTTCTTCTCGTAAAGGGAACAACCTCAGTTAGGATTGACTGAAAGCCCATTACTAATGCACCAGTCATCGATCACATCTAGGGCTGAATGTACGCGTATGCTTGTATATAGGCGTTGGAACTATTGAGCGCCTTGGGCAGTGAGACATAACGCCGCCTTGTGGGCAACCCCTGTTTACACCCGCCACCCAATATTAGCCGTAGCCAGCATTGCCTTTATCCACAAAACTTGTGATTCGTCCACACCGTGTTGTCTGGTCGAGTTATGCATGCCGTCAAAAGTTGGGTTGTCGAAAGGGCCCTCAACGTCGATGAAAATGCCCAAGGCGTATTCCTTCTTGTCGATTGCGACTTCAATTCTGCCTACCAGATTTAAAGCGCACTCTTGCAAGATCTTCTGCGTTGGTAGGCGTATTGCATCGCCGACAGAGGACGCATTCGCAAGGCGGTTTTCCGCACATGGATCTCGACCATTCTCCCAATGCTTTTCAGCATGAAGGAAGTCAGTCTTATAGGTCTGAAACTCTTGGCGAGCGAGTAAACCTCCATTCCGATTTTCGGTATAAAGTATAAAGTTCATCAGGGATTCGGTATGTATGCCAGTGACTTGTACCACCATACTACTGATGAGTAGGTGATGATGGGTCGTAGCATCGTTGTGTATATCCAATGAGTGACGTTTGGGGTTAATCCCCAAGTCTTACCATAATCTGAAAAAGTTTTTCGGGATACCGAAATCAAGAAATCCCTCGATAACACCGATGTAGGAGTAACACCGTTTTTCTTGAATGTAGAATATTAAAAAAAAGATATTCCGATAATTGGAATGCTCCCCATCATTGCATCAGTGTTTTTTTTTATTTTTAAAGTACTTGAATTTCTGATACCGATTTTCTTTCGAATACAGAGAAACACTGCTTCATTATTGACGGTACCGGTTTTATTTCTATCCCATGATACTCCATCTCTAGATCATTCATTTACAATCACGGACATTGTGTTCCGAGCTCAAAGATTTCAATCATCTACTTGGCTTGCTTATACAAACTTTAGATAACGTTCCTTTGCTTACTGCTTTTTCCTTCGCTGTTTTGTTTACTGTCGCAGGCATATGTTCTAGACTTGAGTTCTAATGCGCACTATAGGAAGCCTATGAAATTTTAATCTAGCCGATATTGGCCCTCGAATTCATATCATAACAGTTGATGTAGTGAATGTAACATCTTTAACTTGTCTAATCCTGCCCACATATCTCGCGTATCTCAGTTATGTTATTTTAGCTAGTTTTCAGAAAGCATGCTCTCAAACCGTTTGTGAATCCTTGCAACAGGAATGTTTCCTCATTGTATAGTTGCAATTATCACACAATTCCAAACGGTCAGAAACTTTTTGCACCCTTATACTACTAAGTAGCCACCGTATGGACTGGTGATAGGAACCTCATAAGGATATTTGAGCACTGATCATCGGGGTTCATCCACTCTCTTTTCATCTCTATTCCAATACTTTGACGAAGGCGCCAAAAAACTTGTAGACCTGAGCTCTGAATATGTTAAAGTAAGTGTGCGCTGTCCTGACAATACGCGTTGCTATTGATTCCACCGAAGAAACTCTTCCCTCGAATGCGCTATTTCTGAGGATCTACTGCCAGACTTGTCGCCCAGTCATGTAAACAAGAAATGTCCCATTTATTTACGGCAGTAAGTTGGTGTCGTTGGATTTAACTTTTAAAATTTTCAAATTTTCTTTCAAACCAAAGTAAATTTTATTCGAACGTTCCAATGTAGTGAGGTAAGGACGCAGACCAATTACTTATCATTTTTAAATAAACCTTTTTTCGTCGGATATTTGGTACTCTATGTAAGAGGGTAAATGGAGATGAAGATATGCTGGGGAGCACTGTATCTTACAGCAGAATGAGGATGTGGTCCAAAAGACCCGAAAACAATTCCTCGAAATCGGAAAACATTGCTCCAGGCAAGGATGAAACTGGAGTTTCGATAACATAATCAATTAATCGAAGTTATCAGCGTGTATGAAAATATGTACGAGTATTTAAGTATATACTTGGATTGGGTTATATTTAAGATGTACCTATTTGTCAAAGGATAATTAATTAAAAATTCTCTGACATTAATAAGATTGGGTGGCTGAACTCCACAATTTTCAGTTAGTCGTAGAATGTCGTAAATCGTTAAGTGAATGCCTGTGTTTACTTAGCATGCAATTATAGCCAATTCCTCTTCGAACTATAATTTGACATCCTTTTATGCATGATATGTGAATACTAACAATCTGAAGTCTGCGGATAGTTCTTTGCTATTAGGAATTTGTAATCGCGCTAAAAGATCCTAATATCTTCCACCAAAACCAACATCGCATTTTCCTTTTGTTTTTTTTTTGTCGGAACAGAGCACCCAGACAAAGCACTAGTCCATTGTACTCCTTATAAGTTCCTTTAAATGAAATTTATCAGTCTTTTGAAGAAAGACGAGTAAGTGCTTCTATGACAAAGCACCTACAGTACCAGCACCCACCCATTATGTCAACGACGAGTACCTGCAGCATGAAGCGGGTGTAAGCCGGACAATCACAGGGATAGTGCTCCGCGGTGTAGTCATAACTTGCACAGCAAGCATCGCAGGACGTTGTATCACTAATACCTAGAACATTTAAATGCTTCGAAAAAGTGTAGTGGCCCGTCATAACGCCGCTATTGAAAACAAATGAAAATCCTTATGGTGTTGTCAATGCAATTTGCAAAACACTGGATGTGCAGGTCACTGAAAACGACATTGAAGAATTTTCTACCTTCACTGATAGGAAAAAGAGAACTTCAACATCTCTCTGTTTGACTGGCCTTTGAAAAATTGTTTAGTGCAATATATGTATATTAGACAACATTAGTGACAAAAAATCAACATACTTAAATAGATGAATCAAATGAAAATGAAATTATTAAATTGTATCATAAAAACTTGGAAAACCGAAAGGAAATGAATGATTTATAAAAGAAATTAACGGATTTTCTTGTTTCTTTTTAAATATACCACAAAAAGTTCCCGCAATTTATTCAGAAAATTAAAAATACAAGTTTATTCATCTAAATCTATATTGTCCCCTTCAGGGTAATCCCCATCGACGGCAACACACTTATGCCAGCGCTTGATCGAATCCTCGAAACGTTTTTTATATTCGCTTTTCGGTATGTCCATCGGTGTCTCCTGCGATTTTTCCATTACTTCCTCTCGGCTGCTGAAACGCGTTCCCCGTAGTGGTTTTTTAACTCGATTGAACAGAAAGAAGTCACAGGGGGCCAAAACAGGTGAATTCGGTGGCTGTTGGATGGTATTTGTTGCATTTTTCGTCAAAAAATTACGAATAATGATGGCACTATGCGATGGTGCATTATCATGGTGCAAAATCCACATGTTTTCTGCCCACAATTCTGGTCTCTTTCGGTGAATTGCTTCACGCAAACGTCTCATAACGGCCAAATACTCGTAATAATTCTAATCCATGAAAACCGTGAGCATTGCCTTCTTTTTTGACTGAAAACGACGTGGTTTTTTTGGTCTCGGCTCATTTGGTGAACGCCATTCACTTGCCTGATGTCTGGATTGCGTGTCGTACTCATAAACTCACGTTTCGTCTCCAGTAATGATCCTTTTGATGAATGTGGGATCGGATTCAGCCTCGCAAATCATCTCTTTTGCGATGTCAACACGGTCTCCTTTTTGCATGAAGTTGAGGTCTTTTGGCACCAACTTTGCTGCTGCACGACGGAAACCCAAATCATTAATCAAAATGTCTTGGACGGATCCATAGGCAATGTTCAAGTCCTCCGCTATCTCTCTGATGGTTAATTTGCGGTTATTGACCGGTTTTCGTCGGTTTTCGATGTCGATGGTCTGCCACTGCGTTCATCATCTTCGATTGACTCACGACCACTTATGAACCGCTCGTACCACTGGTAAATGACCGTTTTCTTTATAGAATCGTTGCCGAAACATTTTTCCAACGTTCACGCACCATTAAATCCGTTTTTTACGCAAAATTTAATACAAGTTGTTGCAACTTTAAATCCATTTCTAAAATTATAAAAAAATCAGCAACACACATAGAGATACGAGTAGATGTACTCTTGGCTACGTACGAGTAATTTTTGTAAATGTCAAGCTGTGATGATAAGATTTAGAGAAAATGTCAACAACAGATTTACCAACTTAACAAAAAAAAACAGAGCTTAAATCGGAACAACGGGAGCGCCACACGGTGATGTTCCCTGGGAACTTTTTGATCAAGCTTGTATAGTATGTATGTTTTGTGTGGCCTACATCTATACAGGGTGAGTTTTTTAACTTGAGACATCCAAATTACTCGAAAAATACGCGATATCGCGAAAAATGTTTCAGACAAAAGTCACAAGGTTCTGAAGGGGACATAAGATGGTCACCACGAGTTTGACCTTGAGCCCCATTTTCAAGGTCAAACGAAGGCCACTTTTGATTTTTCAAATGATAATTCCTGATTGTCATTGCTCAGTCGTATTGCTCGTACGCTTGTCATTTGTTTTTACATACTGCGTTTAGCATAACCCAGAAGCAACGACGTGGACGTAGCAGTATGCTGCAGTGCCCATTGACAAAAGGAAACCCGGTTGCGAAAATCCTCACTAGAAAGTTCTTGATGCATTGAAACATGATAAGGATATAATATCTTACAGACAGTCGTTTGAGAAACTCCTGATTCACGACTTATTTGGCGAGTGCTAATCTGTGGATCGTATGCAATGGCAGCTAACACCGCTTTTTCATTGTCCTCAACAGCCACCCTATCTGACCGATTCCTTTTCTTTGGTTGCACACTTCCTTCACCAGTGAATTGTTGGGTGATCCGATAAAAGGAAGCGCGTGATCGTATCTGGTCTGGGAAACGTTTGGCGTAAAGAGCAACAGCACCATCGATGTTTCCTCCACTTTCTCCATAAATCAATATCATTTCAATTTTCTCTTGAATTGAAATAGCCTGCATTATTAATCTGGAAAACGTAGCTAATAATAATCAGTTCCTCAAAACAAATATCGAACTTCTAAATGAAGTACAGTTCCGTTCAAGTAGAAAAAAAGCCAGAGTGCATATCATACACTCTCAGATAGGCTTAGGACAATTTGTCTCTATCTGAAATTTCTTTGAGTTTTAACTTCACTCGAGGCAATAATGACTTCCTCAAAACAAATCTCGACCTTCTAACACCCTAACAACGTTGGAAACCGATTAATGATTTAGGCGTGCCAGTGCAGTGGTATCTAGCACTGAATGAATAAGACCTTTGAGACAAAGTCCATCCATTGAGGAATACTACTGAGCAATGAAAATCAGGAATTATCATTTGAAAAATCAAAAGTGACCTTCGTTTGAGCTTGAAAATGGGTCTCATGGTCAAACTCGTGGTCACCATATTATGTCCGCTTCACAACCTTGTGACTTTTGTCTGAAACATTTTTCGCGATATCGCGTATTTTTCGAGTAATTTGGATGTCTCAAGTTAAAAAACTCACCCTGTATATAGTGCAAGTGCTTTTTAAAGTAAAGATTAGGTAATTTCATTTGTGTATCCAGTGACTTTTTAATTTCTTGTCCAGAAGTCTCATATGTCTTTAAAGTAGAAACAATTTTTGATGCGGTTCGCATTACAGATTTATACAAGCTGCAGTTTGCTGCAACCATCAACCAAGACGTCAGATACGAGGGTTGCCTGAAAAGTTTACGACCGAGCAATGATACAAGACATTTTTTCTCAAATTTTTTTTTATTTTTCTACGTAATTTCCTTGTAACCGTACACTCTTCTCCCAGCGATGCTCCCATCTTTCTAACCCGTCCAAATAGTACTTGGCGTTTTCCTCTGCAAAATAATTGTTCACGAAGGTGATTGCCTCCTCATTTGACGAAAATGTCTGTCCTCCGAGCTCAGTTTTGAAATGAGGGAACAAAAAGAAGCCGGTTGGGGCTAGATCTGGTGAATAAGGCGGATGATCAAGCAGTTCAAACCGTAATTCATGGATTTTTGCTGAGGTGTAAGACGGCGCGTTGTATTGGTGACACAGGATTTTGTTTTTCTGCAAATGTGGCCATTTGTCAGCAATTTCTGCCTTCAGCTTGGCAGGTAATGATGCGTAGTATGCTCCTGTAATGGATTTTCCTTTTTAAAGATAATCGATTAAGATAACTCCTTTACTATCCCAAAAAACAGTCGCCATCACTTTCCCAGCCGAAAAAACAGTTTTTGCTTTTTTTGGAGCCGGCTCGCCCTTTGCAGTCCACTGTTCTGACTGAATCTTTGTTTCGGACGTATAATGGTGTATCCAAGTTTCATCTACAGTAATTAATCGGCGCCAAAACTCGGATTTATTGCGCCTAAACTGCGCCAACAGAGCGTTGGAAATGTTCATTCGAACACCCAAACGCGGCAGCCAACGCGCGGACAGCTTTCTCATGCCTAAATCTTGATCTAATATGTAACAAACACGTTCTTTGGACATCTTCATAACCTCAACTATCTCTCTCACTTTAATTCGGCGGTCGTCTAACACCATTTGGTGAACTTTAGCAATGTTATCGTCAGTGGTTGCAGTTTTTGGACGTCCCGAACGTTCATCATCTGCCAAGCTCTTACGGCCACGTTTAAATTCAGCTGCCCAACATTTCACTGTGGTAAATGATGGTGTAGAGTCCCATACACAGAGTCCAACTCATTTTTGATTTGCGTAGGCGTATTGCTTTACAAAAACAAGAATTGAATAACAACTCGATACTCAATTTTCTCCATTTTCACAAAAAACACTCACATCGACTCACTCAAACGACTGTCAACTAAAAACTGCGCGTCGAAAATGACTGAAACTTCGGTAAGTAACTGCCAAAAGGTGCACAACTAGCATTCACTAGCTTTTATTGACGAGTGCTGCTGTCTTTACGAAACTTTTCAGACAACTGAAAAGCTGATCAGGAATGCATTTAAAAGCTGATGCAAAAGCTTTTCTCAGCGTTGTCGGGTGTTATCAAATAAAAGAAAAAAAAAAAAAGTTAAAAAACGACAAAATTAAATTCAACTTAAATCCCGCTAGATAGGTCACAGGTGCATGGCCCGGATAACACCTTGGTTCGGCGCTGGAGATGAGAGAAAGAAGAAGGAATGAAGGGATGGGATAATATTGGGCTATTACCTCTAAGTTTCGAAAGACCAGCGATGAGGGTCTGGCCCTGCTTAAGTCTCTGAGCCACGGCAAGGTATAGAGTATTGAAAAGTAAAAGACAATTACACTTCTAGCTTCATAATTCCTTCTATAAAGATATGAGTTTTCTTCACTTTATTTATTTTATTTATTAAGGAATTTTTTATATATTATTAAATTTTTATTTATTTGCAACACATCTTCTTCATATATGTATATGTATATATATATATTAATGTATATATTTTACGTTAGTTAATTTATATCCTTTTATTATTACAATACAATACAATTGTATCTACAAAACATATTTATTTGTTGTTTTTTTTTTTTTTTTGTCTTAACAATGGATTGAATATTTGACTATACGATTTTTGTGATTATTACAATTGAATATATGAATTATTATTTATAGCACTTCTAGCATAATCTGTTGTTATTTCTCAATTTCTTCTTTAACGCAGTTTATTAAATAGTAAATATTTTATTTTTTCAGCACTAAAAACAATTTTAAATTTATAAAAAAAAAGACTATTTTAACTTGAAAGTAATATTGTTCAAAAAAAAAATATGTAAACAAATGTAAAATCGTTTTAAAAATGTTTATTTACTACAAGAAATTTAAGAGTTTTGATTTACTTAATTTTTAGTGCCAAAAAGGATTTATTCATTTATTTTCTGAATTATTGAGTTTGCTATAAATTTATATATTATACCATATGTATACTTTTTGTTTTGTGTACGATTGTAAGTATTGAAAATATTTGGTATTAATTGTTTTTTTTTTTCATTTGTTTGAAATTTTTGAATTTTGAACTTAGCATTTGCATTTAGTAGTTTTGGATATTAATTTTTGTACCATTCAAAAAAAATTCTCGTGTACTTAAAATAATTTTAAGAGGGAAGAAAAAAAGTTTAGCAAAATATATTTTCATATTTTTTCTGGATTTTATAAAAATAACTATAAAGATAGATTTTTATTCCATGTATTTTGTTATAAAATATTTTTAGAGTATACCATATATTTAAATTGTTTCTTTCATTAAAATAGTGTTAGTTATACATTAATCTGTTTTATGAAAATAACATTATGTTAGAAGAATTTTTTTTTTTTTCTAAATTTCTCTAAGTTCAGTAACAGTTATTTTTTTTTAAATATATTTATATAAATTTATATGTTTTTTTTTTTTGTTGTTTTAAGTGAATTCATAGTAATAAATAACTTTATGGATTTGTCTTTTATAGTGCTCAACACGTATGTTATAGATAGAAATAAATAGCAAAGGAACATGTCAGGAAGACTAAATAACTAAAATTTTGTTAACTTTAAATTTAAATTTAAATTAATTATTTTATACAATGGAAAGTATATACATACATGTGCATGTATTATATAAAGAGGCCTTAAAAAAAAAATAAAACGAAGTCTTTATTTTTATGTTGATTGTGTACGTGCTTATTTTTTTAAATTGGAAAAAATAAACATAATTACCCTGTTTTAGTACACTTTTTTCTTTAATTAGTTTAATTCGTGGTATGGTTTGTTTATTATTTCGTTTGGGATTTTAATTTCATTTAGCTATGATTTTGAAATAAAAATTTATCATTTCGTTATTTTTATAAATTTTGTATTACTATTTTCACATTTACTAAATTCTGTTATTCATTTAATTTGTAGTTTTTGTATAATTCTGTATTATTTTGTTGACGGATAAGTTGGTTTTTGTTTTGTTTAAAATTTTAATTTGTTTAACTATTCTCAAGCACAATAAATAGCATTCATTTTATAGACAGCTTTATATTTTTTTTTTATAAATATGCATACGTTTAAAATTTTCTATAAATTTATATATATGATTTTTGTTTTTAATTATTAGATATATGTATATATATTTTGTTATGTTATATTTAAAACTTTATTTTACAACGGAGATATATTTGCTAAAAAGTCTTCTTTGCATAAGATTATTGATAATTTATTACAATACTAAATTAATGCAAATAAAATTGTAAATACAATATAAACAAATGTTTATTAAGAAATTAAGCTCTAAGCCACGGGATCGTTAACAAAGCAAGTGTAAGAAATAATAAAAAGCAGAGATGTAAGGATAACTACTATCTTGTAAAAAGGATAGTCATGAAATACAAGAAAAAGAGTTTTTTTTTTTGCAAACTATCAACAGCTTTGTCTTAAAAATTAAGTAGGCGTAAGCACGAATAAGAAAAAAATATTTTATCAACTATTTTTCTTTTGATTTAATTTATGAATCAAACTATATATATGGATTGGTGTTGGAAAATGCCTCCAATAATGTGATTTGTGAAGATTTTCACTTAATTAGTAAAAGAAATTCAAGTGACTACTATCGAAATAAATATGAATTTCTTCTAAGAATAATCGCTATATTAAAATAATATAGCATTACTTGAGACTCTGGTAATATCATCGCATTATAGAAAATATCAATGGAGTTCTGGGTTAAGAAGATGAAATCCAAATACCTTTCGAAGTCTTCAAAGAAGAGTTAAAACTTCATCAGCCAGATCCATATGACGTATCTTGATATCATATTGAAGCCACTTTCACTATGGGACTGATGAGAATTCAAGATCTCGACACCAGCACAGAGATAAACACTTTATCGAGACCTTGGGGGAAAATTTTCGCTCATATTCACAGTGCATCAGGGGTCAGCGTTTATTCCGTCTTTCTCTATAAAAACCGACATGATACAAATTGAACACAATGCCTTAAAAAATTACAAGTAGCAGTAATGTGTCATTATATGCAGAACAAGATGCCGTAGATTTCCGCCTGGATAAGTCTATCTATCATTAAGTATCTGTAAATCAGTATTTATAAATGCATTATATATTGATACCTACAACAGTACATTCTTGATGGAGTTTGAATGAGCAAGCTGATAATTTAGTAGCAGCTTTTGCATGACTGGTATTAGAAATAACTATCTAGATTTTGTAAAGAACTTTCCGCATAGAAATTCCCGCAGATTGTATTTCTTTAGTCGTATTACAAAAATCGGGAATGGTGATTTTCAGATCATGGCCGGACATAATGAATGAATTTGAATTTATAATCACGGTAGATATGTCTGCCATCGGCACAAAAATTACTTAATAACCCCGCAAAAGAGCAGTAGTCTTCTAGTACTCTGGGAGAAAAGCTATTCAAGTCTAAGATTGGAATGTTGTACAAGGCATGGAAAAGTTATTCAATTGGATTAAGCAATAAACTAAAATTGCCCTACTCCAGGTCAATAATACAGGGTCTTCCAATAGGGACTCCATAAATTTGACAATTGATAGCGGCCATATGTAGAAGCTACATGTGTCAAGTTGACTAACATTTGCTCAGTCTGTTTTGCCAAATCACCATGGATGGATATAGCGTTCAATAAAACGTTCGCGCGCTTCATCCATTTTACGGTCGCCATAATTGTCCTACCGAGAGGCTGCAAATCCACTGGTTCAGTAAACGATAAACCAACACCGGTACGTAGACGAAACGCAAGACCTGCCGAAAACATCGCAGCTGTCCGTGAGAGTGTGCAGGAGAATCAGAGACAGTCGATTTCGCGTCGCTCACAAGAACTTGGCCTTTCGAAAACCACAACTTGGCGAATTTTGCGTTGTGACTTGGGCCTTCACCCATACAAAATTCAACTGACCCAAGAGCTGAAGGTGAATGAACATAGACAACGACGTATGTTCTCCGAATGGGCTCTGGAGCAGTTGGAAACTGACCCTAATTTTAATCGGAAAATCATCTTCAGCGATAAGGCCCATTTCTGGATGAATGGGAACGTCAACAAATAAAATTGTCGAATTTGGGACGATACCAATCCACATGAAATCCAAGAGCGTCCTATTTGGGCAGGCCATCACTGGTCGATGATTACCAACTTCTTTTGGCCTGAATTGTATGATATGGGCACCAACATGTGGTTTCAACAGGACGGTACTACGTGCCACACAGCTGACGCCACATTAGAAATTCTGCATGAGCGATTCGAGAGCATGGTCATCTCACGTGGAGGTGATGTGAACTGGCCAACGAGATCGTGCGATTTAACCCCATTAGACTTTTTCTTGTGGGGTTTTCTGAAGTGGCAGCTCTATGCGAATAAGCCGCAAACCACAGCGGCCCTCAAAACCAACATAACCCATGCCATCGGACAAATTCAGCCTGATTTATGCACCAGAGTCATGGAAAATTGGACATTTCGGATGCGCGCCACCGAGAGAGGCTGCAGCGGACATTTGAACATACATAATGGAATCGACAGGCCTTTCAAATGAGTAAAAAATTTCGATGATATCTCACACACGATTTGTTTTATTTAAATTTAAATATAGGAAGCGCTTAATGAAAGACGCTTTATAATAGAGTACAGCGTCACTATCGCTAGCTCCTGGTGATTTGGGAAATCGACAAATAACTGCCTCAAAAAGGGTAAGTTAATTTGTGTCCAAACCGAACGAAACATTGCGGAAACAAAGAAACACTTCCGAAAACATCTATTTTGATATGGATGCTAATGAAAAATTCCTGCAACATTCTTGAAATTTTTCTTAGTTTCCAATATGCGCCGAAAAACTCTTTTCATTTCAGAAATTAAGCAATTAAGAAGGAATGCAAACATTTGAATATTTAGTTATTTTCAATCGTCTGAAAGAAGATCTAATTCATTGCCTTCACTTCGATACTTAAACTAAAAGGAGGCAATCATCATTAATTTTTTTTAATTAAGGAGTGGGCACTAATTTGACAGCTATCATAGGTATGGAATCTTTTCAAATTCCGTTGGAGTCATTTATTGTTAAATGAATTTAAATGTTGGTATCATTCAAAGTTGTGCCTGAAGTTACACTTAACTATCTCAGTTATCAATAAGGAACCTGGAGATTTCAAATGAGCCACATAAATATTCAGTTCGTCCCGGACAAAGCGTGTGTTGTGAAGACCACCATTAACACGTTTGAAAATAATTTTGAGCAAGTTGACATAATAAAAACGGTAACCCAAAAATATTTCGTTCGGTCTGGACGCACCTTAACAATATGCTCTTCTAAAACCTTCTTAATCCTTTCAAACCTTTCTTTCTTGAAGTTTTGTTTTCATTGGGTAAGGGGTTTTTTCTCATTATTTTGTTTTTCGTCCTATTCCTGTTTCGAAGTGCAGAAGTGTACGTGCTATACACTGCGCGTCATTAGGTTAGCACACCCCCCATCAGCTTAATATAATTGCTCTTGTTATTGTTGTTGTTACATTCAGCAACTTTTTTGTATTCTATTTTTCTCATCTTCGTATGAACTCTCATGACTCAGCAACAAAGATCACTGCAAGTGTTGGCGCTAAAGCGAGCTTATCTAAAGGGACTAAAATTGAAGAAAAAAACTCCACTGGACATGACTCGAAAGGAAATGCGCTTAAATTTTGCACGAACGCACATGACATGGAACTCTGATTGGCGCGACGTTGTCTTCTCGGATGAAAAGAAATTTAATTTGGAAGGTCCAGGCAGATACAATTACTACTTTGATCTTCGCAAGGAGGAACAGCAGTTGGATCGCCTTCATAGTCGAGTGGGGGGTGTACTATGGTACGTGCTAGTTATAGTTTTTGGCAGCAAATATGAATGCAAGTACTTACAAAAACGTACTTGAAACTGTATTTCACCCCATTTTAACAATTTTTTTTTTGTAATTTGCGATGGCGATGCGTGTTGAAACGACAATGCTTCGATCCATACTACCCGGGTCGTTAAGTCATAGATTCAGGTCCAAAATTTCAGCTTAATGCAGTGGCCGCCTTACTCACCCGACATCTATGTAATAGAACACGTTTTGCGGTGGCTGGTTCATAAAGTTTACGAGTATGGCAAACAATATTCCAACAAAACGAAAGTAATTGATGGCATCAAGTGAGCTTGGTCAGCCATTTCTCTAAATTATATTGGAAAATTTTACGATTTGCTTCCCAATCGAATGTATGAGGTCGTTCTCTAAAAATTAGGTTCAACTCATTATTAAATTTATTGAAAACTGTTTAAATTTGTAAATCTCGTTTAGAAATAAGTTCATGGATTAAAAGTTTAACAAAAATGAAAGAAAGTGGAATGTGCTAACCTGATGAACAAAGTTGAATTGTTATTGAAATATAATAAAAATGCGGAAACAATATTTTCATTTTATGTAACTGCGAATTAAATCGGCCACAAATAACAATAATTTTAAAATTTTAGTTCTTTTAGTTTGGCTGGAATTGAACCGATACCACTTACGTGAGGGCATGTGCTAACCTCATGACGCGCAGTGTATGTAAAAAAGGTATTTTTAAAGCTATAAAATGCTGGCCCTTACAATACACGTATCCCTATACATGTGCGAGACCTCTACAGTTTTACACTATCGAGTCTGACAACTCTGCGACTGCGACTCTATGGACAGCGTTCATAGTTTGCGACATTATTCAAGAATTATTCCGTTACAAAAAGAGGACAGAAAGTCTCTGGAAAAATTGGGACCGTATGATCCAAACAAGGCATCGGTCAGTGTTGATATTTTATCAACGTATACTATAACAATTTCTTAAATATGTGACCGAGCGCTTCCAGGAACAAATTACGGACACATATGACTTAAAGTAGTTTTGAATAGGGATGCATTTCCAATAAGCTAGAAGAAAATATAATTTTCCCATTATATCGTACAATAGATGCCAGCGATCCTAACTATTAAAAACGAATATCGTTTCTGAGCTCCTTTATGAAAACCTTCACAGGGTTAATCTAAGTTCACTTATATGAATGGATAACCCAGCGAACTGCAGGCTGATTGATGTAGCTGTAATGGCAAAAAAGTAATAACACATTTGTGGCTATAACTTGATGGCAATGCCATAGGTATACCATTAAAGATACTTACGGTGACTGAGGTGTTAAATGGAATGGAAATATAAATCTAATTTCTATCAAGAAAGGGAATCTCCTAAGCACGGCACTGCTATTGATCCTCCTAGACGACCTCGTCGATTTTTTTTTAGATTATAGCAACTAAAACATATTCAACAAATCATTGATTACATGGTTTGCAAAAAGTGATTAGTTATTGATTGACAAATGGAGATTAGTTAGTAAAGAAATATGACCGAAACAATAAGGTAACTCGGAACGTCATGAAGTAGCAGATGCCTCTAAGTCGTATGGTTCCATCTACTGCCAACATAAACAATTAAAGTTTAAAATAAAATAAAAAACATGATAAGAAAAAATTAAGAAAAATGATAATGACAGGAAACGTAAAGAAAATTCTAACGCTATTATCTAAGAAGGTTCAAAGCTTATATAATTATTATACAAAAATATTCAACCAACATTTCCCTCGATACGTCTGCTTATCTACGAAGACAAGATATATTCAGATATAAAATCTGTCATAAGACTCTCATCGCTAAGAGACTTAAATACTTCGAATAATATGCCAATTTTTGACCTATGGTCAGATAGCGCAATAGCAAACCTTAAAAGACAATAATGTGAATAGTTTGCATCTTCTAGAAAAAAACAGAGACCTTGGAAACATCTTCCAAAGACCTTGAAGACCTGAAAGATAAAAGCCTACCTCGAGAAAAAGGAAAGTCAATTTATAAACTACGGATAGGATAAGGAATTTATCTTTGGTACTAGGCCACGACTTTAGTACAGTTTTTTATGCATGAAAAAGCTATAACAGATCTATCAAATTGGTGACGTCGAACGCTTATTAATCAGAAGAAATTAAAGGTGCACAGAGGTGAGCGCATATTAATGAACCACTTTCGAAATACAGGTAAAATAATAGAATATGAGTCCTGATTTAAACGCGGTGGTAAAGACCAAAACACAAGCCTCTGAACGGTACAATAGGTTAAATAGGGGATGATGGATATGTCATCCCACCAAAACTGGCCCATCGCGAGAATCGTACAATAAATACAGCAAAAATTGTCAATAAAGTGCGCATGTTGGGTTGGGTTACAAATCCCTATTTAATCGGGAATTAATAGGGAATTAGCAGAGGCCTTTCACAACTCATAAGCAGTCGAAACGCGGACAAAGGAGCTACAATTTTTAAGATTGCTGCACAGCGAAGAAAAAACTGGCGAGAGATCGAATTGTCCCAGATGATGATTGAAAATTACCAACGGGGAAAACGAAGAATTCGCTCGCTGTACCGGCAGATTTGACAGAAGCCAAAATTAGTGAAGCAGCAAAAGGAATGAATTGGGGGCTTGCAGTTGAAACGGATTACATACCCTCTGAAGTATGGCAAACAATCGGAAATAATGTTGTTCAATAAAATGATGAGAAGAGATTGAATACCGTGCCACGTAGGCGAGGTGGGATTTTCTCCCGCAATGTATAAGAGCAAGGACTATACTAGAAATTGGAACAACTACCAATCGGCGAGACTAATGTCGCATACTATGAAAATCTACCAGAGAGTTATAGACAGTTGGCAACGTAATGTTTTTAAACTCCATGACAGTCAATGCAGTTTTATGACGTGATGCAAAGTTTACAGATAATGATGGCGAAGCTTCGAAGGATCTGCATATACTCTTTGTCAACTTAGAAAAGCGTTTGACAGAATTTCCAAAGGTCTTATTTGGATGGGGTTAAATATACCCGAGACGTATTATATATACACGATGATGCTAAAAGAAAATTTAAATCTGCAGCGGGAATAACCAGATTTTTCAAAATAAAAGTTGAAATACACTATACAAAATTCCTTGCTCTTTAATGTCTACTGATGCAGCACCTAACGAATCTGGAAAATCACAATAGCTTCTTTTCGCCGATGATAGCGCTATTATACACAGCAACCCATAATATTTGATAAAGGCGTTGTAGTAGTTTCTCAGTACCCGCAAATCTAACTCCAAACACTTAATGCAAATACCTTAAATACTTAGGCTAGGTCCATAACCACCAAGGAAAAAGTGATGGGATATATTTTCTATATTTTCTGACAGATAAAAAGCCACTTAAACTTACAAGTTTTGTTACATGCGACAGTCCTTCATCCAGTACTGAACGAGAAATGTAGAGAAAAATGAGAACGACAGAAATAAAAATGTTACGAATGTGAGGAGTTGTAGTAAAACGTGATCTTATAAGAAGTACGCGCAATTGCGGAACTCTCCACATTAGGAAACCGATAGTGGGACAAACTATGACTGTGAATACGGTCAAGCAGGAAGAGGAGCCTCAGGGAATTGAACGATAAAGCAAATACCGAAATTGATGTCGTTTTTTATATTGATAATTGCTGTGGGCAGCAGAAAAATAAGTTCATGATAGCCTTGTATACTTACGCTGTCCAGGTTCTGCCTAACCTCAGGAGTATCTCCTATAAATTCTTCATCAAAGGTCATTCATAAAATGAGGGGGATTCTGCTCATTTAGTAATAGAGCGAAAATCAGCCCCAATTTATATTCCAGAGCAATTCATAATCATAATTCGAACTGCTAAGAAGACGGGAACTCCATATAAGGTTCATGAAATGGATCATACATCTTTTTACGATAGCAAGAACTTATCTGAAGACATAGGATCAAATTGCTCCATGAATGATACGAAATAGAAGATTAGAATTGGAGATATTAAAATATTATGATAAAACATCTTATTCTGATGATACTTTCAGTAAAATTTCAATAAGCAAAAATACAAGATCAATGGAACCAATTATTAATCTACATAGTATTGATGCCATTCGAAAATTCCAATTTAGGAATTTCGTCCAAAAAGAAGGAAGACCTGCTTAACCTATTTCAAAAAAAAATCAAATTCCATTTTTCTACAAAGTCTTTTACGAATCCCCCAAATGTAGCCAAAAGATTTGATTATTTTGAATTAATCAAAATGTAAAACATACTTAATTTCAAAACGTCTTAAGTCGAAATTAAGTTTCCTAAATACCATGTTTTCTGCTAAATTTCGCATACCATCTGATAGCAAAAAAAAAACTCTTTATTTTTTTATATATACAACTCTTGAGTTTTGTTTTTTTGTTAACAACAAAAATAATTTTTTAATGTTTCCAAAAACTTTAAATGGCTCTCCTGAAAATCGACGAATTTTGACTTGTGCCGTTCTACCAGAAAAGCGACGATATAACATTTTTTTACATTATTAAAATATATTTTAAGTTACGAAAAACCTAGTGTTGTTTCGAAAAATGCCTTCAAAATGGCTGCATACGATTCGCTAGTCCGAACAGGGTATGAATTTTGGTCGGTCGGATTATCGAGGCTCTGCTGTATTAACTAATATTGCTATATTCAATGATAGTCGTCAAGATCCAGTCGGGGTTCGAAGAACAGCCGGAAGGATAAATAATTGGATCACTCAAATGAAAAAAAAAAAAAAAAACATCAGCAACCGCTTCGCCTAATTATTGAAGTGACAATTTTAAAAAAAATTTAGCCCACCTCACAAGTGGCGTAGTAGCAATGAAGTAGAAGATACATCTATATGATCTCTTTTGAGGTAATCAGACTGATTTTAAAAATTTTGAAAACGATAAGCAATAGCGAACTGGTAACTTACTCTACCCTTGTTTGATCTTGGCTGATGCACTTCTACAGGGCAACATAGAGCTAGTACTGGATGCATAATCAACCTTACAAGCAACCAACATGATAATGTGATCTGAAAAGCTTTCAAACCTAGTGTTCTTCTGTTACACTTGACTAAGATTTAGCTAATAAAAGATCGGGCCAAAAAATTAAGAGAAAAAGGTAGTTCGATGCGTATAAGTGAATATCAAAGCGAAAAGTCCGATTTTAATAAAAATGTCAATTAAGAAGGTTTAAGATGATGCACATATTTAAATTTAATAAGAAGTCGTTATAATAAATTTATTTTTCTTAAATTTAACTTAAAAATATAAGTGATCCCATTTTCATAATTAATCTTTTTAATTGAGTATACACAATTGTTTTGCAAATGCAAATTAAACGTTTTTTTTAAAAAAGGAAAAAGAGAAAAATGAATAAACATTTTGTTAAAAAGAAAAAAAAAACATTTAAAATACGAGTGTAATGCTATTTTTAAATATATGATGCATAGACAACCTCTACCTACTGACATACAATAAACTACTTTTGATTTGTTTTTGGTTTGTTTTTTTGTTTACAATTTTTTTTTTTTTACTGTTTACTCTTACATTTTATATTGTATATTTCCCTCTATCATGTATGTATATTATGTATGAAAAACAATGTGTATATAGGGTAAGACTTGACTAAGTATTTACGTAAGTTAACACAAGCATCCATCCAATTTTGTTTAGAAAAATTTTTTGGATCCAATAAAAATGTCTTCTTTTTTGATAAAGTTGTTGTTGTTTTTTTTTTTACTTTTTTTGAATAGTACACTAAATTTCTACACAGATATACGAATATGTATGCACTTGTTGCTTTTCGATTGGAACTGCCTATACTATATGTATTTTATTTTTTTTTTTTTCAACTTGTAATAGATTTTGTTGTTTTTTTCTATCTTGTTTCTGATTTAAGAACTTTTTGGCGAGCGATCTACAATGTTTAGCTGTTAATTGGTTTACTTTTGAATATTTCTTCCTTTTTTTTGAGATTTATTTATTATTATTCTGTTTTTTGTTGTTTTTTTTTTTTTTTTGAAGCAGCAAGAATTTCTATTGTTGGTAAAAACTACAAGTTTTGAGTTGGTATTTGACATTTTGTCTTAAAAAAAACAAAAAAACATTTTTATTTTTGTTAAGTTTAGGAATAGAGAAGCTTTTTTTTCTTTTGTTCTGGTTAATTAGATTTGAAAAAAATTGATGTTTGGCTTTGATTAGAAGAATTTTCTTAAATTTCTTTTGTAGTGGTTAGTTGTGTTCCTTCTTCGGTCCAGTCGAGGCTTGGCATTCCTTAAAAGAGTACTCAGTACAAAGATGTTTTTATTATTTAATATAATTTTATTTTATTCTTTTAATCTTATTTATTTTTTTTTTTATATAAGTCTTGGCTTCTATCCCTAACATATGTAAATGTATGTAATGACTTATTTCGTGTAAGAAACAATGTCGTTAAATTTGTTTATAAATTATGTCCACTAAATGGTTTAGTTGTGTTTTTTTTTGTTTTGTTTTATTGGTTTTTTGTTTGTCGTCGTTTTTTTTTTTTATTTTATTGAATTGGTTTTTATTTCGGATGGACTCTTGAGTGATCCATCTGGATTTTTGTGTCATTAGGTTCGATGCCTAATAACAATCGTCGAGGTTTTCTTATGAAGCAATTTTTATCGTGTCCTTATATTATAATGAATACAATATAAATTCTGGTCCTCTGTTTTCGATAGCAATTTTCCAAAAAAATGTTAAATTTTCACGTTCCCTAAATAAATATTGTTGCCGACATCTGAAATGTTTTTTTTTTGTATATATTCTCCAAGGGCTAAGTTGCAATTCATCTTGCATTCTTATCTATTGGTAAGTGGATAGGATACAAGTTGAATTGGAACAGAGAACAGTGGAAAATATTGCCCATGCTGTGGTGTCATTTATGATTTCTTTCTACCTCGACGATTGCAAAGTTTGCACTAGTTTCGTTTAGTCAGGATCATCACAAATTCTAAAAAGAGAAAAAAAAAATAATGAATACCTTTTTAATTTAAATTTAAAGTAGTAAAAAATGTTGTAATTGCAGAAATAAATGAACCTTAGAAGGAAAACGGTAGGCGGATATATTCTATTGAGTGAATCAACGGTGGCGTCAAAAGTAAGAATGCCAGATTTCTTAGATGAGTTTTTTCAACTTACAGAAGTGCGTCATTTAAGAAAAGGTGTTGGTTGAAGTACTCAAGGGTCAATGGCAGCTAACACATCCTCGAAGAGAGACACTACACGCTCCAGAAAATCGGGTCCCTTTGGCCTAAAGAGTCCCAGAAGGGTCTGACCTTCTAGGCTGGTGGTATTGTGTGATCATGCTAAGACTCTACTGTGGCGAGGTAAAAGGGATAAATATGAGCAACTTACGTGCAACAAAATACTGAACGGAAGCTCAACACTACTATAAGGAAGGTATCAGCGCTATCCAGGAAATGTACTGGGAAAGGTCGGATAAAATGACGATGAATAACTGTGACAGACAGAACAGTGAGTGTATGGATCAGGACTAAATTCGACAACATTAACCCGATACGTGCTCATGTTCCACAAATAGATGCTACTTAATAATGTTTTTACGAGGTCCTCGAAAAAAACCATTCGAGCATTGTCCTACGCATGAATCATTTTCGATAATCTCAGTGCCAAATTAGCAAAAGAGGACATTTCTGGGAGCACAGTTTGAAGGCTTAGCCTACAAACTAATTTATTTTGCTGTGGAGCGAAAACCACCATAGCTAGTACACAGTTTTCACACCTCAATAATGGCAAAGAAACATAGCGGTCTAGTGAAATCGATAAATTGCGATCGCCGCAAGGTATTTCTAGAATGTCATATAATATCCGAACATCCTGAGCGGCCAATATAGTCTCGTAGAATCACTTAGTGGCAGCCTAGGTACGCATGACGATATTTCAGACTCTACAACAATGGATAAATACTGCGAAGAAATTTAACGGCGACGTCACCTTCACATATGAAGGGACACCGTATAGAACGATGACAGCAGCTTTTTTCTTTTTTTTATAATCAGGGCGCACTCAAGGGGAATTTGTACCCTTCGCGCGGGCGAAGGAAATTTAGGGAGGAAGAAAAGACAGGTACCGATGTACATTGTTTTTTAAGGTTTGTAAGTTATAACGACCAGGAAACACAGAGATCGGCAGGGCATTCCATAAGCGGGTTGTAAGGCTTAGGAAAGAATCACGATATTTTAGAGTACGTCCGAAAATGGGCTTGAGGGTACACTGATAAGCATTCATAGCGAGACGGGTGTTACGGTTGAAAGTTTGAATCGGCGGAATGCTACTGGCAATTTCAATGGAGCACTGGTGGTGGAAATAGCGATAAAACAAAGTGAAACAGGAGACATTACGTCGGTGTTCGAGGGTGTCAATTGATTGACTGATATTAGTATTACCAATGAGTTTTATCGCACGGTTTTGAATCCTATCTAGCAGGTGCAGACATGTTCTGGGAGCTTCTGACCAGATGTGGGCATTGTACTTCAATTTTGGGCGGATGAATGCCTTATATATTATGGCCAGATCATAGGGAGTAAAATATTTCTTACATCGCAGCATTTTTGGTGGCATCGAATATGTGATTATTCCAACGTAAGTTGTCCCTGACACACATACCAAGAATGGAAAGGTTTCGATGATGCAAGTGCCATTCATCATCATTTCTAATCCATTGAAGAAGAAAGTCATCGATCCCAAAAGTACACATTTTCGACAAAAGAGCCTGATGCCAAAATCTGTCAAATGCTTTAGAAATATCAAGTGCAACTATCTTGCTGTCGCCAGATTGATGTACGCCTTAATTCCACTTTTCGACAAGACATATCATCAGATCAGCAGTGGACCTGTTTGCGTGTTTGGGGATATTTCATGAGCTGACAGTTTATCAGCGTTTCCGTGATCTTGGAAAGAAGGGACGTAACTGCAATGGGTCTCTAGAAAGAGAAAGAAGAAGATTCGCCTTTTTTAGGGACGGGCTGGACAAATGCTGTTTTCCATCTGCTCGGAACGAGTCCTAAAGAGTAAGATTGATGATAAAGCTTACGCAGTGGTTTTGTCAGCGTGGAAGAACACCTCTTCAGAAGAAGGGAAATATACCATATGGACCAGCGGATTTATGCATGTTGAGATTTTTAAGTGCTCTTGCTACTACATCACGAGTGCTAAAGTGGATTCGCACTCAACTGTAGGCGGGTACAAAGCACAATGTGGGAGTTTTGAGCTAGCCGCAAAGTGTGCAGCAAGCAGATTGGCCTTGTCTAAAGAGCTGACAGCTGGAATGTCATTGTAAATGAGCGTTGGGATGGAGAATGTTTTCGACGAATGACCAAAAATGTTTACTGCCTTTGGAACATTGCAGTATTTTTTGCCTCAGTGTTTGTTCATATTGGAATTTCACACGCTTGAGAAAGACGTTGCAGTCATTTCTGGCTCGTTTAAAGTTTTTTCGGTTTTCCTCTGTCGGGTTGGGCTTTTAGGACCGAAAAAACAATTCTCTTACACTAACAGCCTCTTTACAGCTCGAGTCGTACCATAATCGTGAAACAATCATCTTGACGAAAGTTTCTAAAATCGATCAACGGTGCAGACGTTCTAGTTTCATCGCATTTTGTGCGATGTTGTGCTCCGTGAGAAAAAGACCAAATGAAAATAGATTGAACATACATTTCGACAAG
Organism: Volucella zonaria; assembly: GCA_963966105.1. NCBI lineage: Eukaryota > Metazoa > Arthropoda > Insecta > Diptera > Syrphidae > Volucella > Volucella zonaria. Next base: position 98,183,676 of record OZ014532.1, on the reverse strand, counting down.
CGACGCCTCTATTGATTACAAGAGGACGCAGGGCATAAGTGTGCAATAACATCGAGGTTGTGATCGCATCTCCACACACAAGTGCTTCCAGTTGGACCTCAGATTGATAAGGGGTGCTACATTCACTGTTTTTGATGATATTCTATTGGTCTGTCGTCTGGTTAATCCAAGTAGGATAATTTTAAAGGAAATGAGTAACAACTTACTGAAAGACTTTACTTTAACTAGAAAATAGAGTGAAGGATATTCTGTCAAGAATTTCGTTAGTAACTCTGTAAAAATATCTCAGCTAGAATGAAGACTGAAGTGGATAGTTGTACCCTGAGCAATACATCAATGGATCACTAAAAAGTGGAAATGTCCAAGACTATTTCCATCAAACTCATAACATCCACTTCGCTCTTCAATTCGCACTTCCATCCGACGGTTATGCAACCCTAGGCAACATAAGAATAAAGATTGTAGCAATGTGACTTAAAAATTCTACCTCGACCTTGGTTCGAAAATATAAATGCCTACTCTAGAAAACAACACCGGTATCTACATATGAATTGAATGTAAGTCGAGTGAAAAAAGACTAAATGAGACACGATTGGCTAAAATTGTCTAAAACTAAAAGATAACAAGGTCTGAGGAACGAAGACATCCTACAAAATTATCAACAATAAAAGCAAGCATTTTTGAAAACGAATGACAGTCTAGAACCAAAACAAGAAGAAGTACTTGTACCTGCTAAATGAATATGGTTGCAAGGCTTATCTTGCAGCTTCTTTGGTTTACTTAATATCTCTGACCGAACGTGTATTTTTTTAAATACTTGTAACACTGAGTTTCCATTACACATTTTTGTTCTCAGTTAGATTAGCTTCATGGCGCCCAACAAAAGAAGTGGATCAAGGTGACTTAAAATCTAAATTCATAGGCTGAAATACGCATATCAATTTTATTTGTATTAGGTGACAGGAAGTTAAGATTGTTTCCATTACCGTGACCATTTTACAAAAACAGGAATTTCATTGAACCTAGAACCTTTTATCAGCAAACAGGTCCTTACAGTTTGATTGCATTCAGCCGCAGGTTAAACTACTAATCAAAGGCACGCAACAGTAGTTCAATAGCTTGAATGACCATTGCGTGGTTGAGAAAATATATATATATAGGGTGTCCCAAAAATCAACGTCCAGCCGGAAAGAGGTGATAGATCAAGTGGTGTCGGTTATCACAAAATTATAACAAAAAATCTAAGTCATGTACGGACTTTTAAAATTATTGGCACTCAAAAAAAATCGAGAAATCTGACACCCTGTGACGATCTTTCAAGTACTGTGACAGCATATCTTTACTTTTCTTCGATTTTTTGATGTCACATAACCCTGAGTAACTATTCTGTAAATTACGGTCCAAAATTGAAACATAATTATATCGGTTTTAACTAAAATATGGCTTTTTTGTCTATCCATGTATCTGAAAATCATTAATCACCTAACTTGAACTGACTGTACTGACAAAAAAATGTACTGTACCATTTTGGCAAGTAACTTTAAAAGACGGCGCATTTAGTCTGGATTCCAAAATGGTATGACACTTACTACACTACTGCTTAATTGAGGTCAAACAAAATATTTTGTTAAAGAAACCCGATTCATAGTTAACTCTTTTTAATACGAGTAAGTTAAAACGAGTACCAAGTGTGAGCGAGACAGAGAGTGACGCTGTGATTAAGACGGATAAACACACCATTTCGACTAGTGTGAGTGAAACAGATATCCTTGTCAAGCAGTGACTCATAGGTACATCGTGCAATACTGCGGTGGGTACGTTACTCTCATCCGCTTACAGCGCATTATTCTGTATTCGTGTTGTCGAACCTGAATTTCTTCTGGGCTATTATTGGTCGTTGATCCCGTGATTGTGTAGTGTGAATGCCATCATGCCATGTCGATACACTGCTCAGGAATATGCTAGCCAGACGTTATCATGAGATGATACCCAAATGCTCAGCATCATCCGGACCATCGAGTGTTTGTAAATGTGCACCGGTCATTCTCAGAAGGTCGATTTCCAAATCGAATGGTTAGTGAGGGAAGACCCGTCATGCCTTACGAGGACGAAGTCTTACAAGCAGTCGCACAAGACCCTAGTACAATACAATAGAAGAAAGCAAAGGAGTGCCCAAAAGCACAGCACATCGAATTCTAAGGAAAAACCAGCTCCATCCGTACCATATACAACGAGTCCAAAGTCTCTGCTACCCCGAGATTATCCAGACAGAGTGCAATTTTGTCAAACGATGTTGCAGAGGTTCAGAGAAGATTCGAGATTCTTCGAAAAAATTCTATGGTCGAACGAATCAACTTTTCAAAGGGACGGTTACATGAACCTCCAAAATTTGCACTAGTGGCACGTGGGAAATCCACATTTGATGCGGGAAGATAGATCACAGTACCGTTTTAAAGTAAACATGTGGAAGGGAATTTCGAATGGTAGAATTATTGGCCCATTCGACCTGCCGCAGAATTTGAATGCTGAGGTTTATTTAGATTTTTTGGAGAACCACTTACCAAATTTATTGTAAGACGTGATATTAAATATTTATGCATGCATGTGGTATCAACAAGATGGCTGAACAGCGCATTATGCTCGCACAGAGAGTTCCTCGATCGGGAATAGTCCAACAGGTGGATAGGGCGGTCTGGTACAATTTCGTGGCCAGCCCGTTCACCTGATTTAAATCCACTCGATTTTTTTTACTGGGGAGCAGTAAAAGAAAAGTTTATTCTAAGCCGATAGAAAATTTAAACGAGCTGCTACAAAAAATTGCAGAAGCCGTTGAAGACATCAACTCCAGAAGATATGCCCGTCTTATTACGAGATCATTTGTAAGAAGATGCAGAGCTTGCATTGCCGGTGAAGACAAACAGTTTGAACATTTGTTGTAAGACACAAGATCGGTAGATGGCGTTTAGTCGCGCAACAAACAACATGTAAAGCGATCCTGAGAGTATACACCAAGAGAACGCAGTGTTCTGTGTGCTCTGTGACGGGAAAAAAATGAAATGAAATGACAAGTGTGACATCTCTATCTGTTTCACTCACACTAGTCGAAATGGTGTGTTTATCCGTCTTAATCACAGCGTCACTGTCTGTCTCGCTCACACTTGGTACTCATTTTAACTTATTAAAAAGAATTAACTATGAATCGGGTTTCTTTAACAAAATATTTTGTTTGTCCTCAATTAAGCATTAGTGTAGTAAGTGTCATACCATTTTGGAATCCAGACTAAATACGCCATCTTTTAAAGTTACTTGCCAAAATGGCACAGTACATTTTTTTGTCAGTGCAGTCAGTTCAAGTTAGGTGATTAATGATTTTCAGATACATGGATGGACAAAAAAGCAATATTTTAGTCAAAATAGATATAATTATGTTTCAATTTTGGACCGTAATTTACAGAACAGTTACTCAAGATTAAGTGACAACAAAAAAATCGAAGAAAAGTAAAGATTTGCGGTCACAGTACTTGAAAGATCGTCACAGGGTGTCAGATTTCCCGATTTTTTTTGAGTGCCAATAATTTTAAAAATACATGACTTAGATTTTTTTTTTATAATTTTATAATTTTGTGATAACCGACACCACTTGACCTATCACCCGTTTCCGGCTTGACGTTGATTTTTGCGACACCCTGTATATATTTTGAAAAAGTTGTTTTGTATTTTACTTACCGCTGTAGTTGACCATGCCATCGCCATCCATGTCAGCTTCTTTAATCATATCATCGACTTCTGCCTCTGATAGTTTTTCACCCAAGTTCGTCATAACGTGTCGCAGCTCTGATGATGATATCAGACCATCATTGTTCTTGTCAAAAACTCTGCAAAACAAAGATACATTTTAATGCGACGTTGGTTAAAGAAACATATGTTTGAGAACTATACTTGAAGGCTTCTTTGAGTTCGTCTTCACCATCGGGGTCCTTCATTTTCTTTGACATCATCTGAAGAAATTCGTTAAATTCAATTGTTCCGTTTCCATTTTGGTCAAAAGCATCGACCATGTTTCGAAGTTCGGTTTCTTTTAAGAAAATAAGCAAAACTTTAGTAAGTATAACAATGGGTTATGGGTAAACTTAATTATTACCACTGGGACGTTGACCTAACGAACGCATAACAACACCCAATTCAGACATGGAAATGGTACCATCCTCATCCTTGTCAAACAGCATGAATGCCTCTTTGAATTCTATAAGAAAATTGAAAATAAATACAATTTACCATATTTACAATTAAGCTTATTATGTTTGTTTGATCGGCTATGTTAGACTTGCACAAAAACCCGTTCTAGCTTTAAAAACTACCAACTTTCCTAACCCACTCATCAATAATGCACCCAAACGCTTATCACAATATAAAGGGGCTGTGCCCAAGAACAACTTCTATCCATCTTAACTCCAAAAAGCTTTCAAATGATGTTTTTGCGTTGACCGAAACGAATCTTATATCTAATATCAAAGAATCGCAACTGCTTGCACCAGAATTCAGAATGTTTCATGATGACGGCCGTAAGAATGACGATTTTTCTACAGATCGACCGCCTTGACCCTCAACTCAATTCGCATTTATTGGTGTTAAAATTACTGTCTCCAAGCGCAGATTATATATGAATACTCTGCTGTTTCATTCGCCCCCTTTTTTGATATTGTCGACCCCTCAGAGTTCTTGGCGATTTTAACCTTCCTCATCCCCTATGGACTCAGTGGACTTGTTGCCTCAAATGCTGGTTCATATAAGGAAATCCTATAACGACCAGGAAATACAGAGAACGGCAGGGACGGCTTAGGAACGAATCACCATATTTTAGAGCACGTCCGCAAGTGGGCTTGAGGGTATTCTGATGAGCATTCATAGCGAGGCGGGTGTTGCGGTTGAAAATTTGAAGAGGCGGAATACTACTGGCGAATTCAATGGAGCACTGGTGGTGGAAATAGCGATAAAACAAAGTGAGATAGGAGACATTACGTCGATATTCGATGGTGTCAATTGGCTGCCTGATATTAGTATCACCGATGAGTTTTATTGCACGGTTCTGAATCCTCTCTAGCAGGTACTTTATATATTGAGGGCAACTCAGAAGGGGAAAAGTTCGAGGAACCCTAGACATTTTGCAGCATTTTTGGCGACATCGAATATGTGGTCATTCCCACGTAAGTTGTCACTGACACACATAACGAGAATGGAAACTTTATCGGTTTCGATGATGCAAGTGCCATTCATGGATATTTGAATTTCGTTTTAATGACAGCAGACAGCATTGAGTTTTGGAAGCATTAAATTCAACTCTCTTTATAGTGCCTGAATTGGTTACGCTGTTAAAATCGGAATTTAATGAGCCCGGGAACAAATATGAAAAGCAAAGAGTACAGTCATCAGCAAAGGAATATATTGGATTAGAAGTGGCAGACAATAGATCATTGATAGAAATTAGAAAGAGTGTCGGAGACAGAATCGAACCCTGGGGCGCACCAGCATTTATTTTGTGAATATCAGACTTGAAACCGTCCAAGACAACTTTAATTGAACGTTCCGAAAGGTAATTTCTAATCCATTGAACAAGAGAGTCATCGATCCCAAAAGACGCACTTTCGACAAAAGAGCCTGATGCCAAACTCTGTCAAATTCTTTAAAAATATCAAGTGCAACTATCTTGCTTTCGCCAGATTGATGTACGCTTTGTTTCCATTTTTCGGTGAGACATGCCATCAAATCACCAGTGGACCTGTTGCTACGAAAACCATACTATTGGTCATTGAGAAGTGTTCGTGTTTCGAGATATTTCATTAGCTGACGGTTTATCAGCGTTTCCATGACCTTGGTGAGAAGGGACGTAAGTGCAATGGGTCTGTAGGAGGATAGAGAAGAAGATTCGCCTTTTTTAGACACGGGCTGGACAAATGCTGTTTTCCATCTGCTCGGAAAGAGTCCTAAAGAGTAGGACTGATGAAAAAGCTTACGCAGTGGTTTTGCCAGCGAGGAAGAACACCTTTTCAAAATATACCATCTGGTCCAGCGGATTTGTGAATGTGAAGATCTTTATGAACTTTTGCTACTACGCGAGTGCGAAAGTGGATGTGTCCCACTGAAGATTCGACGCACTCGTACCGACCCTGCTGAATCAGATTTTTTTAATACCAACTTCCGCAATTTAAGGTCAATTTCTCTTTTTCGTCCAAATAAATACAGAACGGCATATGGTTTTAATGAACCATTGTATCGTAAGCTAACAAAATTTCCCATGTGCTCGATTGCAACAGAAGTTCCCTTAAAAACACTCCCAATTATCACCTCTGCCGACCCCGAGCTTCGCTGTCCTTTGGTTTTAGTTTCAGTTTTAGTTTAAGACTAGTTAATATAAATCTGTATAAAGTCGTCTGGGGTTAACCCGGACATCAACAATTTCTATGAATCTTTCTTCGTCGCATAAAAGAGTTTTGTAGGAACAGTATAGGCGTGATATTTCACTCACCTGCAACCTGATCTTCAGAGAGTCCATGCTCAGTCTAAATAAAAGGAAATATCAAAAATTGAAAAAATTGTTGGAAAAAAGTGATTTCAAGAATTTTAAAACAAACAAACCAAATCAATTTTGACCACCAAATCGTAGGTCTGGTGTTTCTTCTTGCTTTTCTTCTGTGACTTTGCAACGGCGGCAGCGGCTTTTGGTGGAGCCGCACTCAGCGATTGTTTAGGTGTCGATGACCCTTTGTTGCTACTCGAACCGGATTGTTGTTTAGCCGGCGCAGGCTGCTTGGCTGTGTGTGCAGTTGCCTTAGCTGGTGCTCCACCTTTTTGACCGGGGCCAGGGGTCTTATCACGCTGCCCAGACTTGTGGCTGGATCCATCTGCTGGTTTATTTCGTGCCTACAAGAGGAAGTTATTTCACGTTATTACCAAATGTTCAAGTATGAGTTGGAATATGAAGTTTGCTGAAATTTTATTCGAAAAAAATTTCATCAATTTTGATTTTGAAAATAATTTTGAGTTGAAGAATTTGTGAATCTTTAGCAATTAACAGGACAACAATTGTTATAGTTGCTCTGCGACTATTTGTTATGTTTTTTTTTTTTTTTTATAAATTTCTGGTATGGGTAAAGCAATTTGAAGCATAGAAATGTGAAACATTTTCCATATAAGATACGGCCTTTCAATGAGGATTAAACGCCTATGCATTTACAAGATAAGAAATAAAAAGATACATCTGATTTGGGTGATCTTCTACTGAAGCAAATGTGATTTCTTTTATGATTTCTGTTCTGTAGCAGGATCAATTGTTGTGAGTATTGGTCTGGTGCTCATGTAGGCAATTAAAGTGCAATATAAACGTCGGTGATCAACTTTTTACTCGCAAATTTCTTCCATAACTTGAGTGCTTAATAACATTCTACTTGGACAAAATTATTTTTTGATTCTAAACAGCTTTGTGAGGGGTACTAGGTAATTGAAGACTAAAAAGGCCAACAGAAATGTGATGCTTGTTTTTGAAAATCTTTTACTTCACGAACAATTGTATTTCTTTTAAATTTTTGAGTAACAAAACAAAGTTTGTATTCAATTAGGAAATAAAAATAGGAAAACAAGATCTAGGATTATATGTAATTATTCAACAGAAAAGATGATATACAATTTTTAGCCTGAACAATTATACGAGTACAATAGAGACTCGTACAATGCTTAGTACTGACCAATCAGCCTCAGAATCACAATCTTCATTCTCGTCTTCATTTTCGATTTCGTTAACGAGCATACCCGTATCTTCAGGATATAAAGCAGACACCTTCATTTGACGAAGGAGCTGCTGCTTATTTTGCGAGTATTGTACTTTCGATGATATTGACAATATTTATTTCTTAATTTTTGTGCTTCCTCCGTTAATTGTGCAATCGGAAATATTGAGTTTTGCACAACGTCAAGCCCGTGAATCAATATTTGGTGCACAATCACAGACGTATAATATCATGGGTAGAGTCTTACAAATAGTTCTGCAGTTTTTGAACCGAAGCTCCTAAACTGCTCAACATCAATTTCAGAACCACTATAAACTGTGTGCAAAATTGTTAAAAAAGCCGATATAAACTCAGGATTCAACCCCGGGATCGATGATGACTCTTAAGTACAATATTTAAAAAAAAAACGAAGAGATATGTTACCATCTTTAGTTGTACCGCTCCCAGGCTTCGTTACATCGAATAACCATCCCATTTGTCTACGGAATTTTTCTTGAATGTGTTTCTTTGGTCCCATTGTGGAGGATTTTTTTACATGACGCACATCTCTATAGATATAACACACTTGGGATGAACTTCCAGTTTTTGGTAAATTTTAAAATTATACACATTTTTAGTTGTAAGCGTAGGTTCTAAATAATGGTTTTGTGATTGTAGCAATCTTGAAGTACTTTTGAAAACTGTGCTGATTCCTTCTTAAACATAAGCTTGATTAGCATACAATAGCTATGTCCGAGGTATTTACATCTCTAAACTCCTGCTTGTAGAGTCATTAGCCAGAACATATGTCATCCCCACTTGACGATCTTTTTGTATTTTTGTATATTTGTAAATCACCACCTGATGAATCACTTCAAACATCAGAATCTAGGACAACAAATATGCCATTGAATCGTATAATCCAAAAAAGACTGAAGTTTCACTTCTCCTGAATTTTCACTTTTAATTGACGAAGGATAGCATTCTAACGTAAATTGGAACTTTACGACCCTTAGTTTGTTTTCGCAACAACTGATAAAAATGCTTGGATTGTTTTGCATCTAACATAAATCCATTCCACAGGATGACAACGGTCCTTTTTTTATAACCACTGCGCGCTCTTGAGGTTGAAATGTACCCTTAAACTGTTTGTACATAACGCCGGCGAAGGAAAATTAGGGACGAAGAAAAGAGAGATACCGATATACATTGGTCTTAAATGTTTAGAAGTTGTAACGACTAGGAAATAGAGAGCTAGGCAGGGCATTCCATAAGCGAGTTGTACGGCTTAGGAACGAATCGCGATATTTTAGAGTACGTCCGAAAGTGGGCTTGAGGGTATACTGATAAGCATTCCTAGCGAGACGGGTGTTATGGTTAAAAGTTTGAAGGGGCTGAATACTACTGGCGATTTCTATGGAGCAGTGGTGGTCTAAATAGCGATAAAACAAAGTGAGACCGGAGATACTACGTCGGTATCCGAGGGTGTCAATTGACTGGCTGATATTAGTTTCGCCACGGTTTTGAATACTATCTAGCTAACTGAGACGCTTCAGGTGAACCTGACCAGCCGTGGGCTTTGCACTCCAATTTTAGGCGGATGAATGCCTTATATATTGTGGCCAGATGAGAAGGGGTGAAATATTTTTTTTATCGCTTGAGGAAACCTAGAAAGAATCACGATATTTCAGAGTACGCCCGAAAGTGTGCTTGAGGGTATACTGATGAGCATTCAGAGCGAAACGGGTCTTACGGTAAAGGTTTTAAGGCCGGAATGCTAGTGGCGATTTCAATGGAGCACTGCTGGTGGAAATAGCGGTAAAACAAAGTGAGACACGAGACATTTAGTCGGTGTTCGAGGGTGTCCAGTGACTGAGTGATATTGGTATAAGCTTTCAGTATTATCGCACGGTTTTGGATCCCATCTAGCAAGTGCAAAGGGGGCTTAGGAGCACCTGACTAGATGTGGGCATTGTACTCCAATTTTGGGTGGATGAATGACTTATACATATATTGAGGCCAGATCAGAGGGGGTAAAATATTTCTTCCATCGCTTGAGGAAACCTTGACATTTCGCAGCGTTTTTGACGACACCAGATATGTGGTCATTCCAACGTAAGTTGTCACTGACACACATACCGAGAATGCAAAGTTTTTCGATTTCGACGATGTAAGTGCCATTCATGGATAACGGCTGGGTGTTTAACTTTCACTTAAACGACAGCAGACAGCATTGTGTTTTGGAAGCATTAAATCCTACTCTGATAGTGGTCCCCCGATTAGTTATGCTGTTAATATTATACGCTGCCGTTCAGATTCTACAGCCGAAGACCAGGGACATGAGTTCGGCAACGAACATGAAAAACAGAGAGTACTGTCGTCAGCAAAGGAATATATTGGATTAGAAGTAGAGACAAGAGATCGGTAATGAAAATTATAAAGAGTGTCAGAAACAGAACTGAGCCTAGGGCACACTAGCATTTATTTTGTGAATATCAAACTTGAAACCATGCAATAGAACTTGAATTGAACGTTCCGAAAGGTAATTTCTAATCAATTGAAGAAAACAGTCGTCGATCGCAAAAGCACGCATTTTCGACAAAAGAGCCTGATGCCGAACTCTGCCAAATGCCTTAAAAATATCAAGTGCAACTATCTTGCTTTCGCCAGATTGATGTACGTACTGGTTCCACTTTTCGGTGAGACACGCCGTCAAGTCACCAGTGGACCTATTGCTACGAAAACCATATTGCGGGTAATTAAGAAGTTTTCGCGGAGATATTTCATGAGCTGACGGCTTATCAGCGTTTCCATGACCTTTGAAAAAGAAGGGACATAAGTGCAATGGGTCTATAGGAGGAGAGTGAAGAACAAACGCTGTTTTCCCTCTTCTCGGAAAGAATCCGAGAGAATGGGATTGAAGAAAAGGCTTACGCAGTAGTTTTGCCAGCGTGGAAGAACCCCTCTTCAGAAAAAGGAAAGATATATGGACCGGCGGCTTGGTGAATGTTAAGATCTTGAAGTACTCTTGCTACTACACGAGTACGAAAGTGGGTTCGCCTCATTGAAGATTCGACGCACTCAAGTGCAGGCGGGAACAAAACACAATTTGGAAGTGTGCTGCAAGCATATTGGTCTTGTCCAAATGGCTGACAGCTGGAATGTCTTTATAAATGAGCGTTGCGATGGAGAATCAGGCAGAATATTTGATTTGGAGATCTGTCAAGCGCCTTTACTTCCCTTGAGACATTGTAGTATTTTTTGTCCCAGTGTTTGGTCGTTTTTGGATTTCACATGCTGAAGAAAGGCTTTACAGTCATTCCTGGCTCGTTTGAACTTTTTCCGGTTTTCCTCTATCGGGTTGGTCTTGTAGGACCGAAAAATCATTTCTGTAACTCTGACAGCCTCTATACAACTTGAGGCGTACCATGCCCTTTCTTTTGGTTTGATACTCTTCATCCCATGAGGGATAACGAATCTCATTCCAAAGAGAATAGTTTCTGTGATCATGTCAGCAGCGGCATCCACGTCGTTATCGAGGAAATATAACGATCAGTTAAAATTCCTAAAGAAGGTGTTAATTCCGCCCCAATTGGCTTTCTTGTAATGCCATACGAATCTTTTCTCTAGCTGCGTAGTCGGTGTACGAGAAATTAGCTGATATGCCATAATCAATGGAGTACTTATCAGGGTGAGAAGTTAAAAACAAGTCCAGGGTGTTTGGGGTATGACGTTTGGTATTCATGGGCTTATTTATTGTACAAGCTGGGTTAAGTTATTTTCCGGAAAGAAAACACACCGTCCTTAGGAATTGGTTATACTGAAATCACCCGTATTAACGATTTCAGTATGAGAAATTCTTTGTACAGAATCAGACAGCGCATCGAATAAGTTAATGATAGAATTGATGTCCCGTTTGGGGCCTCTATAAATAAAGCAGTAGTTGGTAGCTTGCTTACGGAGATGAAATTTTAACCATATGGATTTCAACGTTATTGCCGTGCGCCACGGTGTTTGAGTTCCCCTTCATTTACGCCCGCCACGTAAGGCGGTGCTTTGGTCTGTCTGTTGCTTCTCCTTACGAGACGGATTCGTTCACTTTTCGAGCCGCAGCGCTTGCGACTATCTGCTTCACAAATCGTGTCAATTTAAGCCGATAAATTCTACATCACTTTAAAGGGCGAACAGGAGTTAAATCGCCTCCTCCATTCTCCGTCGATGCAGACAGCGCTGTCAATCACTCGTAGAATTTTTCTCTAGAAAACCTAGCACCTTCTTTATCCTTTTTTGACAAAGTCCATGCCTCTGCCCCATAGAGAAAAAACTGGACGGCCAATGCTTTACAGAGCGCTATTTTGGTTTAGTGAGAGCTGAAAAAACAGCTATTGGCAAGAGTTATCCTTCGAAAGATCTCCATGTTTTTAGTTTGATCATATGAATTTTATGAATTAATTCTTTCTTATTTATAGATTTTTGTCATTTAATTTAATTTGTTGTCGTTATTTAACTTCCTCGAAAGGACAAACAATCCCTTCTTGATTACATCATGACCTAGTTTTTTCCTCGTTTACCTTGGTTGCTCCTGCTTCAATGCTTCCCTGTGTTTTGCCAATAATTCCCATATCATTCATAAAATAATGTAGTTGAACAGACATTTGAAAAATTGTGCTTTGCGAGTTTCGCCCAAAGCTTTCAGGTAGATCTTGAAAAAATCAGTAGTAGATCGCTTTGTCAGACGAGAAGTTTTAACGTCCCTCACGGAGTAGCGGGTTTTCTCTATAGTCATCCTATGGAGCCGGAAAAGTGACGCAGATTAGGAGGTCCACTTTCAGCATACATTGCTGAGGTTCAATTCATATTGTATGCTTACGTCCGCTGATATTCTAGAGATGATTCGGAGCATGCTTTTCATTAAGTTATCTCCAGTTACTTCAAACAACTCAGAAAATAGCCTGTCAGTACCGGCAGTCTTGTTGCGCATCACTTGGTCGAGGTCGAGTGACGGAATTTTTGTCTATCATAGTCCTGGTTGAATGGTTCTTTCTTCCTAGCGGTGAAAAGTTGATCATAATCGCAAATGGCTCTTGCATATCATTAGCAGTAACTGCGAAACCACGACTCGATTCCTTCATTCGCTTTTATAATTTTCCATTCGTACTTTGTTGATCTGGTATGTTGTTTTACCTTCTATCGGTGCTCGTCCTTCATGAGCTCCTTTAGCGCATTGGTCCGCTCTAGCTCTGCAGTGCCATTCTATGATATATGCTCTCCGTTGCACTGTATACGCCACTGAATGCCGATTCATCATCGAAGTACGGGTTTCGTGGAAAGTGGTCGGGTAAAACCAAGCTTTTCACAGGCCTTATCTCTGATGGATTATTGTTAACGTTGCCACTGGAACACTTGGTCCGCAAACATGCTGGTGATTTTCTGCGATTGCAAATTCCCGGAGTCGAACCTTCTCATAGCATTTAATCTTCTTAGCGACGTTAGGAATATCCGCATTTTTATCTTTGACATAAGAAGGTGATGGTTCGAAATAATATTGGCCCCTTGGAACGTTCGGACATCCAAAATAATCTAGACACGCCTTTCTCAATTAATTAAGAGACCGTCAGATCCCCTTGAATATGTCGAGATGAGGAACCGCGTGCTTGCTGTCACGACATTTTCCTCGTAACCGAAATCGATCAGCCAAAATGCGTTCTCGAAGGTGGTATAGTATAGGCTATATGTATCAAGAATGTTAGGTTTCCAATTGGACAATTATAATTTCGAGATGGTGAGTGAATTTGTCTATTAACAGGTAGGTTCTGCAGTGAACGGCAGTAATGGAATCAACGGAAGAATAATTCTTCCCAAACTCTTGTCCTATGGGCACGGAATGCACTTAATTAGCAACGCTCTCAAGTAAGAAAGAAAATGCTATAAAAGATTCTCATCGGTCGTGCAGTGTAATGCAACACATAGGGATAGATATGCTCCACAGTGGTTGAAAATTTCTTTTGCGAACGATTTTTCTTATGACCAAGTATGGGGCAAGCAAGCAAGCAAGCAGTTCGACGAAGAACTACATCTGCTGCACAACGACATAGAGCAGGTCAAAAGGCTACGCCGAAAGAAAATAAGATCAATAGGTCACCGAATACACCTCATTGGGTTAACGCAATAAAGGAAAACCTTACCTAAATTAGCGAAAGCGGTAATAGTAGTGGCAACTGGGGGCTTAGGATCGAGCAGGCATGTTGGTTGAAGCCTAATACAGCCCTGGTCAGTAGAGCTGAAACATGAAAGGTTTTCTTTCTGGATTCTGCTCAAATTTTATATAGGCCGTCATTGCTTAGGATGCAGTAGTGACTTTTCAGAAGCTGTGTTTTCCTAGTTTTTCATGCAAATAAGCATACGTAGACAGTCGCAGACAGTTGTAATTTTGCAGTCTCAGCTACCACATTGAACTGCCATGCCCTTTTTACTATTGGTACAGGTTGCCAGTTCATCAAGGAAACATTGACACCACAGCAACGATTTCACATTGTTAAAATTCATTTCCAAAATCGAAGCACTGTTCACCAAACTTAGAGTGCACTTCGTGAAATTAACAGAAGACATCATCGGCCATCTGCACGTGCTATACTCGTATATCGACTTGTTAAAAATTTTGCATCCAGTTCACCAACAAGAACGAGAAGAAAATATCGCCGCTATATCAACATATTCTCGGTATCGGGATGAAGCTGTGGTTGTATATATAAATTGACTTATTTATCAAGTAATACTATTATTTTAGTGCATTCAAGTAAAATTTCATATAAATGTGATTATTAATTCGCGTTTTATCTCTAGTTAAACAGAATCATAATGACAACTGAGACGATGATGGTGAAAATTGAGCATCGCGCTGTAATTAAATTTCTCACTAAGCAAGGAAAAAGTCAAAAAATTATTCATGAAGAGATGGTGGCTGTTTACCAGGGTTCCGCACCTTCCTTATCAACTGTGCAAAAGTGGCCAAGTGAGTTCAAGAGAGGCAGAGAGAGCATTGAAGACGACCCCCGCTACGGCGCCCCGGCTACTGCTTGTACGGGAGAAAGCATCAAAGAAGTCGAAAAACTTGTTCTTGAGGATGCCCGAATAAAGGTGAAAATGATGGCAGAGATCACCAAGCTTTCAATTGGTACCATTCACACCATTCTTCATGACCATCTTAACCTTTCAAAGGTCAGTGCAAGGTGGGTGCCACGAATGCTCACAGCGCCTCAGATAAAAAGTGAGAATCGCATGCTGTAGAGAGCTTTTGGAGATGTGTAGTGAGAACGCGGACGGTGTTATGGATCGAATTGTTACTGGGGACGAAACATGGGTCCACCACTATGACCCTGAAAGCAAACAAGAGTCCATGCAGTGGCATAAAAAAGGAACAGACCCCCCGAAGAAGTTCAAAGTCACTCCGTCTGCCCGAAAGCTCATGGCCACAGTTTTTTGGGACTCAAAGGGAATCTTGCTCATTGAGTACAAAAAAAAAAGGTGAAACCATCAACGCCACATCCTACGCTTCCACTTTGCATAATTTGCGGGAGGAAAGTAAAAAGAAAAGACGGGGTAAACTCGCAGCGGGTTTGTTGCTTCTTCATGACAACGCTCCTGTTCACACGGCGCGAGTTTCCAAGGCTGCTGCGCGAGATTGTGGTTTCGAAGAAATCCAACACCCACCCTATAGTCCAGACCTTGCACCTAGTGATTATTTCCTGTTTCCGTATTTGAAAAAATGTCTTCGTGGAAAAAGATTTTCGGATGATGAAGAACTCAAGTCGGTATTTTGCAGAGAAAGAGGAAATTTATTTTTTTAAGGGTTTAAAAAAGCTTATCTCAAGATGTAACAAATGCATTGATGTTAGGGGAGATTATATTGAAAAATAAAAACAATTTAAATTGAATTCGCATTTTCCTTCATATCGAGAATATATTGAACGCCACTCGTACCTTGATCAAGAAATTCCGGGAATGTATTCAGAAAATTTAAAATACACGTTTCTTCATCTAAATCTATATTGTCCCCTTCACAGTAATCCCCATCGACTGCAACACACTTATGCCAGCGCTTGATCCAATCCTCGAAACATTTTTTATATTCCGTTTTCGGTATGTCCATCAGTGCTTCCTGCGATTTTTCCATTACTTCCTCTCAGCTGCTGAAACGCGTTCCCGTAGTGGTTTTTTAACTCGATTGAACAGAAAGAAGTCACAGGGAGCCAAATCAGGTGAATTCGGTGGCTGTTGGATGGTATTTGTTGCATTTTTCGTCAAAAAATTACGAATAATGATGGCACTGTGCGACGGTACGTTATCCACGAGTTTTCTGCCCATAATTCTGGTCTCTTTGGGCGAATTGTTTCACGCAAACGTCTCATAACGACCAAATAGCATTGCCTTCTTTTTTGACTGAAAACGACGTTGTGTTTTTGGTCTTGGCTCATTTGATGAACGCCATTCACTTGCCTGATGTCTGGATCGCGTGTCGTACTCATAATCCCACGTCTCGTCTCCAGTAATGATCCTTTTGATGAATGTGGGATCGGATTTAGCCTCACAAATCATCTGTTTTGCGACGTCAACATGGTCTCTTGAAATGAAATTGAGGTCTTTTGGGACCAACTTTGCTGCTACACGACGGAAACCTAAATCATTAACCAAAATGTCTTGGACTTATCCGTAGGCAATGTTCAAGTCCTCCGCTATCTCTCTGATGGTTAATTTGCGGTTATTGACCGGTTTTCGTCGGTTTTCGCTGTCGATGGTCTGCCACTGCGTTCATTATCTTCGATTAACTCACGACCACTTTTGAACCTATCGTGCCACTGGTAAACGGCCGTTTTCTTTAGAGAATCGTTGCCAAAACACTTTTCCAACATTTCCAACGTTCGCACACCATTAAATCCGTTTTTTGCACAAAATTGAATACAAGCTCGTTGTTGCAAATTGAAATCCATTTCTAAAATTGTAAGAAATCGCCAACACACACAGAGATAGATGTACTCTTGGCTACATAACTTTTGCAAATGTCAAGCTATGATGCTAAGATTTAGAGAGAATGTCAACAACAGATTTACCAATTTAACAAAGAAAAACAGAGCTCAAATCGGAACAATGGGAGCGCCACAAGGTGGGTGTGGTCGGGAACTTTTTGATCAAGGTGGTATGTTAAAGATCTATCGATTCATTGCCGTACGCAGCAACTTGGCCTCCATTAACTATCTGGAAAATTCTGCATAAAGAACTTGGTTTCAAGACTAATAAGATGTCTTCTGTGATTAGGCTTTCAATCAATTGGAAATTGTCTCAGTTTGTACAGTAAAATTTTGCTCAGTGATGAGGCGCATTTCTGTTCAAATGGCTACATAAAGAAGCAGAATTGTTGTATTTTGTGTAAGAACAATCCTCATTTCACTGCTTTCAGAAAAATGTTCTGTATGGTGCGGATTGTACGGCAGTGGCATCATCGGTCCTTATTTCTTGCAACACGAAGTCGGAGCACAAGTTGCGACGATCAACGACTATTTCATCACAAATTTGCGTGACATCAATGTGGAAGAGCTGTGGTTCCAACATGATAATGCTTCGTCCCATATTGCCAAAGAAAATATCACATTTCAAGAAATGCACCCGTCAATCGGCCATCAATATCGTGCGATTTGGTGCCATTGGCTTTTTTTCTGTTGGACTACATACGTCAAGTCACTAGTTTGTGCCGATAAACCAGCAACGATTGACGCTTTGGAGCAAAATGTTGTTTGAGTAATACGCGATATACACCCTCAGTCTCTCGAAAAAGTGGTGGAGAGTTGAACCTCTAGAATACGCTTTGTGCGAGTCAGCTGTGGTGGAAAATTCTGCGAAAACATCGGGATGCGCTAATGTGATCTGCGAAATTGAAAATTAATCCCCGATAAACCAATTACAGTAACAGTATACCATATGTCTATGGCACAGAAACTATGGAACAATTGCACAGAATGATGGATTGAAAGAGAAAATTAAACATGAGTATGTAGGGCAAAACATTCCGATGAATAGACAGTATCATTCGGACACAAAATTGATTAAAAATCTGACAAAATTGTGTAACTTTTACGAATTGATGAAGCCAATGTTAAGTCTCTTTTTGTAACAGCATTCTAAAAGACAACCGGATGTTGTCAATCATATATCAAACTACGATTCAGATCCAAATTATGAAAAAGAAACGGGTTTTTCAATACTTCAATCATACGTCCCTCAAGTAAAATGATTTCCATTCAATTTATCGGCCAAAATTTTTTTATTTTCCAAGATGCGAAATATCCACGTATTTATTTATTAAATAAACTTCTGTAGATTTATCTGTGAAAACATCACTGAAGTAAACAAGTCAACATTTGAATGTAAAGATTTTCAAATTCTGTTGGATTTCCTTTGATATCTTAAAGTTGACAAAATAGAGATGACATGGCCACGAGGAGGATGATCACTGAACACCAAATAGATTGCATCAGATGTTAGGTGTTAGATGTATGACAGAACCAGCGGAGGCGGTTTAGGATCTAGTTTGGTTTAATGTTTGTGTAGATAAACTGGAAGACATATTATAAGCAATTAGTCACTGTGAATTTTAGTCAGCTAATAGAAATTGGAAGGCGCCTTGAAGTATTTCAAAAATACAATATTTCAAATTATATGTGAGTATTATATAATTAATGTAGCATGAGGAGATTTTACTGCCACGACAGCCTTGATCGTATTTCGGGAAAGGACAAAGAAAACGAAAAATGTTAAAGATATTCCAACCAATCGCTTGGATATCTGTGATAAAGCCCATTACAGACATCCAGAATCATGCAGAATTTAGGATCAAATATATTGCCCACTGGGAATACGGACGCCGAACTTAAACGCCCAAATGAACAGACGAGTAATAGAATAATAAAACTTAATTTTTCCCACAATACTGTTGGTTCAATAACTAGTTATGGTAGAATTATTTTCCTTAACTCTTCATAATGGCTCCGGCCCATAGAATCCATTGCGTTCGTTACGATGCCGGATAAATTGACGTTGACGTATTTGACGGAAATGAATTCGTGGCATACGTTGGCAAAATACAGCCGATGACGTTTTGTTATTGCTGAGAGTGTTTTCTCTTCAAGCTGTCCTGCGAAAAATACAAAATAGTTCAAATGTCAATGTCAATCTTTTCTTTTCACGCTAGGACAATTTCTCTTCATTCTCTCAATGTCTCCACCAATGAAAGTGCTTACTCTCAATTTATGAATGCGTGAACCTCAATATGTGAAAGTATGGTCCTCAATGTGTGAATGTGTGAACTTCCAACGGATTGAAAAGTAGAGTGTAAATCTACTTTATCCGTCCGTTCTGTCATATCCTTTGTTTATGGGTCTGCTTCCATAACAAAGTGCATATTACGAGTATATCCAGCTATCGATAACGTCGATGCAACGGACCAAACGGATTCTATGGGCCTTGGCCTTACGGCAGCTCTAGTTGGAGCCGCCTAAGAAAATACATGTTTATTTTTAAATTAGTTAGGAAGTATTTAGAGAAATTTTTGAAAGAAAGTGAGGTGGCAATAGGTTTGCCACTGCCTATTGGTGACCGCAACTATTTTTTTTTTGTTCATCTTATTTTTATTTAAAATGTAATTATTAAACATGTTATTTATGGAATAGACTAAAGCATGGAGTAATGCATAGTGGTACTTGGCAATGAGAGCATTGAATTTTTGGTCTTTTGTTGTTTGTCTTTGTACTGCAAAGTCTGCATCTGCGATAGGTCGAAATCCCCTCAGGCATATGTACTCCTACATTTTCCAATCTATGTTCATCAAGTACACCAAAAGATTTCCTTGTTGACTTGGCTGGAGTTTTTTTGATGTTACGTAGCCTATTATTTACCTTGTTTGTTCGGAAGCTTCCAATAAGCTCTTGGCCAAGTAAGACCCTAAAATAAAAGTGGGATAGTTCTTGTGTCCTCACCCGGACTATAGAAGAATGAAAAATACGAGGTTTGTCTGAAAGGTTTCCGACCGCAACATGAAGATAGCGGCACTCGTCAATAAAAGCAAGTGAATACTAGTTGTGCGTCTTCTGACAGTTACTTACCGAAGTTTCAGTCATTTTGGAAGCGCAGTTTTTAGTTGACAGTCATTTGAGTGAGTCGATGTGAGTGTTTTTTGTGAAAATGGAAAAAATTGAGTATCGAGTTGTTATTAAATTCTTGTTTTTGTAAAGCAATACGCCTACGCAAATCAAAAATGAGTTGGACTCTGTGTATGGGGACTCTGCACCATCATTCAGCACAGTGAAATTTTGGGCAGCTGAATTTAAACGTGGCCGTAAGTACTTGGGAGATGATGAACGTTCGGGACGTCTAAAAACTGCAACCACTGACGATAACATTGCTAAAGTTCACCAAATGGTGTTAGACGATCGCCGAATTAAAGTTAGAGAGATAGTAGAGGTTATGAAGATGTCCAAAGAACGTGTTTGTTACATATTAGATCAAGATTTAGGCATAAGAAAGTTGTGCGCGCGTTGGGTGCCACGTTTGCTTATGTTAAACCAAGAACATGTTCGAATGAACATTTCCAACGCTCTGTTGGCGCAGTTTAGGCGCAATAAATCCGAATTTTGGCGCCGATTAATTACTGTACGAGTAGATGAAACTTGGATACACCATTATAACTACGTCCGAAACAAAAATTCAGTCAAAACAGTGCACTGCAAAGGGCGAGCCGGTTCCAAAAAAAGCAAAAACTGTTTTTTCAGCTGGGAAAGTGATGGCGACTGTTTTTTTTGGGATAGTAAAGGAGTTATCGTAATCGATTATCTTCAAAAAGGAAAAACCATTACTGCAGCATACTACGCATCACTACTTGCCAAGCTGAAGGCTGAAATTGCAGAAAAACGGCCACATTTGCAGGAAAAGAAAATCCTGTTTCACCAAGACAACGCGCCGTCTTACACCTCAGCGAAAATCCATGAATTACGGTTTGTGAACTGCTTAACCATCCGCTTGATTCACCAGATCTAGCCAAAAGCGACTTCTTTTTGTTCCCTCATCTAAAAACTGCGCTCGGAAGACAGAGATTTTTGTCAAATGAGGAGGCAATCACCTTCGTGAACAATTATTTTGCAGAGAAAAACGCCAAGTACTATTTGGACGGGTTAGAGAGATGGGAGCATCGCTGCGAGAAGTGTGTAGAGTTACAAGGAGACCATGTAGAAAAATAAAAAAAAATTTTGAGAAAAAATGTCTTGTATCATTGTTCGGTCGGAATGAGCTCGTATGAGCATTTGTCTCAGCCACATCGAGAAAAAAATAAAAAATGCGTAACCACCAACGTTTACTTCGGCGTCCTACACTACAGGTGGCACGCTTTTGGTCGAAAAGGTCGACGCCACCCATGCGCTTGGTATATTGTTGAACTGCCAACGGGCAGGGGATTACAGCTTTGGATCCATCTTCGTTTTCGGATCAAATGCATTTGATAACAGATTTACCTGTTTCGTATCCATCCACTGTATAAAAGCTACATTTTGCCGCTTCTTCCACTTATATTCCCCTATCATCATTTTGTTTTTTTTTGTGGGGCGAGTTTTGGGAGTCCGTTTCGATTTGTTTTCGTATAGGTCTTGTAGCAGCTGAAATGATGAAAAGAAATTGTCAAAGGCTAAGTGAACATTAGTGCCTTTCAGTGAGTGACAATGCTGTTGTACAACTGAAACTCCCAATCCTAATTCTGGTGTATTGTCTGTTTTTTTGCCGGCGGTGTATACATCGAACTGGAATAAGTATCCAGCTCGCGAGTCACACCCAGCCTCTTTCAGGCTTGAGTGGCATATATTGCTTGAGACTGGATCGGCCTTTAAAAAGAACCATGCGCTCAACAATTGATTGGGACTTAGATGCCATAGCAGAGCTTTGAAAATAGTAACTCAAAGTTCTCAGCAGCGGCCTTATTTTGAATAAGCGATCAAAGTAAGCTTCTCCATATTTGGGTCTGATTGAATTGTCAGCCAAGTAAAAATTCTGCAAGATTTTTTAAATTTTTTGTATGGCATGACTGATGCAACAACTTCATTAAAAAGGAACGGGTTTGTTGACCAGTATAAATCAATAGACGGAAGGTTATGTACACCCATATAATAATAGTTCCTAAAAATGCCTCCAGTTCTACATATTATATCAATGTTCTTCCAATTTTTGCTTTTGTTTTCTTGAGCATACAAATTGGTTTGATCGACGATAAGTTCAAGCGTACTGTCTGTGAACATTTGCTTGAAAAAGTAAATTGGCCGACTTCGACTTGAATATGGAAATAGTTGGGCAATATTAATCGAATCAAAACTTTCACATGATAAAAACGTCTCATTCGCAGCACTTTTATTCCTAAGCGGATCCTCGTTTTCGTCTGCACTTTGGTCGGAACTAGAGCTGCAGCCTGGCAAATCAGATATCATAATATCATCAGAATTTGTAAGCCGACTATCTTCACAATTTTTTATTTCTGACATGGGATCATCCACATCTTCAACGTTTTCTGTCGGATCAGCTACATCGTTTTCGAAATCGTCTTCGGAATTCTCGCTATCAATTTTATAAAACAATTCCTCAATTTCGTCATCATTTAGTTTTGCCTTAGACTTCTATGTAAAAAAAACAAACATCTGTAGCAAGGCAGCAGCAAAAATTTTGCTACTCTGAAAAGGCTGTGGCAAATATATTGCCACTGATGTAAACAATCAATGTACCTACCCTTTATAAATTTTTTACTTTGTAAAGTAAACTATTCACCAATTTAAACAACATTTCAAAAAAAAAAAAAAAAACGGAACAAAACAGCTGTTTTCAATGACCGTGTGCGGTGTAAAAATGTATCACTATACTCGTACGATAAATGAATTTCAGAAGGTTATTCTTGTAGCAAACAGATGTCAGTAAAAGCACAAAAAAGATTTCAAAGATTGATGCAACAGATTGGATGCATTCAGGGACAAAGATGGGTGGCAAATATATGTATTGCCACCACCTTAAAAAGGGTTAAGAGATAGAAACTCATTAGGTTCCGTGAGCCAACGGCTTATAAAATGTTGCCGCAGTTCTTTCCACAACTTGGGCAAAAACCACATTCAGGTACTTCAACCTCACACGTGAGGCGTCTTAACTATTCTATCTATGGGAAATGCTCTTCAGCGGTACAGATTTACACAGACACGACGGAGAATCAAACAGCGAATATGAAAACTGCCAGCTGTAAACAATTTCGGAACTAGACACTCAGCGGAAGAATACATAAAATACGGAAGCATTCTATCGGGAACAAGAATTGATATGTTCACGAACTGTAGGGAGGCAACAAGAAATACGAGTAGATTTCCGCAAAAAGAAGAAAAACTCGGAAGATATTTAATCACCGAAATACTGGATGCTTCTTTAGAAGTTGTTTTTAGAATTGGCAACAATTTTTTCAATGGCTGCCAATTTGCGAGCTGACGGCTGGTTTGTGCCCAGTTTCGCATTCATGGTGGATAGATTTTCGTTGGGACAGCGCTTGCTAATTGTGCAAATTTAATTCGAAAATTGTGGTTCAGTACGCGAAACTTACCGTGCGCTACGTCCATTTTCCGGTCGATATAATCGCTCATCCGAGCAAGTAATTCGAAAAACCATGGATCGCTTACGCAAGACGCATACTTTTGTTAATAATACACATCCACAGAGATGTCGTATAGTTCGCACCACAGAAGCTGTTGCTGCTGAGAGGTACAGTATTGAGAAAGACCCAAATTGCTCGATTAGCCGTCGTGCACTGCAATTGGAGCTGTGTCCTATTGAAGACGCTTAACCATCGTATGTGGCGTCTGTTTGATGAATGGGCCAAAAACGAGATTGTCCTCGATCCTCATTTTTACAACAAAATTATGCTCAGAGTTGGGAACATTTTTAGTTGAATGGCTTCGTCAGCAACCAGATCGTTATTTTTCTTTTTAAAGAACTTAACACTCAAGACGATATTACTGCTCTTAAAATGCCGGAACACGTGTTAACTTTTCTTTGGAAAATTGGATAGAGAGAGAGAAAAATGTAAATTAGTGTAAATCGACTTGTTGTTGTATTTTAAGCAACCATCCCCCTCACGAGATTTTTGTTGCCTGAAAAAAAGAATGTCTTTCGGTCACGGTATTGAAGCCTGAACCGTGCGAATCCATATTCCAGTTCAGTTGTAATTTCGTCGCACCATGGAAAAGTTTGAGCGTGAGTACACTCTTTTGGATCTTAAGCCACCAACCACATATAAATTGGGGCGAAATAAGAAAACATAGACGACCTAGCGGTCAGTATCGAAAAAGCCCCAAAAATGTCGATTCGGCGCCGATAAACTGAATTCGGCATCGCCAGAGTCCCCTGGCTTATTTTGCGGTTGGATTTGGTCCTACATTAGCATAAGATTGCACTAACGCAAGAATTGAAGCTGGACAACCATAAACGATGCCGTGAGTTCGCTAATTGCGCGCTGGAAATGTTGGCCGGAAATCCGGATTTTGACCAAAAAATCATCTTCTCGGACGAGGCCCATTTTTGGCTCAGCGGCTATGTCAACAAGCAAAATTTCCATTATTGGAGCGAACACAATCTACAAGTGTTCGGCCAGGCATCAATGAATCCACAAAGATTGACTATTTGGTGAGGTTAATTGCAGTGCTTGGTGGCATTATCGGACCTTATTTCTTTCGAAATGAGGAAGGAGACAGCGTTACCGTCAGTGGTCCAGATATAGAACGATGTTAACGGACTTCTGTGATCAGAGCTCCATAACATCGATATATCCGAGCTGTGGCTCCAACAAGACGGTACTATATGCCATATAAGCGACTCAACGCTCGAAGTTGTAAAGGAGAAATTTGATGACTGGATCATCTCACGGCGAGGTTCATCAATTGGCCACCGCTACCATGCGATTTGACACCACTCGATTATTTTCATTGGGGCTACGTCAAGTGCTTAGACTACTCTAACAAGCCAACTACCTTGGATGAGCTCGAGGCTAACATTCGATACGCTAGTGCCGGAATAACGCCGCACATATTGGACCGAGTCATCAAAAGTTGGACCGACCGCCTGAAGTACTGCTATTCCGCACATAATGGCATAAACGTAGCTGTAAAATAAAGCTAGAATCAATTTTATATCTCACACCCTTTATGTATTGTTGAATTTTTTTTTCCTATCGTTCTTATCTGGCCACCCTGCAAGTATATGCAGGATAACTGACTTTTCTATCGCCAATTGAATGGCATTAATGTGGACAAGCTGTAGTTTTAACAAGACTACATAGCATGTGCAACAAGTATGGGCAGCAATTGAAAATTTGGGTTTAAATGGGTCAGCGGAAAGTTAGCTTTCTTGTTCCGCTGTATAAAGGCAAATGCAACACGAAAAAATGCAACAACTTTCAATCTCACACATCCCTTCATTGAGGTTAGATATACGCTGCGCGTTATTGGAAGGTAAGCGAGAAGTTTAAAGGAAAAAAAGGCGGAAATAAAAATGTTATGAGTGTCAGCTGGTGTGACCAGAAGTACTCGTGTGGACACACTGACTGAGCAAATGGATTGAGCACTACAATACATGGTCGATACCATCCATTTAAACTTGACGTTCCCGAAAAGCACATGTTTGCATGTGTCCAAAGATCAATAGTTGTCAAGTTGCTCGACTCAAGTTTCAACTGAAGTTCGAACAAGCTATTGGATAATTGAAATGCGAAAAAATTACCTAGCTCTTAGCCTCACAACAAGATGATCCAAAATTGAGCGGGCTGTAGACTTGTTGGAAGGTCGCCATATTTAGCCAACCCCACAAGAGGTGCAGGAATAATGCCGATACGTGGGAGATATTTGTAACAATAAATACAATAATGTGCGTCACATATTTCAACAGTTAACAATAGAAGAGGTTATCCTTACGATGGAAAGTGACGAACCGCTGCAGAATAGAATTACTTTGAATGAAAATGCATTAATATGTGACCATATCAAATCAAATACGAGACTTCTGATGTCAGTTCACTTGCAGATTATAATCCTGGATTAATATCCAAACGCCAACGAAAATCAATTTGGGGATGTTGAAGAACATATTTTAATGAACAGCCGTCATGCCAACACGGAAAAGAACGACTTTGGCCGTTCTATACGATGAGTCTACTCTTCCTCATAATAATAATCTATTCCCAGCACCAGCAGACCTAGGCATAATGGACAATTGTCTCATTGTGAGTAATGTAAGTGATTTTCGAATCAACCTTTCTTTCTTTTCTAAAGACAAAAGAACTCCTACAATACCCAAAGATGAATCGATGAAACGAAACAACATTGTATTCTGTCAACTCATCTCTATTTTTGGTGGACGCTAAATATTAAATGATATATGAATATTCCTTGTACAATTGGAGGCCGAATAAATAGCCTCTTGTACTAAAGGCCGTATTGGGAAAAGAAAAATAAAAAATGGTATTCCGGATGTGCGAACCATTTGCAAGGATTTAGTCTTAGCTCAAGTCGCTACCTTAGGGAATATCTCGGACGACAGAGTGCTATGCTGCCAGCGTCAGGCCCACATTGTCAGCAAGCTATTAGAGACGTTGTTTCTGATGTGCTGGCATTCAACCGACCACAAAAACATGCATGGTAGTGCAGCAAGCTGCTTACGATCTCTATGAGCAAGGTCTGGACGGTGATATCTTAGATTAAGACCAATAAGTCTATAGAAACAGACGGGCTACGCAGATGTGTATTAAGGAAAACAAAATTTATACTGCCAACAAAAAGAGACGCACACCATTGAAAAATTGGACAGAACGTCAGAATGCACAGATATTGCTTTGGGAGAGTTATGGATTTTGGGTACTCGGCTCCGGTATTCACTATGATAATTGCCATTTGATACATATGATTACTTAGGCCACCCCACATCTTTCCCCACACAACTTTCTGAATATGCGTTTTTGGTTAAAGTCTTGATAAATTTCCTGCAAGTCCAGCACCAAATTGGTAAAGTTACGATGCAGCGGATGCTTCTATCAGTTGAACCTTCTAAGCTTTATAACAAAAATTCGTATGCGAAAATCGGTGACGCCTAATTTTTTAGATCGACGTAAAGTCGACAAACCAGGGCTTTCGGCCACTCTTCAAGTTACACAAGCACTATTTTCTGTACAGCTAGACGGCTTCTCACTGAAAACAAGATGATCAATTGCTGATTCAACAAGAGAATAAAGTTGATGAATCATCCCATTAGGTTTTATAAGAAAAATCAAATATCATCATATGTACTCGTGTCATCACCGAATTAGTGATAATAAATCGACCACAGTAGCAAATATAGTAGAGACTCCATTTTCTCCCTCCAAAAACTCAGGCTATTTGAATTTATTTTTTTAATCAGCGGGAAGTTTTAACTTAACAGATACCTAACAAAGTTCTTGAAGATTTTAGCTAAAGACGTTCTTACTTAGACGCTAAAGATTTAAGCAAACATGGAAGACAACCAGACACTTTGTACACATTCATGTACTCAGATGCATATTTATTTTATTTGACATCCACAGCAATGATAGTCAATCCGTTGTCTTCTCGACTTGCAGAGATTCTGGATAACCTAGGCTAGATTAGATTAAAACAGGGGTGTGATGGATATGCCATCACTAGGCACAAAAACGGGTCCATCGCGATTGCTGTGGGACCAGTTGAATTTATATTCAAATGGCGAAAACCTCCGTCCATTTCCCCTAGGTTTTCGAAAAAGTATTTCCCTAAAAATTTCCTTCGACTGCGCGATATTGCCTCGCATTTACACAGTATTTGTGCTATATCCTCAATAGCTTGCAGATTGCCGCAGAATCTGCAAATATCCGTACCTGACAACTTGAGTTTTTTTGCGTGTTTTCGCAGGAGACAGTGTCCTATCAGGATTCCTATTATTGCCCTCACCTTATCGCTGTTTAATTTTATTAACTCCCTAAACCTTTTACCGTCAAACCGTGGCCAGAAGCCTTGGATACTCTGTGTCCTTCAAGACTTGACCACCTTATGTTGGCAGTCTTTATGATTTTTTCCTCGATAGTATCCCTAACTATGCAAAGAGGTGGTTTGATGTTAGCAACCTCACTATTATCGAGTAGCTCTCCTCTTCCTGCAAGCTCATCCGCTAATTCATTTCCTTTTATACCGAAGTGTCCTGGCACCCAGCACTATCGCACTCGGTTCTGACTGCATACTGCATTGAGCGCTGTGCGGCAGCCCCTCACTGTATCAGAATTGATGTTGGTCGATTCCATTGCCTTGAGTGCGGCCTGACTATGGAGCAGCGGCCCTGAGGACAGCCAGAACCTCTGATTGGAAGGCACTGTTTGCGCCCGGTAGTCTTATGTAAGTATGGGTCCTACAACCACTGTATACGGCCAGTACACCACAGCAGGCTTTAAGCACCAAATTTTTCCTACTGTCCTTTGGCACATAAAAAGGGCATTACATGCCTATTTGATTCTTTCCGCTACGTTAAGATTCCAATTCAGTTTTTTGCCCAGAATTATACCCAAATACTTCGCGCTATCCGAGAGGGACAATTCCACTTCGTTGAGTTTTGGGAGTCTGAATTGCGGTATCTTGCACAATACTTTCTGGTATAAAGAGAAAGAACCAGTTCCGTTTTGGAAGGGTTGGCATTGAGACTACAGCTTTTTGCTCAAGTGCTGATTGCCTTCAGGTCAACGCCCATAATCTCGCTCAAAATATTGGAGTATTTTCCTTGCACTATTATGAAAACGTCATCTGCGTATGCCGTGGCACTTATACCTTGCACTGGATAGCCTAACATGCATTAAATTTTTGTACTTATTAGACGATAACTCAGAATCATCAGATGACCTCTAAAAGTAGCTCATGTGGACGAAAATTATTGACCGACGAAGGAAAACCCACAACCCACACAAGAACAGGCTGCTAGGTGTTTCTCAAAGCTCGGAAACGTGAAAGCGCGAAATAGCAATAGCTTCGAAAATGCAAAGTGCATACACTGCTAAGATTACGGTGAGGACTGAGAGGCGCACAGATCAACATTGATTTAAGTTTTTATGCCTCGAATTGACGTGGATTTGAAACGGATGAACCATTTGCGATGTCATGTTAAGGCCTTCTTGGAGGGAAATATCATTGCATCCCACATCCCGCTTTGTACATACATAAATATGAGTCAAGGCAATAGGACGAAAGGTCGATGTTCTCGTGTTTACGAAGAAATGCAAGATGCCAAGATGCCAGAAACCTGGATTCGTTGAGTTTTATCTGAATCCCAGTCTAAATGATTTGGGCTTAATGGTATCTCACCGATGAACTTGCTTAGAAGGCTTACTATCGGGACTTGAACTTGGATAAAAACTAAATACCAGCTTGGCCACAGCAACCATTAGCAATTTCTTATTCAAATAATAAAAATTATCGGGTGTAAAGCCAAATGACCTCAACGACCTTTGCTGCTCGTCCGGACTGTCTTAATAAGATTAGTCATTATATTTTCGTTTGTTTGCGGCTTTATTTCATCGCTAACAGCACAGATCTTGACGTTGAGTGGTTCAATTGACTGAGAGCTGGAGGTATAAACCTTCAAACCTTCAATATGTCGCACGGTAAACTCTTACCCATGCAGGCTAAAATGGACGTGTCCGGTCAGTAATATTAACATATCGAATAATTAACAGAGGCCTTTGGCTGCTATCAGACAGATATCACCGTCACCCAGGAAGTGCGATGGGATGGGCCGGACATAAGGAGGATGAAAAACTGTGATATTTCAAGCTATGGTGATTGCTATAGGGAAATGAAACAGCGCTTATTCGGATGTGAATTTGTCATATGCGGCAGACTTAGGCTTCCGACATGTGAGCGAGTATATTATGGCGATGATGACAATCTGCATCAAGCCTAAATTCACTAAAATGAGCCTAATATGCGCCTATGCCCGTATGAACACAATCACGACGCCACTACAAGAATATTTGTACGAGCTCCTCGGCAAGACTGCTCATAAGTCATGCCCGCAGTATGATAAGAAAGGAGGACACCTTTGGTAGGACAGTTGGGAAGCATAGTCTACATAGCTTCCGTTTGGCAACGGACGTAGGCTTACTGAGTTTGTGGCGCGGCGAAATATCACTACAGCAACACACGGTTTTCTTATCTCAATATACACCACGGTTTGCGGCGGTCTTCGTATCATGAAACGCTAAACCAAATTAGTTGAGGTAAGACATGCCTCCAGTGTTCTGGACGTCCGAACCTTCCAAAAAGCCTTCATTGACCCGGATCACCACCTTGCTGCAGCCAAGGTACGAGGGCGGATTCTCCAAGCGCCACACCAAAGAAGAACAATGGCGAAAAAATACAACGCAGAAAAGGTAGTGGACAAACTTCTGGACAACTCCTATGCCGCCAGCATCAAGTACCGGACATCAGTAGCAATGCAATTGATGTGTTGAGTTTTAACCAACCACCACCAAAAAATCCTTGGTTTGATGAAGAATGCTGGCAAGCACATGCAGCTTCCTCTTCAGCGTACAAAGCGGCTCTGTAACGAAGGATAAGAGCTGCTCCTGAGAATAACATCGGTTTCTCCAAAAGAAGAAAAAAGAGCACGAGAAGCGCCCGAAGGAAGATATCGAGAGGTTGTGCTCCATGAATACCGCACGGAACTTTTACCAGCAGGTAAAAAGAACGTGTCAAGGCAAGAAGACCCGTACAGAAACCTGTGGAGGTGAACAAGGAAACGTTCTATTCATAGTAGAATCAGAGTCGATGCTGAGAATATAAACAAAGAAACCCAACGTCCCATTCAACTTAGACAATGATATCCAAAGCTTCCGTCCTCCTAACCAAAACCAAGTAAGGATAGCAATATCTAAGCTAAAATTCAGCAAATCAGCTGGACATGTGAGCTTATCGGCCGAGGTATTCAAATATGCTAGAAATGACTTTGTGGAGAGAATGCACCAACTTATTTCTTAGATCTGGTCAGAAGAGTGTATGCCTGATGAATAGAATCTCAGCACCGTATGACCGTGCCATAAAAAAGGGAGACGCTGCAACGGCCCCAATCATAAAGGTAGAAGTGCCCTCAACATCGGATACAAGATCTTATTTGCCATATTGTGTGAAGGTTCGAAACCCTTCGCCAATAACCTGATTGGAGCCTATAAGTGCAGTTTCAGGCCCGAAAAATCCACAATCGACCAAATCTTCACACTCCTGCTGATCCTGGAAAAAACTCAAGAAGTTCAAATCGATACCCACCATCTTTTCATTGAAATGTCGGATATGACATCATTTATAAAGACAAGCTATATAGAGCCATGTCTAGCTTTGGCATCCCTTCCAAACTCGTCCGTTACGGTCAAGCTCCGTAACGATTTAACAGAGCCTTTTTATGTCAAAGAAGGTGTCGACACTTGAAAGAATTATGCAAAACTCAAAAGTGAACATTGGAGGCACAATCTTTCAAAATTCTGCGGAACTACCAGCGTGAGCCGATTGGAAGAATCCAGTGGGTTGTCACCGGTGCGTTCACTAGTATTGAAACGGAAACTGCCAAAATGGATTTATCGGTAAATGAGAACAAAATCAAGTATAATAAGGGACACCCAATATCGACGAATTGGACAGAACGTCACAATAGACAGCTTTAATTTCAAGGTAAGTAGTAATGGACTTTGCCTACCTTGGCTCTGCCAATAACAAATCGAAATAAAATGAAGAATCACTCTTGCCAAGCATTATTTCTTTGAGCTAACAAGGCAATTGAGTGGTAAGGCACTATCCCAGAAAACTAAGGAGACTATAATATATGAGACTTGATTATCGCAGTAAAATTTTATGGTGCTGAAGCATTGACTTTTTCGAAAGCGTATGAAGATATCTTCAGTCATTCGGTACCGTTTTACATAGAGGGGTTGTAGAGGAGAAGATTCAACGACGAACTATACGAGCTGTACAATAACATCGACCTAGTCAGAAAGCTTCGCGTCAGTAGCCTGAGATGTCTAGTGTATGTAGAGCGAATGGATACCAATGCTCGGGTCTACAGTGTCTTTGAATCTAACCCGAGGGACCACTTAGGTCGCGCACAAGTAGAAGAAGAGAGCAGTTAACAAAAGGCCGAACTAACTGGAGGGGCTTGTTATTTGAGGGCCAGGTTCTCCCTGAACTGTAGCGTCGCTTAAATAAGTAAGTTTGTCGCACTGTATTAAATTGCATGATGTCGGTTAGCTGATTTTAATCACCATTTTGAAAAATAACTCGCTTAGGAAACTTTTTTAGCAAAAGAGCTATGATTTCGCCACTTGTATGGCATATAGTGCCATTTATTGAAAATAAGCATAGCCTACATCTTTACCTCTAAGATGCGGCCATAAAAGTTCATTGATCATAATTCGATATCGTAAATCATAAAGTCCAATGACGCCTCCTACAAAAAAATCGCAGCAAAGAGTAGCACGTTGTGAACGTCTCGATAAAGCATTCCTGGATTTTCTAAGACCCAAATGCGCCACTTCTGTTTCTTAAAAAACTCTTGAAAACCTCATGACCCACAATGATTTTTTGGTTAAATTCATGATCAACTACGAGGCAGGCTTAAGTTATTGCGTTAATTAAACTTTGAATGTTTTGCAACCAAAGTTTTTATTCAAAACTCGCTACATTGTGGCTTGCGATAGGTCCAATATCTGAGATAGACAAACCCGGGCTTTTAGTCACTGTTCGAGCTACAGAAGCCATATTCTCACTTGTTTTTGCGGGACGACCACGGTTTCCGGTTTCGGTTCACATCGCCAACTTGTCCCGATAGCTCAAATTTCGAAGAAGGTGATTCACGTCGACCGAGAACAGTTGTAAATTTTCAATTTTTAAGAATCTCAATGAGTTGTTGCAGAGTCTATCAATCCATATTTATTTGTCACTTATCAAAATATTACAGAACGATTTTTGACAATTAACTAGAGAGCCTTTTATTGGAAAACCTTGTATAACTTCTTGCCATTTTGATGGATCTTTAACATTTATGTTCAGTTTTGATTGACAAATCATCATGTAGAGATTTACTCCAGAAGAACGCTTGCGTATCATTCAAACGTATTTTGAATATCGGTCTTTAATTCGCAAATAGAGGGTATTAGTTTTTGGCCTTCATAATCGACTAACTGATAAATTTGGTGCCACATCCACCATGTAAAGAATTTTTGAAAAAGATCTCTACACATGACCGTAAAACGTCCTTCAAGTTCAGCTTGAATTCGGTCTTAATTTTTGTCGAACAATTGCGTTAGGTGACGATGGTCACTTTGTCTACAATGGGTTGATGAAGAAGCAAAATTGTCGTTTCTGGAGTGAGTGAGCAAATCCAGAACAGATACACAAGACTCTGTTACACTGTTGGCATCATCGGCGTTTTTTTCCATGAGGCCGGATCTCGTGTTTCAGCCAATGGCCAACAATCATCAGCTAGTGTTTCTTCGGAAATATTGACGACATTAATCTGGATGATTTGTGGTTCCAACAAGATGGCCTATGAAACCATTAACTTACTGAGAGTTCGATTCAACGACAATATTACATATATTCCGAAATAAATCAGTGAATTGGTAACCTAGATCTTGCGATTTGACGCCACTTGTGGTGTGGCCGTGTGGCTGATAAATCACAAATTTTTCAGGTTTTAGGGCCCCAATTGCTCAAGGAAATAGCCCAGATTGGACTGAAAATATTTGCTTTGCCAAACAGACAGAATGAATTCATTTTCGTGAAGTCGTGATCAAAACATAATGTCACAAGGAATTTTAAATAATGAGTAATGACATAAAATTCAAATTTATATGAAAAGTTATTTATATAGCTCTTAAAAATTACCTTTTATAAAAAGGAAAATTACATATTGTCAACGTCAATGGCTTAGATTTTTTATTACCACTGGTGAAAAAAAAAAATCATCAATTGCGTCACTAAACACTTTTGTTTATAATTATAAATAAACACCAAACAAAATATTCTTATATGCATTCGCAATCATTTTATAATACCATATATCTTATTGCCAGAACTGATTCATAAGCAAAAAATAAAATCCAGGTAAAAGCTAAATTTACAGATACGTTGAATATTTCTCTATATTAATCCGACGAATTTCCCTACCTGAACTTTGAGCGCATATTAAGAATTTGCTCGTCCATCCGTGAAATTATTTATGCTCGACCATAGGTGTCAACGTCGGAATTCCAAAATTATAAATACAAAAAGCAAAAATGAAAATATTCAACGATTTATTTAGAAACAACGAATTTACGAATATTTCTACAAAAAAAAAAAAAAAATCTCAAAATTTGATTTCCTGTCATCAGCGCCCAGAGGTCACCTCCGTCTGAGGGAAGAAAATTTTATTTAAAATAACACTAGCGGTAATTTATTACCTTCTTATACATAATGTTTAAAATAGAAAAAGAAAATTGTTTCTCATGCGTCGGCGGTAATGAAAAAATCATAAAAGTCATTGACGCGCCATCGATATCGCTATAGATTTAAAGTATCTGTATCTTTTGCCTGCATTGACGATGATAAAGTTAAATTATGATAATAAGCTCATGGGAAGATTTACTCCTTCAACTTAATTGAGTTTGGATTTCGGTCGGAGGACACTTGTTTTTCAAGGCAGCTGATGCGGTGATTATCTCGGTGGGCATTATTAGCTGGATATTAAAAATACATTAGATTAGGGGAAGTTTTTTTCTGCCTACCCTTAGTGTACAAGTATGTCTTCTTTCCGACCAAAAAGGAGTCGTTAAGATAATGTGGATACTCTATACGGTCACCCCATTATGTTGTGCCTAAGTGCCACAGAAAAACTCAAAGTGAATTAATTTATCATTTACGAAGAAATGTGTGTTTTTTTTTTTTCTTTTGTAAATTGACTTACATAATGACTTTTGAAGCGGTGATTAGATTTTAAACTTTAGTGCAATTAGTAAATTAAAAAGAAAATAATGATAAAAATTGGTTTTCTATATTTGCATGTAGAGGCCACGTGACTGAAGCTGCTAATGATTTTTTAATAATAACTCAAGGCCGTGTCATTGGAAAAAGTTGATTGAGAAAACTCTTACAACTGACGGTTTGTGCTATTGAAAAGACCTGTGCACGTGCCGTTTTCATGAGCATGGAGCAGGTTTCATTAGGATGTTAGCAGCTCCACGTGACTTATGCTTGAATATGAATACAAGGACCATAGATGTGCGGGATACTCATCTACTGTTTCGGATGTTGAAGGGACTTGACACCATTATACCATGCATAGATAGAGAACCGGTCTTTTCGTGGTGGATTAATTTTCGTCATCCAAACGTGTATAATTCTGTAATCAAATTTAAGTATTGCAGATATAAGCTGCAAAACGAATGGAGAATGACACAAATTCGTCGTTGCATCAGCTTATTTATCTATTCAATATTACCGCCACTACCAAAGGCAGCACCGAGCTCATTATTCCAGTTTTCGACTATGTTACTCGTAGCTCTCAGACAGTTACTTAAATATGACAGCAGGTAACCGACTTAACTATATAGATGTAAATGTATGTCAAGGAGAATACCGGCTAGAAAATACTGCTCTTGGCTTCTATTTCAGACCATAGATTCATTGAATTCAGGTGTCAGGTGCCAGGTCTCGGCTTTGCTGAGGAAGTGGAAACTAAAAAAAAAAACAACTGGGCGTTTGCTCCTGCTATGCACAAAACAAACCAGAAGATGGTGTTCAGACAAAAAAAAACTTCCGCTGACGGCCAGTTCCACACTTGAATATGGATTAGCAGCGACTATTTAAGGAAAAACCTTTATAAAAGGGGACCAGTATTTCCACTTCAAAGCTACCAATGACACCCAGCTGTCAAAATATTCATTCATCATTGTATCACTGTATCCATTCAAAGAATTGTATCCGTATCCTCAGACTGAAATCGTGATTACGGGCTATTTCAATATACACAATTCTGGGTGGCTTCGACATTCTGGACGGACAAATCCCCAAGGACGGTGTGTTGAGATCTTTGCTGCGGAAAACAACTTAACGCAGCTTGGAAATGAGCCCACGCGAATACCAGGCGTTGATAGTCATACCGCCAACACTTGTTTTTAACTTCCCACCCAGATAAGTGTATCGTTGATGTGCTCTATGACGAGCCTAGACGGGGGCTCGTCAGCCATTGTGGCATATCAGCTAATTTCTCGTACACTGTTAAAGAAAAGATTCCCAAAAGAACCGTACGGCAATACAAGAAAGCCAATTAACACCTTCTTTAAATTTAACTGGTCGTTTTGTTTCCTCGATAACGTCGTGGATGCTGCTGCTGATATGATCACAGAAACTATTTTCTTTGGAATCAGATTCCCTATCCCTCATCGGATGAAGAGCATCAGACCAAAAAAAAGGCATGGTACGACTCGAGCTGTAAAGAGGCTGTCAGGGTTAGAGAAGTGTTTTTTCGGTCCTTCAAGATGACCAATCCGACAGAGGAAAACCGAAAAGAGTTTAAACGAGCCAGGAATGACTGCAACGTTTTTCTTAAGCGTGTAAAATTCCAATACGACCAAAACTGAGGCAGAAAATACTAAAATATCCTAAATGTAGTAACAATTTTTGGTCGTTCGTCAAAAATTTTAGAAATTCTACCTTATCATCCATCCCAATGCCCATTTAGAATGACATCGCAGTTCTCAGCTTTTTGGACAATGACAATTTGATTGCTACACACTTTCCGGCCAGCTCAACACTTCCAGAATTAGCTTTGTACCCGCGCACATTCCAGTGCATCGAATTTTCAATGGGGCGAATCCACTTAACATTCACAAATCTCCTGGTTCAGATGGTGTATCCCCCCTTCTTCTGATGACGTGTTCTTCCACACTACTAAGACTACCGCGTAAGCTTTTTCATCAGTCCTACTCTTTAGGACTCTTTCCGAGCAGATAGAAAATAGCATTTGTCCAGCCCGTCACTAAAAAAGTCGAATCATCTTCTTTCTCCTCCGACAGACCCATTGCACTTACGTCCCTTCTCTCCAAGGTCACGGAAACGCTGATAAACCGTCAGCTAATGAAATATCATGAAATATCTTGATGGCTTGTCTCACCGAAAAGTGGAACCAAAGCGTTCATTAATCTGGCGAAAGCAAGATAGTTGCACTTGATATTTCTAAGGTATTTAGCAGAGTTTGGCATCAGGCTCTTTTTTCGAAAATGCGTGCTCTTGGGATCGATGACTCTCTTCTTAAATGGGTTAGAAATTACCTTTCGGAACGTTCAATTCAAGTTGTCTTGGATTTTTGCAAGTCTGATATTTACAAACTAAATGCTGGTGTGCCTCAGAGCTCCGTTTTGTCCCCGACACACATTTTAATTTTTATCAATGATCTCTTGTCTGCCACTTCTAATCCAATAGATTCCTTTGCTTTTCATATTCGTTTCCGGAATCACATCCCTGCTCTTTGGCTGTAGATCGAGAACGGCAACGTATGCTAAGCGCATTAAATTCCGATATTAACAGCATATCAACAAAGTGAAGTTTAATGCTTCCAAAACACAATGCTGTCTGTTGTCATTAAAGCGCAATTCAAACACCCAGCCATTATCCATGAATGGCACTTACATAGTC
Source organism: Volucella zonaria (assembly GCA_963966105.1). Lineage (NCBI taxonomy): Eukaryota > Metazoa > Arthropoda > Insecta > Diptera > Syrphidae > Volucella > Volucella zonaria. The sequence goes on along the minus strand of OZ014532.1, from coordinate 98,146,118 downwards.
GAAACCGAAAAACTTTTCATTCTCGATATTTGTGTCAGTGACAAATTACGTTGGAATGACCACATATTCGATGTCGCCAAAAATGCTGCGAAATGTCTAGGCTTCCTCGAACGATGTAAAAAATACTTTTCCCCTTCTGATCTGGCCTCAATGCATCTGCATCTGCTAGACCGGATTCGAAACCGTGCGATAAAACTCATAGCTGATACCAATATCGCTCAGTTAATGGACACCGTCTAACACCGACGTAATGTCTCGTGTCTCACTCTGTTTTATCGCTATTTTCACAAACAATGCTCCACAGAAATCGCCAGTAGCAATCCGCTCATTCAAACTTTTAACCGTAACACCCGCCTCGCTATGAATGCTCATCACTCAACCCCACTTTCAGACGTACTCTAAAATATCGTGATCCGTTCCTAAGCCGTAGAACTGGTTTTTGGAATGCCCTGCCTAGCTCTTTATTTCCTAGTCATTATAACCTTCAAACATTTAAAACCAACGTTCAATGGTACCTCTCTTCCTATCGCCCCCTAATTTTCCTTCGCCCGCGAGTACACTCTTTTGGCTCTTAACCCACCAACCAGACAGTGATTGGTGCGAAATGAAGAAAACATAGCGGCCGTAGCGACAGTATCGAAAAAGACTCAGAAATATCGATACGGCGCGGATCAGCTGAATTGGGTCATCGAGGCTTACTTTGCGGTTGAATTTGGGCCTACATCAGCATAGGATTGCGCTGACGCAAGAACTGAAGCCGGGCGATCATAGATGACGCCGTGAGTTCGCTAATTACCCGCTGGAAATGTTGGTCGGGGATCCACATTTTGTCCAAGAAACTATCTTTTCGGATGAGACCGATTTTTGGCTCAGCGGCTATGTCCGCAAGCCAAATTGCCATTATTGGAGCGAACACAATCCACGAGTGTTGGACCAAGCATCAATGCATCCAAAAAGACGAAACCTAGACATTTCGCAGCGTTTTTGACGACACCGAATATGTGGTCATTCCAACGTAAGCTTTCATTGACACACATACCGAGAATCGAAAATTTATCGGTTTCGAAGATGTAAGTGCCATTCATGGATAATGGCTGGGTGTTTTGATTTCGCTTTAAAGACAACAGACAGCATAGTGGTTTGGAAACATTAAATTCCACTCTGTTGAATTGGGTATGCTGTTGATATCGGAATTTAACGAGCTTACTCGTAGCATACGCTGCCGTTCCAGTTCCACAACCAAGGCGCAGGGCCATGAGTCTGGGAAAGAAAATGAAAAGCAAAGTAAAGTCGCCAGCAAAGGAATATCTTAGATTAGAAATAGCAGAAAAGAGATCATTGATGAAAATTAAAAAGAGTGTCGGAGACAGAACGGAGCCCTGGGGCACACCAGCATTTATTTTGTGAATATCAGACTTGAAACCGTCCAAGACAACTTGAATTGAACGTTCCGAAAGGTAATTTCTAATCCATTGAAGAAGAGAGTCATCGATCCCAAAAGCGCGCATTTTCGACAAAAGAGCCTGGTGCCAAGTGCAACTATCTTGCTTTCGCCAGATTAATGAACGCTTTGGTTCCACTTTTCGGTTAGACAAGCCATCAAATCACCAGTGGACCTGTTGCTACGAAAACCATATTGCCGGTCATTGAGAAGTTTTCGTGTTTCGAGATATTTCATGAGCTGACGGTTTATCAGCGTTTCCATGACCTTGAAAAGAGGCACGTAAGCGCAATGGGTCTGCAGGAGGAGAGAGAAGAAGATTCGCCTTTTTTAGGTACGGGCTGGACAAATTCTGTTTTCCATCTGCTCGGAAAGAGCCCTAAAGAGTAGGACTGATGAAAAAGCTTACGCAGTGGTTTTGTCAGCGTGGAAGAACACCTCTTCAGAAGCAGCGGAGATATACCATCTGGACCAGCGGATTTGTGAATGTTAGGATCTTTAAGTACTCTTGCTACTATACGAGTGCGAAAGTGGATTCGTCCCATTGAAGATTCGACGCACTCAAGTGTAGGCGGAGACAGAGCACAATCCGGAAGAGCTCAGCTGGCCGCAAAGTGTGCAGCAAGCAGATTGGCCTTGTCCAAAGAGCTGACAGCAAGAATGTCATTGTAAATGAGAGTTGGGATGGAGGACGAGGCAGAAGATTTAATGTTTCTGACAAATTACCAAAAGCCTTTACTAGCTTTGGGGCATTGTAGTATTTTTTGCTCAACTTTTGGTCGTATTGAAATTTCACATGCTTGAAAAAGACATTGCAGTTATTTCTCACTCGTTTAAACTTTTTCCGGTTTTCCTCTGACGGATTGGTCTTGGAGGACCGAAAAAACACTTCTCTGACAGACTCTTTACAGCTCGAGTCGTACCATGCCTTTTCTCTTGGTCTGATACTCTTCATCCAATGGGGGATAAAGAATCTCATTCCGAAGAAAATAGTGTCAGTGATCATATCAGCAGCGGCATCAACGTCGTTATCGAGGAAACAAAACTACCAGTTAAATTTCCTAAAGAAGGTGTTAATTGGCTTTCTCGCATTGTCGTACGGTTCTTTCAGAAATCTTTTCTCTAACTGTGTGGTGGGTGTACGAGAATTTAGCTGATATGACACAATGGTCCCACGAGCCTAGAGGGGAGAGCACATCAAAAGAGTACTTATCAGGGTGAGAAGTTAAAAACAAATCCAGGGTGTTGGCGGTATGCCTATCAACGTCTGGTATTCGCGTGGGCTCATTTACAAGCTGCGTTAAGTTGTTTACCGTCACACCGTCCTTCGGGTGTTGTCTGTCCAGAATGTCGAAGCCACCCAGAATTGTGCATATTGAAATCGGCCGTAATAACGATTTCGGTATAAGGATTCAGTGATACAATTCTTTGAATAGAGTCAGACAGCTCATCAAACTCATTAAAAGTCGAATTGCTGTCCAGTTTGGGGCTTCTGTAAATAAAGCAGTAGTGGATAATTTGCTTACGGATATGGAATTTTAACCACATGAAATTGAATTGCGGGTTGGAACAGGGACTACATTGTGGTGGAATTTGGTAAGCTACATCACTACGCACGTAACGGATGACATCGAACATTTAATGGGGACTGTGAACATGGCTAACTTTACATTACTACCTAGACGAAGTAGGTCAGATACATAAACCTTGAACAAAGTAGGGCCAAGAACGGATCCTTGAGGTACGGCATGTTCAATATTTCTAACCGATGATTTGAAATTCACTGAGAAAACTTTGAATTATTTTAATGATCATGATTGGAAAACCAAGTTTAAAGAGCTTATGAACCAGTGCATCGTGTAAAAGTGTATTAAAAACTTTTTCCAATATCCAGTAATACGGGTCCTGTAGGCACTTTTAATACAAATTTTTGGTGCACATGTGCTGTGCTACTTCCACGATTAGTGTCTATTTTTTGCTAATAACTTCCTTATACAACTAAGCAAACTAATCGGTTTATAGCTGGGTTTACCAGGCTTCGCAATAGGGATAACCATCGCCGTCTTCCACGGTACTGGAAAATAACACAGTTGAAGGCATAGATTCAATATGAAAGTTTAATAATTGATGCCAAGAGGAAGAATAGGAAGCAACTTGTTGTTGATTTTATCCAGTCCTGCAGATCTTTTTGGATTTAGATGTTTTAATCAATTCCTTTACTTTGGTAGCATTCACTAGATAAGTTTCTTCTAGAATAATTGGTGAATGCGATAACTCAGATTGAGTATTTGATACATCCGCAACGGTGATAGCATCGATAAGATGCGCTGATGCTGAGTGGGCTTTGGAAAAGGTTGTAGCCATACTTTTGTACCTTAAGTGGTAGAATATTTGTACCTATTTTCTTCAGTATTTTGGACACACACAATCAAGGGTTTGCTTGATTTTTCAAAAGTGCAAAGAAGGGTTTTCCAGGGGAAGTTTTTATAGGCTGAGATTTCGTCTCTAATAGCTTCGCTTAGAAACTTCGTGCTTTCGAGAAAGAAATCTATTCGATAATGCAGCCATTTTGTTCTTTCTGAATCTCTTAACCATATCAGATAAGAATATTTTCCGGAAGTAAAGTCTTTAAGTTCTTAACAGGATATTTAGGTATTGCAATGTCTGCGGCACTGGTGATAGTAGACACGAAGTTGTTGCAGCACATATCCACCTCATCGATGTTCTGGACATAGTTTAATGTAATATCATTGAGATTTAGACTATGGTTAATGAAAGATTTAAATAAATTCCAGTTGGCAGCAGTTGTATACTTGAAAGTGATCCGAACTTAGATTATTACGTGTTCTTGGCTGGGTGCAAAAGTTTGGAGTATTGATAAGGAACAAATCAAGAGTTGATAGATGGGTATAATATTGATAAATTTGAATTGACCTCTACTATATCGTGCAAGATATTACCCCAGCAATTTGCTCTTAGACAATTCCATTGCCGATGACGACAGTTGAAATCACCAAGAATAATTTTGTTATTGAATCTTAACAGTTTTTGAAGATCTCTTTTAAAGTGAACCATTTTCCCAACGCTTCTATTTCTACAAGGGAATGATGACCCTATCATATTTAGAGATAAAATCTCTGTTTATCACTCACCATTGGCCCACAGGCTCTTGGGGCGTAACACAAGGTAAAACTCTACTGGATTTTCGAACACAGAAGTGAACAAGTAAGAAAATACTTGCGACTGTAAACCAGAAATGCAGTGTCCTTGACTCCTGTGTCACATCCAGGAAAATGTGGAAACTCCACAACAAACAAAAAACCGAATGAATGTTGCAAATAAACAAGGAGTTTTTATTCTCTCTCTTAGGTATTATCACCGGATGTAATAGGATGTCCCGAGCACATGGAGTAATGAAGGCGTACAAGTACATACATGAGTAGACTCTTTTCAGGACTAAGAAAATCTAGAATCCAAATCCAAAGATTTTACAATTTTATTAGCTTTTCTAGGTGGCTAAAACTGAGTCCACAGGATTGGGTTAAAATCTCTTAGGCCATCACAATGAATTTTTATTGATATAAATGTGGCAGATGAGCTCCTGTGGAACATGGAGTCACGTCAGCGGAGGATCTCAGACACCTGAACTGAAGGACGAAAGCGAAAAATCCAGCAGAAGTCGCTGCAAGACGACGCATAAGCAAAGTCAGATTTGATCATCGATCCGAGTCTGTTGAGCCTGTTGAAAGCATTGGATACAACCAAGAGTATCTGGGAGTGATTAAAATCCGAATTCGCCGCCACAGGACCAGTCAAGAAGAAGACATTGCTGAAACTCGTGGCCACTTAAAAAATGCAGAAAGACGACGATTTACAAAAAAATTTAATGGAATTCTTCGATGCAGTTTCGCAGCTAAGGAGTATGGGTGTTGACATCTTTTTTTTTTATAATTTGCGCACGCTCAAGGGATTTAAGTACCCTTAAAATGTTTGCACACAGGCGGGCGAAGGAAAATCAGGGAGGCTGGAAAGAGAGACCCGTAAAATTATTGTCAATAATTTGGACTTGTTCCAGTGTGCGATGGAATCTCATGACAGTTTACCAAAACCTGAAGCTCTGAGGGAGAAAATTCTTGAAAAGAACGGTGCACAAAATCAACGTAATAGGGATAGTGATTAAGAGTCGATATACCTCCAATGTCCAACGAGGCACAATCCAGAGAAGGTCAAAATTTGAACGAGGTGCACCAAATAAGAAAAAATGTGGTAATGCACGTGAAGGCAACAGAACGCTCAAGCATAAGTGCTACAGATGTCATCAAGTGGATAACAAGGTTTCTGAATGTCCGGAGGACTAATCTACTTTCTGCAGCGAGGATAATGGACCACGGAAATACCATCACATTAGGCAAGAAAAGAGCAGTTGCTCGCGAAAATGATGGCGAAATTAAGGTTTATGGCACTGCAGACTTGGTCATTTGAATGGACGAGATCTGTTAGACATATCTCGAAAAGCAGGATTAGGCCATGCGACATCTATCTGCATGGGAAACAACAACATTGATGTTTCCGGAAAGATCAAATAGGTGTACAAAGTTGTTGGACCTGGTGCACACTAATGTCTGGGGCCCTTCCAGAACAGGGTCATTATCTCAATTGAGGTACTTCATCAGTTTTATCGATTACAGCAGCCGCTTTCGTTCCTTTAGAAGTTACAAAGCTTACGTTGAAATGCAAACTGGTCGCAAAATTAAATCTTTGGTGTCGGATAATGGCCGCGGATTCCGTAACCATGAGTTTGATGAATACCTGAAGAAGAATGGGGTAAAGCGCTGACCTACAGTTCCACATACGCCAAAGCAAAATGGGGTGGCGGATCGAACGCTCGTCGAAGTGTCGAGAAACGACTGTTGGGTAGAAGCAATAGAAATCCTATGGTCAGTTTGAATGGCCAAAACCTGAGACATCTGAAGGTATTTGACGCAAAGGCATCTGTTTTGGACAAAGTTGATTTGAGGAGCGTTCAAGTGAGGGCATTATGGTCGGATACTTTAAAGCACCCAGGGGCTACCGAATATGGCAACGAAAAGTGGTTTTAATGGGAGCTGGTTGGCGTAAAATCATCAAGAAAAATATTTTGTAGTTCCTGGTTAAAAACCTGTGAGCATATATGGATCAGAATCAGTGCAGGTTTCAATACAAAAATCAGAAGAAGATGAAGAGCTCGCACAAGATTATGACCGAGTTTCGAAACTTAGTTCTGAGTCCCAAGAGCAGTACAAGAACGCTCAAAGAATATATCAAACGCAATTTGTATCGCAGCACATAGAGCCTGGATGGAGTCCACAAAAACGAGGAGGACGAGATTCATTTTGATCCGCCTGATGGGGTCGGAATTATTGAAATGGTGAACATCGAAGAGTTGTTATTGGAAGATCCTAAGTCTGAAATAGACGCACAAGAATGGCTGAAGCCAACCAAAGAAGAGATTCGAGAACTTATCAAGGATAATACATGAAACCTGGTTGAGTGTCCGCGAATAAATTGAAATCAAATGGATCGTTGAATCGGAAGAAAGCTAGTGTTGTTGTCAGAGGTGTTTCACAACGCCAAGGAGTAAACTTCGACGGAAGTTTTGCGCCCGTGACACGATTTGGATCCATCAGACTATTAATGGCACTCGTTCTTCGTGAAAACTTGGCAGTTTATCAGATGGTTGTCGTTGGTGCTTATCTCAATGGCGAATTGGAGGAAGAGATTTTTATCGACCCTGCGAAATACTTTGAGCAAGGGTTGAGGATACTTGTAAAAGAAGATGGGCAAAACTATGCCCAAACAATTCCTTATGCTAGTCAGGGAAGGTAACAACGTGTGTACTATCAAAAAGGCGCTTTACGGTCTTCGACAAGCAGGCCGTCAGTGGCATAAAAAGCTGGACAACACACCCGCCACCAATAATGCCTGTCTCTACTTTGGATCAAGAAAATAAGCGTTCACCATTATTGCAGTGTATGTCGATGGCATTTTGTATGCATCATTTTCGAAGTCAAGGATCTCCGATTGGCGCGGTAGTATTTGCGCGTCGAAATAATTCAATAAAATGGTGGAGCAAGATTAAAACAGCAGGCATATGTGAAGGAGCTGTTGAAGAGATTCAAGAGGAGTCGAAACCGGTTGGCATACCGAGCGACGCACAGGCGAAGATGGAGAGCGTCATACTGGATATCAAGTCGAAAAACCATATCGAAAGCTCATCGGGTCATTTATGCTATTGCGACAAGGCCGGACATCTTTTTTTGTATGAATCGACTGCCACAGTTCAACGAGAGTCTTCTACGCTATTTGCAGGGTACATAGAACTACGCACACAAAGGACACACTTGGTCCTCGGGGATTCTCAGATGCTGATCACGCGAACCACCAGGTGGACAGAGTATCCTATACGGCATACGTTTTGGCACTAAGTGGAGCAGAAATCATCCGGCGATCTCAAAAGCGAAAGTCAGTGGTTATTTCGACAACGGTAGAATATGTCGCACTATCCGAATCATCTAGAGAAGCAACACACGTATCTTCGAAATCTGATGACTGAAATGAATTTGCCTGAATTAGTTGGGATAACAGTTGGAACAGATAATCGAGGAGCAAAACACATGACCAAGAATGCAGTTCGTCACTCCCGGATGAAGGATATCACTTTGTATGCCAGCTCTTAAAGGATAGTAAAATGGGTGTCGTATACACTCCAGCAGAAATGATGCCTGGGGACAAGTTCACCAAACCAATACCTAGACCAACATACTATCGATGTATGAGGTACATTGGGATGACTGTTTGTTAAGGTGCGCTGTTTGAAGAAGGCGTGTTAAAGCATGAACTCAAAAAGCGTCTTGGCAGCACTCTAACATTAAAATTGGGCTTCAAAATGTGGTACCTGGCCGGCACAAATGGATATATCCATAAATTTTAGCTCTACCAAGGCGCAAATGTTAACGCAGACCAGATCCTTGGCATTAACAAATATGGAAATGGCTTTCCACTCGCCCAGTGTTTGAAAGAGAACGACACACTTTACGTGGGAACTTTGCGACCGTATCTCATGACCAAAATGGTGTGCAAGCTGAAGAGTAAGAAATTGTTGGAAAAAGCAGGCCGCAACGAACGGATACGTTGTTGTGACAACAAATGCGTCCACACATACTTGCATTGGGTAAGCTGACAAAGTGAACTGCTATTGCCGCAAAACCAAACGCTTTATTGAAGTCGGAAATCGTTAACGAGTATAGCAAATCAGTGGGCGGCGTAGATCCTATGGATTCCCTCAAGATTATCCAACGAACCGCAGATGGTACATCCGTATCTTCTACCGCATGTTGAATGTTCAGCTGTGAATCCCATCATCCTATAGAATGAAAAGCATCCTGAGGACATAGTCTCTGGTTATTAACGTAAACCACCTGTCATGTAGACTTATGTTTACGGGATGCCCATATATCCATGGGAGCAATTATACGCCTTGCCATCGCTCTCCGTCAATCATTTGATACCAATTCGGATCTGTGTTGGAGGCACAAGTTCCAACCTTGGTATGGGTCGAGACCGATCTACTGCTCTTACTGCTCTTAGGGTCACAGCACCCAGTACTTATTTGCAACTCTACAATGCGTCAAACCAACGGGAAGACCCTACCCGCGATTTTGGTTTAAACCACAGCCACCATGACGCTCCCATAAGGCGGCCTACCTCAACAAGTCAGGCCTGGACCGAAATCCGGGGGGCTCCCGACTACCATGGCACCGTGATTTAAGTCCTTGTGGGGACTACCGGTAGTCTTGCCGCCAACAAGATCTATGATCGGCAACTTGTAACTGGTCAAAACGTAGCAACCTTCAGTGGCGTCATCTGAAGATGTTTACGATAAGACCAGTAATATGCTCTGCCCCCGCTTTATATTAGACAACGTCATTGATGGGCGAACTTGGTAATTGGGCGGGGGGCTCCATCCTGAGGACAAAAGGGAACTGTAGGAGTTCAAAAGGCCGATTGCCAACGATTTCATTTCCACGGGAGTCAACATAAAAAGTAACAAACGGGGCAGGCCTTGTAACAGAGACTCCGCAGAGCAGGTACCGAAGGTGGACTCTATTCGGTACTTCGGAACAAAAAGCTTGCTAGCAGATGCCGCCGAAAGAGCTGCGACCATAGAACGCGATACGAATGCATTACTTGCAATGTGCCGTTCTGTCTTCAGTGCTTTCAGCGGCTCCCCACACTCAAACAATTACATTCCATATTATCATACTGATTGAATGAAATAACAAAGAGGCCGAAAAATAAAATAAAAAATAAATTTATTTGCAAGAAAATGCCTAATTTAGATATGCATGTAAGTACTACGAGAAACGCTGCCGCTCACCTGGGCAAACAAAGTTCCTGGAAGTTTTTTTCGTACACATACCCTCGGCTAAAAAATGATTGTTGTCTTTTTGGACTATTTGGCGGCCGAAAATCAACATCTTAATTTTTTTCACCACGGGAAGTACACTTTCTCCTGAGAGGGTTAATTTCAGTAGAACAGAAATTAACAAAAAAAAAAATAACGATACAAAAAATTGCGTTCAAAAGCACAAAATACTCGTATATCGATTGCAAAATCACGTGTGCATATTTCTAGAAATTACGTGTTTATCTCTTATTTGACTGCATAAATACATTCAATAAAATGTGCGGTGGTAAATCCAGAAAGAGGAAGAAAAATAAATCTCAACTAAAAAATTGATTAATACCCAGGGGTGCGAGGTAACTCAACAATCTGTGCTCATTTACCAAAGCTCGTCAATTTTTCATCATGAAAATGAGAAATTTGTTTTAATTAGACTTGCTCGGCGCAGGTGTTCCAAAATTCATCGAACTCCACCCGGATGTATTTCAAATAGCACGCATTATGTGCGCCTCCTCATCATTTAAATATAAAAAAAAAAGAAAAAACAAAAAAAAAAACAATTTTAGATAGAAATATTCGTATCCGCTGGAAATATCTGCAAGCGTATGTTTATTATCCAACATGTGTACAGCTCATGTGAAATATCTACTCCCCCACTTAATCAATCATAAATCTTATTCCCCAGTTCCATCATTATAATACGAGAAAGAATCCTCCAATCTCAGTAAAAAAGAATAAAGAAAAGATACAAATCAAAACGAGAACACGTTCTATGGGGATGGGGATTCACGGGCCATTAAGTAATAAAGAAACACACACTGCACAACTAATTTCATTTTAAATAAACAAGATACAAATACGCGAATAAATATGAGATTGGAATAAATCTTAAAAACCTAAAAACAAAAACACATCCCTCCACCGAATTTTACGAATTTCTTTGGGGGGCAGATACCATATTTTACTTCCCCCGCGTACGAACATATGGAATGCTAGCATGATGATCACTAGGCGCGAATGGTTTTTCTCATGTGCTGTGGCCATCATCAACATCATCATCATCATCAACATCATCACCATCAGAACCAGAATCAAAATCAAAATCAAAATCAGTATCCGAATCAGCATCAGCACCCGTGTCTACATCATGAGAATCATCCCAGATATGTATCTGCTCGGACCGACGATGACTCTGGACGGAATTCGAAATACTCGCCTACTTCTACCCAAGGGCAACATCATGTGGCCGAGAAGTAATGCGGCAATCCGATACTGGATGCCGTGATGGCGCCGAACAAACCACTGGCGCTGCCATTTTGGAATCAAGCGAATTAATTAAAACAACAACGGGAGAAGGTGAAACATTGGGAGATCTTTCGTTTTTTTTTTTTTATTTTTTTTTTTTTGAGATTTTCATTTAATTTTTTTTGTTTTTTTTTTTCTATTTTATTTAATCAAAGAGACGCGTGATGATTATTAAGTTCAAATCTACGTGGGAGGCTATTTTCAGCAAAAGGCGAATAGCCCAGAAACCGTCTCTGGGTAATGTTATGCGTTGATTGGTGTTTAGTTCTTGGATTTACTTGGGGAAGTAAATTTTCTTTCTACGAGTAAATCTGCATTTGCCAAAGCCGTTGGATAATCCTCTTAAAAATTGTATAGCGTTCTTTGGTTCTTTGAATTAATTCTATAAGTAAAAAGAAGCAAAAAAAAAAGTTCCAACTTTGTAAGTTTGTAATACAATATTTTAATAGATGATAATAACAACGACAGCTCCTATTGTAGATTGTCAACTCTCCTCAAGAGCTAGAAATGCATAAATGCGGTTTGCTCCACCTTTTCCCAACGATAGAGTCATGTGAATTGTTATCCTTACTCGCTGCTATACAAGAAAGAAACTCTATGTATTAAAATCACAAAGGACTCTATCCTTTTCTATGAGTGGACGCGGGATGTTGCGTCCTGGATTGTCACTCAAGTGACAAGGTCACTCTTCATGTATCGGGTAAACATCCACAGACACTTTCTTAACATGTAAAAATGACCAGAAAATCATGATACCTAGCATCCTCCCATCCAATTCCTTTGAGTTTCTTAGGGAGTGCCACTTATCTAGGCTTCATTCCGGGTAGTAAACTGAGGTAGAAGGAAAACGGTTCAAATCTTAGCGTGTAATAGTTGCCTGGTGACTATGACCCAAAAATTTGCCATGAGTCAACACCATGGTCGCAAGGCCAATTTCCACTTTACGAAAGACGGACACCATATCAGCTCCCTTTATAGGCTGATCTTCGAATACACAAATTGAATTGGCTATAGCCTACCACGAATCTCTTGACGAGATAGCCAAAAAGCAGAGTACCGCACTGTGTTGGTCTCAAGATGACCTAAACTGCCCAGGGTACTGCGCCGTCGATGGACTAAATCCGTAGACTGGAATCCCTAGGAACAAATAGCAGACAGCTTGACAACGTCAACTAACCAATGTGCTACACCGGAAAAATTGCATAATTTCGAAAGCTCCTTATGGCCGGTCACAGATGGATTCATCGATATAACAAGAGAGCTGATCAATCCCTGGAGAATCACGGGACATTGTTCCATTGAAAGATAGATATATTTTATGTATCTTGAGTAAATCTCACCACGATTTTTGCAGGACTTTGCAATTTTCTGCTGTGGCACGTATCAGAATGCAATAATAGGAGGGTTGCCCGAAAAATTTCCGACTGCAACGTAAAGATAGCGGCGCTCGTCAATAAAAGCTAGTGAATGCTAGTTGTGCGTCTTTTGACAACTACTTACCGAAGTTTCAGTCATTTTGGACGCACAGTTTTTAGTTGACAGTCGTTTGAGTGAGTCGAGGTGAGCGTTTTTTTTATGAAAATGGAAAAAATTGAGTATCGAGCTTTTATTAAATTCCTGTTTTTGAAGGCAATACGCCTACGCAAATCGAAAATGAGTTGGACTCTGTGTATGGAGACTCTGCACCATCATTTACCACCGTGAAATTTTGGCCAGCTGAATTTAAACGTGGCCGTAAGAGCCACGTTCGGGACGTCCAAAAACTGCAACCACTGACATAACATTGCTAAAGTTCACCAAATGAGAAAGCTGTCCGCGCGTTGGGTGCCGCGTGTGCTTACGTTAGACCAAAAACGTCTTCAAATGAAGATTTCCAATGCTCTGTTGGCGCAGTTTAGAAATAATAAATCAAAACAAGCAAAAACTGTTTTTTTCGGATGAGACAGTGATGGCGACTCTTTTTTGGGATAGTAAAGGAGTTATCTTAATCGATTATCTTCAAAAAGGAAAACCCATTACAGGAGCATACTACGCATCACTACTTGCCAAGCTGAAGGCAGAAATTGCGGAAAAACGGCCACATTTGTAGAAAAAGAAAATCCTGTTTCACCAAGACAACGCGCCGTCTCACACCTCAGCGAAAATCCATGAATTACGGTTTGTGAACTGCTTAACCATCCGCCTGATTCACCAGATCTAGCCCCAAGCGACTTCTTTTTGTTCCCTCATCTAAAAACTGCGCTCAGAGGACAGAGATTTTTGTCAAATGAGGAGGCAATCACTTTCGTGAACAATTATTTTGCAGAGAAAAACGCCAAGTACTATTTGGACGGGTTAGAGAGATGGGAGCATCGCTGCGAGAAATGTGTAGAATTACAAGGAGACTATGTAGAAAAATAAAAAAAAAAATTGAGAAAAATGTCTCGGAAACTTTTCGGACAACCCTCGTAGGGCCGTCACAAAATCCAAAATCTTAATGTTCTCTGTTCTATGGAGATCCCCGATCGTAACTAATTTGTCAAAAAATGTTTCCAGGAATAGCTAGGGTATCTCCCCCCCCCACACTCTCCCAGGGGTATTTCAATGTCTGCAACTAATATAAGTGTATCCCGACGATGCCTACTCCAATGTAACGAAAACAAATAAACGAAAGCTCTTCGAACCAAAGTGAACGTTAGCTATTCGCAAGACTTGGACATTAGCCCCTCTTAGTGTGGTTTTAGGTCGGATAGGTCGACAATTGACCAAATATTCACAATACGAGTACACATGGAGAAAACCCAAGAAGTTTTCGATACGAGCTATACAGAACCATGTGCAGTTTTGGTATTCTTGCCAAGCTCGTCAGATTTTGCAGAATGATGATAGAGAAGGTTCGCTCCTCCGTAAAAGTAGAAAGCAATCTTGTCCAGACATTTGATTACAAAAAAGGAAACTGACAAGGCAAGACACACAAATTGTATACGCTGATGACGCTCTCACTGGTGCGTCAAGTATATGCTGTCAATAAGAAGCTGCGCAAAACATTGACAAACCAGACTTGAATGTCAGAATTGGCAGATATAACCTTGAGGTACTCCGATATCGATTTCTCATCACCAATCAAACGAAGAGTTACACTTGCCAATTGCTGTTTTTTTCTGTTTAAAAAGGTCTTGTCAGGATATATTAAAGAGACCCTCTATCAGAGCTTAATAATCCCAAGAAGAGATACGACGAGCAAACTCTTCGAGCTGTTTACTGATATGTACTTTGCCAAAACATGCGTTTGAGTCATCTAGGACATATAATTAAGTGACAGGTGGTACCATTCTTTCCAGTGAAGTAGGTCCCTGGAGGTACTGGATTAAGCCAAAATGTTACCGTTTTGCATTAGCTAAGCTGCAAAATTTTTTTCTAGGTGTAAAGCTTTAAAAATCATCTTGCATGGGAGTGAGAGAGTCAACACACCATTTTGATGATAAAATCAATGACAAGATGACTTCCTGGATGTTACTGAAATAGAATCTGATACAGAAGATCTAAAGAGGACACTATATTATCATTTGTTCTACAATGCTTATCTCGTTTAAGATCCGGCAGCTTTATATTTGAGAAAGGCAATTTTGTACGAAATTTCATCACGGCTTTACTGAAATGAGTAGCAATACCATCGACTTCTTTTCCGTTTTCCAAAGTGCAAAGTGTCCTAGAAATAAGTTCCACGGAGCAGATAGTGATAAATGTGTCCATAGGAGAAGCATCCTGATTAGGGGAGAAGTAAACTATGCTTCTGAAGAATTTGGGCACACTATAGAGCTTGGCTATGGACGAAAGTTATATATTTAATCTACGATATGCTGGAATAACGCGAAACGACATAAAAGTAAAAGATTCTAAAGTGAGCTTGAGCGAACTACTAGCAAATGAGCACCGATTTTTGCTGATAGAATTTTGACAGAATAAATTAAGAGGAAGGTATATGAAATAACTTCGATGAAAAATATTAATGACCTTAGTCATTAGCCGCGACGGAGTCAGCTTAATAAGTCCGCCAGTGCATCGGTTTTCAATTCACTAACAAACAAAGACTCATGTCTCTTAGGAAATCCGAAATCTCGTTCAAAATGGCCGGCAAATTTTGTTGACATATATTGTTGTCTTGGACGCAGCAATTTTGGTAGTCAGTTCACAGTTGATCTTCAGAAATGCATCCTCGCCAGCAACAACAGATGATTCGTTTCTTAGATCTACAATTCCTAGGATAAAAACTGACTCCGCCAATAGAATCGAACACAACCAATGAAAGGGTTATGATACCAAGAGATGATCCTTTCACTGAGGAAATACGATTCAAAGCAGCAATTCCGCCTACTAAAAAAATTCGCCCTCTAACGAAGGGCCCAATATTTGAAACGGTGCCACCAGAAATAGAACTTCCTTTTGATAAAACAAATCCCCCTAAGACGATTGAGGTATCTGATGGCAATGGTCTATTTATAAGAACAGTTTCAACTCCATCTCCTACAACGATTCCTCGGGGAACGATTCCTCCAACAACAATTGCTCCGGCAACGATTCCTCCGTCAACGACTGCTCTGATAACGATTGCTCCGACAAAGATTGCTCCGACAAAGATTGCTCCGACAAAGATTGCTCCGGCAACGATTGCTCCCACAACCTACGCTTCATCTATTAGCCCGACATCGAGCACAACGCAGTGTATGACTCCTGTTGGAAAAAGTGGCGAGTGCATTGACTTATATGACTGTGCATCCCTCTTCAACATGCTACAGAATACCCCATTGCTGGAGGAGAACAAGTTATAGCTCCGACGAATCCAATGCGGCTACAAAAACTGAAAGATCATGGTTTGCTGTCCTGAGCAACAGAAGAAAATTGTCCAATCTGGCCCCTGATTTCCAGGAGCGTTTGCTTCAACCACCAACCAGAGACCATCCCTTCTGTCACAACCGGGAAATGCGAAGCCGTGATCACAAATCAACTGTATGGCGGTCATACTACAGAAATAGATTCATTCCGTTGGTCAGCGCTGCTACAATATTCCACAGGCAACAATACATTAACTCACTATTGTGGCGGCACCTTAATCACTGACCGCTACATTTTGACAGCAGGGCATTGTGTTGTCGACATTCCAAAAACTAGGACCCACAAAAGTGTTCGTTTAGGTGAATGGGATACGTCGACTGATCGGGATTGTGATCTCTATGCTGATTATAAAGCCTGCTCTGATTCTCATATTGACGAAACAATTGAACAGATCATTCCCCATGAGGACTATAAGTCAAGATCTCAAGATAAAAATCAACTTCATGACATCGCTCTAATTCGATTGCCAAAAAGTGTGCCCACTACCGAAATCCTTCCTGCTTTCGATATTCAGAGTCTGGAATTGGTCGGTAGGAGTACCTCTCCTCAAGGTCGTTCAGAGACTTGAAAAATAAGTCACATGTTGCGGAAGTGCCACTAAACCATTGCAAAAACAATTACGCAGAAGTCGATGTAAGACTTGAGCCGACACAGTTTTGTGTTGGAGGTCACTTTACGAATGAAATTTGCTACATTGATTCTGGTGGTGCAGCTATCAGCTTTGATCCAGCAACATGGGCTTGGGATAATTTTACCTTGCAGGTGTCAACTCTTTTGTGCCTGAAAACAGCGTTCGCTTGGAACTCTAGAGATCTTATTTGAATGACGTTAATATCTCAAAGTGTACTCGAGAAATATACATATGAGAATGGTACGTGATATGACAAGATTTCTGTTGGAGCAGAATATTAACGAGTATGGAACGACTTGTCTCTTTTCGCCAATGGTAGCGTAATCGTAATCAACGTCGTGATAGTAGTGCTAAGGCCGATTACGTTCCCGTGTTTTCGAACCAGTAAACCTAAGTTCGGATATCTATTTCGAAGCAGGTATCGTAATAAATTGCGAAAAATATAAGCAGTTTAGGTCTAATGTTAACCATCGAGACAATTGCGATGACGATATCACACATAGAGTCAGTGTAGCGTTCCTTAGATTGCGCGAAAACTTTACTATATATATTTTATAAACTGCTGACTATCGAATAACTTGGATTGGACCAGGAACGCAACAATCAAGTTCATAGCGTAGTGCTTCCTTACCTTCCAGTGGTGGCCCCGGTAACAACAAGTGTAAACTCTTACTTGAGTAAACCTTTACATGAGTACAACCTTACTCATGCAGGCTAAAATGGCAAGATATTGATACTGGCTCCACCGTCATAGCGCTCAGCACCATATACGAAAGCACTTAAAAAGATGTGATTAATCAACTATTGGCTTCGGATAAAAAGGCATCCACTGTTGACGACCCTTGCAAACGTTTAAAGGACAACAATCTTCGGATCTGCAAGTAGAATACTCGGACCCTTAAGAGGCCACATACAGCTGAGCAATTAGAGGCCCTTGTCTGCTATCACGAAGATATCCTACTATGCGACTTTAACGACAGGATAGGAATGAAGGACATTTTTGATGCTGACTGTTGGTCAGCAGAACCTAGAGGGCATTACATCTGGGGATGGACGTAGGCTTATTTTCTTTGAGTTGGGACGAAATATCACTACAATGGGCACAGGGTTTCCTCATTTCAATGTACACCACGGGATCTGGCGATCTTCGGATCATGAAACGCGAAATCAAATTGGCCGACGTAAGACGTGCTTCCAGTATTCTAGACGTCCGAATCTTCCAGCCAATATTAATCCGGATCACCACCTTGTTGCAGCTAAGGTACGAGGACGGTTTTTCACAAGCGCCACAGCAGAAACAACCGCAAAAGACAGCCAGAATCTTTCCCGAACGCGAATCCCGAAATTTTTCAACAACTCCTATGCCACCAGCATCAAGTACCGAAGACCAGTGGCAACGCAATTGCTGTGTTGAGTTTCACTCGCCCACCACAAAAAAATCTCTGATTTGATCAAGAATGGCGCCAAGCACATGCAGCTAAACAAGGACAAGAGCTGCACGTGAGAGGAAAATCGGTTTCTCCAAAAAAGAAAAAAACAGCACGAGAAGATACGTATTCTCGAAGATATTGAGAGTTTGTACTCCAGGAATAATGTACGGATGTTTACCAATAGACAAAAAAGGAACTAGTCAAGACAAGAAGTAGAGTCACAGTTGGTGCTGAGATTATGGAAAAACTTTTTCTACAGACTGTAGAACGGCAAAGAAGCCCAACATCTCGCCGCCACACTTAGACGATGATAGACAAAACTTCCGTCCACCTAACCAAATCGAAGTAAAGATAGCAATATTCAACAAAGCAGCTGGACATGACAGCTTACCGGGCGAGGTGTTTAAACGAGGTGCAGTTGTGAATGACTTTGTGTAGAACATACTCCAACTCATTTCTCAGCCAGAAAAGCGTATGGCTAATGAATGTAATCTGAGCATTGTTTGCCTGATCTTAAAAAAAGGAGACACCCTTAACTACACCAACTGTGGAGATCAATGTCTCTTTAAGATCGCATACAAGATCTTATCTTTCATGTTGTGCGAACATCTGAAGCACTTCGTCAACAACCTGATTGGCCCCTATCAGCACGGTTTCAGAGCAGGAATGTCCATAATCGACTAGACCTTCCTGGAGTGTGGTCCTGAGAAAAACTCAAAAATTCCAAATCGATTTTAAGGACGAATATGATAACATTTATAGAGACGAGCTGATTAGAGCCATGTCTAGTTTCGGTATCATTGCCAAGCTCGTCCGTTTGTTGCAGAATGACAATTTAGAAGGCACGTTGCTCTGTCAATGTCGGTAAAATCTTATCGAGACGACCTTAGATGACAAAAAGGTTTTATTTTTTGAAAAGGTTTTTTATTTGAAATTGTGCGGAACTCACAAGCGAAAACTGGAAGCACAATCTTGTTTGTATAACTACTAACGAACGCCGTTGATATTGACTTTATTGATGCGTTCGCTAGAATTGAAATATAAACTACGAGTACCAAAGTGGGTTTAGAGGAAAATGAGCACAAAATCAAATGTATAGCGTCAACAAGAAGGAACACACAACATAGATGAATTGTACTGCACGTCACAGTCCACAGTTATAATTTCGAGGCAGTAAGGGACTTTGTCTACCGCAGCAGAAATAAAACGAAGAATCACTCTTACCAATCTTGATCATTCCAGTCCTACTTTATGGTCCTGAAGCATTGACTCTATTGAAAGCAGATGAAAATATCCCGATTGCATTGACGGGCTTTGGAACAAATTTAACGATGAACTATACGAGCTGTATAGTAACATCGACTTAGTCAGAAAAATAGCCTGAGTTGACTAGGAACGAATTTACACCATTGCTCCGACGAGCAGATTCTTCGAATCTAACAAGGAGGAACAACGCACTAGAGGAAGACCTCTTCTTAGATGGCGAACACAGATAGAAGCGGACCCCAATCGACTTGGATTGCACAACTTTGGGCAGTTACCGGACTAATTGAGGAGGCCAAGGTTCACCTCGTACTATAACGTCAGCTAAGTAAGTATTGTATATATGACAATCGGTATAGAGGCTTAAGTTCCTATTGACGTTCGAATAAGATTCCGAAAGGGAAACAACTGGATCACTGATTTGCAAGATCAGTACCAAAAATTTGGCTTTATTGTCGAGGTGATTTATTCGCGAATTTAGACAACCCCATAAGCGGCGCAAAAACGCGTATGGGGACTCTGCACCATCATTTACCACAGTGAAATTTTGGGCAGCGGAATTTAAACCGTAAGAGCTTGGGAGATGATGAACGTTCGGGACGTCCAAAAACTGCAACCACTGACGATAACATTGCCAAAATTCACCAAATTGTGTTAGACGATCGCCAAATTAAAGTGAGAGAGATAGTAGAGGTCATGAAAATGTCCAAAGAACGAGTTTGTTACATATTAAACCAAGATTTAGGCATGAGAAAGCTGTCCGCGCGTTGGGTGCAGCCTTTGCTTACGTTCGACCAAAAACGTGTTCGACTGAACATTTCCATTGCTCTGTTGGCGCAGTTTGGGCGCAATAAATCTGAGTTTTGGCGTCGATTAATTACTGTACGAGTAGATGAAACTTGGATACACCATTATACGCCCGAAATAAAAATTCAGTCCACTGTCTGCAAAGGGCGAGCCGGCTCCAAAAAGAACTGTTTTTTTGGGCTGGGAAAGTGATGGCGACTTTTTTTTTGGGGATAGTAAAGGAGTTATCTTAATCGATTATCTTCAAAAAGGAAAAACCATTACAGGAGCATACTACGCATCATAACTTGTCAAACTGAAGGCATAAATTGCGGAAAAATGGCCACATTTGCAGAAAAAGAAAACCCTGTTTTTTTTTATAATTTACGCGCGCCTAAGGGGTTATGAATACCCTTATACTATTGCTACGGCGCGGGCGGAAAGATAGAAGGAGGAGAAAGGAAAGTTTGTGATGTCGTGGTTTGAAACTCAGGTGTGTTTGGTTTCGATATTGACTCTCCAGGGGTGGGCGTCCGAATAGGACGGAGAGATTTTTCTTCTCTCGGAATGTGAGGTTGTGAGTTTTAACGGTTGTTTTGTGCTTGAAAACCCTACAACAGCCAAATCTACATGTCAGTGTTATGCCTTCACACGCAGATTTTTCTGACTGAGTTCCAATTACACAAATGAAAACTTTCTGTGGCTAGGATTCGAACCTTGACCTTCCGAGTGAGAAGCGATGGCTAGTACCACTACACCACGGCCACCCGCTTTCACCAAGACCACGCGCCGTCTCAAACCTCAGGGGTTGCCATGGCGAAAATCCGTGAATTACGGTTTGAACTGATTGACCATCCGCCTTATTTACCAGATCTAGCTCCAAGCGACTTCTTTTTGTTCCCTCAACTAAAAACTGCGCTCGGTGGACAGAGAGGAGGCAATGAGGAGGCAATCACCTTCGTGAACAATTATTTTGCAGAGAAAAATGCCAAGAACTATTTGGACGGGTTAGAGAGATGGGAGCATCGCTGGGAGAAGTGTGTAGACTTACAAAGAGACTATGTAGAAAAATAAAAAAAAAAATTGAGAAAAAATGCCTTGTATCATTGTTCGGAAACTTTTCAGACACCCCTCGTATGTTGCGTTATAAATTTTTTTAAAAATTAGAGGTAGATGTAGCCATGCCTCGAGATTATGATGAAAGTACTAATGCGGAATACGAGTATAACATCAGGGGCTCGCATAGAATGCATTTGCTGCTTTCTTTCTTTCCTCTTTCTTTGACGCTCGGTTTCCAATTTAGTTTTCTGCCGAAAATGATTGTCTAATAATGCAATGAATAATGCCCATTATCTAGCGCATTGGAAAATTGCGATGGTACATCCCATTCCTAAAAGGGATAAAGATACTTCCAATCCGGCGAATCTCCGCTCGATCAGTCTTCTTCCAAAGTAAGGTTTTCGAGAAGGTAATCAATAGAGTCCTGACTAAGTGGGTTGAGGACAAAAATATAGTTCCGGATAATCAATTCGGTTTCAAGGCGGGGCATGATATCATTCATGCTGCGTCTAAACTGGTTTCTGATATCCAATGGAACAAAGGCAAGAAACAGTGCACTGGTGCCTGCCTGATTGACTTGGAAAAGGCCTTCGATACCGTATGGTTAGAGGGACTTTTCTTCAAGTTGGACAGGTTGGGCATTAGTAAACCACTCCTGTATATTCTTTTCGATATGCTCTCCAGTAGACAGTTCATCGTGAAAAATGGCGATGTGACTTCTGCTGGAACATTTAACGTTGAAAACGGTCTGCAACAAGGTGCGGTAAATTTTCCGGTCCTATTTAACATTTACACAAGTGATCTGATAGGTTCACTTCACCATGCCATAGCGTACGCAGACCACTTAATCGCGTACAGATCGGGTCCAAAGATTGAGGTCATTAATACACTTTTGCAACGTGACTTCGACAAAATTAATGCGATGACTGGAAGTTGAAAATCAACTTTCAGAAGTCGGAAACCATTCCGTTTAGGACGCCTTTGTCTGGGGCCTCTAGAGATACCAGAAAGAATTGGCGAAAGTTCTCTATTGTCGGATAACATGGAGAGCCACTTGCTTGTCGAAATGTAGTCAGATACCTTGGGATCTGGCTAGACCAATATCTGTTTTTTAACAAACATATAGATGTTGCTCTGGCTAGAGCCAAAGGTGCTTTTGCCCTTACAAAGAGACTGTTTTATAACAGCCAACTCGATGCGAGGGTGAAGGTGGTCTGCTACATGGCCCTCATCCGGCCTATGCTTGTATTTGGATGCCCCGTGTGGTTCAACGTGAGAGCAAGTTTATTGCCTTAGGGCTTGTCTTCGCTTATACAGAACACCAGAGTCGGAGTACATAAAATTCTATCCTAATGAGGTCCTATACAATAGGGCGAACCTAATAAGAGTGGTCAATTTTGTTATTAAGTTGACTCGAAGGCACATTGCAAGAGCGATGACCTCGTCAAACAACCTGATCTCCGCGGCTTACTACCCCAATTATATGTATCATGAGAGAGTTCGCATTGACGGTTTTGTCCCTCCAGAAGCGTTCCTCTACCTAGATAGCAAAGGTCTGATCCAGGACAGATTGGCTGTGCCGCTAATTTTCCACGCTGCTCGAACAGCTGCGGACAGGCGACTCAACTACGACAGAGACGTCGTACACGGCAGTGCGGAGCGTCTCCGGCTCAGTAGGGCGGTAGGGAGTCGCGAAATGAGGTGTGTTGCTCAGCAGAACCAGCAATTTTGGTGGCTTGTTGAATGAGAGGATGCGTCGTCGTCGTATTCCTCTAGCAATAGCTAGCTTCATGTGAAGCAAAGTCGGTCAGCCTAATTTGTGTTTTTTTTTTTTGTTTGTTGTTTTTTTAGCCATGGCCGGCTTACATAATTTTAGGTAGGGTTAAGTTAGATTTAAGTAAAAAGAAAAAATATAAAAACAAAAAAAAAAGTATACTTATGTGCATATAAGTATATATATATTATGTATATGTATATATATTTGTATGTGTATGTAATGTATTAGATGTAAGTAGGTTAAGTAGATTAAGATTTATTCTTAGGTAGTTTGTAAGTTTTAGTTTTAAGTTTTATAATAAAGTAAAAAACAAAAAAAGTCAGGTTACTAAGTTTTTGTTAAAAAATGTTTTCTTAGTTTTAATAATGAATAGAGATAGTATAAACGTGTAGCGTAAGATTTGTCGAAAGACATAGTTTAAGTGTTAGGTTTAACTTAGAGTGCCCGCATGGGGCCGGTAAGCTAGAATAAGATAATTTTAAGTTAATTAAGCTAATTTTTAAGCGTTTTTTTGTCCAGCATATAAGAATTATATTTAATGAATGAAAATAAAAATGCATATAAACTGAAAAACTGAACTGGGCATTCCTTTGAAGGCTTCTATTTTTTCCTAAGCTGCACAAGTTCAAACTATTTCACATTGTTTTGCCCACTGTTGCTAATGCTTGTATCAAATTCATCCTATTCTAACTCCATTGGTTCTGAGTTTTATAGAGGTTTTTTAGATTCTGAATTTTCTTGCAACTTACTATCTCTGATGAAACCATTGTGTGTCTACAGATCTGATTTGGTTTGACTTGTCCTTCTTCAAAGTATGTTACAATGGTGAACTATAGCTTTTTTGACAAATGTTAAAGACAGAGTTCAAAAGTTGCAAGAGTTTCAATGTTTCATTAGTCAAAGCAAAGTAAAATGAAACGACAAAGTTCGATACTAGATCGATTTTCGAATATTCCTTTTCATTTAAAATGGATAATAGCCTTTTCCCAATTCCGTTCATACAGTCGTTTTTGAGTACATACACAACGACGATGTAGGAAAACTTTTCCATTTATTCAAAAACAAAAAAAAAAAAACAAAAAAAGCAACATTCAATATCGAACGTATTTGCCAGAAACGGGGCAATTGAAAACCTTTCGTTCGTTGTTTTCGATTATACCAATTTGAAAAGTTGGACTTTAACGTGCCGCACGGCACTTTCACTGTGCCGCCTTTGCACATTGTGTGAAAAATAGTTTTCGAAACCCACTGGAAATTGTTTAAACATTAAATTTTTTTTTCGTCCGCTGCTCAAAGGCAAATGAGAAAATTTTCGAGTTTCAAATTTTCACAGAGTGGAAAAATAAAAACAACAACAACCGACAAGGAGAAGTCGGATGTTTTTGTTGGTACTCGTATGGTTTTTTTTTTTCTCGAATTTTTTTCTTTATTTTTATTTTCTTTTTTGTTCTCCTCGCTTTTGAAACATTCATCAACTCGAATTCTTTTGATTTTCATTTCTCTATTGGTCGTTGACCACATTGAATCCGAGTAGTTCCATTCCGATCTTCTTTGGTGTAGGGGTGAATAGAGTGCATAAAAAAAAAAAAAAATTCAAAATGGTTAGTAAATGGTGTGTTTTGCTGTTAGATTTCAAAATTCCAAAAATAGTGTGAAAAAAATCTTCCTTGTTTCCCTTTCTGAAATCGAATGTAGCTAGTGTGTTTTCCAGGAAAAAAAATCGTAATAAATGAGTGTTAAAAAATCTTGTGTTTTTGGTGGATGTTTTTGTACCATGTACAAATATGGACACGGTTTCAAATTGGACTTGTATTTCAGTGAAGTGGAAACTGATTCTACTTTCTAGTTTTTTTGTAAAATCACTGTCGCAGGACAAAGTTTTTGACAAATGTCATTGGCTTTTAACTTACTGTGAAAACAGAAAGTGTTGACAAAAAAAAAAAATAATGTTAACAATTTGGTCCTGGCGTTGATTTGACATTTGAACTCTAACTTTGGAAAATTAAGTTTTGTGAAATGGAAATGCATTCGAAGAAGTCTTTAGTGCTACTGTTAATATATTTATTGGATTTTTTAAATACGAATTCAATTTTTAAGGAATTGATGAATGTATTTCCAATACCAATCGGTTCGAAATAGATTTAAAGCACTGTGTCAAGGTGTTAAGAAAGCAATTCAAGGCTCCCTTTCAAAATTAGTCAAGGACAACAGCTTAAAATTAAGAATACAATTTAAAAAAAAAAACTTTAAAGACGAGGTCTTAACATTTATGAAACATGACTATTTATTTTTATGAAGAATAATCCTTAAATTATCCTTGATACAGCTAAATTGCTCAACATTTGTATTTTTCCGAATTAAAAGAAAATTATTTTAATTTTTGCAATGCAATTTTTTAGTAAATTTAAACTCTATTTGCTAAAACAAGTATTGTTTAACAAAAATACGGAGCGTTTGCTTTTTATGTTCAGAGTCTTTCTCACGGCTATCTTGGAGATATTTATGAATATGAATTTTCCTCTTAACGTTAAGCTACAGTCATTTTAAAAAGCAGATATAATGATTCCAACATTTCCTGCTACCGACGTTGAGGTTGGTATGATACATATGATAGATTTAACTGGTAGAATCCGTCCATCCGTCCAGGAAGATGAGCAGGTTTACATTTTTAATTATGTTAAACCTTTCCGCTACAAGTATATCGGTACATTGTCGAAGAAGATGATATCTAGTATCCGATGTTTGCCGAGTTTACTGACCGAGACTGACAGAAGGTAGACAGTAGTAGCACCTCGATGTATCTATTATATGAGCATTCCATACGCCAGCTAGTATACGAGTATTTAGAGGTCCATCGTTTTGTACTCTACTCGGACTTGTAATATGATGCTTGACTAGTTACATTGATTTGAGACATGAAACACTTCTTTGAACGCTGTTTTTTTTTTTTTTTAGGCTAAAACCTTGCATTTTGTTTGACACATGTTGGTTTTAACCAAACATTATGTCAAAGTCAAATATGATAGAACTTCCAAATAAATACTCATGGACTGATCAAGGATCACTCATAGATTGGTTTCTTTCTAATCATCTGATTGAAGCAGTACTTCGCTATAAGAACTTGTTGTTAGTAAAATTCAAAAGGAAATTCTTAATGTACCTTCCACTGAATCAAAATTCCGGATATGTTACTGAATTCTAGGCAAAAGTTCCTCACTAAGATCATGTTGCTCAGATCTCACAAATAAATATTAATTCGCAAGGAGGTATGACAACAGCAAACGCAGCCCTCTGCTCAAAACGATTATGTGCTGGAAAGTGGCAAACAATGTATGTACATTATTTTATGCCCACGTCCTGGGGGCTAACATTATGTGCATGTCCACATTAAGATACATTTGCTTTCAAAAGTATGGCTGCGTACGAGTATGCAGTGGATTGATGGATTCTTTTTTTATGGTTGATAGAATAGCTTCCTGATGCTATTTCTACCTGGGCATGTAACGACTCCTGTGACTCCTGTCTGAGAAAGCAAACTTTCCTCAAAGAAAGCTCTTTCCTCTTTCGATATAGAAAAATTTTGCTTCGGGCTCATGTCGTTGATCAAGCGTTTGCCCTAACAACTGGTTGCTGACTTAATCCCTCTTAAGACGTTCATAATTGTGTCGTCTTCCTTGGATATCATAAAGTCATTGATAATGATGTATGTTCTTATCAAAATTTATAACACTTCAACCTTTGATCTTCTTGCTTAAACGGCTTCGTGTCTTGTCCTCGTTTAGTGTTAAATCAAAAAGCCATGTTAATGAATGCGAATTTTTGATGATTCTTTTTTTTTTGTTTTGGATAAGAAATTCAAGATCATCAGACCTATGTTAGTGAAATAGATCCTAGATATGGTTAAATGTAAGGAAATCCAGGTTATTCTAGGTAAATACCCTATAACTAAGCGAGAAGTCAACACTTTTACCACCAGAGGAAATATGCTCTTCTGCAAATCACTGCTTCATACTTGTTGTTGAAACAAAATAATAGTCTATCCCATGCCAATGGCAAGTGTGTCATCATCAGCAGAAATACATACGTATATCTCATTTGGTTCGTTTCCTTCTGAAGCCCACACATACTCGTATTCAAAAGAAGTCCTTCTTACTTCTATCGGCGGAAGTTTTGCCATGCCTTCTTGCTTTGGGTGTCATTGCTGTGTTTTAAGGCAAAAATGATTCAACGTGTCATAAGTTAAGTGGTTTGATGATAAAGTCAAGGCTAACTAGAAGTCCAGGGGTGAAGGTTTTCATGATATCATATAGGGTGATTAGAAATATGCTGTTGTCTTTCCCAATAGATACTCAAAAAAGCTTTAAGAGAGAATTTAGAATATACCACCCACTGGACACGATTCGTTTTTTATGGATAAATTTCATACCATATACCCTCTATATGACGCAAGACTAACAATACGTCAACGTAATGTACGTACGGAATAAACTGTAGAGGAAGCTATGATTAAAGCTAGAGTGGAAGATCTAAAATTTTCAATTCGGCATCAATTGACCTTTGTCCGTTTGTGCAGCCACTACAAGAGTAAACCCAAAAGACCATGACCCGGACTGGGTTCTTGCCGCTTATTTTTATTTTTGTCGAAAATTAGTATTTAGTGATAAGGCTCATTCTTGGCTCTATGAATTGTCGTTTCTGGAATATGGCAAATCCAAAGATCCCATGAGACTCAAATACATCCTCAAAAGTGGACTTCACGCTGGCGGTATCGTCGCTTCTTATTTTTCAAAACTGGAGCTGGAGTTCTCAATTTTAGTGGCCAACAATACAATGTTACAATGCCTAGAGATTATGTCTTCGAAAATATGGACGATATCGATCCGGACCGTATATGGTTCTAGACTACCGAGATCATGCGATTTGATGCCATTCGATACCTTCTTTTAGGAAGTAATATCATTGGTGTATGTTGGTAAACATACGGGCATAGGAAGCCAATGTTATGGTTGGAAATTAGACTGATAGGACACACTTCCTCAGAAAAAACCGAGGAAGCCATATGCCTGAAGTCACATTCAAAAAATAATCTACGCATTCTTTGTTCTGAAAACTGGTTTTGATTCCAACCCTAACTTTTTCTCTAAAAGTTATATAACATAGCTCTTGAAAAAGATCATTAAGATAGGAAAAAATATCAGTGGACACATGAACAGTCTCTGCAACGAATTATACTTCAAAGTATGACTCAATTGAAGTAAATACTATTGACTATTGATACCGTCGCCAAGCTTACTCGTGTATAGCTCCTAATTAAAAAGTGACCCTCTAGTGACACTTGAGTTTTACAAAAGTGTTAGAATTAAGTACCAATCCTTTTGTTTTCCATACAAATTAAATGCTGATAGGCAGAATTCCTTATCTACGTTCATATATGCTTAGATGGTATGTATACAAATTATTCAACCCAACATGCACATCCCAAAGGACACTTAAAAAGTTTTTAAATTTATTGACAGACGTTATATGAGCAACGTAATTGCTCACATAGATCGGAGTCCCTAATTACTGGTTATTCGAGAGTCTGCAGTTTTTAAAAATTTACCCGATACATAGACATGATTTTTTTTTTAACATTTTTCTTTTCATTCTATCTTTTCAGGGTGATAATGACGGTAATTAGAGAGTAGTACCTTTTGAATTCATCGGCAAACGATGAAATGATATACAATACTCATAAAAATGAATTTTTATTTTTTAGCTGTATTCCTCAAGGCCTTCCAGATGTTCGACTCCAGGAAGGCTGGTCGCATCGAAAATGAAAAAGTCCGAACAATCCTGAGCACCCTTGGACTTCGTTTCACTGATGACGAATTAGATGCATTACTTGACGCCGAAGATACCGGTATGTTGAATTCTTTAAAAAAAAAAAATCTGTGATAACATCACCACAAACATGCCTTTTTTAAGTCCGAAAAGGAATATCCTGTCAGAGGATAGATTTTCAAAAATCCATTTCGTTTTCTCTTGATTTTCCACAAGAGAAAACTACAATCAAGGTGGATTTAATTTCCATTGAAATTTATTTTTAATTTTTATATAAACGCTAACAAAATCATTAGGTTTTGTATTTTTCCCCTCTGATTTTTATTTTACATTGGATAAAATGTATCTGCGCTATCGTAGAGATTGAAAAAAATTCAAATTCTTAGCATCATATTGTGTGTGAAGTATTTTTTCATTAGGCTGTTCCACTATACACGATGTGATGTTTTTAATGCGATTTTTCGCTCTATTATACTTTTCGAAAAACGCGCAACACACGAGTCTGTGTGGGGGTTGAATTTTCAAAATTTTCCCTTGATCTAGTCTACAGAAAAAAAAAATTATGTGAAAATTCTTAAAACACGTTGGAAAATAAATAGAACAAAAGCTATAAATTTTATTTTATCAAGAATTGTGGAGAATTCTTATTTTCTTTTGTATAAACTTAACACTGAATACGCGTTTAATTTTTTTTTTGTTTTTTTTTTTTATATAAAAAATCTACCTATATACCATATACACTTTTTGATCTTCAGGAAGTTTAGAAGATGTTTCTATTTTCTTTTATCTTTGAATGAATACGGATTTTTTGTTTTTAACTTTGGAAACTGTGACCAAGAAAATTAAAAAAAAAATTAAATCTGTTAAATAAAATTTAAAATAAAGTTGACCATCGACCTCAAACGTGTTTCCGGTCCCGGGAAAATTTTTCTTATTGTTGCCAGGAAATATTAAAAACAAAATGACTTTTTTTTTAAAAAAAGATTGTGGATCTCTAATGTAAACCTTTGTCTAAAAACAAATATAGGATATAGGGTCTAGCAGTTACCTGCTGCCCCTAATAAGACGAAATAGATGTTTCAAAAACTTGTTTTTACTTTATGTCACTATGTGCCGAAAATAATTACTTCGTGGCTTATTATATTAAAACCATTCAGCTTGACAATATTTTTGGAATGCCTGGATTTTTTTAATAATCGAGGTTCATATGATAGAGACCTAACGAGTCAGGGGTATATGGAAATCCCCATTGATAGGCGGAAAGTGTGACAATCTTCTAAACCGAAAAATAACATAACAGAGTAGAATGAATCATTCAAGATAGGGCAGAATTTCCATCAAACTGACAAAAGGTATGACAAAATTGTTGAATCGGCCGGTATTCCGGACACTAGGATATGGTCGTCTAAACTGCAAAAACTATAAAAGCATTCGTTTCTTTAACATCGCATACAAGATCTTGCCTGCCGTAATTCCCGAATGCATGGGCTGGTCACCCTATCCGGGTAAGTTTATAATTGATATTCGCACTAGACATAGGAACATCTAGGTTGATACACACCGATTCCTTAACGATTTCAAGGCCGCATATGACAGAATTTATAGAGACGAGCCAGGACTAGTTTTTACATCCCTGTATAACTCGATAGATGCAACCCAACCTAGACCTATGACGCCGAAATAGGATTTGGACGGTGGTGTGCCATCATGTGACTTCAAAAAATCGTACGAAACTCACGAGTCAATAATAGGGACAACATTTTCCAAAAATTAGTGCAGAACGCAGCGAGATGTCACAGGTGCATTTGCAAGTGGAGAACCGACATTGGCAAAAACGGGTTTAACTGTAAAATAAGGGGAAAACGAAATATATTCGTACTAAGTGGCGCAAAAGTAATCACCATATAGGAAGATGTTATAATTTTTGCAAATGGCGGCAGAAATACACGTCAACAAGACATGGATCGCTGTATTCCTAAGGAACGCGGAATAATTGTTACGATTTTTTTGCGGAATAATTCACAGTGGCAGTCCGACACCAACAGCGCAAACACTACGACGTTTAGCCGCTTCCCCAAAAGAGTATGGGATAACACGGGATGCTGCCAGTTCTGGTCGGCTCCGGAGCAGCCATTCTGATGAGAATATCGCAGCTATAGTTGAAGATGTTGCAGAAGACCCCGGGGTATCGACCAGACGACGTGCCACGCAATTGGGCATCAATCGGCGGTCTTTAGAGTTCCCTTAAAAAATGCAGGCAGTGCATCAGCTACTAGCTGTTGACCTCCAAACTTGTGTAACCTACGCTCAAGCCATCCTGAAACTCGACCACGAGCGGGACAACTTTTCATTGAAAATCATCATGAAGGACGAGGCCAAGTTCCATCTCTGTGGATATATATATCCGCGTATAGCCCACAAAGAGCCATTACACCTGCTCAAAGTTACTGAATGGTGTGCTGTTTACACTGGAGGCGTCACCGGGCCTTATTATTCCCAAAACGCCGCGGGCAGAACGACTACTATGGACGGCAAGTGCTACAGAGCCATCCTCAACGGCTTCCTCAATTGGATGAATTGGAACTGTAGAACATGTGGTTCCAACAGGATAAAGGAGACCACATGGGAACTCAGTACTCCGCGTGCTGTTGACAAAAACGCGCCACATGGGCATCGTACCCCGGCGTTAAATCCCGAACCCTGCAAATTAATTTGTATCATTCCCCTTGATAATAATAATAAAGGATAGAGGAACGGCGCATACTGCACAAGCCACAACCGAACTTCTATTTGCACTGGCTGGCAAGTTCGCCTGATGTAACCGTTACAGACTTCTTTTTGTAGTTATTTTTGAAGTCACGAGTCTATGTCAAAAAGCATCAGAGTCTTGGAGCCCTCAAAGAGAATATTCGCGAGAATGCGAGGACCTATCGGCGGAAGTTCTGGCAAGAGTGATGGAAAATGCCACAAATTGGGCACAAATTGGGCACAAATTGTCATCAATTCTCGCGGCGGCCACTTAGCCGTTATCACTTTTTCGACTTAATGAGAAACAATTTAAGACATCAAATAAACATAATCCAAAAGCAGAACCAAAGTTTTTCATTCCCAAAGAACATTCCCAAAGAACAATCTAATAATAGATTTTTTTTTTACATAATTTGCGCGCGCTCAAAGGATCTAAGTACCCTTAAAATGCTTGCTGCACACAGCGCGGGCTAAGGAAAATCAGTGAGGATAGAAAGAGAGGTACCGATGAACGTTGGTTTTAAATGTTAGAAGGTTATAATGAGTAGGAAATAAAGAGCTAGGCAGAGCATTCCATAAGCGAGTTCTACGGCTTAGGAACGAATCACGATATTTTAGAGTACGTCCGAAAGTGGGGTTGAGGGTATAATTATGAGCATTCATAGCGAGGCGGGTGTTACGTTTAAATGTTTGAATGGGCGGAACGCTACTACCGATTTCTATGGAGCACTGTTGGTGGAAATAGCGATAAAATAGAGTGAGACATGAGACATTACGTCGGTGTTCGAGGGTGTCCATTATTTGAGTGATATTAGTATAACCTATGAGTTTTATCGCACTATAACTTTACGATATGAAGAGATATGTAGTTGCAAATGCTTGTTTCATTGACCAAACGAGTAAATAGATTTTGTCAAGAGATTTTTTTTAACTGTCATATGGCACAGAATCATGAACGTTTACGAAGGCGAATGAAGATATCCTTGGTAGTTTTGAACGCGAGATACGATTTTTGGTCTTGTTTCTGTTGAAGTGATTTTCAGGAGGAGATATAACAGGGAACTCTACAAGCTATACAGCACTATCCAGAAAAATGCACACCAGTTCCCTGAGATGGTTAGGATATGAAGAGCGAATACAAATTAATTCTCCCGTTCGAAGAGTCTCCGATTCCAGCAGAGAGCCTCAACCCTACGTGGTGCTTGAGGAATGGTTTAACCCTAAGTCTATAAGCTAAGTTGAATTATTAACTTAAATCCTTCAAATCTCTGTAAAAATCTTCCGATTCTTGGTTTCCTTTCAGATTACGTCTAAGGATCTTTTGAGTCTCTTGACGCTAAACTATGGGTCGTTCCCACCGAATAGCAGAAGTCAGTGGCATGTCCTCAGAAGTGAAGCTTATCATCATTTTAGGTTTCGTTGGCTGAACACAGTTTTGAACCTTTTCGGAAAATTTTTAAACATCCTTCCCATTTAATTTTTTTTCCGGAGAAGCTGATATACTTCACTCCTCCTTTGCTCGTAGAGTGCTGGAGTTCTTTTCATTCTTTTATATAGCGCCAAATGAATCACAGGAACGTATATATCTAAGAGAGTATATAAAATCGGTAACGGTAGAACGCCCTCAGTTAAAACGATTGTTTTTTGGCGTATTTCAGCGGTATTTTTGCTGTATTCACCACAAAAAAGTTATGCAACGGCCTGAAAGATTTCCGGTGTAAGTTGTTAAACACTTATCAGTTATTACTGACTTTTCCACAAATGAATAAAGAAGCTTTAATATACAATTGATAAATGGGGAGAAAAATCAATTGAGTTCTTATCACGGCGCTCGTAACCATATACTGATGCTGACGAATTTGGCTATTTATGAGCCTTGGAAAATTCACAATCCTTTCTATTTGGCCGGACCCATTTCACATCACTTTCTGAAAAATTCTGTGCACAAATGACTAGAGCCGAAAGTGCTTTTTGGGCTCAGAGTAAATTACAGGCTTACCAGAGGTAGACTTACTCCGAATTTGGCACTGCCTACAAAGTAAGTGGTTGTGGTATGCTAAACAAAATTGAAGCTCAGAACCGTCTAACATAGTAAAAGCCAACTGCTTCATAGCCGTCATGAACGTTTCAAAAACAGATCATTAATTCGTGGTTCTTTGACAATTGAGCGAGTGCATTAGATCTGTTGTTTAAATGATTGTGGAAGATTTCACATGACGTCCAGTCAAAAGGACTACATTCTGGGTTAAAATGAAGAATGGTGCAATATTCAAGATATTACCAGGGACCACCATTGGAAAGTAAGGCGAGTACTAATATCACATATTGCTCTACTGGCCCAATTTACTCATTCAGCTTTGGATTCACGTTCAGACCATTTGTCAAAAACCCGCTCGCATTTTTTAAAGAAAAAGTTGATGGTAAAAGACTTTAGTTGGTAATTTCCAAATAATTTCAGTAGGATTTCTCCTTGAAGAGACATAATGAACAAAGTGGTCTACGTGCCTTATTACCTTGTCTCTCATAACAGTTTTCCAACAAAAATAAAAGCACTTAGTACAAGTCGATCTTAATCACGTCTTGTCAAAAGTGGGAATGAAGAAAGCGTGTTGTACCACATAAATCCCAACGATAATCCAATTAATTTGAATCCCAATCATTCATTCTCGATGCCTACTAAGACATTTATGGCCAATGTTCCAAATATAACTTCTTAAATTGATTACAATCGTCAACGACACAAAAGTAACGCCTAATCAAATCACCACTTTTGCCAACTTCCCACCTCCCAATACGTGCTACCGTTAAAGTACTCATGTTAACCAATTTAAAAATAAATCACTTAGCACCAAAGTTTGTTAGTAAATCAGGGAGCTGTCAACAAACAATAAACAAACGACACCCTACAAACCGAAGAACATGAGGGGGAATAACCGACAAGAAAAAAACTCTATAGTGCCCCCACTGTTACACAATTAATTCCAAATAATTCACACATACCCGGTCACTATGGCGTATACTTAACAACTTGGTTCGAGAGTGTGCGTTTATATGGGCAAAGTGGATTGCAATTTACGTAATTGTGACTTTTAGCTATTTCCATATCTATAGGTAGAATCTAAAGGAGAAGCCAGTACCGAAGCCAGAATATGGTACACCCTGCGTAATAAATAGGATTAAGACTTCCGGAATCCATTAAGAAAATTTAAACTTTTTGGCAAGTTTCCATCGAGATGACCACCATTTACAAGCCATTCATCGGTTTGTGCTTGTGCCTATGTTCGTGCCGATAGATGGCCATCTACAAACATTTAAAGGGAACTTTACACTCATGCATACGGGTCCGTCCGGGCAGGGATATAAATCAAAGTCATTCGCGATAACTTTGGTTTGGTTGAAGTTTGTATTGTATCCTTGGCATTAGGGCAGACAACGGGACTGTTGACGTTGTTCGGGTGGCTTGATATTTGGTATCTTTTTTTTTCAAATTTGTTAAATAGTCAATCACACACCACCATCTCACTGACTCACTCACTCACTCAGTAGGAACTGATTTTTTTGCATCTTTTTTTCGATATTCGCCTTGGATTCGAAAATAGCATGCCCCTCGACAAAGAGAAGGAGGCTTGAGTGTTTAGCATTTATCACCGGTCAATGGAGTATGTGTTTCCATTAGCGAAATGTTATTTCTACCCTAGGCATGAGTTCCCAAAAAAAAAAAGAAGACACCAAATGCAAAGGGTTACGTTATATCTATACACGCGATAGTTTAAGTTTGCACACTATTTGTAGGAACGAATCAATGAGAATATGGTGCGAGTTTCACTATCCGGTAGGAACGGATATATATAGTCTGGCGTCGGTGAAAAATGGAAAACTATAAAATCAAGTACACAGGGCCATAGTACTGTTGTACCTTCGATGCAAAACCTTGTAGTTTTGGTAATTTAGCAAATTTGGAAACAGATCTTTTTTTTATGAAAAATGGGAAACCTTAGTTCCGATCGGTGTTTTCTAAGTGTCCTGGTGAAATTTATTTTATTTTATAGAGGTCAACTGTTGAAATGAACTGCTGTTGTTTTTGGAGAAATTTTGACGTGAGCGGCTTCGAATTATAAGTGGAATCGATTTTGTTCTGGAGTTATTTTTTTAAGTTTGCAAATGTGTGTCAACCAATTGGATTTACTTAAAGAAAAAAAGTGCTAGTAAGTCAAAAGAGTTTTGGCATCTTGACCAATATTCTGTTACTCTATAACCATATGGTATATGTTGAAAAATAACAGAAACTGCGGGCATCTTAACTCTTCCAAGAAGTCTGCAGGGGTCTTCTAGGTATACACTGAGCTTACACTGCGCTCGATAGGCCAGTCTCCACATTCAAATTGCCCTCGGGTGATCTACAATGCAAAAGAAGACTAGCAAAGGAACACTGACATCAACTTGCCGGACTCTGCCTTCCCAAATCGATCGACTTTTAATTTACTATGCTTCGACTTCGGTGTAGGGTTCCATTACCTGACTCTGAAAAGGAATGCGTGTAGATAACTCGAAATCATTTTCGTAAAAAAAATTTCATTTTAACCGACGCGACGGCTCTAAAATAGGCAAAACCATTGCCTCGTGAGGACATCTGTGTACCCCGATTACATGTCTATGTACACAATGCAGCATCATTTAAGCCAAAGCCTTAGCCATTTATTAGGCTGCTGACTAGCTCTGTCTGATCAATATATCGTAAAAATCAGGGCGGCTATTGATTGTTAGTTACCTCTTAACGAGATACCCTAACAACATAGGATTAACGCTTAATTTTATTCACTAATTAAAGCCTGGTACCCTGTCTTTGCCACTTCTTTAAGAAGAACACTCTGGGAGAATTTAGCTCCCAAGCCATGTTTTACTGTAGGCAGTTGCGTTGCTGCCTTTTCTCGTCCAACGTCTAAAATACAATCTAATTCTGCGTGGTTCTTCAAATATTCATTGATTTTCATTCGAATTGGTTTTAAATGTTCTAGAACAGCTTCAGCAACCATCAGTTAATATCGTCCAATATCGATACCCTTAACTTCCTTATTGGACACTCCCAGCCGATTCTCTGAATCATATGTTACCTCGGAAGTGAAGTCAAGAAGGGTTTTCTTTATTTTCTCATTTATAATATCGGACTCATCCGTGAGGTAAACGCAACTCTTTGGATCTGGATGGGACTTAGAAACTTTTTTAGTTGGATCTCGAAGGGATCTTATTTGTGCAGCTTCCTTGTTCTCGATAACAGCATGGCAGATAGGTGCCAATTATATGTGATGAATTTGGTCCTCACCAAATGGAACGTGTGCAGCTTTGTAAGGATTTCGGCACTTGAAGAACAGGCTACAAGTATAACCCTAGTGGAATTTCCTTAATTTTTGCGTTTTCTCTTTGTACTGCCGCAAATGTCCAAGTCGAGCCATTGTGCTTATGCAACTGAATATCCATTTGAGTTGAGCATGCCTTTTTACGAACAGTGTGGATTTGTTGGAATCAGTACCACATGCCAACATTGTCGCCGCCATATGAAAAATATTGTTGCGCAATGTCGGAGGATCTTCTGGGATGGTAATGGAGTAAAGGTCTACGATACAGAATATAACATCTTCGCCAGCATTTTGAAGTTCCGTCAACTTTTGCACTGCTCCAAGGTAATTACACATAGTACACTCATAGTTGCTATATGACATTACAGTTGGCTCTTTATTGGCCGAACAGAAATATTTATTCCGTATTATCTCTAGCTGTAATCGTAGCACTCATAATTGGCTATGTTTAAAATTATCCCGCCTTCTACCAAATATGTTGTTCAATATAATTCTTCCTCTTCGCCATAAACAAGCAAATGTTAGGAGCAGCAAGTTCGTACTTAAGATTTTTAAGCCGAACACGATTCGTTTATTGCAGATCCGCGATGTTTTTGGATAATACGCCTGATAGCCCCTAGTGCTAGTTTGAAGTCTTCCCACTGAGGATTTCCACTTATAAGATATATTCTCTGGGGAAAGTTCAAGGCTAATGGGGTCTAACTACACTATTTTGCTGCTACGTTTCTTATAGGCAATCAGTTGGTGTTTGAATAGTGGTAGGGATGATAATGATGGAGTTGGTTGACTACAATTTCGAGCGCCCATAATAGTGTTGCTCTTACAGTTGCTTATCACTGGAATCTACCTAAATTTTTGAAATAGAACCAAACATGAATACACGTGATACGCACCGGAAGGCACTGAAGGATGCGTTCAAGTTTTGCTACTCCTAACTTGATTAACGTTGATTAACCCCAATGTAATGCTTGAATCGCCCTTTTTTATAATTAGCGCGTCCTCAAAGTGCTAATAGTACCCTTAAAACCTTTGCATACAGCACGGGCGAAAGAAAGTTAGAGAGGAAAGAAAGAGAGATACGGCCTTAGATTTTGAATGTTTGCAAGTTATAATGACTAGGAAATAAAGAGCTCGGCAGGGCATTCCATAGGCAAATTGTACGGCTTAGGAAAGGATCACGATATTTCAATGTATGTTTGAAAGTGTGCTTTGAGGTAAACTGATGAACAAGTCGAGTGTTACGGTTAAAAGTTCGAAGGGGCGGAATGCTACTGGCGTGATAAGGTGGAGGTACTAGTAGAAATTGTAGCTACAGGCCATTTGGAGTGGTATCCAGAAACCTCACGACATGTTTTCGGTTTAGAAAGTCGCTTCTCGTTAGTAAGGGATAAATATACAGCGTAAGCTGAATTTAATGCAACAATTGGGCATTCCTGACAGGAACGCATCAACCCATGAATATCTTTTTACGTCACTTTGATGGTTTGATGGTTTTGAAACTTGATACCTGCGCTAGGACTGCGTAAAAAGCCGAGATTCGAGTTCTTCGAATCATGAAGGAAAATAATTTAGTTATTCAAATTCAACAAAATTTTGGTCTCACTAACGCGGTGTGCCAATGAAAATCCTCACAGAGGATGCTGTTATGATATCTCGAACGCCGCACAGGACTCATTAGGCTCCTTTAGGCAAAAGTGCTTGGCTTAATTTAATGTTCGAGTTGGTCTGGTAATCGTTTGGAGCTCTGGTAACTGAAAAACAGCCAAAGTTGAGCAATTTTTAAGGTCACCTAAAAATTGATTTTTTTTAATTATAGGTTTGAGCGTAAAAACTAGGTAAAGGGTTTCAGAAAATTATTTCTTTTTCACTTTGTATAACATAACTGTTTATTGTTTTTAAAACACTATTTCTGGAGCACTAAAAATTTCACATTGAGTTTAAAACACAACGTCAACTTGCTTCCGGTTGTGCTAGAGAGATTTGATTTGATGAGATCAGACAAATTTAATTGCAGCGCTGTGTAAAATTATAAACTCAAACCCAAATTTTTATTTTTCCTGTTTTGAGAAAACACAACATAGATGTTCTTCTATCCCACAAAATTTTAACAGTTGCAAAAAAATAGGCAGTTCCAGGAAACTACGAATTCAGCTAGAGTGAAACTTCAAGACATGATGGATCATACTGCGAGGCGACTTTTAGGAAGCAAAAGTGAGGGGAAATTAATTGCACTTCCAAGAATTCTTACATCAAAGTCAAGGTCCCTACAAACGAAAAATTAAATACGCCTGATAATAAAACAGATGCAAACATGTTTATGGCCTCAGTTGTTCCACTGAGGATTAATAATGCAAATGGTGAACATCGAAGCAACCATCGTCAAACATCAGTTTATTTTTGCCAACTCATAATATTCCAATATGCAAAGAAAACTAGAGAAATCGTAAATAGTACAGTCAATGATATCAAAAGTCAAATTGCTAATCTTCAACCTACTGAATATAAAGTTAATAACGAAACAGGGATAGCTGTCCACCACGAGTGGACAAAAAATTTCTGAATGTAATAAGAGATCATGTTCCATATGCAAAAGAAACCAAAAACACCTTCAACAGTCAAGATGAATCAAATGATGATAAACATAACTGCGAATATGGAATCTCTCCATTACATGCCAGAATCAAGCAAATGGAATTTATTTTTAAACTTGCATATGCCGCCTTGATCAAAAAGTTCCCGACCACACCCAGCTTGTGGCGCTCCCGTTGCTCCGATTTGTGTTCTGTTTTTTTTTTGTTAAGTTTGTAAATCTGTTGTTGACATGCCCTCTAAACATAGCTTAACATTTGCAAAAGTTACGTAGCCAAGACTACATCTAACTCTGTGTGTGTTGGCGATTTTTACAATTTTAGAAATGGATTTCAATTTGCTTAAAAAATGGATTTGATGGTGCGCGAACGTTGGAAATGTTGGAAAAGTGTTTCGCAACGATCCTCTAAAGAAAACGGTCGTTTACCAGTGGCACGAGCGCGCTCGAGCGGTTCAAGAGTGAGTAATCGAAGATGATGAACGCAGTGGCAGACCATCGACATCGAAAACCGACGAAAATATTGATGAAGTAAAAGAAAGGTTGATCCGTAACCGCAAATTAACTATCAGAGAGATAGCGGAGGACTTGAACATTGCCTATGGATCCGTCCAAGACATTTTGGTTAATGATTTGGGTTTCCGTCGTGTAGAAGCAAAGTTGGTCCCAAAAGACCTGAATTTCATGCAAAAAAGAGACCGTATTGACGTCGCAAAAGAGATGTGGAATCCGATCCCACATTCATCAAAAGGATCATTACTGGAGACGAGACGTGAGTACGACACGCAATCCAGACATCTGGCAAGTGAATGGCGTTCACCAAATGAGCCGAGACCAAAAAAACCACGTCGCTTTCAATCAAAAAAGAAGGCAATGCTCACGGTTTTCATGGATTACAACGGTGTTGTGCATCATGAATTTTTGACAGAAGGCCAGACAGTAAACAAAGAGTATTACTTGTATTTGGGCGTTATGAGACGTTTGCGTGAAGCAATTCACCGACACAGACCAGAATTGTGAGCAGAAAACTCGTGGATTTTGCACCATGGTAACGCACCGTCGCACAGTGCCATCATTATTCGTAATTTTTTGACGAAAAATGCAACAAATACCGTCCAACAGCCACCGAATTCACCTGTGGCTCCCTGTGACTTCTTTCTGTTCAATCGAGTTAAAAAACCACTACGGGGAACGCGTTTCAGCAGCCGAGAGGAAGTAATGGAAAAATCGCAGGAAGCACTGATGGACATACCGAAAACCGAATATAAAAAATGTTTCAAGGATTGGATCAAGCGCTAGCAGTCGATGGGGATTACTCTGAAGGGGACAATATAGATTTAGATGAATAAACTTGTATTTCCAATTTTCTGAATACATTCCGGGAATATAAGATCTTGATCATCCCAGTCCAACTTTATGGTGCTGGAGCATGGACTTTATCGAAAGCGTATGAAGATATCTTCAGTCATTCGGTCCCGGTTTGCATAGAGAGGATCTGGAGAAAAAGATTCAACGACGAACTATACGAGCTGTACAATAACATCGACCTAGTCAGAAAGCTTCGCGTCAGTCGCCTGAGATGTCTAGCGTATGTAGAGCGAATGGATACCAATGCTCGGGTCCACAGTGTCTTTGAATCTAACCCGAGGGACAACTTAGGTCGCGCACAAGTAGAAGAAGAGAGCAGTTAACAAAAGACCGAACTAACTGGAGGGGCTTGTTAGTTGAGGGCCAGGTTCTCCCCGAACTGTAGCGTCGCCTAAGTAAGCCTAACTAAGCACTGATGGACATACCGAAAACCGAATATAAAAAATGTTTCGAGGACTGGATCAAGCGCTGGCATAAGTGTGTTTCAGTCGATGGGGATTACTTTGAAGGGAACAATATATGTAGATTTAGATGAATAAACTTGTATTTAAAATTTTCTGAATACATTAAAATTTTCTGAATACATTCCGAAAACTTTTTGATCAAGGTGGTATACCTCAAAAAACTGCATAAAATAGACATCAAATTTGTTACCTTTATAATAAACGCCTGTATTAAATTACAATGCTTTCCTGATGCGCCTGGAAAAAAGCTAAAGTGGTGCCAATACTAAAAGCTGGTAAACCACCAGAGCATCCAGAAAGCTATAGGCCTATAAGTTTATTAAGCAACTGAAGTAAAATATATGAGAAGGTTATACAATACTACGACACTTTGTCCAACGCTTCTCCAATTTTTTTCTTCCTTCCAAAAAAAATGATTTGTCGAGGTCCTCAAAATAGGCCTTTGCTTGCGAGATGACTTCATCATTGGAGTCAAACCTTTTTCCACCAAGCCATTTCTTCAGGTTTGGGAACAAGAAGTAGTCGCTCGGAGCCAAATCTGGAGAATAGGTAGCCCAATTCATGGATTTTTGCCATGGCAACTGCACATGTGTGCACCCTTGCATTGTCTTGGTGGAAAAGAACTTTTTTCTTGGCCAAATGAGGTCGTTTTTTTTTCAAATCGTCATTGAATCGGTCCAATAAGTTGGCATAATATTCCCCATTGATTGTTCTTCCCTTTTGAAGGTAGTCAATGTGGATTATCCCGCGTGCATCCCAAAAAACAGTCGCCATAACTTTATTGGCTGACAAACCCACCTTGGCCTTCTTTGGCGCCGATTCACCCTTAGAAACCCACTGTTTTGACTGTTGTTTGTTCTCTGGTGTATTGTGATGGATCCATGTTTCGTCCACGGTTACAAAACGGCGCAAAAACTCCTACATATTGCGATTAAACAACGCCAAACCTTCCTGTGAAGTTGTTACACGATTGCGTTTGTGGTCGACTGTGAGCAAACGCGGCACCCATCTTGCGGAAAGCTTTCTCATGCCCAAGTGATCATTCAAAATTGAAACCACTGAGCCATGCGAGATCCCTACGGCTTCCACAATCTCTCGCACTTTCAATCTTCGGTCGGCCAACACCATATCGTGAATTTTTTCGATTGTTTCGGGTGTAGAGACCTCAACTGGGCGTCCAGGACGTTCGGCATCTTCAGTGCTTGTACGGCCACAACGAAATTCAGTAAACCACTTTTTTACCATTGAAATCGATGGTGCACAGTCCCCATAGTATTTATCAAGCTTAGCCTTGGTCTCGGTAATGGTTTTTTTTCGCAAGAAATAATGCTTAATACTCGTAAGCACACGAAATTCACTTTTTTCCATTTTCTCC
This sequence comes from Volucella zonaria, assembly GCA_963966105.1. Lineage (NCBI taxonomy): Eukaryota > Metazoa > Arthropoda > Insecta > Diptera > Syrphidae > Volucella > Volucella zonaria. The sequence goes on along the minus strand of OZ014532.1, from coordinate 98,103,392 downwards.
TCAAATTAGTGAGTAGTCTGATAAAAATAGCTGTCAAACACAAACTAACTGACGCAGCAAGTTTAAATTTTGACAGGAGTCAACTGACAGGAGTCAACTGACAGATGCCTGTTGACAGGAGCAGTGTTGCTGTTTCAGTAAAGAGGTCAGAAATTCAAAACGGACTTATTGACCTGCCCTCGTATAATGGAAAATATTTTAAAATTCATCCAGGAACATGATATTTATCCCAACGAACAATTTTTCCTTAGACATTTTCATAATACTTCCCATCAGTTATTAAGAATCTGTAGTTTTATTAAAAGTAATCGTCCTCAAGGTAAATCTACTGGGACGATACTACTAGACAGCGAAAACGCTTTTGATTCCGTTTGGCATGAGACTCTTATTTACAAAATGATCAATTTTAGATTCCCTCCATCTCTATGTAAAATTGTGCAGTCTTTCTTGTTTAAGCGTTGTTTTAATGTCCATATAATAGCGTTTCCAGCCTAGTAAATTTTAATGCAGGGGTACCACAAAGCTCAGTTCTCGGACCTGTCCTTTATAATATATATGGTATACGTCCGATTTTCCCGATACACCAAACTGTGATGTAGCTATTTTCGCAGATGACACTGCCATGTATTTATCAAATCAATTCGCTCTCAATATTGAGAGGAATAATAAATGATGGTGTATATCACAATAGGTCCATCTGTGGCCGCAGTGATCTGGGATTCTTTATACCACCGCCCACAACTATCTCAATCTAAATGAAATGCGAAAGTTCTTACGTTAATTGGGCCTGTATGCATGGGTAGACAAATCTTTCATCAAAATTCGGTGCAATGTGAATGTGGAGAGGTCAAGCTCCTGAGAACGGTGACCAAAGGAGGTATTTTAGACACTTACTGCGGCGATATTCACCACTGAGCGTACATGTTTCGGCATCGTCACATCTTGTACTGAGCCCGTCTCTTAAAATTTTCTGATTATGTTGCGCACAGACGTCTCGGAAGGCACATAATTACGTGCAAAATTGGTCCGAATTTTTCGAATCACTGCCGCCATTGAACGTAAATTTTTGTAATAAAATTCAACGATTCCGATTTTTTCTTTCACTGTGTAGCGTTTTGCCAAAATTCATAGATGAAATCTGTCACCATATGTTAACCTGCGTGCATCTGGTGTACAATAACAGGCTTTCTAAGTCCTACACCCCTTGTTGAAACACCCGTTATAAATACCTTACAATAATTTTTAAATAAGGTACAAGGAACTTGGATTTTTGTTATGGCGGGTTGCCTAAGGAAGCCGTTGTCTTTATCGAAAATGAAAAGCAAGTCACAGAATATTATACGCCTATCTAGAGATATTATTTTCATTGTCATTTAAAAATTTCAATATACTAGGCTTCAAGGCCAGATCTTCTAAATGCAGAACTTTAAGGGCCAACATTGGCTATAATTGCCAGCACTCTTTATGGAATATGGTATAAAAAATTAAAAGTAAAACTCATTTTATAGAGTGTTACCTTTATAACAAACCAGCTGCTTTCATGGCAAGCTATAGTTTACTTGGAGAAACTCCTTTAAACACTTCTGATAGCTATACGAGTACTCGTATTATGAATATACTCTGAATAGAAGTAGCAATTCCTGAATAACACTGGAACATTATAAACATCAAATAATACTCTCAAACCGAAACTCACATTTTTCACAAACTTTAAGTATGCAGTCAACATGTACAATACATGGATGTCTCAATTTGAATGGAGTTCACACTGTCAAAAGTTTTGTAATTAATTCTAATTTTAATAAGACTTTTAGCGACCTTCATGGCCGACATCACCCAACTTTGAACAATAACCAAGAAGTCAGACAGGAGTCGACAGCACCAACTAAACACCTGGTGTTGGCAAATCGTCCTGACACTGTATTTTGCCTCATTTACGAGTATGTATATCATCGTCGCATAGAAAGGCAACCGTAACCGTAACATGGCCGTTTACTGTTACTTAAGGGTTATTTATGTGAAAATAAAACTTTTTGATTACTTCAAAAGGGGCCCCACTCAATCACATGCGCCTGACACTTGCCCACTTGCCAAACCCACTCTGTGTGTTTTAGTAGTGCGAGTATGCTACGTTATTCGTTGTTATGAATGGCGGTAATTATCTCCTTTGTTTGATATGATATTTTTTTTTTTCTGTTACGTCAAAGGGTGTGTAATCTTCAAAAGATATTAGTAGCCCAGGCTACTGGGGCTACACCTACGTACTAAACTATACCCTTCGACCACTCTACCCGCGGGACTGTCGTTAGGTTAATAATTCGCGGAGATGGTAAGCATTCTATGCTATGTCTCCAATATTTGGTGCATGTCTTATTCTTTTCTTCTCACCACAGTATTTGGTGTTCTATTATCTGTGGAGACTTGGAATGTTTGTTCTTCATCCCAACGGAATACTGCAATATTGGCCCGAAACGGTGTAGATGCTATCGATAGCCACCGTGACCATATAGGAACTGCGTAAGATAGTAGTTACAGTTTTCATGACGTCTATGGATGGGATTAATCTGCAGGTCCATCTGCCCTTCCTAGGGCCACCTGGCCATTGAAGTCGCCCTTTCGTTCCCCTTGATCCTTTTGATGACTATCCCCTCTTGGTTACCAGAAATTCTCCTATTATAGACTCTCTGCAACTCGTTCGCAAGGATATAGAATGGGACCATCGCGACAATGACAAAAGCTCCTCATTCTAAAGCCACTACGTACCCTTAATGCACTAATTCGATATGTTGATGATAACTTTCTCCTTGCTTCTTTTGTCGCTAGAGCCCCCACACAAACTGGGACAGCATATAACTGGACTGAGTTTACTACTACCTTGTGAATTAATATTCTTCGAGCATATTCTGGTCCTTCGATGTTTGGGCAGTATTCCAGAAAGTCCTGCCTGGAACTTTGACGCCTTTTTGCCCGAATATTACTCTTCGGCATTTTATAGTGTCTTTTGAACTGATGGTCTGACTTCCTACCCTTATGCCCATGTATTAAACATTTTTCCCTGCAGTTATTAGGACAGCTTTCGTTTTGTGATCTACTACTCCTAGGCCGTCAGATATTAGCCAGTGTTTGATGAGGTTGATTGGGTCTTTCATAGCTGACTCTATGTCACAAATATTCTTTGCAACAGCGAATCCGATCATTTTTACTCCTGCTGGCAGTGTTAATTACAGAACTCTGTTGTACGTGATATTGCAGAGTAGAGGCCCAATTGCCGACTCTTGTTGGACTTCTGCAGAGATTTTATAGTACTTTTTCCCGCTGTCGGTTTCATATTTCAGCCTTCTATTGGTGAAGTCACTTGATACAACATTTTTCGCAAGCAGTATGGTGTATCCATTCTGGCTAGTTAACTTCTTATAAATGAACAATTTACTGTTCTCCACTTTTCTCCCTTTGTTGCTGGGGCTGCTATGTCAACCACCGCTTTTATGGCGACTTTTTGAATGCAAACGCTCCTTTTTCTTTTGCACAGTGAGTAGTCTATCATACGAGTATATATTGAGCGATGAGTACCAAGATGCAGCTTTCACTTATCTGAGAACACCTCCTCTTTCAGAAACTTTCACATTGTTGTTCTAAACATGTCTAGTCTCTTTTAAATGGCTTCCGGCGGCTTTCACAGCCTTATTTGGGATGCCATTCGGTTCAGACGCTTTTTTGATGCATATCTTCTTGGATGGTATTATTATTGGAACTCCCTCTGTACTCGGTTCTCTGATTATACCATATTGCACAGAGTCGGTGGTCTACAATGGACATTAGCAATATTGGACATGATAATTTTGGAGACCTACAGCCCTTCTACTTAGTCATTATCATTCTGTACGCCATCCCCCAAGGATGTATGCTCACTTCGTCGCGTAGATGCTGGAAGAATCTCACTTTATTTTCTTGGATCGCCTTTTTTAGATTCCTACTTGCCCGTCGGAATATGTCTAGGCGTTCTTGAAAATCGGCTCCGTTTCTAAAACCTCAGGCTTTTAAGCAGTTTGCTCTGAATGCTTTTATTTCTTCGCTCCACCAGTAGCACGGTGTACCTCTTTTACTGAGTATTCGTCTGGGAGCTGCTGCGTCACATGATGTGGTTACAGCGCGACTGAGGTGATGCAAAAAATTCTCCGCTGTCTCGCTGTCGACTCATTGGTATTCTTGACTGCTTCGAACATGTCTTTGTCGAAGAGTTTATCTTTCCGCCACAAGCTTAGAGCGCGGAATGGCTTTTTGTTCTTCGGTGTCAATTATTATCGCCTAGTGATCACTATGGGTATATACTCGTAGTTGCTCATGAAGGTAATATCGGTGATTGATGCCATTCCCTTTTTTGTAAAAGTATTTGCTTGACCATTGTTGGTAATGCTTACATAAAAGGATGCGAATATTTCTAGTAGAATACGTCCTCTGGCATTGGGAGCCAGCTACCCTACTCTATAACCACTGAAGTTCTTTCATCTGCATCAGCATTTACGCTTTCTAGCATTGCCTGGAATTCACTTATCGTCCAACTTGATCCCGTTTATCTTTGATCCCGTTTATCTTTGCATGAACGTAGCCATCTTTAGCCAATATAGGCATGCCTTGAGTTATCGCTGATGCACATGTTGTTGTCGAGAGTTTTATAGGACTCGCTGATCAAAATGATGACCGATTAAGGCTAATCTGTATTACCTTCATGATTGCTTGCTGACTTTCCTGAAAACCGGGAATTTGTTGCTACCGGCCAACCCGTTTGATATTAGCCCTTGTATATGCACATATGTGTATATTTCTTGGCACAAGTTCTTGTGTATCTACACGCAAAAAATTACCTGAGTTCCTCTAAAGCACAAATGTGATATTTGAAGACTTCGCAAAGCTTTCATCACAAAGTAAGCATGGAGGGATTGAGGGTCACGGTAACGCTTTTTCACTGTTATTCCTTTTTTTTCTACACTTTTCTAAACACCTTTGTAAACGGATAAATTCAAACTGATTAAAATTGCATTTTAGATGCATTGGCAAAGGATTCTCTCTCATAAATGATATTTGCCACCTAAGCACTTTTGATTGAAACCATTTCATAGTCAACCTCAAACTGGCATGAGTCTCATGAGAATACGGTGAGAATGCTGTTGACACTCATTTAACCTTGACAATCCTTTCCTCTTCTAAATGTGTATGTACGAGTACATTAGAATTGATTTAATTACGTGTGTGCTTATTATCTGATTTCGTATTGCAGGTGATGGAACTGTTGATTTTAATGCATTCAGTCGCGTAGCAAATCACTTCCAAGAGGAGGATGATGAGGCCATTCAACAAGAATTGAAGGAGGCCTTCAGATTATACGACAAAGCTGGCAATGGTTACATTCCAACATCCTCTCTGAAAGAAATCCTTATGGCATTAGACGATCAATTAAACAACGACCAGCTGAATGAGATGATTGCTGAAATTGATACTGATGGCTCAGGAACAGTCGATTTCGAAGGTAAGCCTGACATATTCAAGAGTACTGAGTACTAGATACTCTTAAACCCTTAATCCATTCACTAATGATGTTTTTTTTATTCGCATAGAATTCATGGAAATGATGACTGGTGACTAAGTTAGTGATTACTCATCAAGGAGGAATGCAGCTGTAATTTATTTAATATGCGACAACACAATTCAAAAGTGAATCTAATAAAACGAACTTGAGAAAGTGTTGATTTGTTTTATTTTTTTCAAACTCACGCGTAAGTCTTGTCGAGAGTTTCCTTTTCGTGAATATCCATTTAATCAAACGTCAGCATTGAAGAAGTCATATGGCATAGAAATAGACTTTTTGATAGAGAAAATGTGCGGCAACAAAAAATCAAAAGCACGTTATTCTATTTAATTAACAAGGGCGGCAATTCATTACTTATCTGGCAGTAGTTGACACCAAATCCAGATCGGTTACCATCCATGCTACGAAACTACGAGTAAAGGATTTAAAAGTGATCTTTTGTGGACCACTAGCAACTCCGAATTGTTACAAATAATTTTTTTCTGTGAAGAAACAAAAAATAAACTAGCACGAGTTAAGTAAGGAACAATAAATTAGCAGCTCACTGGGCTGGTTTTCGAGAATCCCTCCAAAATGGCATTAACTAAGAGGAAGAACCAAGAGCGCAAGGAATATGGAAAAACTTCAATAAATAATGTCAGAGTAGTGAAAAAAATCTACTCGGTGTTTCAGAAGGATGACTCCAGGTATACCTACTCGTATAAAGCGTTACGTAAAAATCCTTATTGAGAAGAAGTGCAACGCCGAAGCACGGGTACAAGCCAACATTTTTCAGCTTGCGGACCAACGAAGAAAAAACTCGCAAAGTATTTAATTTTCGAAATGTATTGAAGACGAGCAGGGACACCTGATCGTGTGGAAAAACTATATTTCTAATAAATGGAAAAAGAGTACTTAAACGGGGAAATGGTAGATTTCACGGAAGCAGCAGTAAGGGCATCAGAAAATGAATGAACCGGCGGCGTGTGAGTATTTCTATGCCATTGTATAAAGGCGCAGGCGACACGACAATTTGCAACAACTACCGATCGGTGATACAAATGTTGCATGTTATGAAAATATGAAAAGAGTTCTAGACGGCAACGCAATAGTCATAAACTCTATTGGATAGGATGTTCACATCGCGATTTAAAAGGTCTGCATGTCGACTTAGAAGAAAGGACCCACAGATCCTATTTAATTGCAGCTAAGACCTACGAGTACATAAAATTGATACGTGATATGTACAATGGCATCGAAACGAAAGTTAAAGTCTGTGTCTGCCCGTCGGAGTATAGTTTAAGCCCATTGTTTTTCATATCTTTCAAGACTGTCGAATGAAGCAGAATATTAACAAATCTAGAAGGCGTTATCAGCTATTCACCGGTTAAAGCAACGTTGTGACAGCTGTGTTGGCCATTCTTACTTACAGGATACAAATCTATCGTACTTATACCGAATTATGCATTGTCGGTTTGCCGAACCCGCAAATCCAATTCCCGGCATCTATTTGGAAAGAGTTATCGTGCGAAAATGCGAACAATTTAAATATATCATAATACCTAAGCTCTGTCATGAAGAGGAGATTACAAACTGGGTTTGCAACATGATTGCAAGCAGAAAAATAAACTGTTCCGTAACTAGTTCAACACCTTTAGAGGCAGTCATATCGCCACTCCTGTGGGTGCTGGTTATCAATGACATCCTCAAAAAGCTTTGTACAATGGGTCTATGTTCCACGGCATACGAAGATATTTTAAGTGAAATTATGGAGGTAGCCCTGAGGACGATCAGCACTTGGGCAAAAAGCTGTGGTCGCAATGCCAACCTAGTTCTTTTCACCCGAAAGTAAAAGATACCGCAATTCAAACTCCCAGAACTCAACGGAGTGGAATTGTCCCTTTCGGATAACGCCAAGTATCTGGACAAAAAACTGAACTGGAATCTTAATGTAGCGGGAAGAATCAAAAAGGCATAACATGCTCTTTTCATCTACGAAAGAACGGTAAGAACAAATTGGGGCTTAAAACCTGCTATTGTGTACTGGCTGTATACGGTGGTTGTTAGACCCATACTTACATATGGCGCACTAATATGGTGGAAAGCAGTAAACAGGGGAACGGTTTACGGAAAATTAGCGCCGGTTCAAAGAACGGCTTCCATAGCATTACAGGTGCGCTCCGTACTACACCTACGACAGCATTGGACACCTTTTTGCGCCTAACACCGCTTGATTTACAGATGCACTGGCAACAGTGCGATACGACTCACTAATTTAAATTACTCCAAGAGCAGTAGTATCGGACACGGCACGGTCCCAGCGGAGCTACTGCCAGCCAATCCAATTCTAATGGATGAAATTCCTTCTTTGGTCGACTTCGATATTCCGTATGACATAATATATCCGGAGAGAGAGGAGTGAGAAAAAAATGCAATAATTAGGTCAAATGAAATTGCAATTTTCACAGATTGCTCAAAAACAGAGGAAGGAACAGGTTTTGGTATCTTCTCGGAGGACCCAGAACTAAGAGTGTCTATTAGAATACCGGACGCAAGCAGTGTCTTCCAAGCAGAGGTTCTAGCTGTCCTCAGTGCGGCTGAGCTAATGCAGATGAGATCGGTATCCGAAAGCGATATCGCTATTTACATCGATAATCAAGCCGCACTCAAGGCAATAGAATCGACCAATATCAATTCTGATACATTGAGGGGCTGCCGCACAGCGCTCAATGCAGTATGCAGTCAGAACCGCGTCAGAGAGTTCTGGGTGTCAGGATACTTCGGTAAAAAAGGAAATGAACAAGCGGATGAGCTTGCAAGAAATGCAGGGCTACTCGATAATAAGGAGGTTGCCAACATCAAACCAATCTATTACGTAGTGAGGGGCACTATCGAGGAAAGAATCACAAAGACTGTCAACCTAAGGTGGTCAAGTCTCGAAGAACACAGGATATCTAAGGCAGAGAGGCCGCTTTTTAACGGCAAAAGATCCAGGAAATTAATGAAATTAAACAGGGATAAGTTTAGGACAGTAATAGGAATCCTGACAGGACTATGTCTCTTGCGGAAATATGCAAAGAAATTTGCAGCTTCTGCGGTGATCTGCAAGCTGATGAGGACATGACACACATGCGAAGAAAGCTTTTAGGGAAATACTTTTTCGAAAACCTTTTGCAGGGAAATTGGGTGTTTCACCAGGGAGATTGTTTAGGTTTTTGCCATTTGAAGACAAATTCAACGGGTTACATAGAGATCGCCGCAATAGGCCCGTTTTGGTACTTGGTGCCGGTTGCCTGGTGCTTGGTGTCTGGTGCCTGGTGATACATTAAGCGAAGTTCGTCTGAAATTCCAATTTGAGACACAAGTTGCAGATGAGGCTCGAAGAAGAGGCCGAAATTGAAATAGTTGAATCCCTCAAACAAGAAAACAGCGCAAAACTTGGAATCAATTACAAGGTGCTTCGAAGTAGACTAGAATGTAGACATTGATTTTGAATGTTTTCAATTCTAGACATATGAGCTCGTCGGGACACGAAGGTATCGGAAAATTTGTTGAGCCAAAAAAGTGTTGGCTGTATTTAGTGCTGTTAAAGCTCATCGATATATGAGGAGGAGACTGGTTGACTTTACGTGATAAGTTCATAGATTGGTATTTTACGATGTTAAGCTTAATGTAATTTTTGAGGCACCCGGTAGAAAATCTACCGAGTTATCTTGAAGAATTTTGAAGTCATTATGTGAAGAAATAGATGTGATAAATGTATTTTTATTACAATCACAACAACATTTACATGGACTGTATAGAAATCATTTTTGGCAAATGTGAAATCGACTACAAAATTCAAATACCAAATTCAGAAAATTAATTTAGTGGACATAATAAAGGAAATGATTCAGTGAATTAAAATTAACTTAAGTGTTAATAACAAAAATCATAATCTGATCAAAATCTTAAATCTTCGAAAGTTCTTCACTGATTCCTTTGAAATTTTGGTTTGGAATACGCTTGAGTTTTATAAACCTATGATTCAAAAAAAAGCGCCATCTGTGAACGTAACACCAATACACGCTATACTACACATATAAGAGGATAGGAAAAAAATTTAAATAAAACAACAACGGTGTGATATATGTATAAAGTTGATTCCGGGTTTATTTTGAAGCTAGGCTCATGCCATTATGTGTGGAATAGCACATCATTCACATGGCCGCCTCGGCTTCGCTGGCAGTGTTTCCAGCTGTCGGACCAATTTTTGACGACTCGGTCCAATATGTGCGTCGTTATTCCGGCAATAGCTTGTCGAATGTTGGCCTCGAGCTCGTCCAAAGTGGCTGGCTTGTTAGCGTAGACTAAGGACTTGACGTTGCTTCAGTGAAAATAATCGAGTGGTGTCAAATCGCATGATAGCGGTGGCCAATTCATGAACGCCGTGAGATGACCCAGTCACCAAATTTCGCCTTCACAACTTCGAGGGCTCGCTTATATGGCATATATGTAGTACAGTCTTGTTGGCACAACAGCCAACCTCTGATCACAGAAGGCCGGTTAACATCGTTCTATATCTGGACCACTGACGGTAACGGTGTCTGCTTCGCCAACAGGTCCACTGCTGATTTGATGGCATGTCTCACCGAAAAGTGAAACCAAAGCGTACATCAATCTGGCGAAAGCAAGATATTTGCACTTGGTATTTTTGGTTTGGTTTGGCTCTTTTGTCAAAAATACGTGCTTTTTGGATCGATGACACTCTTCTTCAATGGATTAGAAATTACCTTTCGGAACGTTCAATTCAAGTTGTCTTGGACGGTTTCAAGTCTGATATTCATAAAATAAATGCTGGTGTGCCCCAGGTCTCCGTTCTGTCTCCGACACTCTTTTTAATTTTTATTAATGATCTCTTGTCTGCTACTTCTAATCCAATATATTCCTCTGCTTTTCATATTCGTTCCCAGACTCACGCCCCTGCTCTTCGGCTGTAGAACGGGAACGGCAGCGAATGTTAAGCTCATTAAATTCCGATATCAGCAGCATAACTAATTTGGGAACTGTCAACCGAGTGGAATTTAATGCTTCCAAAACTCAATGCTGTCTGCTGTCATTAAAGGGAAATTCAAATACCCAGCCATTATCCATGAATGGCACTTGCATCGTCGAAGCCGATAAACTTTCCATGCTACGAAATGTCTAGGTTTCCTCAAGCGATGTAAGAAATATTTTACCCCCTCTGATCTGGCCAAAATACATATATAAGACATTTATCCGCCCGAAATTGGAGTACAATGCCCACATCTGGTCAGGTGTTCCTAAAACATCTCTGCACCTGCTAGATAGGATTCAAAACCCTGCGATTAAACTCATTGGTGATACTAATATCAGTCAATCAATTGACACTCTCGAACACCGAAGTAATGTCTCGTGTCTCATTCTGTTTTATCGCTAATTCCACCATCAGTGCTCCATTAAAATCGCCAGTAACATTCCACCCATTCAAACTTTCAACCGTAACACCCGTGTCGCTATGAATTCTCATCTGTATACCCTCAAGCCCACTTTCGGACGTACTCTAAAATATCGTGATTCTTTCCTAAGCCGTACAACTTGCTTATGGAATGCCCTGCCGATCTCAGTGTTTCCTGGTCGTTATAATTTACAAACATCAAAAAACAATGTACATCGGTACCTGTCTTTTCTTCCTCCCTAAATTTCCGTCGCCCGTACTGTGTACGAACATTTTAAGGGTACATAAACCCCTTGAGCGCGCGCTGATTATAAAAATAAAAATAAAAAATTTTGTAAGAAATAAGGTCCGATTATGCCACCATGCCATAAACCGCACCAAACAGTCAATTTTTGTGGATGCATTGATGTATGGCCGAGCACTTGTGGATTGCGTTCGTTCCAATAATGGCAATCTTGCTTGTTGACATAACCGCTGAGCCAAATAGGGATCTCGTCCGAGAAGATGGTCTATTGGCCAAAATCTGGATCTCCGGCCAACATTTCCAGCGCCCAATTATGCACGATGGAATGGCAAACCTTTTGAATATTTTGACAGCTGGATGTTTATGGTAACTTTGACAGCTGCTGAAACATAACAATTGTAAAAACTATCATTACTATCTGGACACCCGTTATTTTAAGGCAACGAGCGCCATCTGTTGAGCGTAAGAGAAACAACCTCAGTACAAAGCATTGCTCATGACGGACAACGTGTTTCTTGACAACTGCTGTGACTTAGCATTTTCAATGTCTCCGATTGCATTGTTGAATTGAATTTTCGTAGATTTTGACTTTCTTTCATTTTCAATTAACGACACTGCGTTAGAATTGGGCTGTGTCATATAGTGTGTATAGTTTATTTTTGCTGTTTTTTCATCGTTTTTCATTTCGGCTTGTAGGTTTTTTTTTTTGCAATTTTATATGTTTTTGTTATAACTTTTTTTCTTCCTTTTCAACGCAATCGATCTGCTTTAGTTCATCAAAATAATGCCTCACAAAAGATCAAACATAGGTCGTCGTATTCGCTGATCGGTAGCAGCGCGACGAGTAATTAATAAGTAAATCACACTAAAACAGAACGAAACAGGCAAAGAATGACTCAAATACGTGCAGAGGAAGCAGTAGAATGACGTGCAGCCAGACATGAGGATGCGATCTTGTTCGTTCTCTACGGGCTTAAAGTGGCTAAAAGACGTGCACACTGGGGCAGAATGGCCCAATTGTTGGCAATAAATCAAAAAATGAATTTGCTCGTATGGGTCCGTTTTTATTTTTTATTATTGGTGAAATACCCCACTGTCAATATTGTAACAGTCCTAAGCCATTATCATAAACACATTTAGCAAAAAATGCATTGTCGAGACCCAGTTTTGTTCACTAGTAGCTAGCGTTTGTGACGAAGCAGCTTAGAAATATTTTTTGGTTGCATTAAAAGTTATCACGGTTATAAAAAATTTCAATTTTCGGTATGGAGCCCTCAAGTTCTGGTATGTGTAAAGCTATTTAAGAGTTTTTTTTTTGTAAGAAAGTGCTACTATTTTTATAAAACGGTAATAGCCATCAAAACCCTTTTTAATGCCTATTTTCTGCTTTTGCCTGCACATGTTGGTGTAAAGTTGTGTTCCAAAGCCGTCCAAAGCTTAAAACTATTTTTTGTTGGCAGCTCGTTTTATTGTTTTTGAAGAACTGTAACAAAATTTTGCGAATATTTGCGAATTCCCTTGTAATTTTTTTTTTTAAATATGTGCTTTCTAACAAAACAAAAGTGGTGAATTTTGGTGGTAAACTTTTTAAAGACATGTTTAACCTTTAGGAACAAATTCAAATGTGATGTTTATGACCCGAAGAAGCTTGTTAATATCATGCGGTCAGAAGGAAACAATAATTTAGAAATACAGCTTGATTTTCTAGCAGAGGAGTTAACAAAAAAACGAAATCGAAACTACGATAATAAAGGCTTAAATAAAATATTTTCGTATTTTAAGTCACAGTATAAGTCTCGGTGGGAAAAGGCTTACAGAAAACTCGGTTTCTTAATAAACACTACCAATTCTTGGCTTGAGACATCTGTTTCTTTTGTCTGTTGCCCTGAACAAAAGCGTGGTCGACCAATTATCACTTTTGATGAACGCACTGTAGGAACAAAAAGAATGAAAACTGCAAAATTGAGAGAGTCCATCAGTCACCATTTTGAGTTATGCTACTTAAATGAGGTTGAGAGCAGTAGGACAAGTAAATGCCTGGAAGTCTTAAAAGAAATAATGACAACAACCCCCGATCGAGCAAAAAAGTATATAAAACCTTATAAGCAAAAATCTTATCAAGAAGCACTAGGGGTTACAGTTGAAGCGCAATTATCTCGGCACCAATATGATGCCTATCTGTGCATCATGTACAAAGCGCAGGCGAAACTCTCTGCGATCTCCACCAGCTAACTTTCATAATGTGGTCTCTTTAGATGTTAGTAGCAACAACGCAATCTCATCACTATCAGCTGCTACTGAGGAGCTTATTCTGCCTCGCTCTTGCTTACCAACAACAGTCAACGTAGAAGTAAGCAGCACTCCTCCCACAGTCATCACACTTGATGTGCTTTACAAAGAAATCATTGCTCTGAAGCTCATGAACTCCAAATCTTTGACGCTCATTAGCACACTACAAGATGAAAAAGAAACGCTCTTGAGAAAGGTGAATACTTTACAACACATAGTAAACTCACTGCAGCAAAAGCCCCTACTCAAGTGTATTGATATTGTTGGCATACCAACTGTCGACAAGCATAATGCATTGAATACTGCGGTAAACCTACCAGCAGAAGGTGTGGACAACAGTATTACTCATGATGACATCAAATCCTGCTATACTAGATGGAGTGAAAAGTGACCTCCTTAATTGCCAGAATGCGCTGCTACTTCAAAAAAGGGTTATGGTGCCTTGAAGTCCGTCCATATTTAAGCAGAGATGCCAAATTTCAGTGCGATACTGTCTTTTGTTTTGTTTTGACAGCTGATTGTTGTTGACGTGTTTGGCATCATGTTGAGTATGGACAAAAACGATTTTCGTTCTCTCATAAAACATTATTTTTTGAGAGGCAAAACGGCGAAGGAAACAAGAGAAAAATTGGATAAATATTATGGGACTAATGCTCCGTCAGATTACACCGTCAAATATTGGTTTCGAGAGTTTCGTGGTGGATGCGAAAGGTTACAGAGGACAATGTCAAAAAAATACATGAAATGGTGTTAGCTGACCGGAAAGTGAAGGTGCGCAAGATAGCAGATACCACAAAGATTAGTACTGAGCATACACGCCATATTTTGGGCAATATCCTGCATATGAAAAAGTTATCCTGCCACTGGGTGCCGCGAATGACCAAAAACACGAGGGCGAGAGCACTTCGAAAGAGTGTTTGGACTTGCTAATGCGGAATCGTCCGGACTTTTGGCGTCGATTGGTAACTGGATTTGGATCCCTCGGACTATTATCTCTTTCCGAACCTCAAAAGATGGCTCATCAATAAAAAATTCAGCTCACGCAAGGAAATCATCGACGCCACGGAGGAGTATTTTGCAGACCTTTCGGAAAATTACTTTTCGGACGGGATCAAAAAGCTGGAAAATCGCTGGAATAAGTGTATCAAACTAAAAGGGGACTATATTGAATAATATAAAAAAACATTTAACAAAAAAAAACTTGTTAATTCCCAAGGACGTCACTTTTTACTCCATCTAGTATTAGAACAATAACTACAAAGAAGCAAACACAAAACGTAAACAATAAATCTGGATCAACACCTCCACCAGCGACAACGATGAACATTATACGAGTTTGTGTAAAACTCAATAGCTTGGAATGCAAGAAAAAAATACTTGTTAACAACCGCAGAAAGAAGCTGTCAACGAGTATTCTTGCTGCTGAATTTGGTAATACTTAAGCCTACTTATATTCCTAAATGAAAGTTTATCAACATACTACCTAGATCAAAAAGTTCCAGGAATGTATTCAGAAAATTGGAAATACATACAAGTTTATTCATCTAAATCTACGAGGGGCGTTCAAGATATTCTCGCTATCGGGGTGAAGCTGTGGTTGCATATATAAATTGACTTATTTATCAAGTAATACTATTATTTTAGTTCATGTAAAATTTCATATAAATGTGATTATTAATTCGCGTTTTATCTCTAGTTAAACAGAATCATAATGGCAACTGAGATGATGATGGTGAAATTTGAGCATCGCGCTGTAATTAAATTTCTCACTAAGCAAGGAAAAAGTCAAAAAACTATTCATGAAGAGATGGTGGCTGTTTACCAGGGTTCCGCACCTTCATTATCAACTGTGCAAAAGTGGTCAAGTGAGTTCAAGAGAGGCAGAGAGAGCATTGAGGACGACCCCCGCTCCGGCGCTACTGCTTGTACGGGAGAAAGCATCAAAGAAGTCGAAAAACTTGTTCTTGAGGATGCCCGAATAAAGGTGAAAATGATGGCAGAGATCACCAAGCTTTCAATTGGTACCATTCACACCATTCTTCATGACCATCTTAACCTTTCAAAGGTCAGTGCAAGGTGGGTGCCACGAATGCTCACAGCGCCTCAGATAAAAAGTGAGAATCGCATGCTGTAGAGAGCTTTTGGAGATGTGTAGTGAGAACGCGGACGGTGTTATGGATCGAACTGTTACTGGGGACGAAACATGGGTCCACCACTATGACCCTGAAAGCAAACAAGAGTCCATGCAGTGGCATAAAAAAGGAACAGACCCCCCGAAGAAGTTCAAAGTCACTCCGTCTGCCCGAAAGCTCATGGCCACAGTTTTTTGGGACTCAAAGGGAATCTTGCTCATTGAGTACAAAAAAAAGGTGAAACCATCAACACCACATCCTACGCTTCCACTTTGCATAATTTGCGGGAGGAAATTAAAAAGAAAAGACGGGGTAAACTCGCAGCGGGTGTGTTGCTTCTTCATGACAACGCTCCTGTTCACACGGCGCGAGTTTCCAAGGCTGCTGCGCGAGATTGTGGTTTCGAAGAAATCCAACACCCACCCTATAGTCCAGACCTTGCCCCTAGTGATTATTTCCTGTTTCCGGATTTGAAAAAATGTCTTCGTGGAAAAAGATTTTCGGATGATGAAGAACTCAAGTCGGCAATAAATGGTATAAGAGGAAATTTATTTTTTTGAGGGTTTAAAAAAGCTTATCTCAAGATGTAACAAATGCACTGATGTTAGGGGAGATCATATTGAATAATAAAAACAATTTAAATTGAATTCGCATTTTTCCTTCATATCGATACCGAGAATATATTGAACGCCCCTCGTATATTGTCCCCTTCAGAGTAATCTCCATCGACTGCAAAACACTTATGCCAGCGCTTGATCCAATCCTCGAAACATTTTTTATATTCGGTTTTCGGTATGTCCATCAGTGCTTCCTGCGATTTTTCCATTACTTCCTCTCGGCTGCTGAAACGCGATCCCCGCAGAGGTTTTTTGACTCGATTGAACAGAAAGAAGTCACAGGGAACCAAATCAGGTGAATACGGTGGCTGTTGGATGGTATTTGTTGCAATTTTCGTCGAAAAATTACGAAGAATGATGGCACTGTGCGATGGTGCGTAATCATGGTGCAAAATCCACGAGTTTTCTGCCCACAATTCTAGTCTCTTTCGACGAATTGCTTCAAGCAAACGTCTCATAACGCCCAAATACTCGTAATACTCTTTGTTTACTATCTGGCCTTCTGGCAAAAATTCATGACGCACTACACCATTGTAATCTTTTTTGACTGAAAACGACGTGTTTATTTTTGGTCTCGGCTCATTTGGTGAACGCCATTCACTTGCTTGATGTCTGGATTGCGTGTCGTAGTCATAAACCCACGTCTCGTCTCCAGTAACGATTCTTTTGATGAATGTGGGATCGGATTCAGCCTCGCAAATCATCTCTCTTGCGACGTCAACACCGTCTCTTTTTTGCATGAAATTGAGGTCTTTTGGCACCAACTTTGCTGCTACACGAAGGAAACCCAAATCATTAATCAAAAAGTCTTGGACGGATCCATCCATAGGGAATGTCCAAGTCCTCCGCTATCTCTCTGATGGTTAAATTGCGGTTATTGACCAACATTTCTTTTACTCGTACTTCATCAATGTTTTCGTCGGTTTTCGATGTCGATGGTCTGCCACTGCGTTCATCATCTTCGATTGGCTCACGACCACTTTTGAACCGCTCGTGCCACTGGTAAACGACCGTTTTCCTTAGAGAATCGTTGACAAAACACTTTTCCAACATTTCCAACGTTCGCGCACGTTTTTTACGCAAAATTTAATACTCGTACAAGTTCGTTGTTGCAAATTTAAATCCATTTCTAAAATTGTAAAAAATCGCCAACACACACAGAGATAGATGTACTCTTGGCTACGTAACTTTTGCAAATGTCAAGCTATGATATTAAGATTTAGAGGGAATGTCAACAATAGATTTATCAACTTAACAAAAAAACAGAATTCACAGAACAATTGGAACCATGGGAGCGTGATAAGGTGGTGTGGTGCGGCAACTTTTTGATCAAGGTGGTATATACATATTAGTTCGAAATTGCCCTCAGAATCCGGCGATCTATCGCGTTTGTTTATTTTGTTTTATTTTTAATATGAGCACGAGTGTCAAGTTTTACGGACAAAAACTCTGAGTTGACTGAGGCATGAAATGGCATCTGCAACAATATCTCATGGTTCACAAAATCAAAAACCCTTGGTTCACCAAGGAAAATGCCAACTGACTTCACGTTGTTATCAAGAACTTTTTATTGTCCTCATAAAATCGATAGTTGCATCCTCAGTACATTTAAAGGCAAATTGTGATTTATTAAAAATTTCGGTTTTGCTAAGAATGGAATCATTCAATTATGTTATCCATTATTTTTCAAATATTTTTGAAAAAAAAAAACAGAGGGAGCGGCTATAGATGTAGGCCTATAATTATGTGGTTCACTTGGGTCTCCCTTTTTAAAAATGGTAATCACGATAGATGTTTCAAGAGCATCTGGAAATTTCCCACACTTAAAACTTTTATTTATAATAAAAACCAAAGGACTTTGAATTGATTTTCCTATCTCTTTGATAACTGTATTACTTATGCCATCTGTTCCGGAAAGAAGTTCCGCATTAGTCACCGGACTGAAAAAAAAGAAAGATGAATTCGATTTATCGACTAAAAACTTACTACGATATTTGTTTCCTTGAGCTTAACGATGATTTCTGGTTTATTGTTTTCAGCAGCATGTTTAAAGGATGTGTGGAATTCGTTGCACAATTCCCTATTAGTATTAATAGTTTGAGGATTTCCGGGTTATCTTTTTTCTGGTTGTTTTCTATAATATTGTTGACTATAAGTCATCGATCTCTAGAGTTGTGTGTAGTATTCAATTTTCTGTCTGGCTATAAGGTTGGGTACATTCATTTGTAGTTCTTTGTACTTTCTTTCTTAATTTCCTTAATTTATTATGGGTTATAGTGAGCAGGAGCAGGTTTTCGTTCGTTAGTAATCAAAAACAATCTTCCAGCCATCCTTAGTACTATCCCAACCTGCTCGTTCTTGGCGGGTAGCCAGCCCGGCAAACAATTTTCGGCGACTAGGTTCAAATCTCCGTGTAGGAACATCTTTTCTTTTCTCTGATTTCAATGGTTCTAAGTAGTTTCCACATTGCGCGATCCGACCTCATGGTTATCATATGGTATGACATTATTTCGGTTAGGATTAGCGGATGTGGAAAATCAGGAGATGTGGTCTGATCTGACGAGCCAGTTGAACAAGGAAAAAAAAAACGGGTCTGGTAGGTGGTACGAGTTTAGAGAAAACAGGCGAAGAGTAGGCTGCGATCGATAGTGCGGTCAGTTTTAAGTACGCAAGCAAGCAGTTCGGAGTAAGAAATAGATCGTGAAGTAGTTTGGAGGTCGATTTGAAATTTATTGGATCTGAAATTGCAATTTGCGGTTGGAAAAGACTTAAAAAAAAAAAAAAAACGGGAATAGAAAATAAAAAAACTAACTCAGGGAAGAGTTTGGCAGTGCGAGTGATAGGAAGCCTCTCAAGTTTAAAAAAAAAAGTGTTTAAAACAACAGAAAAACAAGAACAACACACGTATAACAAAAAAAAACAGGAACCGCGATTTTAATAGTGCCAGGCAACAACCTAAAAGACAAAAGTCGGTAGTTCGGTAGCACAGAGGATAAGTGAAGATCCAAAAAATTTTGTCGGTAGTGTCAAAATAAATAAATCGAACCTTTATATTTGTCGAGCGCCTAAATGAATTCGCAAAATTAACTGTGACCTTAAAGATACAAGGCAACTAGTGGCGCGGTAGAAGTGTGTACCAAGCAGGGACAAGGAAGCAGCTGTAGACGTACTGAACGAGACCAAGATACATATGTTAAGCCTGTATGTAACTACAAGTAATATATAAATATATCCACCTAGTTATATCTACTCGTATAGTACTTCGCTTACGTAGACACTGTAAATTCGTTTTAATTCGTTTTGTTAAAAGCAACGCTTGGCGCGGAAAACAGTTCAAATACGGGTTTTGTATTCTTTTTCTTTCCTTCTTTAAAATTTTGTATTTAATATAAGTTTAAGGAGTAGAATTGTTTAGTTGAAACCTATTTGTAAGTTAGTGTTTAAGTTTGTTAATTAAAAGAAAAAGAATTATAACGTTGTGGCAAATATTCGTTTGTAATTTATTGTTCTTGGTTGAAATCGGTTTGTCGGCACGGAGAAAAAGAAAACGCGAATCCCCCATTTAGTCGCGATTCTGGATGTGGGTAGTAGGACGGAAGTGCAATCGCGTGGCGCCCATTTTTAACATCTTAACCCACGACCACTCTTCGTGGTGGTCGGGCACTCTTCCGTGGTACGGCGCGTTGAACGGAGAATTCGGCGGTAACAAATTTCGAGACATATTGCATCCGTAATCCAAGGCTTGTATTTTTTAATCCTAATACACTCATACCTCGTTTAGGGGGGTTTCTTTTTGCGTGGTTCACCTTTCCGCGATTTTTATATACCTACCCAGATTCGATTTGTGCGACTTCGCTTAGTTCGAAAAACCGTTTTTTTAAAGAATTATGGCACGCTATAGGTTTTCTATCAACAGATATGCACATACAGGATGTCCGGTGGAAAATGTATGTTTTTGAACGCGAACAAAAAAAAAACCTATAAGATCTATTGTTTTATTTCTTACTTTATTATAAAGAGGAAATATGCGGATTTTATTTTTTGAAAGCAACATCATCCAAATGCTGCCCATTTAATCGCACACACTGTTGAAAACGGTACATTATATTATGTGCCACACGCTGCAGTAAGCTAGGCTGAATATCGAGAATTTCACGACGGATATTTTCCTTCAGCTCCGCCAAGGACCTTGGATTGTTATTGTAAACTTTACTTTTAAGATACACCCATAAAAAAAAAATCTAAAGGGGTTAAGTCTGGAGACCTCGGTGGCCACGGAACGTCTTCAAATCGGCTGATCAGTTTCCCTGGAAACTTTTCATGTAACAAATTCATGGTGGTTCTAGCGGTATGCGGAGTGGCTCCATCTTGTTGACACCACGTATGTGACGAGTAAGATGGATGTGCTCGCAAATGCGGTAAAAAATAATCTGTGATCATGTTCGCATAATTTTCGCTGTTCACATTTATTGACTGTTCTCTGGCATTTTCGAAAAAATAGGGCCCGATGACTCCCTTCGTCGATAAGACGCATCAAATACTTACCTTTGGACAATGTAAGGGCCGTTGATGTTTTAAACGTGGGTTACGTGTTCGTGGTGGCCAGTAGCGGCAGTTTTGCTTATTCACATGTCCATTGAGGTGGAAGTGGGCCTCGTCACTCCAGAAGATAGAATTTACTGTCCGGAATCTCTCCATCATTAGTTCGCAAAAGTTTTTTCGTAAATTAAAGTCATTTTCTTTGAGTTCTTGCACCACTTGAAGTTTAAAAGGATGGAATTTTAAATCTTTCTTTAAAATTTCACTAACTATAGTTTTTGGGGGGCCTAGATAGGACGCTTTTTTTTCGAATTGAAGCTGTTGGATTTTCGCTCAAGCTTCGTTGTACGGCTTCCACGTTTTCGAAGGTCCTCGGTGTTCTGCTTCGCCCTGGATGTAGCGCATTTAAGACTGAGGAAGTTTGTCGGAACCTTTGCACCCACGAACGAATTAAATTAACACGTGAACAAAGCTTCCGGGGCGCAATAACGTACGAATCACCACTCTTAAAAAAAGCTTCTATAGCAAATGCACGATGCTCTCCCGACCACTGTAACATTTCAATTAATACATCCGCACTCAAAAAGATTCAAATGAGAGTAAAACCATCCCGCCCGGCTTGTAACTGTACGCAATATTAAAGTTTTAAAACATAAATTTCCCACCGGACACCCTGTATGTACAAAAGTATCTTAGCCGGGTGGATACAATGGCAGACATCTAACTGGATGCCTTTGAGTACAGCTGTTATTCGGGAAAGGGCATTGCAATTGTATGAGCGGATAAAAAGGGAAGGAGGATCTTGGTTTACGGAAGAACAATTTTCGGCAAGTAGAGGCTGGTTTGACAAATTCAAAAATGCTATAATCTTCACGACCCGAACTTAAAGGAGAAACAGGTAAGCAAAACAAAGGAACGAATAACTATTTTATTATGTGCAAATGCTGAGAGTGATTTCAGATGGAAGTCTTTGGCTATTCATACATCTGAAAATTCGAGAGCATTTCTAAGCCTCAATTGCCTGTTCTCTGGAGGTGGAGCAAAAAAGCTTGGGTTACCGCTTTCATACTCGTATTCAAGGAATGGCTGACGGAACATCTTGCAACTGAAGTCAAAGCATTTTACAAAAAGTCGAACATTTCCTTCACAGCGTTGCTTGTTCTGGACAACATAATATCACATCCAGCATATTTAGCAGATTTGCACCCTAACATCAAATTTTATTGCAAAAGCAACCGCTTTAATCCAACCGATAGACAAAGGGGTAATTTTCATTCTTAAATTAAATTACTTTAATCACACTTCTTCGGAGCTTATTCAAACATCTGGCGAAGAAAAGGGCATTGACACCATTCGAAGCTTTTGGAAAAACTCTGTATCACTACAGAGGTTGATATGGATGGATTAATTCAAGTTGATAGGCAAATTACTGGAGAAGAATCGAGAACACATAAATTAAATCTTAAACGCTGATGAGTCTGATATGCCTGCAGAAGAAATGATTGATTTTTTTTTTAAACAAGTTGAGCCTCTTGAAGAAAGTGAAGAAGTTTCTAGAATTGATCCTGATGGAGGACGATCAGGAGGGCTGTTTACGTAGAAAAATCTAAAATCTAAAATCAAAAAGCAATTAGTATTGATTGTTTCTTTACACGAATAACAAATTAAACAATTTTTTACATGATTATAACTGTTTTTATTGTTTCTTCTCGTTTTTTTTTTTTATAAGTAGCGAGCGCTCACAGGATTTGTGTATCCTTAAAATGTTTGTAAACAGCGCGGGCGAAGGAAATTTAGGGAAGAAGAAAACAGGGGTACCGATGTACATTAGTCTTAAATGTTTGAAAATTATAACGACTTGGAAATAGAGAGGTTGGCAAGGCAATCCATAAGCGAGTTGTACGGCTTAGGAACGAATCACGATGAATCCGAGATGAAAGTTTTTTTGGTTTTTTTCTTTTTTCATCATTGAGCAACAATACGAGGGTAGTCCCAGAAGTACCGGGCCTGACGTGTAGATGGCGGTAGTTGTCCACAATAGCCATATAGAAAGTAACAACCATATAAAGTATAAATTTGAAGTTTGAAAACCCTATGTTATTTAGTATTTGTTCTGCAGCCATCAATAATGAGAGCTCTCAATGAATTTTTAAATATGTGATACGATACTTTCATTTGAAAGGCCTCAATCGGACCAACAACGAATACGAGGTCGACCAAATGAATTGAGTTCACCCGAAATGTTGAAAAAATCCACTAAATGGCATTGGCTGACAGTCAATTGAAAGTCCGTGAATTATCAGATATGGTAGGCACTTCGAAAAGCGCAGTACATCGAATATTATCTGAAAAATTGGACATGAGAAAGCTATGCGCAAGATGGGCAAAATTACGCACAATGGAATAAAAACAGCATCGTGAGGATGTTTCAAGCGAAGTTTCATAGCAATAAAGCCGTGTTTTTGCGTCGATTTATAACCATGGATGAAACATGGGCCCATCATACGGTAAACCAACGTCAGAATTTTCACTTCGCAGCCTTGCTTAACATCGTCGGTGTTTGTCTTTTCAAATTCAGAGTGGATATTGGCAATATACGCAGGCTACACAGTAATCACTTTTCTGCGTACGTCCATGTCTGTAAATTCAGGCCAGCTATTTTGGCACTTAGTGAAACACAGGTAGATCCCCGCCCGCACCTGTCAGATCACTCTGATCTGAAGCTACCCGGCTACGAACTAGCGCCATTATTCTTCTCTCATCGCTGTCTCGCCATTCACATTATCGATTTCAATATGAACAATTCTGGTCGACTTAGATACTCTGGACAGATAACACCCGAAGGACGGTGCGTTGAGACCTTCGCTGCAGAAAATAACTTGACGAAGCTTGTAAATGAGCCCACACGTATGCCAGACGTTGATAGTCACATCGCCAACACCCTGGATTTGTTTTTAACTTCTCTCCCTGATAAGTACTCCGTTGATGTGCTCTCCCCTCGAGGCTCGTCGGACCATTGTGTCATATCAGCTGAATTCTCGTACACCCACCACACAGTTAAAGAAAAGATTCCTAAAGGAACCGTACGGCAATGCGAGAAAGCCAATTAACACCTTCTTTAGGAAATTTAACTGGTCGTTTTGTTTCCTCGATAACGACGTGGATGCCGCTGCTGATATGATCACTGACACTATTCCCTTCGGAATGAGATCCTTTATCCCTCATCGGATGATGAGTATCAGACAAAAAGAAAAGGCATGGTACGACTCCAGGTATAAACAGGCTGTCAGGGTTAGAGAAGTGTTTTTTCGGTCCGTCAAGACCAATCCGACAGAGGAAAACCGAAAACAGTTTAGACGAGCCAGAAATGACTGCAACGTCTTTCTCAAGCGTGTAAAATTCCAATACGACCAAAAACTGCTGCAAAAAATACTACAACGTGCCAAAGGAAGTAGATATTCTTGGTCGACCGTCAAAAATATTTAACATTCTGCTTCACCCTTCATCCCGACGCTCATTTATAAAGATGTTCCCGCTGTCAGCTCTTTTGACAAGGCCAATCTGCTTGCTGCACACTTTGAGGCCAGCTCAACACTCCCAGATTGTGGTCTGTCTCTGCCTGTGCTTGAGTGCGTCGAATCTACAATGGGACGAATCCACTTTCGCACTCGTGTAGTAGCAAGAGTACCTAAGGATCGTAACATTCACAAATCTGCTGGACCAGATGGTATATCTCCCCTCCTTCTGAAGAGGTGTTCTTCCATGCCGGCAAAACCATACGCTTTTTTTTTAACCAATGCTACTCTTTAGGGCTCTTTCCGAGCAGATGGAAAACAGCATTTGTCCAGCCCGTACCTAAAAAGGGCGAATCTTCTTCTCTCTCCTCCTGCAGACCCATTGCGCTTACGTGCCTCTTTCCAAGGTATTGGAAACGCTGATAAACCGTCAGCTCATGAAATATCTCGTAACACGAAACAGGTCCACTGGTGATTTGATGGAATGTCTCACCGAAAAATCGAAACAAAGCGTACATCAATCTGACGAAAACAAGATAGTTGCACTTGACATTTCTAAGGCATTTGAAAGAGTTTGGCATCAGGCTCTTTTGTCGAAAATGCGTGCTCTTGGGATCGATGACTCTGTTCTTCAATGGATTAGAAATTACCTTTCGGAACGTTCAATTGAAGTTGTCTTGGATGGTTTCAAGTCTGACATTCACAAAATAAATGCTGGTGTGTCCCAGGGCTCCGTTATGTCTCCGACAATCTTTTTAATTTTTATCAATGATCTATTGTCTGCCACTTCTAATCCAAAATATTCCTTTGCTGACGACAGTAGTCTCTGCCTTTCATATTCTCTTTCAGCTCTTCGGCTGTAGAACGGGAAAGGCAGCGTATGTTAAGCTCATTAAATTCCGATATCCACAATATAACCAATCGGAGAACTATCAACAGAGTGGAATTTAATGCTCCCAAAACACAATGCTGTCTGCTGTCATTAAAGAAATTCAAATACCCAGCCATTATCGATGAATGGCACTTGCATCGTCGAAACCGATAAACTTTCCATTCTCGGTATGAGTGTCAATGACAACTTACCTTGGAATGATCACATATTCGATGTCGCCAAAAATGCTGCGAAATGTCAAGGCTTTCTCAAACCATAAAAAAAATATTTCACCCTTTGTCATCTGGCTACAATATATAAGGCATTCATCCGCTTAAAATTGGAGTGCAATACCCACGGCTGGTCAGGTGCACCTAAAACATCTCTGCATCTGCTAGACCGGAGTAAAAACCGTGCGATAAAACTCATAGGTGATACCAATATCACTCAGACAGTGGACACTCTCGAACACCCTCGGAAATGTGTCGTGTCTCACTTTGTTTTATCGCTATTTCCACCACCAGTGCTGCATAGAAAGCGCCAGTAGCATTCCGTCCCTTTAAACTTTCAACCGTAACACACGTCTCGCTATGAGTGCTCATCAGTATACCCTCGAGCCTACTTTCGGACGTACTCTGAAATATCGTGATTCGTTCCTAAGCCGAACAATTCGCTTGTGGAATGCTAGGCTACGAGTATTTCCTAGTCATTATAACATGCAGACATATAAAACCAACGTACATCGGTACCTATCCTTCTTACCTCCCTAAATTTTCTTCGCCCACGCTGTGTGCAAACATTTTAAAGGTAACTTGACCCCTTGAGCGCGCGCTAGTTTATAAAACAAAAAAAAAAAAAAAAAAAAATCACCTCACATCCGAGACGAAGAAACAGTCAAAACAATGGTCTCAAAGGGGGGAAACGGCTCCAAAGAAGGCGAGGACAGTTCCATGTGCAGACAAGGTCATGGCGTAAATTTTTTGGAATACGCGTGGGATAATTTTCATTGATTGTCTTCAGAAAGGAAAGCAATCAACGGCGTGTATTATGCAAACATCTTGCAGCATTTGAAAGATGAAATTGCGATGACTTTTGTTTCATCTAGACAATGCACCAGTTTACTCATCTGTCATTGCGATGGCCAAAATCAATGATTTTAGTTCGAATTGCTTCCTGATGCTAGATTTAACCCCCTCGGATTATTTTCTATTTCCGAATTTGACAAAATAACTCGGTGGTAAAACATTTGCCAACAGTAAAGAGGTGGAGTCTGCGGTTGATGGCTATTTTAGGAGCTCGAGTATTCTCACTATAAACAGGGTATCGAAGCTATTGAACATCGATGGGAGAAGTGTATTGAACTAAAAGGAGACTAAGTAGAGGAATAAACATATTTTTGCCCATTTTTTTTTATAGTTAATTATTAGATACGACTTTTCTTTCGAGTTCTCATATTCCCTATTTTTGCAGGAGGTTCTCACTTCAATTAGCGTGGTTTCGCTTTTTATGAAACTTTTCATTCCTCTAACCCTCGCGCCAACGGAGGTATGAGTGTGTTGTATTTGTGTGTACTGGAGCAAGTTTCAATATACGAGTAGCTTTATCCTTTCTAAAAATACCGAAAGGGCTTCTAAGAAACAGACGCAATTATATACCGAAGTCCACATTTCTTAGATCAAGGACCGATTAAGTTTCGAATAATTGATATATTTGATTGATTTGTTTGCTATCAACAAGCATTTCTAAGCATTAAGCGTATTTCTTGATCTAAGAAAGATATGGTCAATGCAGGATGAGGTATTCTCAGTAGTTCTTGTTGGTATATAAACTTGAAACCAAGCTGAAAACCACCCATTGACGAAAGCAACCACATATATTCATCACTGGCCCTTAGATGGTTGAGAATATCAATATTTATGTCCCCAATTAAACAGACATCCCTACAGTCAACAGACCCTGGAGTTCAACTCGTACAAACTGAAGCCGGTGTATATACACGAAAGAAAGAGATTAGCAAGAGAAATCGTGTTGATTGAGGTTTCGATCCATCCCGAACTGCGAAACTGCCTAAGCAATACGTTTAATTCTGCGAATTGGAAATAACTATGTACCGAATATATCAGATAGAACTGTCAGACTAGCTCCATAAAATGATAACGTCCTATTTCGGTTCTATCAATTTCAATTTATTTACGAAATATAAATGGATTGTGCATTAAGATTTAATCTTTTATAGCACATAGAACTTAATACCACAGCGCTTACACTTAATACAAAAATAATAACTGATATACGAGTAAATGATAGGAATGGGAATAGGAAGGATAATGAATAGGAGAAGAAAGAAATGTGGATACAAAAATATCATAAAGGTGATAATACTCGTACATAGTAATTTTAGGTTGAGAGAAAGCGATGCATTATTGCTTTTCGAATTTTCGAATTTGTTTTCGTTAGCAAAAGCGAAATGGAAAAGAATTTCAAAGTTGAATCGAGTAGACAAAGAATAGAAAAGATGAGTTTAGGTAACGAAAGTGGGGTGTGATAATTTTGGTGTTCTGCTAGAACGAGCGGGTGTCAGTTTGCAATACAACTAAGTTGGTCGATAATCAATTTTTGTAGAAACATGCATTTTCTGGCGTTGAGGTGCTGTTGATGAGAGCAACCAAATAAACTCCTAGAGAATGTCGAGATATGATCAAACCTACGCAGACTATG
The DNA here is from genome assembly GCA_963966105.1 of Volucella zonaria. Classification (NCBI taxonomy): domain Eukaryota; kingdom Metazoa; phylum Arthropoda; class Insecta; order Diptera; family Syrphidae; genus Volucella; species Volucella zonaria. Next base: position 98,075,446 of record OZ014532.1, on the reverse strand, counting down.
GATGTAACGTACCACATCATTGAAGACCAACTGCAATTTACGTTAAAGGGTTAGGCCACTCTAGGATTTTCAAAAAATCGATTTATTTTTTTGTATTGCTTGCAATGGTCCCTTAGGACCTCAAAAATGACATCCTAAAAGATTATGGCCGGGAAATACGAGTATCTCGAAGTACTTGTTTTTCAAAGTATAGTACAAGGCCGCCAGGTAGCCAGCGAACCTCTTATGACCGAAACGAGGGACGGTATTTTAGAGGACTAGAGTAGGTATACGGCAGATGTTTTTGAAGCTATTTGCCACGTGCTCAGGCTATTGCTTGTTTCGTCTTTGAAAATGTTTGTTTCAGTTAGCTTCGTACAGTGAAACATTCGAGAAGGACGCTATTTGAGGAGCGTAGGTTTACGTCCTTGTTTGGCTTAGTGACTCTTATTGGCAATTACAGCGCAAAGATTCTAGACTTCGCAGTGAAATCAAAATACTGTAGGGCGTGTGAGTACTGGAAGAATAAAGAAGATACCGAAGAATATACAGAATGGGCACAAATTCATAAAGATAAGTGCGATGTGAATTACGATGGATCAGCAAGAAAAATGGAGGTCGATGCCGTTGTGGAGATGTTTCAGTGGTCCGAAGCTTTGCACCAGGTAAAATACACCCATTACATTGGTGACGGTGATTTAAAGACTTTTAAAGGCATTACTGATCCTAAGCCCTATAAGAATGTCACAGTACTTAAGAAAGAGTGTACAGTGAATGGGTACCCGCCTACGTAATTTGAAAAAGAATACAAAAGACCTCGGTGGAAGGGACTCTCCATTTATAATGGATTAGTCATTCGTAGAAACTGTGGATCAGTTAAAAACATGAGAAACAGTACATGGGCTACACTCAATCATAAATTATCTACTATCCGATCGGAGAGAATTCATGGTGCTTATGGCAAAAGGCTAAAGCTACAAGTAATTTGGCTGAGTACAAACATAAGGCAGCCCTTCCAATTGAAGTGTATGAAGCTATCAAGCCAGTCTACGAAGAATTAACCAGAGACGATCTTCTTACTCGATGCATCGGCGGTTATACTCAAAACTGTAATGAAAGTTTTAATTCGACTGTGTGTGTGTGCATTGGCCCCAAAATCCATTTCTAGTGGTAAAACTCTGTTGGATATACCACCTTGATCAAAAAGTTCCCGCACCACACCACCATGTGGCGCTCCCATTGTTCTGTGATTTGAGTTCTGTTTTTTTTTTTGTTGACTTGGTAAATCTCTTGTTGACATTCCCTCTAAATCTTAGCGTCATAGCTTGACATTTGCAAAAGTTACGTAGCCAAGAGTACATCTATCTCTGTGTGTGTTGGCGATTTTTTACAATTTTAGAAATGTATTTCAATTTGCAACAACGAACTTGTATTCCATTTTGCGTAAAAAACGGATTTAATGGTGCGCGAACGTTGGAAAAGTGTATCGGCAACGATTCTCTAAAGAAAACGGTCCTTTACCAGTGGCACGAGCGGTTTAAAAGTGGTCGTGAGCCAATTGAAGATGATGAACGCAGTGGCAGACTATCGACCTCGAAAACCGACGAAAACATTAATGAAGTACGAGTAAAAGAAATGTTGGTCAATAACCGCAAATTAATCATCAGAGAGATAGCGAAGGACTTGAACATTGCCTTTAGATCCGTCCAAAACATTTTGGTTAATGATTTAGGTCTCCGTCGTGTGGCAGCAAAGATGGTGCCAAAAGACCTCAATTTCATGCAAAAAAGAGACCGTGTTGACGTCGTAAAAGAGATGATTTGCGAGGCTGAATCCGATCCCACATTCATCAAAAGGATCATTACTGGAGAGGAGACCTGGGTTTATGAGTACAACACGCAATCCAGACATCAGGCAAGTGAATGGCGTTCACCAAATGAGCCGAGACCAGGAGAATCACGTTGTTTTCAGTCAAAAAAGAAGGCAATGATCACGGTTTTCATGGATTACAACGGTGTAGTGCATCATGAAATTTTGCCAGAAGGCCAGACAGTAAACAAAGAGTATTACGAGTATTTGGGCGTTATGAGACGTTTGCGTGAAGTAATTCGCCGAAAGAGACCAGAATTATGGGCAGAAAACTCGTGGATTTTGCACCATGATAATGCACCGTCGCGGTCGCACAGTGCCATCATTATTCGTAACTTTCTGACGAAAAAGCAACAAATACCATGCAACAGCCACCGAATTCACCTGATTTGGCTCGCTGCCACCACTACGACGAACGCGTTTCAGCAGCCGAGAGAAAGTAATGGAAAAATCGCAGGAAGCACTGATGGACATACCGAAAACCGAATATAAAAAATGTTTCGAGGATTGGATCAATCGCTGGCATAAGTGTGTTGCAGTCGATGGGGATTACTTTGAAGGGGACAATACACGAGGGTTATTCCAAAATCAACTTCCGATGTGTTACAATTCAATATATACTTGCACTTCGGTGAGGTGTTTCTGCATGTCGCAACCAGTACACTATTCTCTAATAATATGCCTAGTTTCGACGGTTTTCGTTCAGTATTTCCCAATAGTTGCCGTTTTAACATGGAGAATACAATTTTATCTCCCGCCGCCTGTGAGATACGAAGTGTAATTCGCTTTTTGCAAGCCGAAGGAAAGGGCGCAGCTCAAATTCATCGTCGGTTATGTGCTGTTTACGGCAATACAGTGATCAGTGATGGTTCGGTACGTGATTGGTGTAGACAATTTAAAAACGGACGCACAGATGTGCATAATGAAAAGCGCAAATCTATCATGAATCAAGACGTGGTTCACCAAGTTGACCAATTTGTTCGAGAAAACAGGCGTTTTACGATTTCAGATCTTGCGACAAGACTTTCCGAAATTTCTCGAACTACTCTATACAGAATCGTGTCTGGGTCCCAAAACAGCTCACAGATGTCCACAAGACCCAACGTGTCAATTCAGGAAAAACATTTCTCGAACGTTTAGAAATAGAAGGTAAAGAATTTTTACAGCAAATTGTAACTGGATATGAGACTTGGGTCCAGTATGTAAACTTAAAAGGCAAAGAACAGTCAAAGCAATGGATACACACTCATTCCCCAAACAAGCCAAAAAAAATTCAAACAAACTTTTCCTGTCGAAAAATCATGGCCACAGCTTTTTGAGACAGTAAAGGCATATTTTTGACCGAGTTTATGAAACCTGGAAACACAATAAATGCAGCGGTTTACTGTGAAACTCTACGTAAGTTGAGAAGAGCAATTCAGAACAAAAGACCAAGAATGCTCAGTGCTGCACGCACAAAAACTTTCGTGGAGGAGTTCAATTGGGATGTTTTTGATCACCCTCCCTACATTCCTGATTTGGCACCAAGTGATTATCACCTTTTCTCAAAATCCAAATCATCCCAACATTTTGGAAGTAATGAGGAACTTATGAACGCTGTGAATCAATGCCTCAGCGCACTGGCGGTGCCATTTTTTAAGGAGGGTGTACAAAAGCTCGTCCCACGTTACCAAAAATGTATACATTTAAACGGAAACTATGTAGAAAAATAATTTAGATGTCAATAAAACTATTTTGTGCAAAAAAATTAATGTTTTTGGTTTTTTTTAAAAATTATTTTTCACTTCGGATGTTGATTTTGGAATAGCCCTCTTAGATTTAGATGAATAAACTTGTATTTTTAATTTTCTGAATAAATTCCAATGATCAAGGTGGTATAATGAAATTAACGCTATTATCCAGATAATTAAAAAAAAAAAAAACTCCATTTGTGCTAGAAGGATACTTAACTTATTTTTATACAATAATGGAAATGCTCATAAACATTCACATTTGCAAGAAAAAAGACACATATCAATAGTAGCTGAAAATATTTAAACTACTAGAAAAATTTGTTTTGTTTTGTTTTTACTTTCACGAATAATCTTATTTAAGAGTAAAATTTCGAACAATTGAAAAAAACTCCTAAGATTTGATTTTTTTTCATAGAAAAGGGCACAAGCAACTATTGTCAAATCATATTTAAAAAAAAAATCAAATTTAAATTGTTTTATTTTTGCTTATACTGTTTTAAAAAAAAAAATTGCTACGAGCGCATTGGTTGTATAAAAAAATATGTATTATACTGACTTACATTGAATATCTTTTATAATATTTTGTTTGTCCAACAGTTAAGTGATCACACATCACATGGAATGGCGCACAAATATAGGTAATTACAGAAAATACACTTTTTTTAAAAAAATAAGATTTTAGTTAAAGTCATCTCGAGAAAATACATAATTCAAATGCACTTTTAAAGTTTTAAAGTAGAGTAGAGTAGAGAAATAGAGAAGAAAGGACTGAAGAAGAGCAAGATACTGACATTTTCCAAGACGAAAATGCATGCATAAATTAATGTTCTCACTATATCTTTTGTGAAAAAAAAAAAAATAAATTTAATTTTATTTTCAAGTTTAATTGAAATTAAATTTTTTGCAAACAAATTTCATGCTACTTACACAAAAAAAAAAAAACAAACCAAGAGAACTATTTATTCTTTCTTTAAAAAGGAATTAGAAGAATACGAGTAAGCATTCGGTGTGTTACTAAGTTTCGGGCACTACAGTACTAAGTGTGACTAAGTCAGCCTTAATTTGATTATGAGTGTGTAAGTGTATCTTTGAATCTAAGAGTATTAACTACAGTACTATGTAAGGATGCAATGAAACTTGAAGATATATATTTTTTTTGTTTGTTTTTTCTTTTTTTTTTTTCTCAAGTGAAAGCAAAAAACTAAAAAAAAATTTATTAATGTAGGAATAGAAACAAAAACAAAAAAATAACAGAAAAAAGGAAAAAAGTGTTAACGTAGCATAAAAGTAGCGGCAATGAACTGTTAACATGTTTTGTATCTAAAAAGAAGTTTGTTTTTTTTTTTTCACTTTTATGTTTATAAAAAAAAAATCTGTTTTCTACTAAAAATGTTTTTTTTTTTTTTGGTTTTTTATTGAACTTTTACTTTTATTCTTTTTTTTTCGTAAGTTCGATGTTTTTTTTGGTTTCTAGATTTCAGTACCTGACTGAGACTCCTAAAGCTACTTGTGCTGACACTTCTTGCCTGAAAGAAATGAAATATTAGAGTCATAGCAGTAGTAGTAGGGTAGTAGTAGTAGTAGTAGTAGTAGTAGTAGTAGTAGTAGTGGTAGCAGGAGGGTGGTAGTTATAGAGTAGACGAGCAAAATGATTTAAATAAAAAAAAAGGAGTATATGTTAAACCGAAAAAGAAATTTCACTGGAAACTTAAAAAAGCAAAAACAATATATAGAAAAAGTATAAAACGAAAAAAGAAAATTAAAAAAAAATTTTTAAATATATTTTAGGTTTGTATTGAGTTTATGAGAATGTAATATATCTCTGATAAGTCTGATGGTTTCGATTTACATTCGACAGATATTAGTTTTTTTTTTTTTTTTTTTAGCAGAACATAGAAAGCTTGTGCAGAAAATTGAAAACACAATTTAAAAATAGAAAACCAAAATACAAAGCAACAACATCGCAGACGAGTAGGTAAATACGAGTATGTTAATATAAAAAATTTGTTAGGATACAGCAATCGGATCTTAGGTGCATTCCTTTATTTTTTTTAAAGTTCGAATGAAAAAAAATTAGTTTAGTATTGACTGAAAGAATTTTTAGGATAATTTTTGAAAAGGTCTGATCGGGCCTAAGACAAGACGATTGTTAATAAATTTTACAAATCAAAAAGTCTTAAGAATTTTTGTTATTTTTTTTTAAATAAAAAATTACTTAATAATTAATATGCTTCGCAATTTTAAATTCATTTAGGACTCCTTCTACAAAGTCCAACGTATAGGTAAATTTTTTTGGATGAGGGTACCCCAGCGAAGGTGATGGAAAGTGTTAAGATTCTTTGGAAACATTTATCTTGTTGCCAATATATCCAATATCGTAAATGCCATAAGAAACAGAATAATGTTACGTCAGGTTACACAAAATGCAGAACAGGTCGCCAGGAGTTTAAAACAGAAATATTTTGTCGGCTTGATGGAAGCTATTTTAGCGGCAGTTGCCATGATACATGTACCTTTACTATGATATCATCAATGCTACCATGGCTCTTTTGGTAAAGAGTAATGTAGAGCTAAAGTAGAGTTACAATAAAGATAACAGTTCGAGTCAGCATGGCAGATTCCTTATATGATCTACTTCAACGTATTTAGAGCTTTTTTTTTATACTTTGCGCGCGCTCAAGGGAGGGATTTCAGTACCCTTAAAATGTTTGCACACAGCGCGGGCGACGGAAAATCAAGGAGAATAGAAAGAGAGGTACCGGTGAATGTTGTTTGTTGTTAAATGTTTGAAGGATATAATGACTAGGAAATAAAGAGCTCGGGAGGGCATTCCATAAGCAAGTTGTACGGCTAAGGAACGAATCACGATATTTTAGAGTACGTTCGAAAGTGGGCTTGAGGTTATACTGATGAGCATTCATAGCGAGACGGGTGTTACGGTTGAAAGTTTGAATGGGCAGAATGCTACTTGCGATTTCTACGGAGCACTGTTGGTGGAAAAAGCGATAAAACGGAGTGAGACACGAGACATTACGTCGGCGTTCGAGGGCGTCCATTGTTCGAGTGATATAAGTATCCCCTATGAAGTTTATCGCACGGTTTGGAATCCTATCTAGCAAGTACAGAGATGTTTTGGGCGCCTTATATATTGAGGCCAGATCAGAGGGGGTGAAGTACTTCTTACATCGCTTGAAAAAACCTAGACATTTCGCAGCGTTTTTGACGACACCGAATATGTGGTGATTCCAACGTAATTTGTCCCTGACACACATCCCGAGAATGGAAAGTTTATCGGTTTCGACGACGCAAGAGCCATTCATGGATAACGGCTGGGTGTTTAAATTTCGCTTTAACGACAGCAGGCAGCATTGTGTTTTGGAAGCATTCAATTCTACTCTGTTAGTGGCTCCCCAATTAGTTATGCTGTTAATATCATAATTTAATGAGCTTAACACACGTTGGCGTTCCCGTTCTATAGCCGAAGACAAAGGGCGCGAGTCCGGGAACGAATATGAAAAGCAGAGAGTACTGTCGTCAGCAAAGGAATATATTGGATTAGAAGTAGCAGACAATAGATCGTTGATGAAAATTAAAAAAGAGTGTCGGAGACCGAACGGAGTCCTGGGGCACACCAGCATTTATTTTGTGAATATCAGACTTGAAACCATCCAAGACAAGTTGAATTGAACCTTCCCAAAGGTAATTTCTAATCCATTGAAGAAAAGAATCGTCGATCCCAAGAGCACGCATTTTCGACAAAAGAGCCTGATGCCAAACTCTGTCAAATGCCTTAGAAATATCAAGTGCAACTATCGTGCTTTCGCCAGATTGATGTACGCTTTGGTTCCACTTTTCGATGATACATGCCATTAGATCACCAGTGGACCTGTTGCTACGAAAACCTTACTGCCGGTCATTAAGGTCTTGTTTCAAGATATTTCATGAGCTGATGGTTTATCAACGTTTCCATGACCTTGGAAAGAAGGGAGTGCAATGGGTCTGCAGGAGCAAAGAGAAGAAGATTCGCCTTTTTTAGGGACGGGCTGGACAAATGCTGTTTTCCATCTGCTCGGAAAGAGTCCTAAAGAGTAAGATTGATGAAAAAGCTTACGCAGTGGTTTTGCCAGCGAGGTAGAACACCTCTACAGAAGAAGGGGAGATATGCCTTCTGTTCTAGCGGATTTGTGAATGTTAAGATCTTTAAGAACTCTTGCTATTACATGAGTGCGAAAGTGGATTTGTCAAATTGAAGATTCGACGCTCCCAAGTGTAGGCGGAGACAAGACTCAACCTGGGAGTGTTGAGCTGGCTACAAAGCATGCAAAAGCATATTGATCTTTTCCAAAGAGCTGACAGCTGGAATGTTATTGTAAATGAGAGTTGGGATAGAGGATGAGGCAGAATTACTGATGTTTTTGACAAACTACCAATAGCTTTTACTACGGTTGGGACATTGTATTGTTTTTTGCCTCAGTTTTTGATCGTATTGAGGTTTCACATGCTAAAGAAAGCTCATAACGTCGAAAAAAATTGGATTCCTTCCCTGAGCGATAACACGCTATAGGAAGATGTCGGTTAAGGAGAAGCGAACAACTGAAATGGGGTGACTTCAACCACTTTGGACGGCGTGACTGGAGTAAAGTAAATAAGTTAGGTGGGAAAGGCATGAAAAAAAAAGAAAAAAGATTAGACGATGTCTCTGAAATCTCAATAACACACTTCATACTCTTAGCTAAAATAAATCCCAGGTTTCGAAGTACCTATGTGACAGGTATTTTAATGAAATCCTTAATTGAAGGTTAAAGTAAGTGGCAAGAAATCTGAGATATCGGACAATAAGCATGTACTGCCCTAGTGACACCGAAGGGATTTGCTGATGTAATTAGATTATCAGATATATCGAATAGAATATCGAATACAAAATTGTACGCATACGAGTATTAATGTATTGTCGAAGAACAACATTTTGGGAAGAATTCCACAAAATGCGAAGAGAAGAAAGTCTAAAGAAATGGCCTTAAGCGGTGATATTTTTCCATACATTAATATTCCGCCGTTGAGACGTTAACAACTGTCTTGACGAACATTTAAGATGGATACTTCAGGCCAATCAGCGTATCATCTATTGATGCTCATGACGTCAGAATCAAATAAAATAATCACTTTGTGGACGACACATGACTATATGAATATGACTTTTGTAAACAGAAGCAGAGGCATACTATGAGTAATTACAATTGCAACAAATGCAATAAAGCATACCACTAAGAACACAGATCACCAACTTGTTTGCAATTTTTCTGTGGATGTCACATTTTAAACGACAGGCGTTTAGTACTTTCTGCATTTGAAAGGACGTCGAAAAAGTTTGAGGACAATACACAAATTTTAGTACTTCTTTTGGCCAATGACCTTTTTCTCTAAACATGATCTCTGAAAACCAAAAGACGAAAAACTCTTCCCTTTTTTAAGTCAATTATTTTTATTTAAGGTGGGAATGCAATTTTAATTTGTAGATATATATTTTTGAATTTTTGAATAAAGACCGAATTTAAGTGTTTGTTTAATAAAAAAAATTAACGACGAAATCTATTGCTTTTTAAAATAAATATTAAGGGATAAACAATTATATTAGTATTCTAGAGTTAAGAAACGAAGGAAACGGTTTCGGAACGAGTAAATTACATGTGAATATGTACTCCAACGACAACCTTGTGAAGAAACCAATGAAAATCGGCATCTATCAAAGAAAGCTAACAATTTTGGTTACAAAATTTGTGAAAAGAACTTAAAAATATCATAAACCATGAGGAAGAATTAAACACACCGATACGAGTGTGTGGCCAGATAGCAATGATACTTTTTCCACTTGTTATATTTCAGCAAAATATTCAAAATAAATATACAGTAATATTTACAATTTCATCGTGCATCATTTTACACTAGCCGTCGTAGCGGCCAATATTCAAGAAGACCCAGAAAGGTCGATTCGGCGCCGATCAACTGAATTGGGCATCGCCAGAGAGTCGACCCGGCTTCGTTTGCGATTGGATTTGGGCCAACATCCGTACAAGATTGTGCTAACACAAGAATTGAAGCCGGACGACCATAGATAACGCGTGAGTTGGAGCTGGAAATGTTGGCCGGAGATCCGGATTTTGGGCAAAAAATCATCTTTTCGGACGAGGCCCATTTTTGGCTCCGCGGCTATGACAACAAGCAAAATTGCCATCATTGGAGCAAACATAATCCACAAATATTCGGCCTATCTTGAATTCATCCACAAAGATTGACTGTTTGGTGGGTTTTATGGCATGGCGGCATCATCGTTATTTCTTTCGAAATAAGGAAGGAGACACCGTTACAGTCAATGGTCCCAGGTATGGAGCAATGTTAACTAACTTTCTGTGTTTGGAGCTCGACGACATCGAGCTGTGGTTCCAACAAGATTGGGCTACATCCCATACGAGCGACGGATCGCTCGAAGTTGTGAAGGAGCAATTTGTTGACTGGTCATCTCACGGCGAGCGTTCATCAATTGGCCGCTGCTATCGTGAGATTTTACACCACTCGATTATCTTCTCTGAGGCTACGTCAAGTCCTTAGTCTACGCTAACAAGCCAACTACTTTGGGCGAGCTCGAGGCAAAGATTCGACACGTTACTGCCGAAATAACGCCGCTCATATTGGACTTAGTCATCAAAAATTAGACCAACCGCTTGAAACATTGCCAGCGAAGCCGAGGCGGCCATTTGAATGATGTGCTATTCCATACATAATGGCATGAACGTAGCTTCAAAATAAAGCCAAAATCAAGTTTATATCTCACACCGTTGTTGCTTTATTTCACCCTCTGGAAAATGAAAGAGCCATAAGAACTCTGATCAGTGTTTCAAAAAGCCGGCTAAAAAACTCTGGAATAGGGAAACTGATAAAATGCGTCTTGAGTTATACTACGAACGGTGTTAAAAGAGATGAAGAGGGCGGTAGCTACAGCTCATGCTGTAGCAGAAAATATTTCTTTACAACCCATAAACAGGTAGGCTATAGAAGAAATGCAACGCCGCAGAACAGATTAAAGTTCTGATATTTTAAAAATTGCAGCACAACAAAGAAGAAACTCGCAACAGATTGAATCGCCCATATTGAATACGAGCAATAGATGGAAAGAGTATTTTAATGTATTGTATTAATGAAGAGGGGGTGGTCGACTTTGAGAAAGCAAATGAAGCTGGATCGCCTACCCCTCGAAGTATAGGCGACATTCGGAAATAATGGGTTTAAATGGTTCGCGATTTTGTTCAATAAAATGAGGAGAATCTATGGAATGCTTAATCAGTCTAAGGTGAGCTTTCTTATTGCGCTCTATAAAGGTAAAGGCAACACAGGAACTTGCAACAACTACCGCTCAGTGAAATCAGTGTCGCATACTTTGAAAATAAACGATGAAATTCTAGATAGCCGACAGCGCAGTTTTATTTAAATCTATGACATTGAATGCAGCTTTGCCGGAGACAAGTCTATACCGGGACGGTCTGCATATCGTCATCATCGATTTAGATAAATCGTTATGGGCAGTCCCGAAGAAATTTATTTGAACGGCGCTATGATCTCAAAATCTTCCCAAAAAGTATATAGTAGGTACATACTCGTTTAAGAAGAATAAACGATAAATACTACGACATTCATCCGAGGGTAAACGAAAAATCTGGAATTAACACCAAGCCTGTGTATAAAGTTCTTGGCTTTTTAATGTAGTGCAAGATTTTCTGTTAAGGCAGCTCAGTTATAAATCCGGAACGACCGACCATAAGGAACGATGTGACAGCCCCTCCGGCAACCTTTAATAATTGGAAAAGGTGCTAGAAGATAAGGGCTTTTAACACACGCATCACGATGTTGGACCTTGTACAAGAAATATAAAGAAAAATGACAGCTACCGAAATGAAAGTGTAACAAACGTCAGTGAGGGTAACAAAACTTGATTTAATAAGAAATATGCATATGAGGGGACGTCTTCATATTAAGAAACCGGTATTGGACAAATTTCAAGCTGAGCAAAACTATTGGTTGCGCCATTTTCCCCGAAAGATGCTCACAAGCAAGGACAGGCTAAAATTCCAGTCGAGGTTCGAAGAAATGAAAAATAATTGGATTGCTCAAATGAAAGGAATTCAGTAACAAGGTGGTCCAAAATACAGCAGCCTGCACAATATATTGAATCGCAGATTCGATCAACCCCATATTCGGCGCAGTTATCTGGAAGGGTTTAGTTACGGAAATTTATCGAGTACTTTGTCAATTTTTTGGAATGAATAATCGCCCATCTGCTTTTCGTCATCTTGTGGATACTTTTTACACTTTTCATCGTTACGTGATAGGAGTACTAGGTCAAGCACAAGAATGATATCAGTGTGTGCCGAAGAATATATCGCCGCAGTTGAGGCGATTTATCAGTTAAATTGGAAACATTTTGTGAAAGGATCTTAGCCTTATCCAAATTGAAGGCGTTGGATGATTGCTTGCCTCGGACGTTGGCTAAATGGGCTCAAAATCAGTTGCAAAATGATCTGGAATTTCATGGCAATTGACCTACGTTTAGTTGAACGGATACGTCAATGAGCAAATGAGAGGAATCCGCAAATAACTCTTTGTAAAGTGGTTTGTATGCTGGTGGCGTTACAGGGCCTTATTTTTGTTCAAATGAGGCAGCAGTTCGATACAGTTACCACTCGGTACAGTCGATGGTGGCCGATACAGAAGGGTGATCAACTTATGTATATTCCTTTCCAAATTTACGTAACATCGGTGTGAGGATGAGACTGCCTGCTACACTGCAACCAATATCATCGATTTATAGAAATCAATATTGAGGGAATGATTTTAAAATTGGGACCTGTAAACTGGACACCAAAATCTTATCATCTAATCCCGCACTATTAATCGGCTGTTCAATAGGTTCTGCGGTATTTTTCTTGGAAGTAATCTTTATCGCTTCAGAAAATCTCTGAGTATACCATTCTAAAATTTTTGTTATGTATTCCAACAGAGAGGGTTATCCTTTACATTGTTACGAGAATTTATTTTGATCAGACGTGTTTTAAGTGCTCAATATTTTTTTTTAAATAGATGATAAGAAAGTGCATTTTCGACATATTTTACTTTTTTTCTTTAAAAAATGCGCAACGGAAGATTTGCAGTGCGTATTGGGATTCGGCTATAAGCCCTGACATTTGTCGGCGTTGGTTTACATGTTTTCGTTCGGGAAATGCAGACCTTGCTGACGCTGTTCGCTCTGGACTTCCACCCACCACGGACGACGACCGAATTTTGGTTGCAATTAGCGTTAACAGGCATTTGACGACACGGCAGATCGCTCAGCGGTTTAACATGGCCTTAATACGCTTGGAATGTCGAAGAAGGTGGATTATTTGGTTCGTCATGAACTCAGTGAAAGAAACATTATGGATCGCATAATGGTCTGTGAGTCTTTGTTGAGATGGAATTCGCTTGAGGCTTTCCTGAAAAGGCTGGTTACGGAAGACGAAAAATGTGTGGGTTACAACAACATTCGGCATAAGGGGTCATGGTGCGTTCTTGGTGAAACACCGCAATCACTCGGTAAGTAAGATTTGCTTCCCAAAATGCTCATGTTAAGCATTTGGTGGCACGGGCGAGGGGTCCTTTACTTCCACGCTCTCAACTCGATACCTTGAAGCAGGCAGTGGAGAAAAACGGCCAGAGTTGGTGAACAACAGGAAGGGCGTTGTTTTCCACCATAACAACGCCAGATCACACAACAAAAGCTACATTCATTTGGCTTGGAAGTTATACACCACCCAACGTACTCTTCAGATCTTGCGCCTTCTGATTAAGATCTGTTCTGCTCTCTCCAAAATAATTTGGACGGAATAAATAATTCAATACGGAACATGAGATCAAAACGTACCTGAAAAACTTTTTTTATCCATAAGTCTGCTGGCTTTTACAAAAGACGCATTATGTCTCTTCCAGAACATTGAAAGAAAGTAATAGACCATGATGGCCAATATCTGATGCAGTAAATATAAAATTTTATACTAAAAATGTGTGTTTAATACAAAGAGGTACAAGAGATCGCTGGCTTACGTGAATAAACTAGCAACTTTTAAAGCTTGGGGAGTCAATATTCGATATATTGGGCGATATATTCGGCAGATGCGGTCACAAATGCTCGAAAAAGTTTTAAAAAACCGGCAGGGTAAGCTTTTCAATTAGTCGAAATCATCTTTAAATGCCGAGTAATGAAATTGTTTTTCAAATAAAAGCTTTTTGGAATCATCTCTGGAAGCTCCTTTAAAAAAACACATATCTCACGACAGAAAATAATCATGAATACCATTGAAATGTCAAAGTACTACGGTGCAAAATTGAAGTGAAGTGGTAATTTCATTATAAACAGTAACATTTATTTTTATACAATTTAAAGATAGTCCACTTCTTCAAGGGTGATACTCGTAAAATTTAAATTCCCTCTTCGATTTAAATGGGGTGACAGGGCACTTAAACCGATAAGACTTGTGTGACAATCCGGAATTTTAAGTATCACTTAGGGTGGTAAGATGGATGTATGATGACCAATTTTAATTCAATCTTTGAAACACCTTTCGAATGACATTGAATAGAGAGTATATAATTAGAACATTATATTGAAACATTTTATACAGAGGGAATCAAGTTTGACTGACCATTTTCAATAACTTATAACATTTGTAAGGTACTGTACTACCAAATTTGGAGTGCGAAGAATCCGAGAGCGATGCACCAGTGTCAACTAAACACTCTTTAACGCACTGTTTGGTGTAATAGAATGGAAGTGCCTAAAATGGTATCTTAATCCTTAAATACTAACCATTCGTAAATTCTACGAATGGAAAATTAGAATTTGAATTTGGCAACATCTTACGCCGATACTCTTATTGAAAGTCAGTGTAGCTTCATTTTTCGTGGTGAGAGGTTGTTTCCTGTGCAAGTTCGGTTACTTAGCGGTACGCGTATATGCGAAATTGCGGTTACTTCGTAAGTTTTACGAATATTTAGTATAACTGTAAGGTCTTATTCGATTTGTATTTGAGATAAGATCGACAAGAGTACCATCATGGGCTATAGATTCAGTGGCTTATTTTACGTTTTATTTTATTAGAATCATGGTAACACGTAGAGAATTAGTCGACCACTAAATTTGAAGGAGGTTGAAGCTACACTAGCAGAAGAACTCGACGAAATATAAGGAAGTGGCTCAGAAACTGAAGACAATATTGGACATGATTTCAGTGATTCCGATTCGGAGTACGTTCCTGACGATGGTGAAAGTTCTGACTCTGAAAGACCTTCTTCTTCAAAAAGAGCAAGACTCAACACCAATATTGCAAAGAGTAATAGCCCGAATAAATGTCTACTCCAACCATTACAACCAGAGGTATTGGAGAAAAAATCTTGGCGACGTCAAAAGCAAAGGGAAAATGTAAGTCTTAGAGGCAAAAAACGGTCATCGCTGGTGCACAGCCGCTAACAGTCGTAAAAGAACTGCAAAATGAAATTTCGTGCACATAATACAAGGTCCCATAGGACTCGCTCGTGATGCATGTACACCACTAACTGCTTCCAATTGTTTCTTAAGCGCGCAGATCATGACCAAAATTTTGATTCACACAAATTCTGAAATAGCTATCAAAACAAAAAACTATTCTTCCAAAAAAGACACAGTTTCCAAAACAACCAGAGAAGAATTACAGGCACTAATTGGATTGTTAATTTTTGTAGCAGCACAAAAAGATAATCATCTATCCACCCTAGATTAATTATCCAAATTATCTGGATCGACTTATAAGGCAACTATCAGCCGCGAGCGTTTTGAGTTTCTGTTGGACTGTTTACGATTTGGTGATATACTCGGGCTGAAACGATCGTTTTGCTCCAATACGTGAAATTTGGGATGAGCCTATATTAAATTGCAATGAATCATATAAGCCCGGTAGCTATATAACTATTGACGAAAAATTATTAGCATTTAGAGGTAGATGTATAGAATAAAAATAGTTATGACCTATGATGTTGGCACAAAATATATGTTTGATGCAAGTCCCTATCTAGGAAAAAATACAAACTGTAATGGATTACCGTTATCTGAGCATTACGTTAAAGATTTAACCAAAACTATTCATGGTACCAACAGAAATGTGACTATGGATAATTGGTTCACGTCCGTAAGATTGGCTGATAAGCTTTTAAAAAAGCCTTTCTATTTGACTTTGGTTTGAACTTTACGCCAAAATAAACCTGAAATGCTAAGGGAAATGCTTAAGGTCAAAGGCCGTGAAGTAGGTAGTTCCCTCTTCTGTTTTGATAAGGCAAAAACGCTCATTTCATATAAAGCAAAAAAAAAATAAAAATGTGATTCTACTGTCCACAATGCATGAAGGAGCGTCAATTAGCCCACGAACTCAGAAGCCGGAGATTATACAGTTTTACTCGTATAACGACACCAAGTTCCGCGTGGATACATTTGATCAATTGTGCAGCAGCATGAATTGCGGTCGAAAAACTCGTTGATGGCCGATGTGCATTTTTTATGATATGCTAAATATTGCTTGCATCAACTCTTACATAATTTATAATCATAACAGTCAAAGAAATGATGCGCACCTGCTTAACGGAAAGAAATATCTAATTAATCTTCATAAACAATTGACAAAACCTTGGCTTGAGCATCGGTTTCGGTTGCTAACTTTGCAACGCCCACTCCAACAAATGATCGACGATATTTTGGAATTAAATATGGAGGATCAACAAGTGAACACTGCTGTACAAAAGCAAACAACCTGTTATTTGTGCCCATCTCAAAAGCGTAGGATAACGTCACTTTATTGCACACACTGCAATCGAGCTTTTTGTGGAGAGCACCGTGCACGGTGCTGCATACCGTGCGATAACCAAAAATAATTTGGTCTCAATTTATGAATTGTTTTGCTCCTTTATGTTCCTTTTTGATTTTAAACCCCTTTATGTAAGAAAATTTAATGAAAAATATAATTTTTGTTCTCAATAAAAAAAAACTCGTAAAATTTACGAACGGTTAGTATTAACGTAATTTCAAATGATGCTTAGTATTTAAGGGTTAAAAATAGTTCAAATTTGAATAGCAATTTTAGCAAACATACATGTATGATTCGCTTTATGGGTGCGTGAAAAGAAAAAAAACGAAAAACAATTGCTAAATGTTTAAAAAATAAGAAAAATTAATTATAACGCTTAAGACTTTCTGACAGCCCAATGCTTAGATTACCACACAGGATGTGAGAGATATGATTTATCAAACAAAGCTTCGCAAATATTTTTTTTTTTGGACTATGAAATGTTTTCAAAAATATCTAAACTATTATTATCTATCTTCTAGAGAAATTGATGGAGATATTTATTAACTTAAGGCCTATTAACAATTTATGTATCAAACAAAGCGCTAGCGCTGTTTCAGCCGAGCGAGCATTTTTTCGACTATTTTTTTTATAAACATGTAACATATCTAATTCTACAATTGTAAATGTCTTCTTTTTTTTTTTCTTGTATTATTTGCTAATAAGATAGAAATGATGACAAATCTTGATTTCTGGTTTTATGAAATTTTATCGCAGAATATTGCGGCTAAGCATCACTTACTTGGACAGTGATCACATAGCGAATCGATGAAGTTGCAACTGCAAGGTTTGATATTTCTAATGACAAACGACATTTTATTCCAAATTTTTAGTTTTTTTTTTTTTCCCCAGATCAATATGATTTCTATTAACCTACATATTGTATAATATGTAATACTACAGTTAAAATACTATTTTCTACAAGTCATCGTTTTATTCTAAGACGCATACATTTTTTCCTTTTGATTAAAAAAAATCATTGGTCACATCGGACGAACATTAAATTATCGACTGCAATTTCTTAAAAAAAAAAAAGTACAAAACTCGCTCACTCTGTATTTTCAAAAACTGATAACATTCATAATATTAATAATATAACTGTTGGAAGTAAAACTCACGCAAAGTACTAAATATGTTTTCTAAACTATTTGGAAAACTACTAGACTTTTTTTTTTTTTTTAATTAAATTTTAGGTTCATATTTCTTATAAGAAATTGTATAAAACTATAATACTCTACATTAAAATAAAACGTAGTCCTACATTGTATTTCATATACATACGAGGATCTAGGCAGAATTGGTTGGGAAAATTTAAATCGGGGGATAATTTTAAAAATATTTCATTTCTATTTTAGGTAATTTTAAAAATATTTAAAAATCTTTATCTAAATTGGGGAAATATTCATCCTATTGCAATGGTGAGCAGAACTGGAAGGCTACAAACAATCAATCAGTTAGAAGAATTTCCGAAAATCCATGATTTATTCGGATGCCAGTCTAACTTTTGCCAGCAGTCCTCTACCATATTTCCAATGAAGGAGGACTACATTAAATCTGCTTGCTTCGCTAAAAGATACATTCTAAAATGAATCTATCCATATGTCCCTATAAGGTATACTCCACCTATAATAACCCTAATATGTCCCCTAGTATGGCGCTGAGTTCTGGGTGAAAGCAGAAAGTCTGGCCAGCTAAAAGGCGAAAAGGCGGGAGATGTGATTCTATTTGAGAATAGTATGATTTGAGGGGAGATATGACCGCGATCTCCACGATTTAGAAGTTGGTTTTTTGAAGCACGAGGATATATGTAAGAATAACATCAATATTCGAAGGACACCTTCGTACCATCTTTGTATAGCAATGATGCCAACGTTTTTATTATTAAGTTTGTATTTTGGACATTATGCTTCTACACAAACGACAAATAATTCGGGGACCATTTCAGCAGAAACAATCAGCAGATCAAAGCGTAGGATCTATTTTCGTAAACGGTGATCAGAGGTATATCGGGAAGGGGTTACCATCGGGCACGTGGAGATGTATCAGGTTGCATGCCTCAGTAGCAGAGAGATCTGATCTTGAAACCCAATAACATGATGAAGAAAACGAAGCACATAATATTACCTTGATCAAAAAGTTCCCGGAGAAAACCACCGTGTGGCGCTCCCATTGTTTCGATTTGAGTTCTGTTCTTTTTGTTAAGTTGGTAAATCTGTTGTTGACATTATCTTTAGATCTTAGTGTCATAGCTTGACATTTGCAAAAGTTACGTAGCCAAGAGTACATCTATTTCTGTGTGTGTTGACGATTTTTTACAATTTTAGAAATGAATTTAAATTTGCAACAACGAACTTGTACGAGTATTAAATTTTGCGTAAAAAACAGATTTAATGGTGCACGAACGTTGGAAATGTTGAAAAAGTGTTTCGGCAACGATTCTCAAAAGAAAACGTCGCAAAGAAGATGATTTGCGAGGCTGAATCCGATCCCACATTCATCAAAAAGATCATGGAGACGAGACGTGGGTTTATGAGTACGATACGCAATCCAGACATCAGGCAAGTGAATGGCGTTCACCAAATGAGCCGAGACCAGAAGAACCACGTTGTTTTCAGTCAAAAAAGAAGGCAATGATCACGGTTTTCATGGATTACAACGGTGTAGTGCATCATGAAATTTTGCCAGAAGGTCAGACAGTAAACGAAGAGTATAACGAGTATTTGGGCGTTATGAGACGTTTGCGTGAAGCAATTCGCCGAAAGAGACTAGAATTGTGGGCAGAAAACTCGTAGATT
The DNA here is from genome assembly GCA_963966105.1 of Volucella zonaria. Lineage (NCBI taxonomy): Eukaryota > Metazoa > Arthropoda > Insecta > Diptera > Syrphidae > Volucella > Volucella zonaria. The sequence goes on along the minus strand of OZ014532.1, from coordinate 98,056,117 downwards.
TTGCACCATGATAACGCACCGTCGCGCAGTGCCATTATTGTTCGTAATTTTTTGACGAAAAATGCAACAAATACTCGTAACATCCAACAGCCACCGGATTCACCGGATTTGGCCCCCTGTGACTTCTTTCTGTTCAATCGAGTTAAAAAACCACTACGAGGAAGGCGTTTCAGCAGCCGAGAGGAAGTAATGGAAAAATCGCAGAAAGCACTGATGGACATACCGAAAACCGAATATCAAAAATGTTTCGAGGATTGGATCAAGCGCTAGGATAAGTGTGTTGCAGGCTGAAAAGCAACCAGAGTTGGTCAATAGGCATGGTCCGATCCTTTTGCATGGCAATGCTAGACCCCATACCTCTGTTCCAGTTGGGATTTGAAATTCTTTCGCATCCACCGTACTCTTTTGATATTCCACAAATGCATTACCATCTTGGCCGCAATCTGGATTCATTTTGCCGGCAGAAGGTCTCCCGGAACCGAGCAGAGGTCATAAAAGCCTTTGAAGATTTCATTGCCTCAAAAAGTCAGCACTTCTACGAAAAAGGAATATTTGACCTTGTATCACGTCGGAAGAATGTCATAGATGCCAACGGATCCTATTTTGATTGAATAAAAATTTACGAAAAAATAATATTGGCTTTTAAATTTTTTGTATAAAGTCGGACATTTCATGTGCTACAAATCGAGGTCTAATAAAAAGTAGATGGATTCGCGAAAGTCTCAACGTCAAGAAATTTATAGCGAAATTCAGGCTGAACAACTAAGATCGTCGGAAAACCGGGTCTAAAAAGTGCTGGAGGCCAAAAAAAAAAATAATTGGATCACGTAACCGATATACGAGTGTTGAAAAGTTTCCGGCAGCAACGTAAAGATAGCGGCACTCGTCCATAAAAGTTAGTGAATGCTAGTTGTGCATCTTTTGACCGAAGTTTCAGTGCTTTTGGACCCGCAGTTTTTACTTGACAGTCGTTTGAGTGTGTTTTTTGTGAAAATGGAAAAAATTTAGTATCGAGCTGTTATTAAATTCTTGTTTTTGAAAGGCAAATCACAAATGAGTTGGTCTCTGTATATGGGGACTCTGCACCATCATTTACCATAGTGAAATTTTGGGCAGCTGAATTTAAATGTGGCCGTAAGAGCTTGGCAGATGATGAACATTCGGGACGTCCAAAAAGTGCAACCACTGACGATAACATTGCCAAAATTCACCAAATTGTGTTAGACGATCGCCAAATTAAAGTGAGAGAGATAGTAGAGGTCATGTCCAAAGAACGAGTTTGTTACATATTAAATCAAGATTTAGGCATGAGAAAGCTGTCCTCGCGTTGGGTGCCGCCTTTGCTTACGTTCGACCAAAAACGTGTTCGACTGAACATTTCCATTGCTCTGTTGGCGCAGTTTAGGCGCAATACATCTGAGTTTTGGCGTCGATTAATTACTGTACGAGTAGATAAAACTTGGATACACCATTATACGCCCGAAACAAAAATTCTGTCAAAACAGTGGACTGCAAAGAGTGAGCCGGCTCCAAAAAAAGCAAAAACTGTTTTTTCGGCTGGGAAAGTGATGGCGACTGTTTTTTAGGATAGTAAAGGAGTTATCTTATTCGATTATCTTCAAAAAGGAAAAACCATTACAGGAGCATACTACGCATCATTACTTGCCAAGCTAAAGGCAGAAATTGCGGAAACACGGCCGCATTTGCAGAAAAAGGAAATCCTGTTTCACCAAGGCAACGCGCCGTCTCACACCTCAGCGAAAATCCATGAATTACGGTTTGAACTGCTTGACCATCCACCTTATTCACCAGATCTAGCCCCAAGCGACTTCTTTTTGTTCCCTCAACTAAAAACTGCGCTCGGAGGACAGAGATTTTCATCAAATGAGGAGGCAATCACCTTCGTGAACAATTATTTTGCAGAGAAAAACGCCAAGTACTATTTGGACGGGTTAGAGAGATGGGAGCATCGCTGGAAGAAGTGTGTAGAGTTACAAGGAGACTATGTAGAAAAATAAAAAAAAAATTTTGAGAAAAAATGTCTTGTATCATTGTTCGGTCGGAAACTTTTCAGATAACCCTCGTAAACATCAGGTTGCAAAATAGAGCGGTCTATAGAATTATACTAAGATCCGCGAATTTAAACTACCCAACAAGCGGAGCAGTAGCAGTGCACATACGCGGAAGAAATTTGCATGATAATATTAGAAGGAGAAGAGGAATTGGTACGCGAATATTAGAACGACTTAAATAATTTAGTAGTGAAGCCATATTCGAATAAAAGAAATAGAAATGTGTTGTCAGTGTATATGAAATTAAGGAACTATAAGGAAAGTCAATCTTAGCCGGATTCTTACATTTGTGACAACAAAATTTCACTCATCTATTTTACAATCTCAAAATCTGCAGAGGAGGGCCAACTTCTAGAAATATTTAATCAAAGTTCTCACAAACGAATTTCTATATTAACAATACCTGCGGAAAAACGTCTTTCCAGCAATCCTCAAACAATGAAAAATCCAGGACGAAACCTTACTCGTACCTTTGTGTTGTACTAGAAAAAGAAATAGGAGAACCACTTAATTGTGGAAATGTTGCAACGAAAAATTATAGCTTTGCCAACATTAAGGATATACGAGTAACAAACTGTAGAAGTGAACTTTAAAACAAAAAAAAAACTAAAACAAAGGCCTTAAAATTCATAGTTATGGATATCCTTTCAAATCTTTTACGTTTTGGGTAGTTTGGGGTGCTACGTAAGTTCAAATTTGTTTTCCTTTAACTCTGCCTGGGTTGGCCGTGTCAAGTAGTCTTGCTAAAATTATGGTATAACAAAATATAATGACGCTAATCCTCCCTAACCTATTTATATCTTAACTCAAAAAAAAAGCAGACCGAATTTAAATTTTATTTGTAATTTTTAGAAATATTTTGTTTATTTTAATTTTGCAATATAATTATTAACTATCAAGTACGATTAATAAGACAATCTATCTACGCTGCACCTAACGACAAATCCTCACTTCTCATGTGGTAATCTAAGGTAAACAAAAATATCAACCAATCAATCAGATTTTTGGGGGAGATTTCATCTACAATAACTTAAGATAACCTTCCTGCGATAGATTGATTTTAAATTTCAGATTTCAGATTTCAGATTTCAGATTACAGAGTTCGTTCTAACACACATTTTATTTTTATTTTTGAATTTAAAGTGTTTTTTTTTTTTTTTTTTTTTGTTTGTTGATTTGTGCAAATTTATGTACCTTACTCCGCGTTCTTTGCGGTGTTGAGAACTCCTCTTTTGATTTTCGTCGCTTGTCTTTCAATATCATACGAGCAGCTGCGAACGCCATCTTTTGTGTAAAACACTCTTTACAAAAAAAACCAAAAACAACAACAAAAAACCAAACAATAGATTCTCTACTAACAACACGGAATATTCCAAGTTTTATGTCAAGTTTTGCTTAATATTTAGGTAGAACCTTAAAACACTATTAACGAGTTTAAGAAAAAAAAAATTATATTTATGTACAAATTTATAAAAGAAAAACTAAAAGATATTTAATGGAAAATTTTGTATTTTTACTGTACACGAGGCGCGTTTACACGTACGACAACGACTACAGGTACGAGTACGAGTACGAGCACGAATTTGTATTGTCGGTTAAAATTTAACACGGTTTCCGCATCTCATAACGGTCTGTTTATAATATTGTGTGTCCTGATGTAAACAGGAAAAAAACTAACAACAACAGCAATAACAACAGTAACAATGGAAAACGAAGTTTCTTTGTTTTTTCTTCTAATTTTCCGTTTTATATTCGTTCCCTTCCCAGGATTGACCGGTGTGTCATAGAGTCTCGCGCCAAATGCACACTCCCGATCGCTTTAAAAAGGACGAATGCGATTATCCACAAGCTAAAGGCAACAGCAAAGCACTTTAAACTTTCACCAACATGTGTATTGTATTTGCTGGTATGTGTGCGTCTATTTGCGCGTCGCACAACTGGAAGGAGGTAGGTATTGTAGTTTTATATAATCCCCATGTAACATACAACTAGTTTGACGGAAATAATGCGAACGCCACCCCATACATCACATTGGCAGCAGTAAAAGTGACGACAATGGAGAGTCTGTGTGTGTTAACAAGTTTTACGGGTGTTTGCGGAGAAGATTTTCTGCTTTTGGGAGCCCGCGTAAAACGCGTGTGGGGTAGTAAATTTTTGAAGGCTGTTTGCTTGGCCTTTTTTATAATCCTCGTAGTACTCGTAAAGTCATTCTTTTCTATTCGTTTTTGTTCCTGTTGGTTGTCCTTTTTTGCTTTTGTACGAGTAGTAGACGAAAGTTCATGCGAATTTAATGCCAGTTATTCGTAGACGTCATCCAAAATAATTTTTTACAGTGATGCAATCCGAATTATTTGTGTATCCTTAGAAACAAAGGAAACAATTGAATAGCCACCTCATAGATACATTCGATGGTCGGTCGGTTTATGGTGTACACTGTACAGTGTTCGGTATTAGATTTGCGATGTTCAATAGTTAACAACGACCATTGGCAAATCTGTGGTAAATGTTGCCCATCACTAGAACGGCCGATTACGAATGAGTACGTGTATCAGAAAGGCTTGTGCCTCGTTTGGTGCTATTTCCGGCTGGCAGAACGTTGTCGGATTCACAGGAAAAATCGAATGGGGTGAGGAACGCAATTGATGCAATTGGATGAGTGGCTTTTGGATACAATACTGTCGACAGATAGACGCCACTTTTGCGTGTTTCCTCTGCAGTCATCTTCTAGTTACTTGGTCGTTCTCTGTGAAATGGTTTTTCCGTTTCCTGTGCACTGCAAGCTCTTAATCTTCATTTCTTGCTGCCGTATTGTTTATGAATACTCGTAGATAGCTGGTTTTTGTGTTATTTTGTTATTGTCCTTATTTATTTATTTATTTATTTTATACTGTTTCAAAGCAAACGAGGATGCAGTTCCGTTAGCGGATGTGAAGACTTTGAATAGATTTCATGCTCAAGAATTAAAAAGAAATAAATAAATACGAGTAAATCCTAGTTTGTCGGAGTCTTTGTTGTGAGTTGTTTTCGTCCTTGCTCCACGATCCTTCTAATGCTCCTTGATGGGTTGATTCTGGGCTGGCTTCGGATTCAAATTCAGATTAATGTTTTTTTTTTTTTTTTGTTTTTTTTTGTTCTTCGTCTTTCCTTTTCGTAGCAGTTTAGCAATTAGAGGTTGTCATTGTGCTAGAACAGAAAACGAGAAAAAAGAAGAAGAAAAAGAAAAAGAGAACATGCATATATGGGCACAAACAATTGAGTACGAATTGCAAATAAATTTCTTGTTCCACTGTCGAGCATATCATTGTGTGTGGCTATAGATAGTTATACTCGCATACGTATCAGCGATGGGATTTGAGGTATAACTACAATACATACGAGTACATATACTCGTACAAGTACAATATTGTATAAGAACTACATGAAGTGATTGCGGCGAATTCTCCGGAGCATGGTGAATTGTTACATTCGAGGAGGTTTTACTCGTATTTGTCGATGCAAGCAAAATCTGAGTAAGTGGATAGGTAGCGACTAGCGAGTGGTTTTGTCTATCCATCTCTCGGATGAGAAGAGAAGCCTTGCAAACATAAAATGAACAAAATGGTATTTGGTAATCGAATTTTGAGATTATCTAGCGATTTGGATCTATCTATTGGAAGTGAGCAGATTGCTTCCCAATCTCTCTGTTGCGGTGTGCATTTCGAGCATTTTGAGCACTTTGAAGTACATACATGCGTCCTTGTGCTAGTTTCTGCCTTGGTAAAGGATTCCACTCTATGGTAAAATCATTCCTCAATAAAATACAGGTACATACTATATGTACATACATACATATGTGCCAGCGTCACTAGGTATATCTAAAACAATTCCTGAATTTTAACCATTCAGCTAACTTTTAAAAATGGTCAATCGAAGTAGGTACTTAGAGTCTGAGTATTGATGACAAATTAAAAAGTGAGACTTTACCAATAATGGAGTACATTCAGACCCTAAGTCATTTAGAGAATAATAAGAGTTGTGGTAAGAAATTATGCTAGGTGGCGCAAAAGTCATCATTCTATCGGAAGATGCTATAACTTTTTGCGAATGACGACAAATATCAATTCTACTTTGCCATTTGTGAAGTAAACAGATACAAAATAGAAGTCAACAAGATATGAATCGCTATACCTACTCCTAAAGAACGCGGAATAAATGTTTTGATTTTTTTTGCGGAATAATTCGTCGGTGGTGTTGGGGCAGCGTGAATTTCGGCGCAGATTTCCAGGTCGTCCGGCACCAACCGGGCAAACACTACGGCCTTTAGCCGCTCGCTTAAAACAGTATGGGATAACACGAGATGCTGCCAGGTCTGACCGGCCCTGGAGCAGCCGTTCTGCTGAGAATATCGCAGAAGTGGTTGAAGCTGTCGCAGAGGACCCCAGAATATCGACCAGACGACGTGCCACACAATTGATCATCATGCTTGCTCTCAGTCACTGCCATTGCTGTATTTGTCATACGGCACAGAAAGCGGCTGAGTGTAGACAATAACTGATGGATAGCGGGTTGTGTGAGTGAGAATTTTGTTGGTGCACTGTTTTCTATTGTTGTAAGGGCATCACACCTACAACAATTGGATTCGGTAAACCGTTGTTGTTTGTATTTGTTTTTTTTTTTAAAAAAAGGCTCGGGAACTTAGACTGGACTTCCACGTCTGTAACTACAGGTCAGCTTGTTTGGCGCTTAGTGAAATACACCTCTCAGATCACTCGGATCTGAAGCTACATGGCTACGAACTATTATTTCCACTATTCTCTTCCCATAACGCCATTTATGTGCGTAGTGATGTAGCTTACCAAATCCCACCACAATGTAGTCCCTATTCCAACCCGGAATTCAATTTCATGTGGTTAAAATTCCATATCCGTAAGCAAATTATCCACTACTGCTTTATTTACAGAAGCCCCAGACTGTACAGCAATTCAACTTTTAACGAGTTTGATGAGCTGTCTGACTCTATTCAAAGAATTTTGTCCCTGTATCCTCATACTGAAAGTGTTATTACGGGCGATTTCAATATATACAATTCTGAGTGGCTTCGACATTCCGGACAGACAACACCCGAAGAGCGGTGTGTTGAGATCTTCGCTGTGGAAAACAACTTAACGCAGCTTGTAAATGAGCCCACGCGAATACCAGACGTTGGTAGTCATACCGCCAACACCCTGGATTTGTTTCTAACTTCTCACCCTGATAAGTACTCCTTTGATGTGCTCTCCCCTCTAGGCTCGTGGGACCATTGTGTCATATCAGCTAATTTCTCGTACACCCACCACACAGTTAGAGAAAAGATTCCCAAAAGAACCGTATGGCAATACGAGGAAGCCAATTGGAGTAGACAACAGTTTCTTTACGAATTTTAACTGTTCGTTATGTTTCCTCAATAACGTCGTGAATGCCGCTGCTGATATGATCACAGACTCTTTGCGATGAGATCCTTTATCCCTCATCGGGTGAAGAGTATCAACCCAAAAGAAAAAGCATGGTACGACTCCAGGTATAAACAGACTGTCAGGGTTAGAGAAGTGTGTTATCGGTCCTTCAAGACCAATACGACAGAGGAAAAGCGAAAAAAGTTTAAACGAGCCAGGAATGACTGCAACGTCTTTCTCAAGCGTGTGAAATTTTAATACAACCAAAAGTTGAGGCAAACAATACTATAAATGTCCCAAAGGTAGTAAAGGCTTTTGGTCATTTGTCAAAAACATCAGAAACTCTGACTTATCCTTCATCCCAACGCTCATTTACAATGACATTCCAGCTGTCAGCTCTTTGGACAAGGCCAGTCTGCTTGTTGTACACTTTGCGGCCAGCTCAACACTCCAAGATTGTGCTTTGTCTCCGCCTACACTTGAGTGCGTCGAATCTTCAATAGAACGAATCCACTTTCGAACTCGTGTACTAGCAAGAGTACTTAATACATAAGTCCACTGGTCCAGATGGCATATCTCCCCTTTTTCTGAGGAGGTGTTCTTCCACACTGGCAAACCCACCGAGTAAGTTTTTCATCAATCGTACTCTTTAGGACACTTTCTGAGCAAATGGAAAATAGCATTTGTCCAGCCCGTCCCTAAAAAAGGCGAATCTTCTCTCTCCTCCTACAGACCCATTTCACTTACGTCCCTTCTCACCAAGGTCATGGAAACGCTGACAAGCCGTCAGCTCACGAAATATCTCGAAACACGAAAACTTCTCAATGACCGGCAGTAGCAACAGGTCCACTGATGATTTTATGGTATGTCTCACCAAAAAGTGGAACCAAAGCCTACATCAATCTGTGAAAGCAAGATAGTTGCACTTGATATTTCTAAGGCATTTGACAGAGTTTGGCATCAGGCTCTTTTGTCGGAAATGCGTGCTCTTGGGATCGATGACTCTCTTCTTCAATGGATTAGAAATTACCTTTGGGAAGGTTCAATTCAACTTGTCTTGGATGGTTTCAAGTCTGATATTCACAAAATAAATGCTGGTGTGCCCCAGGGCTCCGTTCTGTCTCCGATACCCTTTTTAATTTTTATCAATGATCTCTTGTCTGCCACTTCTAATCCAATTTATTCCTTTGCGGACGACAATACTTTCTGCATTTCACGTCCTGCTCTTCGGCTGTAGAACGGGAACGGCAGCGTATGTTAAGCTTATTAAGTTCCGATATCAACAGCATAACCAATTGGGGAACTACCAACAGAGTGGAATTTAATGCTTCCAAAACACAATGCTGTCTGCTGCTGTTAAAGCTATTTCTAAATACCCTGCCATTATCCATGAATGGCACTTAAATCGTCAGAACTGAAAAACTTTCCATTCTCAGTAGGTGTGTCAACGACAACTTACATTGGAATGACCGCATATTCGATGTCGCCAAAAATGCTGCGAAATGTCTAGGCTTTCTCAAACGATGTAAGAAATACTTTTCCCCTTCTGATCTGGTCTCAATATATGTATAAGGCATTCATCCGTCCAAAATTGGAGTACAATGCTCACAACTGGTCAGGTGCGCCTAAAACATCTCCGCATCTGCTAGACCGGATTCAAAATCGTGCGATAAAACTCATAGGTGATACCAATATCACTCAGGCAAGGGACACCCTCGAACACCCTCGGAAATGTGTCGTATCTCACTTTGTTTTATCGTTATTTCCACCACCAGTGCTCCATAGATATCACTAGTAGCATTCCGCCCGTTCGAACCTTTAACCGTAACACACGTCTCACTATGATACAGCCTCTGCAGAAATGATTTCTAAAGACGCCAAGCCTTCTTGCATGCTTGCGTATACGGCAGTGGCCAATTATGACACCTATAATGGCGCTGAGAAGTTTCCTGTTCAGAAAAATTAAACTCTTAGAGCGATTCAGATCCAGCTGTGGCCAGATCTATTTAATCGCTAGACATGTTGGTCCAATAGTCCACCTAGGATCTGTGCTTTTCTTAGCATCCAGCTTCAGCATTGATTTGCACGTAGCGATGCTACCCTTTTCCGCTAGAATAGGTAGAGTGGTTCCAATTTTGGCGAGTTCGACAGACCTACAACTCCCTGGAGTGTCTCTGTAGCCCGGCACCAAACAACGGCGAAGGTTGAAATGCTTGGCCATCTCCCTAAAAGATGATCGGCAGTGAAAGGCAGTAATAGTGTTTAGTGAGACTGAGTCCAAGGACTTGATAGCGGCCTGACTATCGGAAAAGATGCGGATATCCATTTTTCTTCAGCCAGGACAGAGCTTCTTCAATTGCCAAAATTTCCGCGTCGAACACCTTACATTGATTTGAAAGACGGAAGCAGGAGCTTATCTGAAAAAATACCACAACCAACCCCGCTATTAGTCTTGGATCCATCTGTGTAAAAGTGGATTAACTTCTCATCCATGAAAGCATCTTCCTCCCCGAAAGCTCTAGACGGGAACCTTACATGAAAGTCTTTGTCAAACCAAAGTTCAGGTATCGTGTAATCGATGTTCTCTGTGAGGATTCCTAATTTATTAAGAGTATTAGCGTGGCCCAATAAATTATTTGTCTACTGTGTAGTCGCTGTAAGGCGGATAGCTGCAGTCCCTCCTGAAGATATCGAGAGGTTTCAAGTAGTAAGGAGGGCTCCGCTTATACACAAACGTGCTTTTCTTTAGACTCTGCTTAGTTTGCTGCAGTTGACCGTATTGTCTAAGGCCCTCCACCAGATAACAACCCCTTAGGTGAGTATCGGTCTTATGACCGAGATATATAGCCAGTGGGTTATGCGAGGTTGAAGGCCCCATTTGTTCCCTTTGTTGCTAGAGAATAAAGGTGCTGTGGCTTTCTTGACTCTTTCTGGAATGTTAAATTTCCAGATAGTTTCCTGTCAAGAATCAGACCCAGATATTTTGTTGTATCGGAAAAGACTAAATTGGTACCGTTTATTGAGGGAGGGTATATGATTAGAATTTTACATTTCCTAGAAAAGAGAACAAGATCAGTTTTATGGCGGTTTACTCCCAATCCACAGCTAACAATCACCATGCTAACACCCGCTTCTTCCAGGTATATCAGCAGTTCATTAACCACTAAGTTCTAGAGAAGGGGCACAAGGGCACAGCCTTGCGGCGTACCTCTGCTGACACATATTTTAACAGAAGCCCCACCCAGTTTGGAGCTGATTATCCTGCTATTTAGCGTAAAACTGATCAACTCTCCAAGTGAGACGTCTACCTGCAGAGTTGACGTTGTTAAAGGCACCCTCTATGTCCAGGAAAGCGACTATTGTCTACTCTCTATATTGTAGGATCTCTATATTGTAGGGATCGTTCGTTGTGGCTATTCAGTGAATGTAGAGCCGTTTCCACAGACTTTCCTTTACAGGAGGCATGTTGAGCCGTTGACAAAAGACTCGGATCAATTTTAGATCGTATATGGATATCAATCAGTCGTTCTAGAATTTGCAGAAGGAACGATGATAGACTTATAAGTCTGAGGGCCTTTGGGAGAACATGAGAGCATTTTCTTGTTTTGGGAATGAAAACTACATTAACTTCTCTCCAGGATATTCGAATGTGGATCATTTCTACGCAGCTCTTCATGATATTCTCTAGAGCAGGCAGGATAATATCTGAGAACCTTTGTTACTCCGCAGGTATTATAGCGTCCGGACCAGCAGACTTGTATTGTTTGAAGCTATGCAGCGCCCGAAGCAGCTTATGTCTTGTAGTCAGACGGTGAATTTTAATGACGGTTGCAGTTGTCATTTCGTGGGTGCTAGTGGCCGCGAATAGGGAGCTATCTGGAAAGTGGGTGTCCAGTATCTAAGCATCAAAGGATTTGTTAGCCGCGATGCCTCAGAGGTTTCTGTTATTTTGTTCCAGAATTACCTCCAGGATTGTCGCTTAACCCTGCTCAGATCTGTTTTATACATTTTGAGGGATTCTTTGTATGAGACCCAGTTAGTCACTTTTTTGTGCTTTTTGCCGGATTGAAAATTTTTCGGGAAGCTTTTCTAAATGGTCCCAGTGGCGATGTCCACCAGTGCGGCTTTTTATTGCCTCTAGGTTGAATAAGAGGGCAGGAAGCAGCCATAGCCTGATTGAGAGTCAGGGTAAATTCCTTGACTTTCATGTCAAGCTCGTTGGTGTTGAAATGAAGACCTTTTGGGTCTTTTTTTTTTAGTTTAGTCGTTTATTTTTAGTCTTGAAGCCAAATCAGCAAGCTTCAATATAATGTAATAAGGGATGCGGCTAAAGAACAAAACACCAATATGTAGGAGTATCCTACCTATGAAGCTATTACGGAAGCAAACAAAAAGAGTTATCCTCAACATTTCAACACAACCGAACATACATACAGTTCAGCGTTTTTTTTAAGCTATTAAGAACGTTGCAAACAGTTCACATTGCATGAACTGCGTAACCGTCACTCTATTTCGAAATAGCGTTGCGATGGGAGCTCAGTCATAAGATAATACAAGCAACGCTTTACAGACGCTAAATTTATACCAGATGCTAACATTTTTTCAAATTCAAATAGCAAACTAGTTTTATGGCAATCCTCGTCCATCATCGCCAAGATTTTGCAAATCAATCCGAACTCAATTTATCCACGAAACAACTGATATAGCAGTAAGAGAAGTATAAGTAGTATCCTTCTGAAATTTCACAGTTCTTTAAGGAATCAGAAGTTGAGGAAGCAGAGTTCGTATCGGTGTCACAACAAGATCATTTAAATTACAATAGTTGACAAATTTTATTGCCCCTATACATTATTAGCTACAATTTTCTTGGTGGTCATAATAGTGCAGGGACAATACTTAAATATTTTAAGCGAGATTATGGAGGTTGCCTTGAATAGGATCAGCACTTGGGCAAAAAGATGTGGTCTCAATGCCAACCCTTCTAAAACGGAACTAGTTCTTTTTACTATAAAGTACAAGATACCGCAATTCAAACTCCCAAAACTCAACGGAGTAGAATTATAGCTTTCGGACAGTGCGAAGTATCTGTGTGTGATTCTGGAAAAAAAACTGAACTGGGATCTTAAGTAGCGGGAAGAATCAAAAAGGCATATAAAGCTCTTTTATCCGCAAAGAACGGTAGGAAAAATGTTGGGCTTAAAACCTGATATGGTGTACTGGAGGGAGGGTGGAGGGAGACTCGTTGATGCTTTGGTTTGACCGAACAATGAAAGTTGAAGCTCAGGGACGAGACGCCCAAGAAAAATGCTCCTCTGCTTAAAAGAGCAAGCTAACACGATTGTCTGGATATTTATTTTGACGACTTCATAGTACGGTCGGTACTTGGAACTTAAAAACACGTAGTATCTCAACCAGAGGCAGCTCTGATGGACTACCACACCACAGGGTTGCACATTGTCACTTATGCAGTTGGACGTGTTAAACAAGGAAAGAATAAAACAGAACATTTACCTACGAGTATCTGATGGTGATGTTTTATCTGAACAAGCACAAATCGCTTAAAGCCTTCAATCGCGGCATCGATTAAAAGTTAAACTTTCCGATGAGAGAGTTTTCATAAGGCAAACGTGGCATAATTCGATTTACCTTAAAGCAGTATGCTCAAAGGTCTGCCTTCACCTTTGAAAGAACCAACGCAAATTCATGGTCAGTGGGCACTATCATCAGTTTCTTTCAACATCCATCAGACTTCAGTTTCATCGGAAATATGTAGTTCTGTGGTCCCCTGAGGTATTTATCGATTTTCAGAGTAGAATTGATATTTCATTTTATGTCATCCATTTGAAAGGAATATATCAAGTGTGCTCGTAAGTTATTGCACCACACTGGTACATAGAGTACTTTTTAGTGTCAACACCAGACGTTGTCCTCTATTTTTTTTTTTACGGCCGAGCACAGAGTCACACTCTTCAAAACAGTGCATATGCCAATTTCTGTACTCGCAAAACATTATATAATTTTACTCGTAGTATGTACAAATAATAATAAAACAAGTCATGCATTGTTATTCCACGAAGTCTCCCCTAAAGAACAATGGCAAGCATTTTAGAGGTTTTCTTGCTTTTCTTACCCTTACGGTAGCGTACTAGTATGGTGGAAAGCAACAAATCAGAAAGCGATTTACGAAAAATTAGTGGCGGCCCAAAGAACGGCTTCCATAGCCATTACAAGTACACCCCGTACCACCCCAACGGCAGCATTGGACATTGCACCTAACACCGATCAAAAAGCTTGCAGACACCAGTGCGATACGACTCACTGATCTGGGTTACTTCAAGAGCAGTAGTGGACATGGTCCTAGCGGAGCTACTGCTAGGCAATCCAATTCTAACGGACGAAATTCCTTCCTTGGTCGACTTCGACATTCCGTATAATATAATATATCCGAAGAGGATGCAATTTTCACAGATGGCTCGAAAAAGAGGAAGGAACAGGTTCTGGTATCTTCTCACAAGACACAAAACTAAAAGTGTCTATAAGACTACCAGACGCAAGCAGTGTCTTCCAATCAGAGTTTCTGGCTGCGATAATATGGGATCGGTATCCGAAAGAGATAGCGCTATCTCTTAAGGCAATGGAATAGACCAAAATCAATTCTGACACAGTCAGGGGCTGTCGCACAGTGCTCAAGGCATTATGCATCAGAACCGGTGAGTCAGACTGTGCTGTGTGCCAGAACACTGCGGTATAAAAGGAAATGAACAAGCGGATAAGCTTGCAAGAAGAGGAGGGCTACTCGATAATAGTGAGTTTGAGTGGAAAAAATCATAAAAAACAGCGAACCTAAAGTGGTCAAGTCTTGAAGGACACAGGGTATCCAAGGTTCTCTGGCTACTTTTTGACGGTAAAAGATCTAAGGGGTTAATAAAATTAAACAGGGATAAGCTTAGGACAGTAATAGGAATCCTGCCAGGACACTGTCTCCTACGGAAATAAGCAAAGAGACTCAAATTGTTAGATACAGATATTTACAGATGCTGCGGTGATCTGCAAGCTGTTGAGGACATAACACATATACTGTGTGAATGCGAGGTAATATCGCGAATGTCGCGTAGCCGAAGAAAATTTTCGAACTTCAAAGACCTTCTTGGCTTTTGCAAAGAAATTGGATGTTTCACCAGGCAGATTGTTTAGGTTTTCGCCATTTGAAGATAACTGCTTCCACAGGAATCGCGGTGGGTCCGTTTTCGAGCCTGGTATCTGTATGATCGCATATTCATCATACCCCTGTTTAACCTAACCCAACCTAACCTTGGTGCCTTCGGTGGAGGAAAGATTATTTGTAGCACTTCGGGGCATTGAAAAGCGTTCATGCCTCGAAAAATATCATGAATAGACGATTAATCAGAGGTCTCATGACCCTGGAAATAAGGACATAAGTGCAACGGCTCTGTAGGACGAAAGAGAAAAATACTATTTACCATTTACTCGGAAATAGTCCTTAAAATAGGTTTTACCAGCATGGGAAAATACCTCTTCGGAGATGGGAGGACATTCCATCTGAACCAACGGATAATGTGCACACTGAGATCTTTGCGTAACTCTTGATACTACACAAAAGATGCAAAGGCGGGTTGGTTTCGTAGCATATTCGCCAACACATAATACATGACAGGTTGACATGGTTGTGAATGGCGCAGTAAACACATTGGCTTTGTGTAGAGAGCTGACTGCTGGAATGTCATTTGTAGTTATAAATGAATCTTGAGATGTGTGATGGTGAGGTCGAGTTTCTAATATTTTTGACAAACGACCAAAAATGTTTACTAGCTTTGGGACAATATAGTATTTTTGGGCGTACTGACACTTTACACGTTTAAGAAAATCATTACAATCATTCCCCGTTCGTTTGAGTATTTTCAGTTTCCTCTGTCGTGTTGGTTTTGTGAGAAAACAAAAACAGTTCGATGGTTTATAAGGAATCAAGTTTCGAAGAACAATGCAATGAGTCTTAAGATACCAAAAGAATCTCTTAACTCCACTCTAACCGGCTTTATTGCCACTTACATAGTTTAATTAGGATTCTTGCCTTCAACTTTTAGTTGATATTAAAAAGTGTCCCGACGAGGAGTGGGAGGCTCTAGGGAGCACATCAAAGATATGATATGACATAGTGACCCGAAGAGGAAAAGGACCTCAACAATGAGGACCTCGAAATCAACCTCAATAACGATTATAATTACTACTTTTTGAACGGAGGCAGCCAACCAATTAAGTTCGTTAAAAGTCGAATCGTTTTCCAGTTCGGGGCTTTTGTAAATAAAGCAGTAGGCGCTCTGAGATGCAATTTTAACTACAATATATGAAGTTGAACTTCGGATTAGAATAGAAATTGCTTTGTGTTAGAATTTGATAGCTATATCGGCAGCTACGTAAATGCCAACACCGCGATGCGAAAAGAATAATAACTCTCTTTAAAGTAGCTTAAGGTCAGTGTGATCCGAGGGTTCTGGCCGTGGCTCTACCTGTATTTTACAAAGTAGAAAACCGGCTGAACTCCACTTACAGACGTGGACACGTATGAAAAAAGCAATTAAATTGTAATATCTACAAACAACACAAACCCCGCCGGTGCTCAGCTGAGCTGTGCAATAAAAATGTACCATGTCTCGTTTAGGTGATGTACAAGTACAGATGAAGTCCAGAATTTGAGAATTCCTTTTTGGAAATACATAAGAAGTGTAAGCCGGTTTTAATCTCAATGATGGAATTTACTTACTTACTCAGGCAACGCTACAGTTCGGGGTAGACCTGGACCTTATTGGCCTCTCAAATTAGCACTGTCTTTGGCTAACTGCCTCCAGTTGCACACTTCAAGACGGTTGAGGTCCCTTCCACCTAAGGCGAGTTCTTCCTCTACTACGTTGTACCCTCGGATTAAAGTCGAAGATTCTGCGGGCTGGAGCATTGGTGTTCATTCGCTCTACATGTCCCATCCATCTCAAACGCCCAATGCGCGGTTTTTTGACCAGGTCAATGTCGCCGTACTGCGCTTAGAGTTCATCGTTGAATCGTCTTCTCCAAAACTCGTCAACGCATACAGGACCAAATATCTTACGAAGAACTTTTCTCTCAAAACGACCATGGATATCTTCATCCGCTTTAGAAAGGGTCCATGCTTCGGAATCATAGTGCAGGACTGGAATTTCAAGGGTCTTATATTGAATTTCCTTGATTGTTCGAGAGATGGTCTTACCACATAGTTGCCTTCTCAACCCAAAGAAACAGCGATTGGCAAACGTTATTCTTCGTCCGATTTCTGAAGAGATGTCGTTTTCAAATGTGATAGCAGAGCCGAGGTAGACATAGTCCCTTACTACCTCAAAGTTATAGCTATCGATTTTGACATTCTGGACGATAGGGGTCGATTTTAGCTGTCCCTTCTTGTTGACAGCATTTACTTTGTTTTGCTCTCGTTTACCGCAATTTGTTGCTTCTGTTCCTATACTCGCAAACGCACCAGTGACAGCTCGCTGGGTTCTACCAATAACATCAATATCGTCAGCGTATTCAAGCAATTGAACAGACTTTTGAAAGATCGTACCTCGTGTGTTGGCTTCTGAGTTTTGCACAATTCTTCTAAGTATGATGTCGAATAAGTCACATGACATCTCGTCGCCTTGCCTAAGTCCTCTTTGGACCTCAAAGGTCTCGGTTAGGGCGTTACCGATCTTGGTGCAGCAGCGAGCTTTCTCCATTGCCACTCTGCACAAGCGGACGAGTTTAAAAATGACGCCAAAACTAGACAACTAGACACGGCTCTGTATAGCTAATCTCAGTAGATGCAGTCATATGCGGCTTTAAAATCGACAAAAAGGTGGTAAGTAACGTGCCAATTGTGGACTTACCTGGCGTAAAACCGCACTGATAGGGTTCAATCAGATCATTGACAAATGGTTTCAGGCGTTCGCACAATACGACAAGACACGATGTTATATGCGATTTTTAAGAGACTGAACCTCTATAGAAGGCGCAGTTAAGAGGGTCTCCTTTCTTGTGAACTGGGCAAACGATGCTGACGTTCCATTCATCAGGCACACATTCATCCGACCAAAGCTTGGAAATAAGTTGGTGGACGCTCTTTATCAAGTTATCTCCTGCTGCTTTAAATAGTTCGGCGGGTAGGCCGTCTGGCCCGCAGCCTTGTTCGACTTCAGTTTAGATATTGCCGTTCTCCCTTCATTTTGGTCGAGTGGACGGAATTCTTGACTTGCATCGTCAATATTGAATAGTTCGCTCTGCCTGACAGCGGAATTCGTTGTCGTCTTCGCCATTTAGTAGTCAGCAGAAATAGTTTTTCCATATCCTCAGCACCGACTTCAGAACTTGGTGCTGGCTCCAAAGAACAACTAGGTAGTGGTCCGAGTCTATGTTGGCCGCTCAGAATGTTCGGACATCTAAAATACTTGAGGAGTGCCTTTCGTCGATTACCACATGATCAATCTGGTTGACAGTTTGCTGATCTGGTATCTGCCATGTTCTCTTGTTACGTTATGTTCCGCAGCGAAATCGATTAGCCTAAGACGTGGTGTCATGTGGGCTATATCTTCCGATTGTCCTACCAAAGATGTCCTCATTTCCAATTTTGGCATTAAAGTCGCCTAGGACGACTTAAACGTCATACATCGGACATTGCTCGCAGGTTTTGTCGAGGAGTTCGTGCAGACGTTCTTTGGTAGCATCGTCGTCTTCCTCTGATGCGGTGTGAGCACATATAAAGCGGTTGTTAGCGAATTTACCTTTG
Organism: Volucella zonaria; assembly: GCA_963966105.1. Taxonomy (NCBI): domain Eukaryota; kingdom Metazoa; phylum Arthropoda; class Insecta; order Diptera; family Syrphidae; genus Volucella; species Volucella zonaria. The sequence goes on along the minus strand of OZ014532.1, from coordinate 98,037,830 downwards.
ATACGGATTATTATAAGGCGTTCACTTACGTGTCGACAATGATTGAACCGCAAAATTTTGATGCCCCATAGAAGTTTGAAAAAAGTGGAGAAAGTACATAATTTCTGAAATGAATTGCCTAGAAATGGAGACTTTTAAGTCAGCGAGAGTGCAACATACCAGAGGAACGTAATAACCTTGCCAGAGCATAAAGCGTTTACACTGACTGAGTCACATCGATTGAAGCAATGTCCAAAAGATTGCTTGAGACCTGACTTAAGCAACTTACCCCGGTAACATTAGTTGTTAGATGTCCATTGTGGTTGTGATTTGTGTAAAAACTACACCTAGAACCAGGACCATACTTCTTTACATTTATAACCTGCTAATGGTTATTGCCAACTTCAGTCATTAGAATGTCTTCTTTTAAAAGCGATTATTACGATTTCATCTATTGTTCAGTACACTACAGTTTATCCTCAAAGAAGTTTACAAAAATACAAAAGCTCTGCAATAGCACTAATTAAAATAAAAAATTTCCTTGAATTTTAATTAGTTCACTAAGTCGTCGCCTGGTTCCGGTGACGTTAAATGCGAGAACTCGTAAAAGAAAAAAACAACACAAAAAGGATTTACTCGTATTTTTTCCATTTATTTGTTTCGTGCTCTCCTAAAGGCTTTATCAAAGCCAAAGTAAGTTGTTGCCTCAAGTGACTGTGAAGCCCAAGAAATATCCATTGAAGCTGCGTTGGTATTATCCGCGCTCTGAATGGTAGTACAAGGAATGTGAATAAGGATCCTCATAACATTCAAAGGGTTCCCCGTGTAATAATGAACGCAAAACCTTGAATCACTTGATGTCAAAGGTGAAAAAAGTGCGTTTTGAATTCAAATTTACATAATCCTTAGCACTAGATTGCATAGAATTGTATGGAACGCATTTAATTAAAAAAAATAAAAATAAAAAATAAAAAATCGACTGAACAGTTGTTGTTAGTCCTCGTCATGACCAGAAATAGTCGTATCTGCAGCGCAATATTTCGCCTCAAGGTATTCGTATGAGGGTGTTTCTGCAGGAGTCCTTGTATCCGTTCTTGTACACCTATCGCATGCTACTGCCAAATAACTCCTTCATGGACACAAATATCCTGTGCGAAAAAATTAGCTGTCAAAAAACCTGAGTAGGGAGTTTTAAAATTAAAAATAAAACAAAAACGAAAGAAAGAAGCACGTTTGTGTCGGGAGTGCTGTGAAACGTGTTCATAGTTCATTGAATGTTTCATTGCCATGCACTGAATAAAGCACCAATTCGTTGGAAAGAATTTAAGCGTGGTCCTTGGTTCGCTGCAGTCGCCTTCAGTCGCCTTCAGTCGCCTGCCTCGTCGAGGCGCTGCGTTTGCCCCGTTACACTAGTTGACTGGTCACAAGTGTAATTAAATCAAAAACAAAGCGCAACACTTTGATATTTAACGCAAGAGCTCACATCAAGTGCGCGGCGTGTAATGCTTTGACGGAATTAAATTAATTCGCCCCCTCCACCCGAGAGTAAACTGTTTGACCTATTTTTACCCTAGAGATCTGTTCGTCGTTCACACAGAGTGTCGCGGTCAGTTCGGGACGAATACATAGTAGTGGGCATGGCATAGAGCACTAGCGACGCTCTCAAAGTACGAGTATTTCGAATTGCCGTGTACTCTGTTCAGTGTGTTTACAGTTTTCAGTGCTCAGTGTACAGTTTAATTAAGATCCAATAGAGCATCGCTGAAATAAATTAAATACTCGTAATTCAACTCTTTCACACAAAAGTATTCCTAAGCACGCCACGTATTCTTATAGGCACTCTAGGGCTTTGCTTCGAAAATACCATATATCGTACATCTGTATGTAGTAGGTGTCCTGAGCTTCAATGCAAATTCGAATATCCAATTGTACAATGGTAGCGGATACTCGTAAAAGTCATGAGGGACACGTATCCGGGGGCAGAACATAAATACAATAGTGTGTTGACATTTTATGACTCAGGACAGGCATTCGTGTTAAAAATGCATTCCCCTGATAGCGCGCGTTTTTTCTTTAATTTTTTTTTTTATTCCAGTCACCCTCCCAGGAGGCATTTGTTTTTTTAATGCTTGTCCTTAAAACGGATATTAGTTCATCGTAGCAGCAAAGTTTAAGCGATGACTTTATTTTCCACGTAGATTATTTATTTTTTGGGTTTTTTTTTTTTTTTAATTTTCGCAAATTATCTACACTCCATTTGAGTCGGAAGAACAATCACAAAAAAACAAAAAAAAAAAAAAACATCGCAAAGAGAAAAGAAAAATTGGAGGACATTTTAAAGGATAAAAAGAATGCTTGGCTCCGGTGTTTGGACGTGTCTAGTTGCTACAATCGAAAGCAAAGGATTTGTCGAATTTCTGAATTTCTTTTTGGCAAATTGACAATTTTTCCCTTTACCCAAAATAATGAGGCTGTTAAATTTTATTAAATTTAATATTTATTGCTGTCGCCGGCCGTTTTGGAAAGCGAATTTATTTCACAGAACCACGTTGTTGTGTCGCAAGGAAATGTTTGACATAAAATGCACGATTGGTGCCAGAAGAACCACAAACTTTTGCTACAGGCAAATCGGGAGGGAAAGAAACTTCTCGCCAAAAAAAGTTACAGGAAAATTGTTTTTTTTTTTATTTTGTTTTATTTTTATTTATTTTTTTTAGAATGCATTAATGGCATCGACAAGAACAAAGTTGCACTACCTCATGAATGTATTCATCGAAAGCAATCTGAAGGTGGTTGGTGTTTGCTTCTTTTTTTTGTTCCTGCATCCAATCGATGGGAAAACATGAGCTACGATTGGATAGCAGCGATGACTAGGATGTAGACGTCGCGGACGGTCTGAGTTTTATTTTAGTTTCTATATTTTTTGAGAAATAACTTGTTTTGGTCAAGAAGATGCAAAGGATAAAGATGGTGAGAGACTGAAAGCCGAAGATAAATTTTATTTAAAAAAAAAAAAAGAAATGTTGGCAGAGCTCCAAAAGGTCTGTGGGGGTTTCTTGCAGAAGCTATTTGTCAAGAGCATGGTCAATAAGTACAAAACGGCTGTCGAATAGTCTAAATCACGGAAAATATGATTCTAATCGACAAGTTTCCAAGTAGTCTTGCTTCGATAGAAAACGGATCTTGTTGCCGATCATAAGTTAATATACGGGTACCTATAATAAAACGACAGTCCTTCGGTGGAATGAGGATATAGTAATAAGAACGAGTTGATTGGGAGTTTATTTAGAACTAACAAAATATTAGGTTCGGAATAGACGGCTCCAGCAATATGTGCTGGTCGATTTGGACATATCCAAAACGTCAAGAACCACACTTAGACATATCGTAAACAAACCGTTTCGACACGTTAGTGATTTTGTTTTGGGCTGCCTGAAAAGTTTCCGACCGAACTTTACAAGACATTTTTTTAAAATTTTTTTTTAAATTTTTCTACATAGTCTCCTTGTAACTCTACACACTTCTCGCAGCGATGCTCCCATCTCTCTAACCTGTCCAAATAGTACTTGGCGTTTTTCTCTGCAAAATAATTGTTCACGAAGGTGATTGCCTCCTCATTTGACGAAAATCTCTGTCCTCCAAGCGCAGTTTTTAGATGATGGAACAAAAAGAAGTCGCTTGGGGCTAGATCTGGTGAATCAGGCGGATGGTTAAGCAGTTCACAAACCGTAATTCATGGATTTTCGCTGAGGTGTAAGACGGCGCGTTGTCTTGGTGAAACAGGATTTTCTTTTTCTGCAAATTTGGCCGTTTTTCCGCAATTTCTGCCTTCAGCTTGGCAAGTAATGATGTGTAGTATGCTCCAGTAATGGTTTTTCCTTTTTGAAGATAATCGATTAAGATAACTCCTTTACTATCCTAAAAAACAGTCGCCATCACTTTCCCAGCCGAAAAAACAGTTTTTGCTTTTTTTGGAGCCGGCTCACTCTTTGCAGTCCACTGTTTTGACCGAATTTTTGTTTCGGACGTAGTTATAATGGTTTATCTAAGTTTCATCTACAGTAAATAATCGGCGCCAAAACTTGGGTTTATTGTGCCTAAACTGCGCCAACAGAGCGTTGGAAATGTTCATTCGAACACGTTTTTGGTCTATTGTAAGCAAACGCGTCACCCAACGCGCGGACAGCTTTCTCATGCCTAAATCTTGATCTAATATGAACAAACACGTTCTTAGGACATTTTCATAACCTCTACTATCTCTCTCGCTTTAATTCGGCGGTCGTCTAACACCATTTGGTGAACTTTAGCAATGGTATCGTCGGTGGTTGCAGTTTTTGGACGTCCCGAACGTTCATGATCTCCCAAGCTCTTACGGCCACGTTTAAATTCAGCTGGCCAAAATTTCACTGTGGTAAATGATGGTGCAGAGTCCCCATACACGAAGTCCAACTCATTTTTGATTTGCGTGGGCGGATTGCCTTTCAAAAACAAGAATTTAATAACAGCTCGATACTCAATTTTTTCCATTTTCACAAAAAGCACTCACATCGACGCACTTAAACGACTGTCAAGTAAAAACTGCGCGTCCAAAATGACTGAAACTTCGGTAAGTAACTGTCAAAAGATGCACAACTAGCATTCATAAGCTTTTATTGACAAGTGCCGCTATCTTTACGTTACCCTCGTAGCTTTGGTTGTATGAAAACGTCGGATTTTGTGCCCAATAATCGTCATTTGCAGATTGTGTTGATTTTCTTCTTTCATTGGAAGAAAACGGCCTCCGAAGCGCATCGAGAGCTCCAAAAATTTACAGAGATGCTGCTGAGTGAAACAACGTGCCGTGATTAGTTCCGTCGCTTCAAAGACGGTGATCTCGAAGACGCTGAATTCGATGAAGATCCTTGATAAACGCAAGAAGAGCTTGCTTCAGTTAGGAGTTACCCGCCAAGCCGTTTCCAAGCGATTGCATGCGTTGGGAGTGATTCAAAAACAAGGAACTTGGGTTCCTTACGATTTGAAGCCAAGGGACGTTGAGCATCGTTTTTTCACCTGTGAACAACTGCTCCAGCGGCAAAAATGGAAGCGTTTTCTTCGTCGTATCGTGACGGGTGATGAAAAATGGACTCATTACAGAAATGCAAAGAGAAGAAAGTCATAGAGACAGCCCAGACATTCATCTACTCGGCCCGGCCGAATATTCACGCTGCGAAGGCTATACTGTGTATTATGAACTGTTGAAATCCATCACTGGGGAACGGTACCGACTTCAATTGATGCGATTGAGGCAGGCACAATACGAAGAGAGGCACGAAAAAGTTATTCTACAGTCATTCACGTTGCCAAACCCGTTAAAACCCACCTGGAAACGTTCAAATGAGAAGTGCTACCCCACCCGCCATATTCCCCAGATATTCCGCCGTCCGATTATTACTAGTTCCGTTCGATGGTACATGGTCTGGCTTTTATTTTTTTGTTTTTTTTTTTATAACTTGCGTGCGCTCAAAAATTTAAGTGCCCTTAAAATGCTTGCACATAGCGCGGGCGAAGGAAAATCAGGGAGGATAGAAAAAAAAGGTACCGGTGAACGTTGGTTTTAAATGGTTGAAGGTTATAATGACTAGGAAATAAAGAGCTCGGCAGGGCATTCCATAAGCGAGTTGTACGAAAGTGGGCTTAAAGGTATACTGATGGGCATTCATAGCGAGGCGGGTGTTACGGTTAAAAGTTTGAAGGGGTGGAATACTACTGGTGATCTCTATGGAGCACTGGTGGTGGAAATAACGATAAAACAAAGTGAAACAGGAGACATTATGTCGGTGTTGGAGGATGTCAATTGATTTACTGATATTAGTATCACCAATGAGTTTTATCGCACAGTTTTGAATCCTATCTAGCAGGTGCAGATGTGGGCATTGAACTCCAATTTTTCGGGGAAAACCGCCTTATATATTGAAGCCAGATCAAAGGGGGTGAAATACTTCTTACATCTCTTGAAGAAACCTAGATGTTTCGCAGCATTTTTGACAACATCGAATATGTGGTCAGAGAGCATTGTGTTTTGGAACCATTAAATTCCACTCTGTATATAGTTCCACAATTGGTTATGCTGTTAATATCAGACTTTAATTAGCTTACCATACGCTGCCGTTCCCATTCTGCAGCCCAAGGACAGGGACGTGAGACCAGAAACGAATATGAAAAGCAGAGAGTACTGTCGTCAGCAAAGGAATATATTGGATTAGAAGTAGCAAACAAGAGGTCATTGCTGAAAATTAAAAAGACTGTTGGAGACAGAATGGAGCCCTGGGACACACCAGCATTTATTTTGTGAATATCAGACGTGAACGCTCCGAAAGGTAATTTCTAACCCATTGAAAAATGGAATCCTCGAACCCAATTACACGCATTTTCGATAAAAGAGCCTGATGCCAAACTCTGTCAAGTGCCTTAGAAATATCAAGTGCAACTATCTTGCTTTCGCCAGATTGATGTACGCTTTGGTTCCACTTTTCGGTGAGGCATGCCATCAGATCACCAGTGGACCTGTTGCTACGAAAACCATATTGCCAGTCATTGAGAAGTTTTCGTGTTTCGAGATATTTCATGAGCTGACGGTTTATCAGCGTTTCCGTGATGTTGAAAAGATAAGTCTGAGTGAGGAGAGAGAAGATGATTCGCCTTTTTTAGTGACGGGCTGGACAAATCCTGTTTTCCATCTGCCCGGAAAGAGTACTAAAGAGTAGGATTGATGAAAAAGCTTACGCAGTGGTTTTGCCAGTGAGGAAGAACACCTCTTCAGAAGAAGGGGAGACATACCATCTGGGCCACAAGATTTGTGAATATTAAGATCTTTAAGAACTCTTGATACTACACGAGTGCAAAAGTGGATTTGTCCCATTGAAGATTCGACGCAAGTGTAGGTGGAAACAAGGCAGAATCTGGGAGTGTTGAGCTGGCTGCAAAACGAGCAAAAAGCATATTGAGCTTTTCTAAAGAGCTTACAGCTGGAATGTCATTATAAATGAGAGTTGGGATGGAGGATGATGAACGATCAAAAATTTCTACTACCTTTGGGACATTATAGTATTTTTTGCCTCAGTTTTTGGTCGTAGTGGAATCTTACACGCTTAAGAAAGACGTTGCAGTCGTTGCTGTCTCGTTTAAACTTTTTTCGGTTTTCCTCTGTTGGGTTAGTCTTGAAGGAACGCGCTAGGCGTTTGTCATGATGACGAGTCAATCCACTTCTATACGGATGGATCTAAGACTGATTGCGTGGTTGATGGGGATATTTTTTCAGATAAGATTAATGTAAACCTCTCCTTCCGTCTTCCATATTACTGCAGCATGCTCTGGGCGGAAATTTAAGAGTTTAAAAAAGTCTTGTCCTGGCTGTGAAGAATAACGTGATATCTGCAAGGGATATCCGCATCTTTTCTGACAGTCAGGCCGCTATCAAGTCCCTGGACTCAGTCGCACTAAATTGTAGAACCGTCCTTAACTGCCGATCATCTCTTAGGGAGATAGCAGAGCAGTACAACCTTAACCTATGTTGGGTGCCGGAGCACAGAGACATTCCGGGAATTGTAGCCAAAAGTGGAACCACTCTACCAATACTACCGGAAAAGGGCAGTATAGGCATATCTATCAATCGCTACGTACAAACTAATACTAGCTGAATACTAACAAAAGAGCGAACCTTAAGTGGGCTTTTGGATCAACATGTCTAGTGACCAAACGGATCTGGCCAAAGCTGGATCTGCATGTCTCTAACAGTTTGATCTTTCAAAATAGGAAACATCACAGGTTATCATAGATATCGTCACTGGATACGGCCTAATAGGTGAGCATGCAAGAAGTCTTGGCGTCTTCATAACTAATATCTGCAGAAGCTGCACAGACGACTCTGTACATGTCCACTTCTCTGCCAAAGAATTAAACTCTACTTCGGAGCTTTCTTCTACAACGACTTAAGCGATCTAGAAAATATAGACGTTAACATTTTTCTCTGCTGCATCATAAGCTCAAATTGGTTCCAAGAGTAGTAGGATCACAAATCCACGTCACATCACAATGGGGCCAATAGGTCTAAGTGGGTTGGTGTTTCCAGCAACCACTCTTAGCTACCTGTTGAAAAAGACTTCGCTTTAGGTGGTGCACAAGTGGGAATGGACCTTAACCATCGGGGTATGCTTGATTGGAGGCAATTAGCCATAGTCCGCACTTATTGAATATGTTTACTAGTTGTAGCCCAGGTCCACCCCGAACTGTAGCATCATCTAAATAAGTAAGCCAACGTTCCAGCACTCCGTTATTGGAAACTTAAGTTAGCCCACCTGAAGTGTAGTCTACAACCTCATCTCCAAAAACTTTGATTTCAGAACAAATGATGGTTTCTCTGATGCAGGGAAGCGTCTTGACTAAGATCACAGCTATGGATTGAACATACTTTATATGCGAAAGTTGGCTGAAAAGTTTCCGATAAAGTTAGCGGCACTTGTCAATAAAAGCCAGTGAATGCTAGTTGTGCATCTTTTGGCAGTTACTTAGCGAAGTTTCAGTCATTTTGGAGGCACAGTTTTTAGTTGACAGTCATTTGAGTGAGTCGATGTGAGTGTTTTTTTGTGAAAATGGAAAAAAAATTGAGTATCAAGGAGCTGTTATTAAATTCTTGTTTTTGAAAGGCAATACGCCTACCCAAATCAAAAATGAGTTGGACTCTGTGTATAGGGACTCTGCACCATCATTTACCACAGTGAAATTCTGTGCAGCTGAATTTAAACGTGGCCGTAAGAGCTTGGGAGATGATGAACGCTCGGGACGTCCAAAAACTGCAACCACTGACGATAACAATGCTAAAGTTCACCAAATGGTGTTAGACGACCGCCGAATTAAAGTGAGGGAGATAGTAGAGGTTATGAAAATGTCCAAAGAACGTGTTTGTTACATATTAGATCAAGATTTAGGCATGATAAAGCTGTCCGCGCGTTGGGTGACGCGTTTGTTTACGTTAGACCGTTCGAATGAACATTTCCAACGCTGTGTTGACGCAGTTTAAGCGCAATAAATCCGAGTTTTGGCGCCGATTACTGTAGATGAAACTTGGATACACCATAATACGCCTGAAACAAAAATTCGGTCAAAACAGTGGTCTGCAAAGGGCGAGACGACTGCAAGAAAAGCAAAAACTTTTTTTTCGGCTGAGAAAGTGATGGCGACTGTTTTTTGGGATAGTAAAGGAGTTATCTTAATCGATTATCTTCAAAAAGGAAAAACCATTACTGGAACATACTACACATCATTACTTGACAAGCTGAACTGAGAAATTGCGGAAAAATGGCCACATTTGCAGAAAAAGAAAATCCTGTTTCACCAAGATAACGCGCCGTCTCACACCTCAGCGGTGAATTACGGTTTGAACTGCTTGACCATCCACCTTATTCACCAGATCTAGCCCCAAGCCACTTCTTTTTGTTCCATCATCTAAAAACTGCGCTTGGAGGACAGAGATTTTCGTCAAATGAGGAGGCAATCACTTTCGTGAACAATTATTTTGCAGAGAAAAACGCCAAGTACTATTTGGACGTGTTAGAGAGATGGGAGCATCGCTGCGAGAAGTGTGTAGAGTTACAAGGAGACTATGTAGAAAAATAAAAAAAAATTTAAAAAAAAAATGTCTTGTATCATTGGACAGGCTTAGTCGACATCAAATGGAGTAAAAATCTCCGTATGATCGGTGTACTGGGATAGCGCTAATCCGGAAAAAGTAAAAAAAAAGTCCTCCGGGGATATAACAAAAACTGTATAACGATTTCAAAAATACAAGATTTTCTTCATACCAACGATAAACTAAAAACATCTACAGCCACCTCATCCATAATGAAGTTGGGTTATAAAATATGATACTTTGGACAGTGCAATATGCTTCTATATAAACTCTAAGTTCAAGGAGAGAACTGAAAAACAAAAAAAAAAAACAACAATCACTTGAAAAGCACTAAATTTTCTGTGTTTTCCAAAACAATACGGAAACCTAAAAATAGCATTTAGAAGCATTAATTCAAACTTGACATTCGAATAGTGAAAACAGCAGCTTATTCGAAAATGTGAATAAAACAAAAACTCGTTTGTCACTTTTCCACAAGTCTGTAGCCGCTGCTGGGTTTTTTCCCCACATATCCGTTTTCGAGGAGAAAGTTATTCAGTTCCAGTCTTTGGTTGAATTTAAATAATGACCACCCCAGCAATTTAGTTATTATTATGTGCTGTGAAATTGAATTGGCCACAAAATTCTCATTTGCATAACTGCTGGTGTAACTTATCCAAATTACAACTACAGAAGCAGTACCAGAACTATTGTAGAACTAGAACCAGTACCAGAACCACCATCAGCTGTACTCATGCTTGTAGAAGTAGTAGCGGTATTGGCTGTACCACAGGAACAAGTTCACTAAAAGTGGCATCACCAGCGCAGGCTAATCGCGGAAGTGCAAATCGTTTTAACTTCACTTCCAGGATACACGAATACACGAGAATCAGGATGAAAATGAAAATGAAAACGAAAAGAAGGACAAAAACGATTACGAGTATGTATTATCTTTTGCCTTACCACTGCAGTGTACAAAGTTTTAAAATTAAAAAAAAAATTAAAAATAAAAAACTTTGCCCAAAAGTTAGGTTCTGGTTCGCATTACTGGTGGGCGAATTTGAGCAAATACTTGTATCCGTAGTTTTAGTTAGAAGATCTTTGTTGCATGACAGCTTCATGACAAGGTCGAAGATTACGGAGATGAATATGAAGGAGAAAATGAGGAAGAAAACGAATCCCGCCCCAAACTGTATATACTCGTACCTACAGTATAAAATTACATTAAGCCCTGGTACTGCATTCATGAATACAACGGTTTTCTGAAATACGAGTAGTTATGGAATTCAGTAGTTGTTCGGTTAAGGATTTTAGGAACCGGAAATGGAAATGGAAACGAAAACAGAAACGGAAACAGAATCGGAGCAGAAGCCGGAGCAGAAGCCGGAGCAGGAGCCGGAGCCGGAGCCAGGAGAAAGTTTCTCTTTCATAGAGAGTTGAAAAGATAAATTTGTAATTTGAGCTGCGCTTAATTAAAGTTTTTCGATTCTTTCTATTTACCCGTAGTACGAGTACATATTTCTTAGATAAATAAAATTGGATGCATTGTAGTGCAGGATTGTGCCCATAAAACTTTGTTGGTTTAATTGAGTTATCTTTCAAATTGATGGCGCAATCATTCTGTTGAAATTCACTTCGGATGACTCCGAATTTAGAGAAAGTAAAGAGGAAATAGTTACATAAGTAATGTGTTTAAGTGGTTTGAGTGTACAAAAAATGATGTAGGAAGGATTCGTAAGACGGATAATGAGTGGAAAGTTTTGAAATGGTGATAGTTTTCACTATTTCCCCATTGCAGGAGAAGCTTGTTGAACTACAAAGTGTTTCAATGGTTCACCCGATGAGTTCTAAAGGTTTATTGAAGTTGTAAAGATAAAGTGTTTCTGAAAATGTCTAAAGGTTTTTACCAAGGTAAGAACTTAAGAGATAATCTCACCCGATCACGTTTTCTCTAAGATGAAATTCATTAGGCAAAATAATTCGATATTTGTTAGAAGATGACTATGTGTTTATATAATGACAGCACAGATGGAGTTGGTGTAAGACAATATGGTTCTGCATGAAAATGTGAAATACAGACTTCAGTGGAAGACTTATGATTGAAAGATAAAAATAAATCACGATATTAACTCATGTGTGTAATGATTTCTAAACATTCCGCCCGTAACGACGACGTCTTAATTTCAGCGTTGAAAAATAACTGCTGCTTAACTTGATGGTTTTTTCTCATTGCAAACTGGTAGCAAACAAAGTTTTGCTATGGGACACTTATGTGTTGTTGACTGCGTCTTCACAATGATGACTCTTACAAGTCCGTCACCACCTGGATATGTTGGAATAACTCGTGCCAGTGGCCATTTGCTTGGAGGATTGCGTTCGCCAACCACAAGTACTAAGGATCCTTCTTTGACATTTTCTGATGATTTATACCACTTACCAATATCTTCTTCTACCGTGAGCATCTAACTTTCCCAGTAGGGTCAATGAATCTTGAGAAATTCTCCAGACGAGTCCCGAAACTAAAGGATGCTCCTCCCCCCACCCCCTTCGCAGACACTCCTTTGTCATACGACCCCTGCCGAATATCAACCTGGCTAAGGGCCCAGCATCTCCAAAAATAGCTCAGACGCGAACGGAGTATCCGGATACCTGCTTCTGGCTGCATTGCTTGTTGCCGGGAATTTATTTGTTTGTTTTTTTTTATATAATTGGCGTGCGTTCAAGGGGTTATTACACCCTTAAAATATTTGCACACAGTGCGACCGAAGGAAACTTAGGGAGGAAGAAAAGAAAGGCACCGATTTACATTGGTTTTAAATGTTTGGAAGTTATAACGACTAGGAAATAGAAAGTTTGGGAGGTTTGTGCAGCTTGTGCGGCTTGTGCGGCTTGTGCGGCTTGTGCGGCTTGTGCGGCCTAACACCAAATCACGATATTTTAGATTACGTCGAAAAGTACTCATTGTACAATACTAATAAGCATTCGTAGCGTGGTGAGTATCAAGGTTAAGAGTTTGAAGGGCCAGAATACTACTAGCGATTTCAATGGAGAACTGGTGATGGAGAATAGCGTGTCACGAGACACAGAGTTCGAGAGTCTCCATTGTCTGAGTAATATTAGTATCACCTTTGAGTTTTATCGCTCGGTTTTGAACCCTATCTAGCAGGTTCAGAGATGTTTTAGCCGCACCGGACCAGATTTGGGCATTGTACTCCTATTTTGGGCGCATGAATGCCTTATATATTGAGACCAGATCAGAGGGATAGAAGTATTTCATACACCTTTTGAAAAATTTCCCAGCATTTTTGGCGACATCGAATATATGGACACACCAACGTAAGTTGTCATTGACAATCATACCGAGAATGGAAAGTTTTTCGGTTTCGACGATGCAAGTGCCATAGTATTTAAATTTCGTTTTAACGACAGCAGACAGCATTGTATTTTGAAAGCATTAAATTCCACTCTGTTGATAGTTCTCCAATTAGTTATGCTGTTAATATCGGAATTTAATGAGCTTAACATACGCTGCCGTTCCCATTCGATCTTGCTTTCGCCAAATTGATGTACGCTTTGGTTCCAATTTTCGGTGAGATATGCCATCAGCTCAGTAGACCTGTTGCTACGAAAACCGTACCGCCGCCCATTCAGAAGTTTTCATGTTTCGAGGTATTTCATGAGCTGACGGTTTTTCAGCGTTTTCCCTGATCTTGGAAGTACAATAGGTCTTTAGGAGAAGACAGAAGAAAATTCGACTTTTTCAGGGACGGGCTGTCTTCCATCTGCTTAGAAAAAGTCCTACCATATAGGATCAATGGAAAGGCTTACGCAGTGATTTTGCCAGCGTGTAAGAACGCCTCTTCAGAAGAAAGGAGATATACCATAGAACCAGCGGATTTGTGAAAGTTAAAATCTTTAAACACTCGTGCTACTACACAACTATAAAAGTGAATTCGTCCCTTTGAAGATTAGATGGACTCAAGTGCAGGCGGAGACAAAGAACAATTTAAAAGTGCTGAGCTGACCTCCAAAGAGCTTGCAGCTGGAATGTCATTACAAATGAGCGTTGAGGTGGAGGATGAGGAAGAATTTCTAATAATTTTTTACGAATTACCAAAAATTGCGACTACCTTTAGTACATTGTAGTACTTTTTGCCTCCGCTTTTGGTCGTATTTAAATTTCACACGCTTAAGAAAGATGTTACAATCATTCCTGGCTCGATTGAACTTTTTTCGGGTTTCCCCTACCGGGTTAGTCTTATAGGACAGAAAACACATTTCTCTAACCTTCACAGCGTATTTACAAATCGAGTCGTAGCATACCTTTTCTTTTAGTTTGATACTCGTTATCCACAGAAGATTTCAGTCCAAAGAGAATAGTGTTTGTGACCATATTAGCAGCGCCATCCACGTCGTTATCGAGGAAACATAACGACCAGTTATACCAAGATAACGCAAAAATAATTATGCAGACTCTACCACAACGATAAAAACTAAAACTCTGATGTCAATCAGAAGTAGCGTTTAAATTTTTATCTCGTTAGTTAATACCTCTGGCTTGATCAACACAAACAGGGTGGAGGTAGCAATCTTTAAGCTTAAAATCAAAGACAAGGTTACTAATTTTTGTTCCGCTATGAGATGTCTTAGGCATGAAGATTCGATGCATTACCGCACTCCATAACAGTCCCCATAACAGTCTTTAATGTTAACACACGTCCACTCAGTAGAGGATGGCTTCGCCTTCGCACATGTACAAAGTGATATCAATCACCCTGAGATCAAATGATTTGAATTAGCTAAATACCGAACTATTCGTCTAACTTTTGTCTAATTTTATCCAGGTTTCTACCGAGATGTATCGTAAGCAAGCTTTTAAGGCTTAGAAAGCTTGATTTTAGCTCTGATGTTCGATTCAACATTGCCAACATTGCAGAGCTGCGAGTTGAGTGCAATCGAGAGCATTTTAACTGTTGAAAACCTTAAAAAACACAAGAAGGAGTGGAATCCCAGTACCCAAGTTGACTCCGTCTTGGTCTTAGAGATAACTCAGACATGACAGTTTGTGGTTATACACGTATCGTATCACCAACTTCTGTGGTTTACAAGCTCCCGTTAGCCTGTTATATTTTCATATTTTAGCCAAAACTTTGCCAGATCAAATAGGGTTCGTAGAGAGCTTAAGAGATCCTAAAAAACTGTCCCGATGACCTTGTTGGCCGCCTTCGCCGGAGAAACCCACTGTTTCGACTGCTGCATGATCTCCGACATATTATGGTGGATCCATGGTTAAGAAACGATACAAAAAGTCGCCCAAATTTATGCGGTTGTCTGCTTTCAATGGTTCTCAAGTACAAACCAAATAACGCAAAATTTGGCAGGAAAAATTTGACGGGAGCAACGTAAGTCACAATGCGTGCAAATCAAAATTTTCTTAATCCATGCGCTTAGTTCCAAAGAGTGACTTTCTGATCACTTCTACGAATAATAATAACACATTATCTGTTATTTATAATGCATCCCTTTTAATCCATTATTCAAGGATCATTCAATTTTTTTCAAAAACTCTCAAGACCAAAATCTAATTACCCTGGTGTACGAATATGTTGTTACAATGCACAATCCCTGTTCTGATAACCAGATTGGCCTTATTGCCATGCCTGCACACTGTACGACTATACAGGCATTCTCGTTGTATGGCACGAGTAAATTGTCCAGCTGCTGGCTGCGTGTCACTACCCCTTCATTGGATAGAAATCAAAAATTATTAACAAAATTACAATATTTTGGTATTGATCGGGAGTGCTTTGTGCCATTAGACAGAGGAAATTGAGCCCAAGTATACGCGTTGTCCACTTCAATTGCTGTTTTCGTTCACAGTTCTATCGAGATATCGATTGCTATCAAAACACGATATCTTGCTTTGAAAGAATACAGAACAACATACCATATACTCGTACGCACACACTCGTATTGTCTAGTGCAGTGAACACACACAAAGTCGAAACATAATCAATCATCCCTTTGAATGTGCAAACAAACACATTCAGCGCTAGAGAAAGGGTGGCCCGAGATGGTGTAATTTAATTTATGAAATGTTTTGTCCCGAACCGGAATCCATTTCCCCTGTTCCGCAACCAATTGCATTAGTCGGTTGGGGGAGTCTTGAATCATTAATAGCTATTACTGTGCCATGCAGTAATCCATCACCAACATAGGGGTAGTTGTATTTATTATATGACAGCTCCTGTTCTTGCTCCTGTTAGGGGGATTTTGACGAGGGTTGTAGACACACACTAGTAAGTGCATGACAGCATGAATGCAAGAATGCAAGCGTGTAAAAAATAGGTGCATTAGAAAGAGGTGTAGTGTTGCATATTTTCTGAGGATAGCACTAAATGGTGATAGTGTGATGATTTGCTTATAGGAAGTTTTGACAGGACTCACCACTATACGAGGACGACAAGGTGCAAGAATATAAGGTTGTGAAAATTCCTGTGATAGAATGTTAAAAGCTGTGCACTTTAGATGCATGGCGTCGAAATAAAACTGGAGGGCTTGGCATTGTCAAAAGTTAGAGGATAGTATGCTTCGGTTGGAAATATAAATCTTTTTTTTTTCTAAATTTGGCTTTGCGACCTCTACGATTGTCTGTGCCAAAAGCCAATCGCGCTAAAAACTCCTCAACTTTGCTCCTAAGTTTGAGGAGAGTAGTAGCAACGTAGGTTGTCATTACATCCATTCCGGGTATAGAAAGTATTCGGTTTCAACAATTCAAGTGCTATTCCTATTGACTTAAGATTAGAAACAGTTTGCAAAATCACGAGGGATCACTTTGCTGCTGTATTTAGCAAGTAGCGGACAGATCTTTGAACTTGATGAAGATTTCCAAACACGCACCTCCGCTCCCAGTAACACTGAAATTATATCAGCTATCATTGCCTTAAAGAACAAGTTGACATAGATGGCATCCCAGCGGAGCTCTTCGAAGACGTATTCAAAATCTCAGTAGAAATCCTACAGCCACTAATTAGGAAAGTATAGGAAACGGAAGTCTTTTCCGTAGATTGGAATGATTGTCAAACTACCTAAGAGGCCACACCAACATACTACGGATTATTATTGAACAATGCGTGGAGTATAGATCTCCGCTACTCTCGCTGAAATGGCATATGCCGTACTTTATGCTGGAGAGGTAAAGATTCGTCCCTATAGTTACGGTAGTAAATATCCTGTCCTACATAACAGTAAGGTATCAGATGAATTCGAAGTCCGAAGCTACAAGGCTCTATTCATTAGCATTGCTGTTCCCTGATGTAATCAACGGTGTGTTCCGAGCAGAAATATCTAGAACAAATATGGGACATAGATGGACAATGACATTATATCTGAAACATTTGGACTAAGCCGATGAGGTCAGCCTGTTTTCAAAGAAGATAGTGGATCTACACTAAATGGTCATTAACGTAGAATCCAAGGCCTATAAAGTTGGACTCAAAATAAATACAACAAAATGTAAAGGCCTAAGCATTTGCATCACCAACACTAAAAATAATATAAACGCTTAAATAGCAATTGCTATAGGGTTAGCAATCAATGTGGGTTGTGGGTGTAGTAGGAGGAACATTTCTACGCTTCGAAGATCTGCATATCCTCTTCAAGATTTGAATACAGCGTGTATAGATACGGCACTTTCTCCTCTATCGGCGCGGCATCAGATGAATTCTAAGGAGGGAATCAACAGTTCCAGTTACGTCGAACCAGTGTTATCTCTATATGAGCTGCGTCAACGTGGACTTGAATACCAAGTCTATAGGGATCTCCAACACTAAGTCAGGGTGTTGGAAAAGAGTTGGTGGCGGATGAGCCCTTAGTATGGGCCAACGGCAGCACTCACATCCCCGAAGCGGGTTAGTTGCTCCGGAATTTAGTTCGGTACTTTACGTTCTGGTTAGCATGATGCTAACTGCCCAACCACGTAAAAGATTAATTGTTACGAAGTGAACAATAGCCTCGGATAAGGAAGGATTCATTATTGACGACCCTGCAAAACTAACAAAAGACAACGACTCTCGGATCAGCACGTGGAATGTTCGGACCTTGAACAGCCCGCGTGCAGCCGAACATTTAGCGGAGGTCTTACACTGTTATAAAGCAGTGTGGGATGGGCGGGGAAAAGGAAACATGAAAAAATGTGAGGTTTACTACGAGAACTATTACTACTACGGTTTACTATAGGGAGCGTGAGCAGCTTCCATTTGGATGCGGATTTGTTATAAGCGGCAAACTTAGGCAAGAAGTCTTGAGCTTTCGACACGTGAGTCAATGCCTTATAATAATCCGTATCGCTCACGCCCCATCAGAGGAAAAGGGCGATGTTACCAAAGAAAGTTTCTACGACCTCCACGACAAAACCTACAAGCAATGTCCGATGTATGACGTTTAAATCGTCCTAGGCGACTTTAATGGCAAAATCAGAAAGCAGGAGATCTTTAGTAGCACAATCGGAAGACATTAGCCTACCCGACACCACGTCTGGAAACGGACTTAAGCTAATCAATTTCGCTGCGGGACGTAACATTACTATACCAAACACACGGTTTCCTCACCACAATATTCACAAGGGAACATGGCAGACATCAGATCAGCAAATTGTCAACCAAATTGCTCATGTTGCGATCGACGTAAGGTACTCCTCAAGTATTTTAGATGTCCAAACACTCCGAGTGGCCAAAATAGACTTCGACCACTACCTAGCTGAAGCCAACGTAGGTCTACGGATATCTCAGACGCCACAACAAAGGGGAAATATTATGAGGAGTTTAACATTGAACGGTTGCAATCGAGTATCCTTTAACCCATGGAGAAGTTCTTTGGAGCCAGCATCAAGTGCTGAAGATCAATGGCTTAGATGCCGTGAAGCCATCAGAAAAGCTGCAACTGGTTTGATGAAGAATGCTCGCAAGCACATGCAGCACAACAGCATGCCTACAAAGTGGCGCTGCACAAAAGGACCAGAGCGGCTCGTGAGCTCTACGAGGAGGGAAGACAATCGGCTTCTCCGGAGAAAAAAGAAAGAGCACGATAAGCGCGTGATCGAGGAAATAGAGAGGTGCTACTCCAAGGTAAAAGAATGTGTAAAAGAAACAAAACCCGGACGTATGCGTGTAGCGATGAACAAGGAAACGTTGTAGTAGAGTCACAGTCGGTGCCGAAGATATGGAAAAACCATTTCTGCAGACTGCTAAACGGCGAAGACGACACAAATTCCTCTGTCAGGCAGAGCAAACCATTCAATATTGATGATGCAAGTCAAGAATTCCGTCCACCCGACCAAAATGAAGTGAGGATAGCAATATCTAAACTGAAGTCGAACAAGGCTGCTTGGCCGGACGGCCTACCCGCCGAGCTATTTAGGACAGCAAAAGACGACCTAGTAGAGAGCATACACTAACTTATTTCCAAGATTGGGCCGGATGAATGTATATTTGATGAATGTAACCTCAGCATCGTTTTCCCGGTTCACAAGAAGAACTATAGAGATATCAGTCTCCTAAACATCGTACATATATAAGATCGTATCTGCCGTATTGTGCGAGCGCCTGAAACCATTTGTAAATGATCTGATTGGACCCTATCAGTGCAGTTTTAGGCCCGGTGAATCCATAATTGACCAAATATCCGCACTACGCCAGATCCTGGAGAAAACCCAAGAAATTCAGATCGATACTCACCACATTTTTTTCATTTTTAAAGCCGCATATGACAACATCTATAAAGACGAGCTATACAGAGCAATGTCTAGTTTTGGTATCCCTGCCAAACTCGTCCGCTTCTGCAGGATGACGATGGAGAAAGCTCGCTGCTGCATCAAGGTCAGTAACGATCTAACAGAGACTTTTGATGTAAACAGAGTATTTAGACAAGGCGACGAGCTGTCATGTGATTTCTTTAACATCACACTTGAAATAATTGTGCAAAACTCACAAGCCAACACACGAGGTACGATCCTTCAAAAGTCTGCTCGATTGCTTGCATATGCCGACGATATTGGTATTCTTGGTAAACGAGAGCAAAACAAAGTAAATACTGTTAACAAGAAGGACACCCAACATTGATACAATTTGCAGCTATAACTTTGAGGTAGAACTGTGTCTACCTCGGCTCTGCTATCACATTTGAAAACGACATCTCTTCAGAAATCAAACGAAGAATAACACTTGCCAATCGCTCTTTCTTTGGGCTGAGAAGGCAGCTGTGTAGCGAGGCCTTCTCCCGAACAACCAAGGGAACTCTATATAACACCCTAGAAATCCCGGTCTTGCTCTATGGTTCCGAAGCATGGTTCCTTTCTAAAGCGGATGAAGATATCCTTGGTCGTTTTTGAGAGAAAACGTCTTCGTAGAGTTGACGGGTTCTGGAGGAAACGATTCAACAGCGACATCGACCTGGTCAAAAAACCACGCCTTGTGCATTTGAGATGGCTGCGACATGTAAAGTGAATGAACACCAATGTTCCAGCCCGAAGAATTTTCGACTCTAATCCGGAGGGACAACACAGTAGAGGAAGGCTTGGCCTTAGGTGGAGCGCGTAATTGGAAGGCGAGCTCAACCAACTTGGAGTGCGCAACTGGAGGCAGTTAGCCAAAGACCGCTCTAATTGTAGAGGGTTATTGGTTGAGGCCCAGGTCCACCCCGCACTGTAGCGCCGCCTAAGTACTCGTAAGTAACATAATTGATCATATGAAAATATGATGGAAATATCACCGTTGAGGGAAGTGTTGAGGAAGATTCTAATTCATCGATTAGAAGTCGTGCGCAAAAGCTTGATTTTGTGGAAGATCTAAATGTGTTCAACCAACTACCGATGCACTCCGAAAAATGCAGTGTTTGGTCCGGTTTGTGGATGAGTATTTCTTCAAAAATGAAGTATAGAACCATGATCAATGATTTTTTATATCAAGAAGTGCGTGAACATGATCTGCAGGATATTTGGCTTTAATAGAATGGTGCCACATGATATACTGCCGGCAAAACCATCGAGTTACTGAAGCACTCATCCTGGCGCAATAACAATTGTGGGTGGTTCCCAAGCCATTCGGATCTTTTGGCAGTAGAATTACTACAAACGTAACTTTAATTTTCAAACCTATATCTATAACTATACATATAATAAAACTGTAGGGTTTTTCTTTTGGCATGAGAACCGCTCGATAGATTCGGTTGAAAATTTTTTTTAAATGTTTCCTAAGACTCCGAGTGAGCGTTTTTGTATGTTTTATTGTTTTTTTTTACTGTCTTTGCTGCCTTTATCCTCCTATTACTAGGGTAATTCATATTCATGATCAATACAACAACACTTCCCTTAATATTTTGAGTCATCCATCAGCTTTCTCCTGCATCTAGAAGCTGAGCTACAGAACAAAAATCTAACATGATAAAACTAAATTTATTTTCTAAAACCGAAAGAAATTAACAACGATTGTTCCTGATTCAACAAATAATGTGTGTCGTTCTTTCTGTTGGGTTGCAACGAAACAGAAGTATGTGCACTTGTATGGTGTAAGTAGAAATTGAGTGCAACTCCAGTTTTTTGGAAGGAACACACCATTCCGTGTGAATAAAAATTGTTTTGCTGCAAGTTTAACGAAAATCTGTTACTCACTCACATAATGTTGAAACTTTATACATAGTTGGTGTTTCTCCTAAGTGAGTGTACATACATATGCATGTATCTTCTTGCACTGTTCTCATTAGAATCTACGTTGAATGCTATTTTTTCTTACCACCAACACAATTTTTCAGTTTTTTTTTTTTCATTGGCTTCTTTTAGGTGAGATAATATTTTTTATTTATTGCTTGACACAGGACTTACCGTTTTGTTTTTTAGGTAACGCCGTTTATTTTATAAAAATATGCCTTTGAGGAAAAAGTCTAATCTTTCTCGAAGCTCAAAATCTGCTAGCACAATTCGTCAAGCTCGATCACATAAAACAAATGAAGAACGTCGCATTTGGTTAGGTACCGAAGATGAACGTCTTGCTACAACTCGCATGTCACAAACAAACACACATCTTCGGTGGATCAATAAAAACAGAAGTGGGTTTTATTACACTAAAGGAATTAATTATGACGAATTTGCTGGTATCGGTAGAATGACCCAGGCCTGTGATCATTGTCAAACTCTTAAATGGACAGAAGAGCCGAATGGAGTCTGCTGCTTAGGAGGAAAGGTACGTTTAGATATTTTTCAAGAACCACCAGAACTTTCAAAATCCCTATTGACCGGGGATCACCGACAATCTAAACGTTTCTTGGAATGTATCCGTTCTTACAACAGTGCATCCCAGATGACTTCGTTCGGGGCAAACCAAATTGTAGTAGGGTCATTTATGCCCACCTTGAGCTTATCATTTAATTGGATCTCTGTTGCCAGCAGATGAACCGAAATTCCTACAAATATACTTTGTATCCGACTATTGCGAACAAGATAATATCAAGAATCAACATTTCAAAAATCTAAACGCCAGTCTGATTTCCGAGCTGCAAAGTGTGTTTCATGAAATCAAACCACTGGTGTCTGGAGTCTATTCCTCAAAATCAACAAAATAATTACAAATTTGTAATCAGCGCTGATAAACGACCCGCAGCAGAACATCGCGACCTATACAATTCCCCTAGCACGAACGAAGTCGCCGGTGTTTTGGTGGATCAGGAGTGCGATAGGCGTGATATTGTGCTGCGCACCCGTGACGATCGCTTGCAACGGATAAGTGAAATGCATAGGGCCTATGATAGTCTTCAGCACCCACTGATTTATTGTTGCGGTAAGGACGGATATAATTTTGCCCTTTGTCAAGTCAATCCTACTGCCGGGGCGCCAAATTACAATAAAAAAAAAACATCTGCTCTGCAGTTCAATTCATACGTCATGCATATACGACACACCGTTTTGCTCCTTTGCACCGCTTTCGAGGTATTTTGAATCAGTTTGTGGTTGATATGTACGCTAAGATCTCAACAGAGCGTTTGGTATACATTCGAACAAATCAAAAAATATTGCGTGCTGAAAATTATATTGATCTACCGGACCCCATGCAGCAGGATGGAAACGTTGAGGAACCGGAGCGGTTGGTAATTCTGCCGTCGAGTTTCATGGGTGGGCCGCGCTACATGCACGAGCGCGCACAAGATGCATTTTGCTATGTAAGGAAGTATGGGTGCCCAGACCTCTTGATAACGTGTACCACTAATCCTAAGTGGGACGAAGTCACCCAAGAGCTTTTCACAGGTCAAGCTTCTTATGATCGACACGATGTCATAGCAAGAGTTTTCCATTTAAAATGTGTTCGGTGCGTCCTTATGCTTTATGTTATGTATAGTGTTGAGTGGCAGAAGGGTGGTTCGCTCCATGCGCTATGGTTGAAGGAAAAAGTCCGTCCCAACGATGTCGATAATATAATTAGTGCGAAATTTCCGGACCCCAACAAAGATCCAATATTACATGATATCGTAAAGAATCAAATGTTGCAGAGTCCGCTGTATGAAAAAAATATCCGAGAGCGCAGACCCAATAGACTGTAACAGGAGAGGATGGGTATCTATTATATCGCTGACGTTCCCCTCAGCAAGGTGGATTTACTGCTGCGTGGACAGCAAATCGTAGTAGACAATAGATGGGTCGTACTATATTCGCCAATACTGTCAAAGACGTTGTGTGCTCACATAAATGTCCAAATGTGTAACAGTGTTCTGTCCATAAAGTACATAGGTAAGTATGTACATAAAGGTAGTGATCAAGCTACTTTTGCATTGAGAAGCAAACGGGGCGAAGTGACACAATTCCAGTCTGACCGTTATATAAGCTCTTCTGAGGCTATGTGGCGAATTTTCAGGTTTCCAATACACGAGAGGTACCCACCGGTCATACATCTTTTGACCCTGAGAACATCAGAGAGCGGTTAGACAACCCAAGAAACACGACTTTACTGGCATTTTTTCTGTTATGCGAGGCAGACAGCTTTGCTAAAACGCTACTGTACGAGGGGCGTTCAATATATTCTCGGTATCGATATGAAGGAAAATGCGAATTCAATTTAAATTGTTTTTATTTTTCAATATAATCTCCCCTAACATCAATGCATTTGTTACATCTTGAGATAAGTTTTTTAAACCCTCAAAATAATAAATTTCCTCTTTCTCTGCAAAATACCGACTTGAGTTCTTCATCATCCGAAAATCTTTTTCCACGAAGACATTTTTTCAAATCCGGAAACAGGAAATAATCACTAGGGGCAAGGTCTGGACTATAGGGTGGGTGTTGGATTTCTTCGAAACCACAATCTCGCGCAGCAGCCTTGGAAGCTCGCGCCGTGTGAACAGGAGCGTTGTCATGAAGAAGCAACACACCCGCTGCGAGTTTACCCCGTCTTTTCTTTTTAATTTCCTCCCGCAAATTATGCAAAGTGGAAGCGTAGGATGTGGCGTTGATGGTTTCACCTTTTTTTTTGTACTCAATGAGCAAGATTCCCTTTGAGTCCCAAAAAACTGTGGCCATGAGCTTTCGGGCAGACGGAGTGACTTTGAACTTCTTCGGGGGGTCTGTTCCTTTTTTATGCCACTGCATGGACTCTTGTTTGCTTTCAGGGTCATAGTGGTGGACCCATGTTTCGTCCCCAGTAACAATTCGATCCATAACACCGTCCGCGTTCTCACTACACATCTCCAAAAGCTCTCTACAGCATGCGATTCTCACTTTTTTCTGAGGCGCTGTGAGCATTCGTGGCACCCACCTTGCACTGACCTTTGAAAGGTTAAGATGGTCATGAAGAATGGTGTGAATGGTACCAATTGAAAGCTTGGTGATCTCTGCCATCATTTTCACCTTTATTCGGGCATCCTCAAGAACAAGTTTTTCGACTTCTTTGATGCTTTCTCCCGTACAAGCAGTAGCCGGGGCGCCGGAGCGGGAGTCGTCTTCAATGCTCTCTCTGCCTCTCTTGAACTCACTTGACCACTTTTGCACAGTTGATAATGAAGGTGCGGAACCCTGGTAAACAGCCACCATCTCTTCATGAATAGTTTTTTGACTTTTTCCTTGCTTAGTGAGAAATTTAATTACATCGCGATGCTCAATTTTCACCATCATCGCCTCAGTTGCCATTATGATTCTGTTTAACTAGAGATAAAACGCGAATTAATAATCACATTTATATGAAATTTTACGTGAATGCACTAAGATAATAGTGTTACTTGATAAATAAGTCAATTTATATATGCAACCACAGCTTCATCCCGATACCGAGAATATCTTGAACGCCCCTCGTATGAGAAAATCGCATCCTACTACACATATGATAAGCAACATGGTATTTTTAATCATCGAAAACGAGGTGCTACGGTAGAAGGTGTTATAGGCGTGTTCAAAGAACACGTTATAGGAAGAGTGTATACAGTTCATCCAAATAAATCGGAATGTTATTATTTACGCTTGATGTTGCACACAGTACGAGAACCCACTTCTTTTGCGAATGGTTGATGACGTCGAATATCCCACCTTTCAAGCTGCTTGCGGGGGCGCGAAATATGCTGGATGACGATTAGCACTGGGAAGATACGCTGGCGGAAGTATGCGTCTGAGACACTAGGCAAATTATTTGCGGCAGCGAACTGAACAACGCGCTGTGGGATAGTGTTCTTAATTGCTGTTTAAAAGCTAAACAAGATACAGTTTCGTCTATTGGTGGTAATCTTCTGTCAAAATATGGTTTACCCGAACTAAACTCAGATGATGAGCGTAGTAACAGAGAGTATTTGTATGTATATCCGAAACCAACTATGACCCCGTCGAAACAGCACAAGCACTTCGCGATAGTATGCTTCGAATTTTCGATCGTGTTTATCAAAGCGCAACCAACAGCTTTGGAGGATTGTTGTTTTTAGATGCACCCGGTACGACCGGAAAGACTTTTTTAACAAGGGTAATACTGCATTGGCTGTGGCGTCGTCTGGAATAGCAGCTACATTGCTGCCTGGTGGTAAAATTTCTCATGCAATGTTTAAAATACCCATACAATTAGACACCACTGAAAATCCAGTTTGCAACATTCCCCGAAATAGTGATAAAGCTCGAGTTTTCCGTGACTGTTCTGTAATTGTTTGGGACTAATGCACTATGGCACACTGTAACGCAGCGGAAGCCATTAACAGAATCTGACAGGATATACGCCAAATGATCTACCGATGAAAGGCATTACAGTGCTATTTTGAGGAGACTTTAGACAAACGTTGCCGCTAGTGACACGAGGCACAAGAGCTGATGAAGTCAAGTCTTTGGTCCAGTGTTATTCAAATGCACTTGACCATCAATATGCGGGCACGAACAGGAGGCCATTCAAACGCACAAAATTTCTCTAATTTATTACTTAAAATTGATGGATGAACACTTCCGGAAGAAAATGGCAAAGTGGCACTTAATTTTTGCCAAACAATGTCTTCTACCGAAGAACTTACAAGTATCTCATCAGTTTACGGTGATATATCGCAACTAACAAACTGTGAGAATTCTTGGCTTTGTGAGCGAACTATATTGTCGCCTCGGAATGATGAAGCTGCAGCTACTCGTATTAATAACGATATATTGGCACGTGTTGATGGTGAAAGTATAGAATACACTTCAATCAACCGGGTTATGGACCAAGAAGAAACAACCAACTATCCGGCCGAATTTTTAAATTCACTTTCTGCTCCGATCACATACATAAAAACTAAAAGTAAGTGTACCTATTATTGTCCTAAGAAACTTGAGTCCGCCTAAGTTGTGTAGCGACACCCGACTTAGAGTTACAACTTTGCAACGAAATCTGGTAGAAGCGGAAGTGTTGATGGGCTGCCTTGCTGACGAACATGTATTTATCCCTCGAATTCCGATCATACGTAACAGTTTTCCGTTTCAATTTAAGCGTGTGTAATTTCCCATCAGCGTCTGCTACGCATTGATGATTTTAATTTTGGTGGGGGCTGAGGCCCCCATTTATTGGCTTAATACAAGCTTAATCTAACTTAAAAACTAACAGAAAGACTTAAGAGCTAGTGACCAAGGAAGTGATGGAGGAGATCTTGTTTAAGACGAGGAGTGCTCAGGTGGAAATGAAAAAGGGAGAGGTTTGAGTTGACCTTTCGGAGCATTTGGGAGATAGGTTCGTTGGAGCCATAAGAGGTGCGGTGGACCGGTAGATAGAAGAGACGAGGACAACGTAGATTGCGGGGGTTGGTATTGAAGGAAATGGAGTTCAAAATGGATGCACAGTCGATGGAACCTGAGAGAAGACGATGAATGAAAAGAATGCCAGCAATATTCCTACGTTCTTCTAACGAATTCATATTGAAAAGTTTGAGGCGGTCTTGATAGGGAGGTAAGATTAAAGGGTCGTTCCATGGCAGGCCACGGAGGGAAAATCGGAGGAATCGACGTTGAATACC
Source organism: Volucella zonaria (assembly GCA_963966105.1). NCBI lineage: Eukaryota > Metazoa > Arthropoda > Insecta > Diptera > Syrphidae > Volucella > Volucella zonaria. The sequence goes on along the minus strand of OZ014532.1, from coordinate 98,010,727 downwards.
CTCGATTCGGGAAACATGAACCCGGTGAAAGGGGGACCAAGCTTGACTGGCATACTCAAGCAGTGGGCGAACAAAGGTAATATAGAGAGATCTGGTTACATACGGGTTGGAAAATTCCTTGGACCACCGTTTAATAAAGCCAAGTGATGAGTTGGCTTTGAGGATCATCTTATCCATATGCGAACGGAAATTAAGCTCACTGTCGAATAATATGCCAAGGTCTTGGAAAGACTGAACCAGGGGAATTGGTTGACCATGGAGAAAATAAAGTCGGGGAGGAGACGGGTTGCATTTACGTGAGAAGGTTATAGATTGACATTTGGCTATATTAAGTTCTAGGCAGTTTTTGAGGCACCAGATTGAAAACCGATCAAGGTCTTCTTGAAGAAGGGCAGAGTCCTGGGGAGAGGAAATAGATCTAAAAAATTTTGTGTCGTCAGCGTAAAGGGAGAGGGAGGAGTGCTTAATGACACTCTCAACATCGTTGATAGTAAGAATGAAGAGAAGAGTGCCAAGATGACTGCCTTGTGGAACTCCAGATGAGGCCAGGAATGGAACAGAAAGGGCGGATCTAAACCGAACACTATAATATCGGTTTACCAGGTGAGAAGAAATCCATTTTAAAAAGAGCGGCTCAAACCCGAGAGCAGACAATTTGAAAAGGATCAATTGATGAGATATCTTATCAAACGCTTTAGTGAAATCAGTTGCGATAACATCGATTTATTTGCCATTTTCTAAGGCTACGAGAGCAAACGACACGAATTCAACTAGGTTTGTGGTAGTTGATCTACCTTTTAGAAAACCATGTTGTCGGGGTGAAATAAAAGGCTTGCATTTGAAGCTTAACGCTTCGTATAAAATGCTTTCAAAGAGTTTGGGTATATGAGAGAGTTTAGCAATGGGACGATAATTGGTAACTTCATGCTTAGATCCCTTTTTGTGTATTGGGATTATGAAAGAGGTCTTCCAAATCTGGGGAAATTCACCCTGTGTAAGCGATAAACGAAAAAGGTAGGAAAGGGGTAGAGACAGGTTGGAAGAGCATTTCTTAAGAAACATGGCGGGGAGTCCGTCTGGGCCAGGTACAAATTCATCCTTAAGATTTTGTAACTTTTCTTCAATAACTGCAGGATCGAAGTTTTGAGTGAGAAAGGGACCAATAGAGAAATTTGGTAGATCATTGAAGTAAGAGGGATCTGGTACGAAGGAGTTGTTGGCAAATGATTGCTTGAAAAATATAGCAAAAAAGTTGGCGATGGTAGGAGGATCACATGAAGTTTTGGTTTCGAAAGCGAGGGAGGAAGGATAACCATCAGTCTTACTTTTGCAATTGACAAATTGAAAAAAGGACTTGGGGTCATTTATGAGATTGGTTTTGCGCACTATTCAGGTAGCGCTGATAGAGAGAGTTATAGAGTTCAATGAAATTAAGATATGTGTCCAGATAATTTGAATAGTCGGAAGAAGAGTGGGTGCGAAGGAATACCGCCCATAACTTGTTTCTTTTGTTTCGTAGAGAGCGAAGTCTACGATTATACCAAGGAGGCGATGTAGAAGAAGTTTTATGGCGGGAATAAGGCACATAAAGGGAGATGGATTTGAATATTTCTCTGTAAAAAATGGAGAGGGCATCAACCAGAGATAGATTGGTAAACTCAAAAGAAGCACTGCTTAGATAGGTATTAATTTTACGGAAATTAGCTTTGTGAAAATTGTAAGAAAATAGAACTGCGGGGGGAGGCGACTGAAGGGGAGAGTTGTGGAAAAATGAGAGAAGAAGTGGAGGAAGAATGTTATCAATAGTTGAAAGAGATAGGGGACAACACGATACTGAGGAGTTGATGGGATCAGTTGTGAAGATAAGGTCTAATTGCTTTTCCATATAGTTGGAAACGCCACTGACTTGGCATAGACTAGAGTCTGTTAGCCGATCTAAGAAGAGGCATTCCTTAGTAAAAATGGGATTGGAAGCGATGAAGAAAAGATGGGTCTTCAGATGGAGTCCGCTTCAGCTGGGGCACATTAAAATCGCCGAAGATAATGATATCTTCAAGCGAGTCTGATAAGTCGATCAAATTGTCAATTGCTGCTATAGCAAGTTGGTAGGATTCGATAGGTTGCGCTGGAAGAATGTAACAACACATAACGTACAAGCATCTACGAGTGAGGGTTATTTTAACCGACACAAAGTCGAGCTTTGGAGAGGATGATGTTGCAACGAGAGAGGAGTCCAAGCTGTTGTGAATAGCCAGTAGGACACCTCAACAAGGGGATTCAATCAAGGGGGATGCGCGATCATCATTCCGAAAAACATTAAAAGAAAGAGGGAATAACTCCTGGTTTTTTATGTTGGGGATAAGATTAGTTTCGGTCAGAGCATAGATATCAAATGGGAGAGCATGAGATTGGCGGAAAACAGCGTGGGTTTTAGAACGGAGTCCTCTTACGTTCTAGTAATAGAAGGTGAGAGGGAGGTTTTTGCATGACTTTTTAGGGTCGAAAAAATTTTTCATGGTCAAGGCGACTGCGTTGGAGGTGTGAGACTCTTTTAGAGTGTACATAGTGGCGAAGAGCGGCAAGATCGTCTGCAACTTTTTGGGGGGGCGTATTGAAAATCTCGTGATACTATATATAAAGTTTCCTGAGACTGGTAACGTCTGTAGGGAGGCCTTCCTGCTGGATAGAAACCATGACGCTTGTTTTTGTTTTACCCTCGTAGCAAACCGAGTTGGATTTATCGTGCAGATAGACGAGATATAGACGTATATTCTCATAAATCTTTTTATCTCTAAGCCTAGAGAGCGCATAGCGACATTCGGTGGTATCGCTAGTTTGCTGCGTTAATTTAACAGTGGGTGGCGAAAGGGGGTCAATAGAAGAGGGAGTGGTTAATGAGTTCGGTGTCGCAACGGCTGGTTTTCCTGAAATAGGGTTTAAAATGTGAGAACTGATGAAATTGGGATACTTAGCTTCAGTTCTGAGGTCGAAATTAGGGAAAGGCGTGTGTGTTAGGGGTTGAGTGGTGGGAGTTTGAGTGGCAGGAGTTTGAGTGGCAGGAGTTTGAGTTGTAAGGGTTAAGTCGAAAGAGACACGTTGACGTTGGGGCTTGACTTGAGGTGGAATAGGGGGAGTTGGAGTTTGGGTGGGCGGCTTAAAATTAGGAAAAATTGTTGTTTTAAAACTCCAATTGGAGCTGGGTTTGTTGTGGGAAGAGCAGGTGGGTTTTGGCAAATTGGATTTATTTACTAACTTATTTGTTGGTTTAGGTATAATGGACTGCTTGGCTTTATCCAGCTTCTGGGGCGTATTTTCCAACCATTTGCAGACACGCATCTTTCCAAGATTGAAATTGTTGCTGGCAGGATTATGGAATAACCATTCGAACTTGGTTGGAAGATTGAGCTTGAAGCTGCGCTTGCTTCTGTGGTGAGATATAGGAATCAAATTGCAGTGGCTAATGGTAATGCCATATTTTTTTTCGAAGAAATTTGAGATTCAATCAACATCAGCGTTTGGGGGGCGCCTTTGATAAGAAGCATAGTGACCAATTGATTCTTCGAAGCAAGCTTATCAAGTCTACGTTGCCATTCCGAAGGTGTCCAAGTTGAATTAAAATGACTGATAAGCTTCCGTGGGGCAGCGATTGGAGGAACTGACATAGAAATATTTTCTGCTGTTAAGTTGGAAGAAACTTCGCAGGAATCAGTGGGTTGAACCGTCCGCAGATGATTTATATGTGGGGGTGAGCGTGAATCCACTTCAGGTTCCATTAATTCAGCCATGAGTGATGTATTGTAGGGAACATTCTGGTAAAGCTGCGGCAAGTTTTGTGTATCAACGATTTTGCTGTTTATTGTTGCGATGTGATGTTCAATATCGCGAGGGATCGAGTCGCAGTAAGTTCGTCGCCGACATCGTTCACTTTATCGAAGATAACTTCGAGAATGTAATCCCATGGGATTACAGTGCTTGGGAGAGAGTTGTTTGTGTGACGAGGACTGAAAATGAATGTCTATGTCGTCACGCAGGGAGTTTATCATCTCGCAGGTTTTTTGGTTGGAGATAACCTGCTCAGAATGCATAGCTTTAATGTCAATCAACACTTTATCCAGGTGACGTAAGGGAGTTTCTTCATTCCTGGATCTCCCGGAGTCTAACTCGATAAGACCAGCAATTTGTTTGTCCATGTGCTTTACTTTTGATTTCATTACATCGGCTGAGTTCTGCACTGAGTTACGTAACTCTTCAACACTTTTAACACTGTTTTCTATTACCGAAATTTTATCCGTAATCTTTTTGGCGAGTGCGTCCTGGTAGGAGTCATTTGAATCACTTAGGCATTTTATTGCCAAAAGCACGTGTGAAAGTGAGATACTCTTACACTCATCACAGAAGAAAAGTAGGTTATCGGAAAATTCTTTAATAAACACCGTGTTTCTTTTATTTAACCCGACACAAACGGCATGAAAGGCGTTCAAACAAATGCCCTTGCAAGCTACCCAGTCAGCATTGCTGTCATCGATTACACAATTGGCAATTCCGCAAGACATATTCAAATTGGTTGTGTAGGTCAGTGAGGGTATAGATATAGATAGGTGCTTTTATTTGCACTGAAATCTGCCAGTAGACAAAAAAAATAATGAATTCGAGCACTGGGGGTTATTAACCGGAAAATGCAATTTAACGAGATTTATAACTGAAAATTGAGCAGGTGAATAGGGAGAACAAGAAAAACGCGTCTAACTGGTTTGAGTCGCAATGAGCAATTGATAATTGATGATAAATAAGGCGCAGGGACAAATACTGCGTACCGCGGGCGGACCACCGGCTGCTTCTCACAGGGTCAGTTATACGTGTCTCACGAGAAATCTCAGCGATAGTAAAAATTTATTTGTTTATGCTATGTACAGGCAACGCAACCTCAAACATTGTTTACAAAGAAGCTTTTGTAAAACATTTTTACTATAATAAAGTACAATTGTCCAAAATGTATAATATTGCATTTTTTATTACGTTAGATAACATTTTAGAGCGTTGGTTTTTTAGAACTATGAAATCTGTACTTAAGGGCTGAAAGCTATCCATTGGAACGACATCCACAAAATTTATTGTACACAACAATTTTATGGACTTAGACAAATACTTGGATGTTTTTTCACTCGCTCTGATATTACATGCAATTGGTATGCATGAGGAAGCATTTAGAGGGCGAAGCAACGCGAGCACGGGTTCACCTAGTATGTTATAAGTAATTGCTTTGCATAAGTCAGATCTCGAGAATTCTTACACTTGATAAGCCTGCCTCAATGATAGCGCAGAACTAAAAAGTTCTCTCTAAAAATGCTGTAGGGATACTTTCCGAATAACACGAATGAAATTTGCACGACTGTCTATATATATTTTGCTGCATAAGCTATCATTGTTTTTTTTAACGAGAATGGAGTACAAACATTTTTTCTTTAAATTCGAAAAACGGGAGTCTTCTGAAAGAAGCTACCAAATATTTTACTATTCCTATTTTTCCGGTTGAAAAACAGCCAAGAATTCCTCTAACATATGTCGGTATTTCTCAGGCTTCTGCGCTTGGTCTACTACTCGTATTTTTAAATTGAATGCATGATAATGTTTAAAGGACTATAATTTCAACGTCATTAAGCATATGAATATATGCATGTTACTATTGGCTTGCTTTGGAAATAGCCCTGGAACAGATAGAAAATCTACAATAGGGTACTGGAGTGACTGCCAAAAAAATATTGAATATCTACATGACCTGACCTACTTCGAATTGAAATTCCACCAAGTCGAAAAGTGATATGAAGTTATCTTGCAGGCACTTCCTAGCTTCATGGATATTGGAACCAATAAACTTTCCATCCTTACTCAGTCAATTGGTGATTCCAAATTACTTTCCCCCGGGGCAGCCACTATCGCTGGTTAATTTCGAAATGATTATTATTGCACATCAGCTGCATACAATGCAAGCAATTTTCGTAGAAGCGTACGTTTTTTATTATGTGCATGTATGCATGTATTACTTTTCAGTCATCACCCATTTTACATTTGGTGGAACAATTTTTTACCGAATCATCCATTCGCCGGTCGCATTGTGCTATTGTGGCCACTATTGTGGCATCCACCAGCCGGGTTGAAGTAAATGGATGGTTTTATTTTCGATCGAAACTTCTTCCTTTCATTTCAGCCTGTCATTGCGTCCTTTGCAGAAATACTCATTAGCTAGAATGAATGATGTTCCCTCCCTGCCGCTTTTCTGTCGTCGCTGCTCCAGAAAGACAGAAGTAAACCCATTTTCTAAATGGAACATAGTGCATGGTGGTTGCATGGTGGTTCCATGATTGCATGGCTGCGTACTTGTTTATTGTGCGACAGTGTGAATCGGCTGTCCTTTGATGTAAATTACCTGCAAAAAAAAAAACACACACACACACACACACTAGGACGAAAAAGATGAAAGGATGCAGCAGATTGCGACTTCCACCGGAGATATGAATATGCTCATCAATATGTTAATTAATAAATAGAGCTCACTTCATTATTAAGAAGGAGACACGAGTATTCACGAGTGTTTATGGCTAATGGAATTTTTTAACACAGGAGGTCACCGTCATCCTTAATGAGGAACAAGGACTACAAGGACAAGGACTACAACCAAACAAGAATATGAAGATATGTGACAGTTCTGTGGCGAATGCCACCAGCAAACAATATCAGCCACCAGCATCATCCCACTACTCCGTCTGACAGAAACGATATCAAAGATGTCAACGAATGCCATCTGTCGCGAGACGACAACAACAGAAGTGAAATCGGGAAAAACATCCGGAATGTCATCGTATTCATATTGTGAAGGCAACATCCGATTTGTATTGTTGCTGTCGTTGTTTATAAGACTATGTTTGGGTTTGAACTTGTACTTGTATTCCTTTAGTTGCTTGGCTCTGATTGTGCAAGAACTGGTCGGAGGAGACAGAATCAGAATCGGATACGGAATCGGTGGCATGTGAGGAGGAGAGATTGCTTTCAATTTTCCTTTTCTTGAAAATTTAATGAGAGGGCGGAGAAGGAAGTGCTCCTTTTTCTCTGGAAAGACAAAAGCGAATGCAATTGTTATAGTCGGCTAACATGAAATGCTGTTCGTGTGCAATATTGACAAATCAACGATCTCTAATGGGGGGGGGGGGGGGGGGTTGAACGAACACAAATGGGTGACTGCAAGTGTATTATTATTAAGGTGTTAACAAAACACGACGTTGTACACTAAAGACGCGTTAAGAAAGGAGGGAAGTGGTGATATTTAACACGAAGTTTCGACGGCTTGTCGACAAAGTTGTTTCTTTGGAATTGGCTGAGAAAAAGTTGATTAGAACACTACTGGATGTAATTGGGTCAACCGCTGCTGGCAATGTATTAAGGACATATCATAAAAATATTCATTACTCGATGATCCGTTCCCTCTCAGCCTTCATTTGCTCTTCATGATGAATATGTTGTCGTTGTCCCTAGATGATCTTTTCAAGCACTTGGCATGGCACCACTCTTCAAGGCTAACGAATCCTCACCATCTTCGGCCTCAGAGTTATCATCACATGTACCATGCAAACTAGAAAGCAACAAATTTCTTGGTGGGTCTATATAATGAATTTTCTCGTAAGTTTCATGGAAAAGCGCAAAGTAGCTGGGTGGCGGTTTAGCATGCACCCAAGCAGCACTAGAATGTGCTTTTTTGTTCCCACGGCCCGTGTTACCTGGTTGATGATATAGGTTGTTGAGGATATGAGACAGTCGGTATCTAGATCCACCCCGTGAGTTAAGAAAATGGATTAGATCTCGTATCCTTTTACCAGAGATGTCATTAAGGTCGTCGAAAAATGGTTGGTTGAGTGCATTCAGTCTGGTTCTTACTAGTGGCGGACATTTGCAAATGAAATGGGAGAGAGTTTCCTTCTCAATTTTGTTTCCGCAACTGCCACAGTGGGGGTTGTATTGGATACAGTGTTTAGTCTCATGGTCACGAATTGGCCGGGTTCTGTTTAGTAGGTCTTTTGTTCTACTCTTATCGTAGGTCGAACATATCATCCTTGATTTGGCGTAGTTGGTTCACCCCCTCCATTCGAGGTTGGACTTCTGCAGCAAGTATGAGTGACCAAAGACAAGGTTACTAACCTTAGTTCCGCTACGAGATGGCTTAGTCATGAAGATCGGATGCATTTCTACACTACTACACTTCTTGTTGTGGCATATTCAATGCAAATATACGTCCACTCAGTAGAGGGTGCCTTCGCCTTCGCACATGTCGAAAGTGACCTCAATCAGGCTTAGGTCAAATGAAGTGAATTAGTTAAATATCGAACTATTCGTAAAGACTTGTCTAATTTTATCCACGTTTCTACCGAGATGTAGCGTAAGTAAGCTTTTAAGGCTTAGAAAGCCTGATTTTAGCTCTGATGTTCGATTCAACATTGCAGAGCTGCAAGTTGAATGTCTCGATTCACGCATTTTAACTGCTGAAAACCTTAAAAAAACACAAGAAGGAGTGGAATCCCAGTACCCAAGTTAACTCCGGCTTGGTCTTAGAGATAACTCAGACATGACGGTTTGTGGTTATACTTGTATAGTAGCACCAACTTTAGTGGTTTACAAGCCCTCGTTAGCTGTTATATTTTCGTATTTTAGCCAAAACTTTGTCAGATCAAATAGGGTTCGTAGAGAACTTAAAGTTTATTTAGAACTTGGATCGACAAGTCCGTGACTATTTGAATGAAAGATAGTTTTTCGGCAAAAATCGTTTCATTTCTCAACAATAATTTAGTCTTCTTTGAGCTGAACATACTTGTAGTCATCAAACAATTCTCCTGGAGGCTTAATCCGGACATTTCACAATCACGACTACCCACACATGCACCCGTGTGTTGGCTTGCTGGGAGAACACTTTCTTCTTGGCCAAATTCTCGTTTAGCCGGTTAAATAAGTTTACAAAAGACTCGAGCATCCTAAAACACTGTCTTGATGACCTTGCCACCCGGAGAAACCCACTGTTTCGACTGCTGAATTGTCTCTGGCATATTATGTTGGATCCGTGGTTAGGAAATGGTACAAAAAGTTGCCCAAATTTATGCGGTTGTCTGCTTTCAATGGTTCTTAAGTGCAAAGCAAATAACGCAAAATTTGGCAGATAAGAGTTGACGGGAGCAACGTCACTTTGTAAGTCCCAATGCGTGCAAATCAAAATTTTCTTAGTCCATCCGCTTAGTTCCAAAGAGTGACTTCCTGATCACTTCTACAAATAATAATAACACATACCTGTTGTTTGCAATGCATCTCTTTTAAACCAGTATTCAAGGACAATACAAATCTTCTTAAAAATTCTCAAGACCAAAGTCTAATTACCTAATTACCTCTATATTATAATGTACAATCCATATTCTGATAAGAAGATTGGCCTTATTGTCCTGCCTGCACACTGTACGACTATACAGACATACTTAGGCATTCTCTTTATATGGCACGTGGACATTGTCCAGCTGGCTGCGTGGATAGAAATCAAAAATTATTAACGAAATTACCATACCATATTTTGGTATTGATCGAGAGTGCTTTGTGCCATTAGTCAAAGGAAATTGAGCCCAAGTGTACGGGTTGTCCACTATGGCAACAAATGGGTTATCGTTGAACTCGTAATTATGAGTACTTTAATTGTTTCTAAGAAAATGTTACACTGAAATTAATAGTTCGAAAGTTATTGAAGATCAAAAGTAATTTTATTTTTTTCGGAAAAATATCTTATTAACCCCCACTTCGTGCAACGTATATTGCAGGTGGAGTTAGAGTTTTCGTGCGTGACTATTCAGATTGTGGGTTGAAACCTTACAAACTTACTAGTATAGATGTTATAAAAATTTCTTTCAATTTGTGTAATACGGAACTTAATTTCGCTGGTTTGTACAGGCCTTAGCCTCAGTCAATTAATTTCTTTATTAAAGAAATTTCTGAATTTTTAAATAATGAGCGAGAGGACAACCTAGTTATCAGAGGTGACTGTGACTGAGTCTTATCTGGCCCTTATGTCGGAGCAGGTCTTAACTTCTTGTATACCTCTAAGTGAGGCAATTAGACTATCCTCCGGTAAATGCTTTGATTATGTGTTCTTTCGTTTCCACCAAATTCTTTCGAACGCTTTAGCTAGTATTAACATAGATCCTACATCATTTGCATTGTAAAGGCCTTATATCTTTTCCCAAACTTCCTAAAAGCAACTTTAACAAGTTGTACGAACAATAAGCTCCTTTTTGAAAAAAATGGGACGAGTTATATGCTCTGATAAACATATGAAGCCTTTCTCAAAATTGTCAAAACACATGTTAGTTTATCACGTTGTAGGTATGCACTAAAACCTTCTGGTATACTCGTAATATTATACAGCGCCACTTAAGAAAATAAAATGAAAATACAAAATTCAACGAAAATACTACCAACACCCTCTCAATCTAAACTTAAAAGACCGTTTCACTTTCGACCCGGAAAGCAGCCAGTAGGGTTATAAAAACAAATGTATGCTGTTATGATTAAATGACATACTTTTAGTACATATTTAGCAAAAAAAGGGCGAAATTGATGCGTTGGGGCGTTGAATAGCCCCATGTGGTCAGGTTTTTTGGGTGAGACATATACGACCCATCAGGCAATTGTAAACACATAAAAAAGCGATGTTCAAAGTTAACCTTTAACTGGGGACATGCCAAAATAATAACACTATAAGGGACATGACGTCTCACAGGCTACTACTCTCAAAATTAGTTTTTGTTACAAAATTTAATTTGGATGTTTCAAAATTGTGTTGATATTCAATCGTAAAAAAATAAAAGTAAATTCAATTAGCTTTTATTTTTAATGATTATTAAGAAAAAACGGTAATTAACACTTAGTGCCACTTTTCAGCTTTAATTGACATGAGATCCTTATTTTCGCATTTTAATATACCTTACACTATGATAGTCATGCCGCCAACACCCTGGACTTCTTTTAACTTCTCAACCTGATAAGTCCTTCGTTGATGTGCTTTCCCCCCTAGGCTCGTCGGACCATTGTGTCATATCAGCTAATTTCTCGTACACCCACCACACAGTTAGAGAAAAGATTCCTAAAAGAACCGTATGGCAATACGAGAAAGCCAATTGGAGCGGACTTAACACCTTCTTTAGGAATTTTAACTGGTCGGTATGTTTCCTTTATAACGACGTGGATGCTGCTGCTAATATGATCACAGACACTATTCTCTTCGGGATGAGATCCTTTATCCCTCATCGGATGAAGAGTATCAAACCAAAAGAAAAGGCATGGTACGACTCGAGCTGTAAGGAGGTTGTCAGGGTAAGAGAATTGTCCTACAAGCCCAACCCGATAGTGGAAAACCGAAAAAAGTTTAAACGAGCCAGAAATGACTGTAACGTCTTTCTCAAGCGTACGAAATTCCAATACGACCAAAAACTGAGGCAAAAAATACTGCAAAGTCCCAAAGGCAGTAAACATTTTTGGTCATTCGTCAAAAACATTAGAAATTCTGCCTCATCCATCCATCTCAACGCTGATTTATAACGATATTTGAGCTATCAGCTCTTTGAACAAGGCCAATCTGCTTGCCGAACACTCCCAGATTGTGCTTTGTCGACTTGAGTGCGTCGAATCTTCAATGGGACGAATCCACTTTTGCACTCGTGTAGTAGCATGAGTACTTAAAGATCTTAATATACATAAATCCGCTAGCCCAGATGGTTTATCTCCTCTTCTTCTGAAGAGGTGTTCTTCCTCGCTGGCAAAACCACTGCACAAGCTTTTTCATCAATCCTATTCGTTAGGACTCTTTCCGAGCAGATGGAAAACAACATTTGTCCAGCCCGGTCCTAAAAAAGGCGAATCTTCTTCGCTCTCCTCCTACAGATCCATTGCACTTACGTCCCTTCTGTTCAATGTCATGGAAACGCTGATAAATCGTCAGCTAAACAAATATCTCGAAATACGAAAACTTCTTAATGACCGGCAGTACGGTTTTCGTAACGACAGGTCCACTGGCGATTTGATGGCATGTCTCACAGAAAAGTGGAACCAAAGCGTACATCAATCTGGCGAAAGCAATATAGTCGCACTTGATATTTTTCATGCATTTGACAGAGTTTGACATCAGTCCCTTTTGTCGAAAATGCGTGCATTTGGTATCGATGACTCTCTTTTTCAATGGATAGAAATTACCTTTCGGAACGATCAATTCAAGTTGTCTTGGATGGTTACAAGTCTGATATTCACAAAATAACTACTGGTGTGCCCCAGGGCACCGTTCTGTCTCCGACACCCTTTTTAGCTTTTATCAATGATCTCTTGTCTGCCACTTCTAATCCAATATATTCCTCTGCGGACGACAGTACTTTCTGCTTTTCATATTCCTTTCCGGACTCACATCCCTGCTCATCGCCTGTAGAAGGGGAACGGCAACGTATTTTAAGCTCATTAAATTCCGATCAACAGGATAACTAATTTGGAAACTATTAACAGAGAGAAATTTAATGCCTCCAAATTTAACCACTCAACCATTATCCAGGAATGGCACTTTCATCGTTGTCGAAACCGAAAAACTTTGCATTCTCGATATGTGTGTCAACGACAACTTACGATGGAATGACCACATATTCCATGTCGCCAAAAATGCTGCGAAATGTCTAGGTTTCCTCAAGCGATGTAGGACATATTTCACCCCCTCTGACTTGACTTCAATATATAAGGTTTTTTTCCGCCCCAAAACTGGAGTACAATGCCCACATCTGGTCAGGTGAGCCTAAGACCTCTTTGCACCTGGTAGATAAGATTCAAAATCGTGCGATAAAACTCATAGGTGATACGAATATTAGTCAATCAATTGACACCCTCGAACATCGACGTAATGTCTCGTGTCTCAATCTATTTTATTGCTATTTCCAACAGTGCTCCATAGAAATCGCCAGTAGCATTCTGCCCATTCAAACTTTTAACCGTAATACTCGTCTCGCTATGAAAGCTCATCAGTATACCCTCAAGGCCACTTTCGGACGTACTCTAAAATATCGTGATTCCTTCCTAAGCCGTACAACTCGCTTATGGAATGCCCTGTCGATCTCTTTATTTTCTAGTCATTATAATCTTCAAAAATTTAAAACCAACGTTCACCGGTACCTCTATCTCTATCCTCCCTGATTTTCCTTCGCCGGCGCTGTGTGCAAACATTTTAAGAGAGCTGAAAGGGAACTGTAAGAGGTTGGGCTAATAACATTTCACATTTCTTTAAAAAATTGGGGGAAGATCACCAGGGCCAACAGAATATTCATCTTATTATTTTATCTTCTATTTTTTTATCTTTTACTTGCTCTAAAGTTATAAGGACAGATTCCATAATTGTTTGTGGGCAGCTATTTAAGTAGGAAAAGTAAGAGTGGTCTGGCTATTGGGAATGGGTGGCGAACGCTTGGCTAAAAAAAAATGCGAAGAGATTTGTAATAATTTGGGGATCGTCGTAGGGCTTTTCACGAAAATGGGAAGTTATCTGATTTAATTTTAGTTTTGACAGACTGAAAAAATCGTTTAGGGTGGGAAAAGAGTATGTGGTCCATTCGGTTTAAATCGTCGTCACATAGACTTTGGCAAAGTACAGAGAAATTTATTTGGGCAGACCGGTAGCAGAAGAAATCGGTGTCGGAACGCGATTTTAAGTGGGTGTACCAGAGCTTATTTCTCTTATTACAAAGAGATCGCAGCTCTTTATTATACCAAGGTGGTGACGATGAGGGATTCTTTTTGGGTAAATACGAGGGTTGTCTGAAAAGTTTCCGATCGCAACATAAAAATAGCGGCACTCATCAATAAAAGCTAGTGAATGCTAGCTGTGTATCTTTTGACAGTTACTTAGCAAAGTTTCAGTCATTTTGGACTCGCAGTTTTTAGTTGACAGTCGTTTGAGTGAGTCGATGTGAGTGTTTTTTTGTGAAAATGGATAAAATTAAGTATCGAGCTGTTATTAAATTCTTGTTTTTGAAAGGCAATACGCCCACGCAAATTAAAAATGAGTTGGACTCTGTGTATGGGGACTCTGCACCATCATTTACCACAGTGAAATTTTGGGCAGCTGAATTTAAACGTGGCCGTAAGAGCTTGGGACGTCCAAAAACTGCAACCACTGACGATAACATTGCTAAAGTTCACCAAATGGTGTCAGACGACCGCCGAATTAAAGTGAGGGAGATAGTAGAGGTTATGAAAATGTCCAAAGAACGTGTTTGTTACATATTAGATCAAGATTTAGGCATGATAAAGCTGTCCGCGCGTTGGGTGACGCGTTTGCTTACGTTAGACCAAAAACGTGTTGGAATGAACATTTCTAACGCTCTGTTGGCGCAGTTTAGGCGCAATAAATCTGAGTTTTGGCGCCGATTACTGTAGATGAAACTTGGATGAACCATTATGCGCCCGAAACAAAAATTCTGTCAAAACAGTGGACTGCAAAGGCGAACAGGCTCCAAAACAAGCAAAAACTGTTTTTTCGGCTGGGAAAGTGATGGCGACAGTTTTTTAGGATAGTAAAGGAGTTATCTTATTCGATTATCTTCAAAAAGGAAAAACCATTACAGGAGCATACTACGCATCATTACTTGCCAAGCTGAAGGTATAAATTGCGGAAAAACGGCAACATTTGCAGAAAAAGAAAATCCTGTTTCACCAAGACAACGCGCCGTCTCACACCTCACCGGTTGCCATGGTGAAAATCCACGAATTACGGTTTGAACTGCTTGACAATCCATCTTATTCACCAGATATAGACCCAAGCGACTTCTTTTTGTTTCCTCATCTAAAAACTGCGCTCGGAGGACAGAGATTTTCGTCAATTGAGGAGGCAATCACCTTCGTAAACAATTATTTTGCAGAGAAAAACGCCAAGTACTATTTGGACGGGTTAGATAGATGGGAGCATCGCTGGGAGAAGTGTGTAGACTATATTTTCAAAACCAGTGGCCAAATGATATCATCGGGGAGTTCGCAGCCGATTTAGCGATGTGGAAAAGGTAATTACATTTGTTTTCCTTATTTTTCATAGATTGTATTTCCCAAGCTTTTAAACTTCATTTCTTCAGACATTGTTCAAAAATATCGAAAGAAAAACGGTCCAAAACATTTATTGATGCTCTCAACAACAGCAAAACGGAATTGTACCCATCAATTTATCGATTTTTGCAACTTTGCGCAACTCTTCCTATTTCGGTGGCTTCAAGCGAACGCTCACTTTCAACATTGCGAAGATTGAAAACGTATCTACGAAACAGAACAAGTAAAGAGCGATTGGACGGGCGATTAGCGTTGTTGAACGTGCATCGAGATGTGGAAGTAACGTGCGAAGATATTATCAATATTATAATCCCAATAACGAATGTTTAATGAATTCAGAATATTTAATTTTACTTAAGACGCTAATTGCTTGTAAAAAAATTGTTTTTAATGGTTTGGTAAGCTATACATCACTATGCACGTAAACAGCTAGACCGCAGGCAGAATTGTTATCTTAGTTTCATAGCCCCTGGTGAACGAATATTTTTTGGAAGCAAACTATTGAAGCACTCTTAGAGTGTCCCCTAATTCGTCAAGGATATTTTGGGACATGATTTTTGGGAAAATTCTAAGAAAACAATCGTTGGACAGCAAAGGAATATCTCCAATTTGACATCATTTATCGAGGATTTAAGAAAATGCATACTTTGGTGTACCCTGACGCATGTTAACAGAAATTTCTCTGTTAATACTAATGGTAGACGGTAGATGACAGATGGTAGATGTTTAGGACTTTGGTTTTAGAAAAAATACTAGCCTTTGTAACTGCCTTCAAATAAAGTTGATATCTTGTTTGGGTCTTCAGATATCCAATTTCTAAGCCTATTCCATTTTTCTTGCGCATGCTAATTTTTCACTTTGAGGTTACTTTTCTCCAGAAAATGCGTAGTAAGCTTAACGTCTTACTATTTTTTTCTTATGAACGTAGTAAGAGTACAAGAAAATCATCAGCAAGCTTGCAGAAAAACCCATAGATGTTATGACACTTGGCTAAACCTACGGCATATGTATGCATATACGAGTATATGACACCATCATCCTGTGTCTCTTATTTTCAGCTTACATGTATGTACTCCCTTCCTCACTGCAGATGAGAAATGTATGTTTTGGGAAATTTGAAAATTATCACCATAATTGGTTTTTCATTTGCCCATATGGATTTTGGTTGTTCTTTGTTATTAATTTTGCCTGACGGTCGACATGTCGTGTCCTTGCCGAATAAGAGAAAGAGGGAAAACAAAACAAAACAAAACACCTATTGCCTGCCTCTGGGAAAACCACTTATGAGGAGGATTTGTGGGAAGCGTTTTCTGCCCCATAATCAACCACCCTAAATAGCAAGGCCAATGCCAGTTGACCTCAACTGCAGCACCAGTAGCAGCACCACCCGAAACACATCAACCGCACAACATTCACATTTGAATGGTATTCGTATTCGTATTCGTATTCGTACTCTCAGATAAATTTCCTTTTATCCGAAACATTTATCCGTCTCTTCAAAAGCAAACAGAGTCGCCCCAAAACCACGGGCCAGAGGAACGACATGACGAGTAAGAGGACCCAGCTAAGCTAATTAATAATTATAATTGGGACAGCTGCAATTGGAGTCCTACGGCACGGGGCAACGAAACCAGAGTTTGTTGGATGTTTAGGTTTGGTTTCGCCTCGAAATGAAACGGAAATTAAATGGAAATTATATGCGCGCCTTTGTGCTGTCACTATAATTCAGCAGCAGTGGCAAACAGATGGCTGCGATCTCCTTTTTAATTTTCTTTCATTGGGAATGAATTGTTGTTTGCTTAACCCGAAAAATGGACTCGTCATTGGTTTGAGATACTTCACTTAATCCCAATAGAGCAGCGAGCACGATTGAACGACCGACGGTTTCTTTAGCATTTCTTTTCCTTAACTGCCGTACATTAGGCCGGTTATGGGGCGGGGGGCAGCATCAACTTATAGAAAATCATGTCCCGTGACTTTTATTTTCGGCTTATTGACATTTTTAATGTCCCACTCATTGTGTTTCTTTCTTGTTTCCTTTTATCTTGGTGAAGAGAAATATTCGGCTGTAGCGGTAGAAGCGAGGACAATTAAAAGGATATACGAGTATGACTGTTAGAGCTTTAGGCAGGCAACCCATTAGGCCTCGTGTTGAATATAAAATCCCATGACAGTTCTTTTCATTGGTGAATGGGTCTTTGCTGTTATTGGGGAGAGGACATTTTACTGACACTGTGGAATCAGACTGGATAAGGCTGTTTAATTTCCTCACGGAAACTGTTGCCAAAGAAAGGGTTAAATTGCGCAGTTAAATAAAGAAAAATAACACCATCCTTAGGGAGTGTTATAGGGAGATGGGAGAATGACTGCCATATAATGGAATTCTAAACTCAACGTGTGTTTAAAATAAATTTCCGGGGCTTCGATTTCAAACTTCCCATCTGAAGGTTGTTTAAATTAAAAGTAATTCTGCAAACGAAGGTCACTACTGTTGGTATTCTTTCTTAAACTGTGAAAAAAGCTTTCCTCTAGTTGAGCAGGCTAATGTGATCCATCTTTTTGTTTCATTACATGATCTGATCAGGCAGGCGCTTAAAGCCATAAGAAGGATGACGACTATAACAGGCTGTTACCATATATTTCACTATGCTGATAGCCAAAATAAATAATAGACATCAAATCAATGATTAGCAGTGATAAGTATGATATCTACTTAAATTGAAGAGGTGCGTCATGATGAGATCGGTGGGTTTTCTTACGTGTTAATATCCATTAATCACCGAGGGAAAGATTTGAGCGTCATGATGCCGTAAGACAACTTTTACAAATTCCCCTTGAGGAGGTTACGAACTGCGTATCATAGACCAAATTGGTTCAAGTCTGTAAAAAGGCTGGTAATGGTCCTCCATATGTTTCAGTCAGAGTAGTCGTAGAATTCGGACTTCGCAGACACAGTCGATATCGCTGCACAGTCCATACAGTTTACAGTGGTACCTTCTTCTCCATTTACTGTCTATGTAGAAAAACACTCGAAGGATATTTGATACGAGTATAAATGAAGAAGTAAGGAGAGCTTCATCAACATCATCTATACTTCAGCCCCGTGGAGTAGGCCGTGGATAATAAGATCTTACATGAAGCCGTTGGGTCGAGGACTTGACATTTGTTTGACTTCTTAATGCACAATTTTTTAAATAGGTATTGTAACTATGTTAAAAAAAAATCGCATGCAAGCGCCTCGAAACTTTCAGGGACCGTACATTTCTTATTGTCATCCTCCACAATCAGACGAGTTAGACAAGGACGCTAAAATTAGACAATAACCTGTATACTGGCAGTTTGTATATAGCATGAGTACCGACTACAGCTGGTGTGTGAGATACAAAAAACCAGTGCAGTGGAGAAAAAAAAATCACGCAGTGTGGGTATCCTGCTCAGTGGTAGAAGCACTGTTGCTTGCACTCAGTCACTACCATTACTGTGTTTATCATACGTTACGGTCAGTGGTTGAGTGTTTGTAACGACCGATGGATATAATAGTTATGACTGTGAATTTTGTTGATGCATTTTTCCATATTGTTGTAAAGCCATAACACCTACAACGGTTTGATTCGGTAAATCAACATCAGAATTCTCACTTCGAAGCCTTGTTTACCAACCTCGGTGTTCGCGTTTTTGATGTTGGTTTGTAGTTACAACTTGTTAATCCAGGGTTAACGTAGCTAATATACGCGGGCTAAAAAGTAGTCACGTTCTGCGTGCGTTCACGTCTGTGAATACCGGACAGTGGTTGTGCCACCTAGTGAAACATAGGAAGATCCCCGCCAACATCACTCAGATCTCTCTGATCTGAAGCTACCTGTCTGCAAATTAGTGCAATTATGCTTTTCTCACAGCGGCCTCGCCATTTACAGTCTCTGATTTTTAACGTAAACACCATATCCATGGCTGCAAGTGTACGCCTTGCCACCGCTCCCCGTTAATCCTTTAATACCAATTCGGGACTGTGTTGGAGGCAAAAGTTCCACCCTTGGTATTAGTCGAGGCCGACCTAAAACCTCTTACTGTTCTTAGGGTCACAGCACCCAGTACTCACTGCAACTCTACCTTATGTCAAACCATCAGGAAGACCCTTCCCGCGACTTTGGGTTTAAACCACAGCCACCATGACGCTCCCACAAGGGGACCTACCTCAAACAAGATAGAACCCGGACCGAAATCGGGGGGGCTCCTGTCTCCCACGGTACCATGATTTAAGCCCTGGTAGGAACTACCGGTGGTCGTACCACCTCAAGACCTATGACCGGCAACTTCTAACTGATCAAATCGTAGTAACCTTCGGTGGTGTCATCAGAAGATGTTTACGATAAGACCAGTAATATGCTCTGCCCCCGCTTTTTATTAGACAACGTCATAGATGGGTGGGGCCTTGACAATTGAACGTGGATCCCCATCCGAAGGGCAGTGTGTTGAGATCTTCGCTGCGGAAAACGACTTAACCCAGCTTGAGAATTCTAGACGTTGATAGTCATACCGCCAACATCCTCGACTTGTTCTTAACTTCTCACCCTGATAAGTACATCATTGATGTGCTCTCCCCCCTAGGCTCGTTGGACCATCGTGTTATATAAGTTAATTTCTCGTACACCGACCACAAAGTTAGAGATAAGATTCCTGAAAGAACCGTATGGCAATACGAAAAAGCCAATTGGAACGCACTTAACAGCTTCTTTACGAATTTTCACTGGTCGTTATGTTTCCTCGATAACGACGTGGATGCTGCTGCTAATATGATCACAGACACTATTCTCTTCGGGATGAGATCCTTTATCCCTCATCGGACGAAGAGTATCAAACCAAAAGAAAAGGCATGGTACGACTCGAGCTGTAAAGAGGGTATCAGGGTCAGAGAAATGTTTTTTCTGTCCTACATAACCAACCCGACAGAGGAAAACCGAAAAAAGTTTATACGACCCAGAAATGACTGCAACGTCTTTCTCAAGCGTACGAAATTCCAGTACGACCAAACACTGAGGCCAAAAATACTGCAAAGTCCCAAAGGTAGTAGATATTTTTGGTCGTCCGTCAAAAATATTTAACATTTTGCCTCATCCTCCATCCCAACGCTCATTTATAGCGACATTCTAGCTGTCAGTTCTTTGGACAAGGCCAATCTGCTTGCCGTACACTTTGCAGCTAGCTGAATACTTACTCCCAAATTGTGCTTTCTTTCACATTTATTGCTTTTTGAATTTTGGATTTTGGGGGTTTTACAAATTTATATCGTTGAAAATAAACAATATAGGATTTAGGGTGGGCTCTCGGCCATTGTTAGGGTGTTAGCATCTTCGGGCATCAAGGAGCAGACCGTCCGTCTGCTAGAGTTTCCAGGCCGTCCGCCTGGCTCTATCCGGGGTACCTATATGTCATATCTGGAGCGGCAGACGGAGGGGGGGAACTGGATCCAAAGAATCCAGTAAATCCCGCCTCCACCGTGACATCCAGAGCATGACGGGAAGAGAAGAACGGGGACGAAACGAAAAAAGGCAAGATGATTGAGGGGTGGAACAGACAACAACAGGACCAAAGTGAATGGAGGATTTTTGGGGCGTGATGTGAACGTAACAAGTTGCTCGATAGAGTTGTCGAAAATTGGACTTCAAGATTGCGCTTCATTCGAACTAGCCGTAGCGCGCATATGCACGATTTTAAACAATACTTAAACACTAATGGCTTAAAATTATGTATTAAACAGAGCTAACATCATAGACATTAATATTAGCTTCAAGTATTTTATTTCATATTGAATTTGTATACCTCTGAAAAAAAAAACACCCTTTAGAACGATTTGTCCAACCCTTCAGTTGCGGTGATCACCTCTTCATTGGAGCTACATCTCTTTCCGGCGAGAATTTTTTGTAGGCTTGCGGACTCCAAATACCGTTCTGAATCATCAACACGTTGATGTTTTTGGTCAAGTGGAATCAAACGCGGTACCCATTTCGAACAGAGAATATTCGAGAAAAATATGATTTACACGATCCTTACGATGTCAGCTATCTCACGCACTTTCCCTTTACGGTTGTTCAAAATGATCTTGTGGAGTTTTTCTAGTGTACCACATTCCGGTGTAACAGCTTCATTTGAACGACCGCGTTTGAATTCGACCAAGCTGCAAATCAATTCGAGGATGGTATTCCAGTTCTAGAATTTAAAAGATCGTTTATAAATTATATTTTCAGTGCCAGGGGCATTCCAAAAAAGCTTCAAGGCAAGATACGAGTATCACCATGCTGTCATACTGTGTGGCAAAAGTAGAAAAGTTTCATTCTAACGAAAAAGCTACTTCTACCATGTGCTGTTTATACCGTGTGTTCAATTTTGTCGTACATATTGTCCCTGTTCCCTATAACTAACAATCTGTTACAACATTGCAGTTCTAAATTGAAATGTGCTTAGAATCGGACCACCATAAAATAACCCTTAAAGGCTTCTGTTATCTTTGAAATGCAATAGCATGATCGGGTGTTGAGTTACACATAACGCCCAATGCCATTTGCAAATTCCATAACGGAACTTGAAAACGCAACCATCCCCTTCCAAATACACTACGACGGGCGAATATATGATTACATCCCTTCTGATAGTTTCTAAATGTCTAAGGCCATAACTGACCTACCCTTCGTGCCAGTTTCAACAAAGCACGTGATTAACGGCAGCAAATAGCCAAAACAGAGCGAGAGGATAGTTAGAGAAGAGAGTCAGAAAAACCAGAGCACCAGAGGAATACTGGTAGAAGCAAGAAGCAAGGAAAAAGGCAAATGGCCTTTTGTTTAAAACCGTGTTCATCAAGTCAATCGAAAAGGCAAAAGTTTCCACACAGACAAAATATTCGAAGAAAACAGTGACGGCCATGCCAGTCAGGCCAGACCAGGACATTGATGATGACGATGATACGAATAATGATGATGGTCATGATGACGATGATGACGATGATGACGATGATGACGATGATGACGATGATGACGATGATGATGGTAATTGCCATTGGCATAAACACTCTCAGCTCATTTCATCCGCCCAAGTTATCTGGTAGGCAGTCAGGCACTTAGACAGCCAGATACTCAGGCAGGAAGACCCACCTTGTTTTTGTATTCGCATGAATGGCCTCCTCCGGTGTCGAACTCAAAGCGGAATTCAAAAGTGTTCTCAGATTTCCAGTGCTCAGATATGAAGCTTTTTTTTTTTGCTCTTCATTTCGTTGCCTTTCGTTTGCCTCTAAGGGGTTGAATACGAGTACAAGATAGGAGGTTGAATTCCAGGGGGTGGTTGAATGGTTATTGTAGTTGTCCTTCTCTGAGGTTAGAGCAGAAGAAAAGCTTCCTTTCAGCTCTTGGTCGTGTTTATATTTCGCTGAATGGGCTCTGTTGTGCAGCGCATAATGCCAGATGGGTTTGGAGGTTGAGTATTGGCCTGACGGGTTTGATGGGCTTGACTGGCTTATTGTTGAAAATATGGCCTTTGTGCGTGTTCTAGTTAGCACACACATAATACTCGTACAAGGACACTCTGAAACTAGCTTCGGTCTGATAAGAATCCTTTTTTTTTGTTTTTTTTTTTTTTTTTTGGTTTTTCCTATTTCTATTCCTTCTTCTTTTCATTTTCTTTCTCCATTATTCGCTGTGAGGATGAAAGTAGAAGGAGTTGGTAGGTGAACTTTCGAATAAATAGGCAGAATGACAGCCCTAGCGGTGGTAAGCTGTATTGAGGGTTGAAGTGGTTAAATTATAAATGCGAAGCAATTGTGAAGTATTTTCTCTGGAGAAATTGCGCCTTCCAAGAGATAGGAGGTACGAGTACCTGCTTTTATACCATATACAAAATTTTTTTTTCCGGCAACCCTCTCATTGGAATAGGTACGCGTAACTGTAAACTCAGAAAAGAACTGAGGGTTGAAAAGGCTAAAATAAAAGTGAAGGTTGAAGGCTGAGACAACTTCATGTCCAAACGGGGGGTGGCCAGTTGATGGCGGCTGGGAAGTTGATAAATGAAGTTCACTTTGATGATTAAGTGATAAATAATTGGTTTGTCGTTTCCTATTACCATGGTGGTGGTGTAGCTGTGTAATAAAAGAGAGTGGATAGTGGGTTTTCGTTTTCGGTTTTTTGTATTTTTATTTTCTTGTTTTTTTGTTTTGTTGAATGATGATGTAGCGTCGTGTTTTTTCGATTCGATTGCACACGAAGGTTCGTGTTACACATTGAGACATCGAAATTGGAGTAACGAAATGAATAGTCCCCTATTTGTGGCTACAGATACCTACAGTTAATTGCGGAAAAGTCAGCTGAAAGGACGCCAAAGGCAAAGAGTTGACTTCCATCATCAGACAAAAAGATACACATTCAGGCTGCAGGCACGCCCTGTTTTGTTGATGTTTTTTTTCTTTTATTTGTTTGCCTAGAAGCTATGTTTATTTTCCCCTGGGGAGGTCACCTTCTTTATCATTTGACCCATTGAGTGGTGGGTTCTTAAATATTGGCATGTCTTTCAATAAAAAAAAAATGTAATTTATGGTTTCGTTCCAAAAAAAAAAAAAAAAGTAGCACCCGATAAATGAGACAACGTTGCGTACAGGGTGGTCTGTAAATTAAGCGTTTGCTTTATCAATTGAAAGCGATGCAAGGACCTCCTGTCTGAGATATATTTTTACCTTGATCTTGTTTGATATCAGTTATGCCGATCCATGTAGAAACGTTCTTATTGCTTTTCAGCTGAGTCATCATACTGACGATATTCTGCAGCATGAAATAGTCGGCAAATGTATTTTAGGCAGTTTGTATGCTTTTAATAGAATTTTCTCCGTGAAACTCTTGTGTGGTTAGGATAGGTTTCACGTTGAAGATAGATTTCCGCCGCTGAAAAGTTTTGTCACAGCGGATGAATTCCCCAGATCCAATTAGCGATGAATTAAAATCCTGGAATAAAACAAATGAGACCTTATGGGGGCTATTCCGAAATATTTGGAGCTCAGGCCGATAAGCATTTCCGAGACTGAGGGTCAGGGTCTTGGAAAAGAGACAGCGGCTGATGAGCCCTTAATGAACCAACGGCAGCGCTCAGATTCTCGAAAGGGTTACTTGGCTCGGTATCTAAAATGGAAATGGTCCTCCAGATGAGGGGTTATGCCGTCCAGGGTACTGCCCACCCATGAAAAAAAAAATTCAGTTACGAAGCAACAACAAGCTTCGAATACGGACGGACTAGGACAACTAATAGGTCACCTGCAGTCGGAATAGGTCACTAGCGAAGGCCCTGGACTGCTGCAAAGCAGATCTAATACGGCGATTGTTATCAACAGCAAATTCAGTGCCCATTTGGATGCGGAATCTTGAGTTTCCGGCAGGAAAATGAGCGCCTAGTAACAATCCGTATTAAGGCTAAATTTTCCAACATTAGCCTTATATGCGCACACGTCCCCACCGAGGAGAAAAATGACGACACTGCTCTAGCTATGACATTAAACCTGTCCTCGGTGATTTTAAGGCAAAGCTAGGAAGAGATTGCATCTTTGGTAATACTGCCGGAAGATATAGCCTGCGTCATGCAACCTCCGATAACAGAGTCTGGCTAATCGAGTCTGCGGCAAGGCGAAACATTGTGGTTGCTAGCTAGCTAGCTAGACTCGGACCATTACCCTTTTATGGCCAATGTATGGCTGCGGATATCCTGTACATCGCAAAGGCAGGCTAATACTGTGATCAATATTCATGCCGGACGGCTACAATCGCAAGAAATCACCAAATCCTTTTGAAATCGAGTGTCCTTTAATATCTTGAAAGGTCCTATGCCGCTCGCATTAAGTATCGAATAGCAGTGGCAACATAGCCAAAAAGACATCAGAGATGCAACCTCTAATGTGCTAGGTTTCACTCTCCACTATAACTAAACCTTGGTTTGACGACGAGTGCCTGCAAGCACATGCAGCTAAGCAGAAGAGGAGAGACGAGCTCCGGTATCTCAGGAGGAAAATGAAGGAGCAAGAAAATTGAAAGATACTACTATAGGAAGAAGCTTCGGAAAGGTAACAACAACTTGCAAGGGATACACGTTCCGAACCGAAGGCTGTAGAAACGAAGAAGAGAACATCGTAGAAGAGTCGTATCGATGCTCAGGATTTAGAAAGGGAATTTCTGTAGACTACGTAACGAAGATGAAGAACCAAATGTCGCTGCCAAGCAGAATGAACCTCTCAACCTGGACGATGTAGACCAGCAATTCTGTCGACCCGACGAGGATGAAGTAAAGTCCAACAAAGCGGAGCGGATCGCCTGCCGGCCGAGCTCTTCGATGCGGCAGGTGATGACTTAGTAAGGAGCAAACAACAATTCAATAATTAAATATGGCCGGACGAAAGTCTGCTCGATGAATGGAATCTCAGAATTGTTTGTCCGATCCTCAAGAAATCAGACACGCTGAACTGCGTCAACTACAGAGGCATCAGTCTTTTTAACGTCGCCTATAATATCCTATCTGTCGTATCGTGTGAACGGCTGAAGCCGTTCGTTAGCAACCTGATTCGTCCATATCAGTGTGGCTGTAACCCAGGAAAGTTCACCATCGACCAAATACTCACACTACCGCAGATCTTGGAAAAACCCCATGAGCTCCAAATAGACACTCACCACCTATTCATCGATAAGGCCATGTATTACAGCAGCTATCGATACGAACTATACAGGGCGTTGTCTAGCTTTGACATCCATGCCAAACTCATCTGTTTGTGCAAGATAACGATGGAGAATGCACGCTGCTCCATCAAGGTGGGTAAAATACACACTGAAAG
This sequence comes from Volucella zonaria, assembly GCA_963966105.1. Taxonomy (NCBI): domain Eukaryota; kingdom Metazoa; phylum Arthropoda; class Insecta; order Diptera; family Syrphidae; genus Volucella; species Volucella zonaria. The sequence continues at coordinate 97,984,743 of OZ014532.1, read as the reverse complement.
CTATGCGCTGACATGTAATTTCTTTATGCCCATTTCCCTCCAAAACATCCATCCATACATCAAGTGTTAATTGCAGGAACGTTTAATCTTCGCTTATGACAGCTCCATTTTATTATCAAGCAGAAAATAAAAGACTGCAATAAATAGCAAAGGACTGAGGACGCTTCCCTAGTGTATACCGTCTTTGATTGATGACTCCTGTGGGACATCCCAAATATATGTCCATAATAATGCGCACGTAAGTTCCCGGTACTCTTTGTATCTATCTATCAAAGGCTTTTTCAAAATCAACCAACACCATAGGCAAGTCCTTTAAGAAATCACGATGTTTTTCCATTATGATCCTTACACTTTGGATTGCATCTGTTGTTGATTTACCTGAAACAACCCCGCACTGGTCATCAGGTAGCCGTACTGTTTGCTGCAATCGGACGTCTAATACCCGCTCGACGATCTTGATTGTGTGTAACATCAGCTTGACAGAACGGTAGTTATCGCAGTTTCGCGTATCGTCCTTTCCTTTGTACAAAGGAACAAGATAACTTTCCCTCCACTGATTTGGCATTGGATCACCGCTCATAAGCTTGGAAATAAGAATTATGAGCCATCTGGGCCCGATGGATCCCATATTTTTGCAGAACTCAGAGTGTATTTCGTCTGGCCCAACCGCTTTTCTTTTTTGTGGTGAATTTGACCGCATTCCTAATTTCTTCGACAGTAATGCCGGTTACTTCATCATTAGCTTAGCATTAGGAGTGGCTCTTGGAAAGTATACTCAGCGAAACTGTTTATTTGGAAGATTTTCACAATACTGTCGCCATCTACGGAGAATTTTTCCGCTTCTTCCACAAGAAGCTGGATCTCCTAAACATTTCTCTTCTCTGGGCGGCTATTTTGAAGATAGTTGTTCCCCTATTCAAGTTGTTTTGTCGAAGCTCGATAATAGCATGGTTACTATTCAAACGCCGAAGACGATATTTGCTCCAAGTCCCGATAGGGTCCTTCCCTACTTTTTACTTGTAATTAGGCCCACTTCTTACCTTTGCAACATCTATTGTACAATATATATGATGTTGAGGTGAGCTTAAAGTAAGATCGCTGTAGGGAGTCCAACATATCTTCTGCTCTGCACTCCTCATCACCAACCTCATCGATGACGGTAAGGAGCTAATTTCTCATGCTTCGCTTTTTCTTTTATCCAGCTTGTACGAGTACCAACTGATTTTCTCAGCCACCTTTGTTTGCTTATTTGTTTTCTTCTCCGTGTCCATAAGAGTGGGTGATCGCTTCTTCCAGCATCACTTTGTAATCTTTAACCCGGGGCTTAGCAGTCAATCTGATTTTCATTTCCGCCACTGCTCTAAGCGCTCAGGTGCCGGCTTAGTTTGACGAACATGGTATTTAGCACGATAAGACCGTATGACTTGACTTCACCTGGAGAATTCATGGCGCCGTATCCTAATCCTAATCCTTCATGGTAGTCTTCATTGTCTTCGTTTGCCTTCCCGGCATGTCCGCTCAAATTTCCGCCAACAAACAAAAGCTCTTCCTTTGGGATGTTTTTCATTTCTTCAGGCTTGTAGCTGAGAGCACTTATACTTCCAAGGTTTCATCTCGCGACTCTTAGGTTATGCCTAAGCCGTTGCGTTATTTTGCTATCCCCCGGAAACCGAATAGCTCTGACTCGAACATTTCTGCTCGTCCAAGGATCACAACCCTGCGTAGCAATGGTACTGCCTGGGCGGGTAGGGTTTTTTGATTTTGGCACGTGCATGCTCCTGATTTTGATTTTTGTTTGACCTTACTTTTACAACACTGGTGATCTCCTGTCCTGTCAACCCACGGATTCGCATGTACACTTGCGATAAAGTTTTAAGATGGTATACGTGTCGCTAAGCTCACCTGGATATTTAAAAAAAAAAAAAAATGCCTAAATGCCGCCTTCTACGACAAGGCCTATATATTCGTGGGGGGAGGGTATTTTTAGCCCGTCCCTCCATACAAAACAACATTAAATTTAAATTTATTTCCGGAGCTTAATACAAGAACTGCCGCGACATAAACTTAAATGGTCTTTTTTATAGCTGCACATTTGGTATCACGTGTAAGAAAATACCATTACAAATACCAAACCTACGAAATGGGACTTACGTCACTCATTTATAACGTTTATCTTAGATTTCAGAGCTACCAAACCATTCGTTGGGACACATCACATGTATCCCAGCAGGGTCGAAAGGGTTAAAGTACATTTTCTTGTTTCTGCGAAAGAGCTATTGTGTCACCAAAAAATAGATCTGTGGGTGAAATAAACACATGCTGTAGTAAATGACAATGACAGTATCAACTACCCTCAAGAGTTCCTCAATTCCTCCTCCGTACAAATTAAATTTGAAAATTGGCACATCAACCTTGCTAATAAGAAATCTGAGCCCCTAAGCCTTTGCAATAGCTTAGACAACTTCAAGTCAAGAAGTTACACAAAAACATTACTAGAGCTTTAATTCTTACTGGACCCGAAGCAGGGAAGGATGCCATTATACCTTATTCCTAGAATTCCAATGATACCAACGGATCTCCCTTTTCAGTTTAGACGGTTTCAGTTCACCTTTAAATCATGTTTCTGCACAATGATTAATAAGCCTCAGGGGCAGTTATTTAAATTTATTGTGATGGATTTCAAGGACAATGTTTTTCCGGCCACTTTATGTTGCCTTATCGAGAGTGGGCTCAAAGAAAAATCAGTGTATGCTTCTTCCCTCAAATCCGAAGCGTTAGAATAAATGAAAAAATAATATACAGTCGGTCAAAAAAGAACTCGGACAGTTGGTGTTTCTAACGTTAATCCCAAAAATATAATTATACAAGTACGAGTATTATTTAAATTTTTTTTTAATGCATTTTGAAGGCTTTGTGTATATACTTTGAATTCATAACATACTCGTAATATTTTTTACTTTACTTTATTTTATGTAGCACAAATTTGTTATACATGTTTTGTAACTATTGCACAATTTACAGAGATTTGGTGTGTTACCTTACTACTGAAAAATAAATAAAACTTACAAAGTATTACAATATATCACAGTTAAAAATTAAGTTCGAAGGAAAAACTACAAGAAAAACCTTCACAAGAATAGTAATAATAAATGTTATAGTGAGAAGGGGAAGTGTTTTAGAAGAACAAATGGGATAAATGGTAGAGCATTCAAATACGAATTATTAACAGAAAGCAAGTAGTAGATACTTAATAATAATTAATCAATAATATCAAATAATTGGTTATTAGGAAATATATAGTTAATAATTAATTAAATTAGAATAAATAAACAAATAAATAAATAAATAATAAATAATAAATAATAAATAATAAATAATAAATAATAAATAATAAATAATAAATAATAAATAATAAATAATAAATAATAAATAATAAATAATAAATAATAAATAATAAATAATAAATAATAAATAATAAATAATAAATAATAAATAATAAATAATAAATAATAAATAATAAATAATAAATAATAAATAATAATTAATAAATAACAAAAAGAAAATAAATAAATAATTCATCAAAATAACAAATAAAACGGATGACAAAAATAATAAAAAGATAAAATATAAATAATAACTATGGAAATTTAACATGATGAACAGTAAAAGAAATCGTTAACTTCCTGATCTGATCTGATCAATAGCGGTAAAGTTCTAAACTAACTGGTGATTTCCACTAACTGGGAAATCAAAGGATTGTCTGACATACTGCATCTTAAGTTGTATTGGTTTAATAGTTTGTGAATTCTTGGGGAAACTTTATCTATTTTGGCTTTTAGATGTAATCGTTCTGTAGAGAAATGCCAAGGTACATTCAGAATCATTTTTAATTCCTTGTTCTGGCTATGGCTTTTGGCACATTTACCCCACAGAGGTGAACCATAGAAGAGAATGGCTTGAAATATTGATTTGAAAATAATTATTTTATTTTCATTGCTCATTTTAGATTTGCGGTTAATAAATTTGACTGTCAAACTCATTTTATTTACGACTTCTTTAAAATGTTGTCCAAACGTGAGAGATTTGTCAAGATATACTCCAAGATATTTCGCACTCGTTTTCCACTCGGTTTGTACCAGGCAGATGGTAGGGTTATTGCTTGGTAAGAAGCAAGGCTTTCTTTTTCTAGTGAAAAAGACAGCTTGCGTCTTTTCAGCATTTATTTTAAGCTTCCAGTCATCACAGTACTGGGCGATTGAGTCTAAAGCGGACTGCAATCTGTTTTCAATATTGAAAGCAAACGCGTCCGTTGAAAAGATACAAGTACCATCAGCAAAGATAGCTGACTCAACATAAGGAAATCGGGGAAAATCAGAGGTGTATATATTGTTCGGGAGAGGACCTAGGAGTGAGCCTCGTGGGACTCCAGCGCTTATTGAAGTAGAGTCGGAATAACAATTATTTATGAAGACTTGAAAGCTTCGTCTTGACAGGAATGATTGTATGATTCGAATCAGGTGGACCGAAAAATCAAAAATATATAGTATAATTTGTGTAAGAGCCCTTCATGCCACACCGTATCAAAAGGTTTTTCGATATCAAGAAAGACAATGCCCGTGCTCATACCCGCATTAAATTTATCTTTTATGTGTATGGTAATTCGATGAATTTGGTTAACTGAACTATGATGAGGTCTGAACCCAAACTGTACGGCGGGGAGGATATTCATGAGCTTCATTTTAATTATTTTTTCGAAGCACTTACTTATAGCACTGAGTAGGCTGATTGGTCTGTAATTGCAAGGCAGACTAGGATCTTTACCCCGCTTCAAAATAGGTATGATCTTGGCTAATTTCCACGCATTAGGAAAATAGCCAATTTTAATGCAACCGTTAAACAACAGTAGAATAAATTTAATACCAGCTTTAGGTAGATGCTTCAGGTAGAGGTTACGAATTCCATCTATTCCTGTAGATTTGAATGGCTTGAGCGAATGAAGAATGAACTCCAGATCGTCTAGTTCTGTACAGTTGTTTGGAATAGTTGGTTGGAAAGAATAAATATTATTATGAAGCTTCGACAGCTGCATTAGTTAAGTTGCGGGAAGTAGTTGCGTGGTTAGCAAAAAAGTTTTGGGCTTCTGCTTTTTCTGCTCCTACAAGTAAAACAGAGGATCCTACTTTAAGATCTGGAATATGGACATTTTTCTTTCTAATGATTTTAATCATATTCTAGAAGGGTTTACCATTCTTTTCAAGCCTTTGAAGCTTGCAATTCCATGATTTATTCCTAAATTGCATGACCAAGTCTTTAATAATTTTAGTTAATATTTTAACGAGTGACAAGTAAAGTTAATGTCGAGTTGTCATCCACAATTTTCTAAATTTGTTTCTACATTTAATAACATTTACTATATTTTGCGGAAGAAAATTTTCTACGTTATAACGTTTAATTTTTTTGGGAACACTTTTGCTCGACACTACCCAATAAAATTGATGTTAGAAATCTTACTTTTTCGTCGATAACCGACTGATTTATGTTTTCAAAATCTAAAGCTTCACTTGAGCTCAATTTTAATTTAATAAGTCCAGTCAGCGTTCTTAAAGTCTAAAATTTGGTTCTTACTTTACATACCACTGGTGAAAAATATACACTACACTTAACTGGTAAATGGTCAGAGCTAAGTTCATGTCATGATGTCACTATGGTGTTTTTGTTTTTGGACTAAACACTGCTGTTGCTCATGCGTGCTGGACTGCAAGAGTCCACAGATGTCTGTTCACTACGTACGCTACTCTTGCTCTGGAATCGTTGTTGATTAAGAGGAGGGAAGTCAATGAGGTTGGGCTCGTATGTAACCGTTCTTAGAGATTGATGTTGCGTTCCCTTTAAAAGCCTTTGCTTGACATCAACAAAATTTGATTTATGAGTGCCGTTGCAGTTTGCACACTTAAATTTGTTGGAGTTGCACATGTTGGTTGCGTGTGGTTGCGCAATGAGTTTTGATATGTCAATTCTTTTGTCCATGCCCAAACATCTGGCAGTTCTAGCACGGGATTAAACGATTCTTCTGTCTCCGTGCAAAATCCCATTTGGCTTGAGTCTTAAAGAGCGATCGAACATTTTATTTGAAGTCAGTTAGTCTCACAGAACCATTTTCTATAGAAACCAAACAAAACACATCCAAAAATTTATCGTGTTTGTTTTTAATCATCTTAACGTCAATACATTTGCGACTGAGGGTGATTAGTTCTTTTCTGAGTTCATTAAGTGGCAGTTCATCTAACCCGTATAAGATTACTTTCAACGATCTGGCAGCAGGAAAATCGTGCGTATAAAATTGCCACTTTTTGAGTTTAAACAAAGAACAAACCCTTTGATGGATGTCCGCAGTATCACTAATAATTTTAATTTCAATTGATATTTTTTTAATACAATAGTCAATTATTTTGTTTTCGCGCATAAGGCTGTGAACACTTTCACTGGTTTTTTGTAACACACAAATAGATGGAACTTTAGCTTCTTTTTGTGAAGTTTGGGTGATGACTTCATCTTCGAATTCAGTATCGTTATCAGAGTCTGGTAAGTACTGAAGAGGTGCAAAAAAGTTTGCCCTAAGGTCTTTTTCCTTAGAGTTCATTTTCCGGCTTTTTAGTATTGAAGACAAATTGTCTTCAATATTAGGGAAACGTTCTCTTTTCGGAATTTTGATATAGTAACACACGTTTGAAAAGAAGCGACCGCAGTTAACAACGTTAGTCTAACGACTGATAACATAATATGGTATTCAGATTATTATATTTAAACAGATTATACAAAGAAAAAATGTTGAATCCACCAATTCTGACCTCAAAAACGAAGTCGGAAACTTCACTTTTAAAAGAAAGAAATAAATGGAAATGCTTTTGTTTTTTTATGTTTTAATACTTAGTACGAGTAAGTAATCCTTTAGTTTGTTTAATTGCTTTTGATCCTTTTGGCATCGATTGTACCAATTTTTCACAAAGCGGGTCCGGAATATTGTTCCATTCTAGCTTTAACCCTGTTTCTAAATATTTTTTACAACAATTTGTGCACTTTTTAAGCTGGTTTTTCAAATGTTCTACAACATTTACATCAGTAAACTGAGGTGGTGTTTCGAGTACATTTTTAAATTTAAAGTTGTAAAGAAGCCACAATCGAGTGTTAAGGGCTTTGGGCTTGGGATCGTTATCTTGATAGAAATAGTAATCGTCATTTATTCCTAATTTTTCCACGCTTTGAGTTAAATTATTTCTAAGTATGCCAATGTACAATTTGTATTCATCCATGACTCCTCCAGATTTGCGAGTCCAGCAGCAGGCATACAATTCCACACAAAAGCCGACCCATCTCCATATTTAATTGTCGGTCAAAAATTCTCAACAAAAAACGTTTCCAGAATGAGAAATCCTTATCCTGATAATGTCTGGCAAATTTCTTTCTTCTAATTGTATTTGCAGTGCTGATGAATGGTTTCTATCGGGCGACTGTGCCGTGCAGATTTTTTTTTCGCAACACTACTCGAATTGTTTCAGGATTTACTTCTTCAAGAAGGTAATTCTGCTGTTAGCTTGGGAGCACTTAGACAAGGACTTTTCTGAATTTGCCTGACAATCCATCGTTCATCTTCTTGCCTCCATCACAATTTTTCGGATATCTAATGATGTTTGACCACGTTGTCGTTCAATTTTGACTTTATTGTTCAAATGGTACTGACATCTGAAAATAGCCTCGGATAAGGACGGATTCACTACTGACGACCCTGCAAAACGAACAGAGGACAGTGACTTCGGATCTGCACGTGGAATGTTCGGACCTTGAACAGACCCCGTGCAGTCGAACAATTAACAGAGACGGTAGATTGCTATAAAGCAGATATCACCGATGAAAAACTGTGATGTTTACTACGGTGATTGCTATAGGGAACGTAAGCAGAATCTATTTGGATGCGGATTTGTTGTAAGCGGCAGACTTAGGTAAGAAGTCTTGAGTTTTCGACAAGTGAGTAAACGCCTTATAACAATCAACCGTAAATTCGCTAACATCAGCCTTATATGCGCTCACACCCTAACAGAGAAAAAAGACGATGCTACTCGTACCACAGAAAGTTTCTACGAGCGCCTTGACAAAACCTACAAGCAATGTCCGATGTATGACGTTAAAATCGTACTAGGCGACTTTATTTCCGAAATTGGAAAAAGGGGACATCTTTAGCAGCACAATCGGAAGACATATCCTACACTACACCACGTCTGCAAACGGACTTAGGCTAATCGATTTCGCTGCAATACGTAACGTTACTATAGCAAGGACACGGTTTCCTCTCATCACCTCAAAATTCACAAGGGAACATGGCGGACACCACATCAGCAAACTGTCAACCAGATTGATCATGTTGCGACGTACGTAAGACACTCCTTAAGTATTTAAGATGTCCGAACACTCCGAGCGGCCAACATAGACTCAGACCACTACCTAGTTGCAGCCAAAGTACGTCTACGGATATGTCAGATGCCACAACAACGGGGAAGTACTATGAGGAGATTTAACGTTGAACGGCTGCAATCGCAACAAGCCGTCAGAAACTTTGCCGATCAAATTTCCTTCAATCTCTCGAGAAGTCCTTTGCAGCCAGCATCAAGTGCTGAAGACCAGTGGCTTAGATACAGAGAAGCCATCAGAAATGCCGAAACTGACGTCTTGGGTTTCACCCGCCCACCACCACGTAAGCTCTGGTTTGATGAGGAGTGCCAGCAAGCACATGGAGCAAAACAACATGCATACAAAGTGGCGCTGCACAAAAGGATGAGAGCGGCTCGTGAGCTCTACGAGCAAAAGAGGAGGGAAGAACATCGGTTTCTCCGGAGAAAAAAGGAAGATCACGAGAAGCGTGCGATCGAGGTAAAAGAGAGGCGCTACTCAAGGAATAATGTTCGGAAGTTTTACAAAAAGGTAAAAAGAACGTGGCAGGGTAATAAGACCCGAATGGAAACATGTAGAGATGAACAAGGAAACCTTGTAGTACTCGTAGAGTCAGAGTCGGTGCTGTGGATATGAAAAAACCATTTCTGCAGACTGCTAAACGCCGAAGACGACACAAATTGCACTCCCAGGCAGAGCGAACCACTCAATGTTGAAGATGCAAGTCAGGAATTCCGTCTATTTCCGTCGACCTGGTAGACAGCACATAACAAGTTATTTCCAAGACTTAGTCGGATGAATATATGCCTGATGGATTGAACCTCAGCATCGTTTGTCCCGTTCACAAGAAAGGAGACCCTCTGAGACTGTGCGAGCGCCTGAATCCATTTGTCAACGATCTGATTGAAATCTATCAGTGCGATTTCACGCCCGTTAAGTCCACAATTAACCAAATATTTAAACTACGACCGATCCTGGAGAAAACCTAGATCGATACTCACCACCTTCTTATCGATTTAACAGCCGCAAATGGAAGCATCTACAGAGACGAGCTATACGGAGCCATGGCTCCGATGACGATGGAAAAAAACTCGCTGCTGCATCAAGGTCGGCTTAACCGAGACCTTTGATGTTAAAAAAGGATTTAGACAAGGCGATGCGCTGTCATACGACTTTTTCAACATCATACTTGGAAGAATTGTGCAAAACTCACAAGCCAACACACGTGGTACGATCTTTCAAAAGTCTGTTCAAGGGCTTGCATACGCCGACGATATTGATGTTATTGGTAGAACACAGCAAGCTGTCACTGGTGCGTTTGCGAGTATAGGAACAGAAGCGGAATAAATGGGTCTAGCGGTAAACGAGGGCAAAGCAAAGTATATGCTGTCAACCTCGGGACACCCAACATCGACGGGGTAGTAAAACACTTTGTCTACCTCGGCTCTGCTATCATATCTGAAAACGACATCTCTTCAGAAATCAAACGAAGAATAACGCTTGCCAATCGCTGTTTCTTTGGGCTGAGAAGGCAACTGTAATCCCGGTCTTGCTCTATGGTTCCGAAGCATGAACCCTTTCTAAAGCAGATAAAGATATCCTTGGTCGTTTTTGAGAGAGAAAGTCTTCGTAAGATATTTGGTCCCGTATGCGTTGACAGGTTCAAGAGGAGACGATCCAACGATGAACTCCACGAACTGTACAGCAACATGGCTGGGACATGTAAAGCGAATGAACACTAATGCTCCAGCCCGCAGAATCTTCGACTGTAAGGAGGGCAAACGCAGTAGAGGAAGGCCTTGACTTAGGTGACTCGCGCAATTGGAAGGGTATCTCAGCCAACTTGGAGTGCGCAGCTGGAGGCAGTTATCCAAAGACCGCGCTAATTGGATAGGCTTTTTGGTTGAGGCCCAGTATGTAAGTAAGTCGTTGTTAAGTAGTAGGGCAGAAAACTGCGCCCAGTATGGCTTCAACAGGCTGTCTTCACCAGGAACGCATTTCCCATCCGGTTTACTGCCTTTTTAGTCCCATTTTTAACTCGCAATAGAATGTCGTCTTCCGTTTGTACCTGCTTAAATCGGTTAGAGTGCGTTGACAGAATGACACGATCCGTCATCATAATGCTTTTCTTTGGACTTACAATGCTTGCATTTGTCATAAAAACATGGCCTACGAGACAATGCGATGTTTTGTTTTGAAGTTGTATTGCTGAAGTCTTTCCAGCTAACGCGCAAGTTGCCCCTCCGGGTTCTTGAAGGAGAGTAACCAGTTGACAGCTGCATGATCAGTGCGGATTAAGAATTTGCGGCCAAAAAAGTACACATGCAAATGTTCTATTTCCTTTATCATGGCTAAAAGTTCTTTGCGGGTGGTGTCGTAGTTTCCCTCAGTTTTGCTGAGCGCCTTACTGTAATAAGCATTTACGACTTCCTTGTCGTCTTGAAGCTGTGATAGTACTGCGTCAAGCCTTTGATTATATGCATCAGTGTCTAGTATAAACTCACAGTCCGAACGTACATGTCTCAAAATTGGAGGCATCGTCAAACAAGTTTTCAATAAATAGAAAGCTTTAGCACATTCATCAGACCAACAAAACGTAATATTTTTTCCAATCAAGCGATGTAGAGGATGAGCAATCTCTGCGAAATGAGGAACAAATTGCCGGTAATACGTACATAGGCCAACGAAGCTGCGCACCTCTAAAATATTCGTTGGCTTGGGCCAATTTAGAATGGTGTGAATTTTCGATGGATCCGGTAGCACTCCCTTTTCGCTTACCCTATGCCCTAAAAAGCGGACCGCTTTTCGGAATAAGCTGCATTTTGCCGGACTTATCTTTAATCCAGCTTCTCGCAGGCGAGTAAAAACTGATCGTAGATTAACAAGCATAAGATCAAAAGTAAATTAGGATGTCATCTAGGTAGACCAGGCAAGTATCCTTTGAGAAACCTCTCAGAACCTTGGACATCAGACGCTCGAACATAGCTGGTGCATTGTTTAGCCCGACACTCATCACTTTAAACTGCCACCATCTCGTGTCACAAATGCCGTTTTTTCGCGATCACTTGGTTGCATTACAACCTGCCGATAACCAGACTGACAGTCTACTGTACTGAATCAGCGTCCAATGTGTCATCAATTCGGGGTAAAGGAAACGAGTCTTTAATTGTGACATCATTTAATTTGCGATAGTCAACGCAAAAGCGCGTGGTTTCATCCTTCTTTTTCACCATGCATGGTTCAATTATATCTCTCCACTCCAGGATACCCTTGCAAGCCTTTAGGACATCAACTCCAATAATTCCATGACTGCTGAAGGAGTTGAAAAAACCAACCACCACGACTCACAAGTGTTACTGATGAACCAGTATCTACTAACATTTGACAAGGCACATTAACAACTAAAGCAGCAACGATGTACCTTCACTGTGTTGATTTCCACAGTGGGCATTAAAAACTTGAGGACTAACTAACTCCGTCAGCCCCCGCCTCTAGGCGTTGACTGTTTAGCGTTTTCTGAACTATTCGGCGAATTATTAGTCGGTGTTTCAAAACTCACATTACGACGATTCCATTTCCTATTGCTGTTATTGCTTGTGACAAATTCAGATTGGTCTTTCAGATTTAATATCAAAAGATCGAGCAAAATGGCTAGTTTGCGTAGCTACATGAGCAATGCGTCTGCCAAGGTAGTTGAATTCAGCACGCGAACAGCATTCTGAATAGAGCGGTCGAACATAGCATCAGCGATATTCGCTCCTGGGTCTGAGGGGGGCAATCACCGAACACGAGCCGCGTAAGCCGTTGAACGTCACTACCAAAAGCACTGAGGTTCTCTCCATGTCGTTGTCGGCTGGGATGAAACATTGCATGAGAGACATATTTTTGTTGTGAAAGAAACCTTAGCTTCGAAGCAGATGTTAGCTGATGTAATCACCATGATCATCTGCACTTGAATTTGAGAGGATTGATACCGCTTCTCCGTGCAACATAGAAGCTAATTCTGGCGCTTTTTGTTTATTTGCTTCGGCCACTATTTCGAATTGTATGCGGTAGTCCCACCAATCGGCTACATTGCTATCAAATGGTTGAGGCTTAATCTTGCGCGGACTATGATTAATTGCTGTCTGGTGAGCATTATTATTTCTATACTCTTCTTGTCTTATGAAAGAAGACCCTTCTCGATCGGGTAATTTCTCTGCTGGTTCATCATTTGGAGCACTTCCACTTTCGGGTATAGTATTGGATATTTGACATATGGATTTATGTCCAAACAATACTCGTATGTGTCTAATTTGTCAAAAAGTTGAAGCTATGAAACCTTCTACACTGCAAAAGGATTTAAATTAAATGCATCCTAATTAGAAGATCAAAGATTTATCCTATTTTCAAGGACTTAAAACTGTTTGAAACCTTTTTGTGGATGGACTACGACCCCCATATAACGTTTCATTGATAAACACAAAACCACAGACACACAATTGACGAGGAATTAATTCTGCCGGCAGTCAAAGAGATAATAAAAACTGCTCGTCACCATAAAACACCGTCAGATATCATCGGAAAAATTCCTCTCATTAATAATTCAGTGCAAAGAAGAATAGATGGAATGGCAAAAGACGCTGAAATGTCATTATGTGATTACTTAAGGACATGCGAATTTTACGTTCAACCTGATGAATTAACTCTACCAAATAACGATATGTTCGATAAGATACGAACTACGAGTATCTTATCATATTCGTACATACGTTCGATTTACAGAAGAAGAAAACATTCATCAAGAGACATTATAGCTGCTTTTTGCGGGAAAAACTTCTTCTTTTGAAACGAAATCTAGGGTGAGGTGAATACAAATACTTCCCCCATTATCACCGGAAGATAATGATAAAAGAAACACGAACATTCACTTGCTTACTGCCAATACTTGAACGGTCTACATGTTGATTTTACGGAGCGCCTCCAAAATATTTTGAACCGAGTTGTATTTTAGATCCCTACCCTGCTGATACTGACGAAATATTAAATTTAGAAGAGGGACTCGTAGGACTCATAACTAACGAAGAACTCAAAGTAAAATTCAAACATGAATACCAAAATTTTTGGTTTCAAAAATCAATACCAGTCCTCTACCCTGATTTGTGGGCGGGCAATAGTACAGAAGTTTTTAATCGCATTTCCTTCGTCCTACTGTAAATGGCTGAACGTGGATTCACTCAAGTAGCTAATTTACTGTCAAAGAAGAGGAGCAGACTACTTATCACTGAACTTGGCAATTCGCGATTGATGTTAACCGAATTGGAACCCGACATTAACAAATTGTTAAAACTCCACCAGCCTCAACCATCTCAATAAATTTTTTTTTTTTTTCATTTTGTGTTTATCTCGTTATTTTTTTATTTCCCACTGATTTCGTCCTTGTTTTTAGAATTTTAATAAACAACTCTATTGTACATTTTGGTTGTCATTTCATTGATTTTCACTTTATGATTTATAATATTTTTTTTTTTTTTGGTGGGTAGGTGTGAAAATCTTCATAGACACTATGAACCCGTTGCTCATAGTAGTGTGAGATTCTTACTCACTAAAAACACGCCTCCCTTCTTATCGACTACAACTAAGTTACCTTATCAAGTAGTTTCCGTTTCAAATAACGTCCGCATGGGGCAGGTAGTTTTCCAGCAAAAGTACCTGTTAGTACCGCTGTTATATGCGGATAGTCCTTATCGCGCCAGATCGAATGATCTCATTCTTCGTAATCGACGCACTAAGTTTGTCTCGTCCAGAATTTGGAGCATTTTATTATTACAATGACCATCAAGACGAATACGGAGTTTGCAAGTGTAGATAAAGAAAAAAAAATAATTAAAACTAAACTATTTGGAACACCCTGCTTCAGAGTATATTTCACACTTGCAGTTCGCTAACGGCGACTATGTACAAAAATTCATGTTTGGGCCAGCTGATCAGGTGATCGACCCGAAAAAAACCCCATAAATACTAGTGAACATGTCTCTAACAGTCAGTCAAATAAAGATAACACTTGACGTGATAACGAATTGTTTTTTTTCTTGTGAGTCCGCACCTTCCACCCACCCCCTACAATATCAGAAGTAGGATTCGGTTAATAGTTCAACTGTACAGTTTAGTGTACGCCGAAGATTGATTCTGTGTTTTCTTTTGCTAAAAGTTTATTCCGCGTAGTGTAATTGAAAGTTTAATTATGTCTGAAAAGTGGAAGGAATTTTTGGAGTCTTCGACTGTGTGCAGACTCAAAAACATTCTCAGATCATTAAAATTTTCAACTACCGGTACTAAAGCGGAACTTAGAATCCGAGTGCAAGAAGCAGTTCAAGATTTTTCGGAGGAAGATTTTGACAGTTTAATGCAGGAGTTTTCTTCGGCTAACAAAGATCCTAGTGCTGATGATTCAATACCACCGGATAACAACGTGTCTGATGAAGATAGCGAGGATGAGGAGCAACTCAATGAAGAAATAAATAAGCTGCAGAGGATTTGTAAGAAGAAGGAGGAGATTCTGAAGTTGAAACGTAAACTATGGGAACTGGAATTGAATGAGGCAGAAGCCGAAGTAGAATCTGTTTCAAGATCGACTCCTACCTACAGTTTCAAGGACATCGAAGATTCAATTCCTCTTTTTAGTGGAGATGACAACTTTACCGTTCATCGATGGATCGAGCAGTTCGAAGAATACTCTGAAGTTTTAAACTTGGATGACAGAAACAAATTTATCTTCGGTAAGAGATTTCTGAAGGGAACAGCACGACTATTTGCCAGAACGATAAATCTCCGTAGTTGGACGCAACTGAAAGACGCCTTAAGAACTGAGTTCCACAAAGTCGTGACCAAGTCAGATGTGTATAGTGAGCTCCGCAGGCGGAGAAAGTTAAGTGGCGAAACGATGAAACAATACGTGCTGCATATGCAAGAGATCGCAACACAAGGCAGTGTTGACCAAGAGGATTTAATTCAATTCATCATTAGAGGAATACCTGATTCGGAGATGAATAAAAGTATTCTCTATAACGCAAATAACCTTGTGGAATTGAAAACAGCTTTGCGAAAGTATGAAAAATTGAAAAGTAACCATCGGGACCACAACTCTGAGAGAGCAACAAGATCTATACTCGATGTTTCGCAAACTCGGCGAAATATTGCTACTAAACACCCTGATTCTAATGAAAAGTTTCACAGGAAAAATGCTACCTGCTTCAAATGCGGAAGACATGGACACATATCCCCTTATTGTGACAGCAAGAATCGAGGTATGACGTTGCAACAAAGCTCCAGAACATTATCATCGTCAGCTGATGGCAGAGGCGATTCGGACCATGTGAACAACGTCTCATTTCCGGACGCAGACGATATTGGACAAAAGAAAAATGATTTTGAGTGCTGTGTTCGATATGATTGGATAAGCAAACATATGAAGATCTCAGTAACATTGTTAACCCTGCTGGATTCTGGGAGTCCTATAAGCTTCGTGCAAGAAAGATACCTACCAACAGTCTTATTGTCAACATTGGAGAAGACGAGCCAGACGTACTGCGGAGTCGACAATAGTCCACTGGAGGTGGTAGGGAGTATTGATACTAGTATCGGGTTTGAAAATTCAATAATACATATAAATCTTTTAGTAGTAAAGAATTTTTCTATGATTTACCCTGTAACTTTAGGTAGAGACTTCATCGGAAAAACTGGTTTGGCTTTTCGAAGAATAAATGATGAAATCAACGAGAATCGAAACTCTCAAATGTTGTCCACCTCCTCCTCCCATCATATTTCATGTTTACCAACAAGTCCGGATATGCTTGAAGTTGATTTTCTCCAGCAGATTATGAACATCGATGTTGCTGCCGAAAGGGGTGAGTTTCAATTTAAATGTGAAAGATAAGGTTAGGGAAGTAGTTAGGCCAGCTTACTTACACCCCGAAGACCATTTGTCCCAAACGGAGTTTAAAATGAAAATAACTCTATCTAAAGATGTCCCATTTCGGTGCACGCCTAGAAGGCTACCTTACGCACACAAAATCGAACTACAAAACATTTTAGATGATTTGCTCAAAAAGGGTATAATCCGCCAATCTAGTTCGCCTTATGTTTCACCAATTGTACTGGAACTTCGACTTTGTGTTGACTTCAGGCAACGCAATAAAATCACTTTACGTGATAATTATCCGCTACCCCTTATAGAAGATCACCTTGATCGTCTCCGGGATAAAATATATTTTTCTACGCTAGATTTGAAAAATGGGTTTCATCACGTTCAGTTGACGGATGACTCAATGAAATTCACTTCATTCATTACTCCGTTGGGGCAGTTTGAATACACCCGCATGCCGTTCGGGCTAAAAAACGCCCCCTCAATCTTCGAGAGGTATATGAAGCACGTCTTCAAAAATTTAATTTCAAAAGGAAAAATATTAACTTACCTTGACGACATTCTGATCGCGACACAATCCGTCGAAGAACATCTAGACATATTGCGCGAAGTTATAAAAATAATTGTGGAACATTCTTTACAGCTCAGATTTGACAAGTGTAGATTCTTGGAAAAGGAAATAGTTTATCTGGGATATAAGATTACTAAAGACGGTATAAGACCTAATGATAATAACTTAAATGCAATCAATGGTTTCCCAATACCTTCTTCTTCAAAAAATGTACATAGTTTCCTAGGACTCTGTTCCTATTTCCGGAAATTTATAAAAGGTTTCGCCAACGTGGCTAAACCACTCTATGACCTTTTAAAAAGGGATACACCATTTGTGTTCGGAATTAAAGAAATGGAAACTTTTGAAACGTTGAAAGCTAAACTCGTTGCATCCCCAGTTTTAGCTTTATATAGCCCCCATAGTGTCACAGAACTCCATTGTGACGCCAGTTCGATAGGTTTTGGGGCAGTTTTGTTGCAGAAACAGGTGGATAGAAAATTCCATCCTGTATTTTACTTTTCGAAGCGAGCAACAGAAACAGAAAGCAAATACCATAGCTACGAGCTTGAGACCCTTTCCATAATTTATTCCCTTAGAAGATTTCATATATATTTAATAGGATTAACTTTTAAAATCGTAACAGATTGTCAAGCATTAGCTATGACCCTAGAAAAGAAATTACTTAACCCCCGCATATCACGGTGGGCTCTAGAGTTGCAAAGTTTCGACTTCGTTGTGGAGCATAGAAAAGGGGATCGAATGGCCCATGTTGATGTCTTAAGCCGTTCATTTAACGTTCTGTACATAGACAATGAGTCTTTTGAATTCATATTAGCGGCCGCGCAAAAGCAAGACGCCAAGATCTTATCGATTGCCTCAGAACTGGAAATAAGTGAAAGCTCTACTTACGAAATGATAGATTGTCTTATATACCGCAAATTTAGGGACAAGGTTCTTTTCTATGTTCCATCAAGTATGGAAAAAGAAGTCATACGTACCCATCACGAAGAAATGTGCCATTTGGGTGTGGAGAAGTGTTTCCAACATTTGTCAGGAAGCTATTGGTTTCCTAAAATGAAGGAGAAGATAAGGACTCACATAAAAGTCTGTCTTAAATGCATCTATTTCTCACCTCACTCCGGTAAAGTGGAAGCGAGTTTACATCCTATACCAAAGGGAAAAGTTCCCTTCGATACACTCCACATCGACCATCTCGGTCCTTTACCAGGTTCTCAGGCAAGAAGAAAACATGTTTTCCTAGCATCGACGCCTTCACTAAGTTCATTAAGCTCTATCCTGTCAAGTCAACTCAAAGCAAGGAAGCAATTAAGTGTTTAATGTCTTTTTTTGAAAATTATTCAAGACCGGATCGAATTGTATCAGATCGTGGAACTTCATTTACATCAAAAGAATTCTCTGATTTCATACAAGAAAACAATATCAAACACGTTAAGATTGCTACGCGTTCCCCCCAATCAAATGGTCAGGTGGAGCGGATAAATCGTGTCCTCGTTCCAATGCTATCTAAGGCATGTGATTCCAACACCACTATGAATTGGGATAAGAATTTAGTTAAGGCGGAATTTGCGCTTAACAACACCGTCAACAGGAGCACAGGTTTCACGCCAAGCGTTCTATTGTTTGGGGTAAATCAAAAACACAGCTTTCTGATCGTGTGAAAGAGTTTCTTGATATAAAAATAGGAAGAGAACGGGCTGAACTGAAAGATATTAGGGCTCAAGCGAATGAGAACGTTGAAAGAAACCAAGCGCGTAACAAAATCTATTTTGATAGCCGACACAAAAGTCCCAAAGTACGAGTATACAAGCCGGGTGAGTATGTTATGATAAAGAACATGTCGACAACTCCAGGAGTTGATCAAAAACTGCTTGCTAAATATCGAGGTCCTTATGTGGTGAAAAATGTTTTATCTAACAATCGATACTTAATCACAGACATCGACGGTTTGCAAATATCTCGATTGCCATACAAAGGGATATTCGCCCCAGATAATCTGCGACCCTATAATGCTGAGCAAATTGATTCGAAGGATGTAGAGGAGGTGGTTGGAGGCCATTTGGAGGATTCTCATTCTGGTTCTGAAACATGATCCTGTTTTGCCTCTTAATATGTTGCAGCTCGAACCTATTTTTTCTATGAATGCCATTTTAACTTAGTAATGAATTTGCTTTATTATTTTTTGATATTTGATATTTAATATATATATAGATATTTTCTAATTGAATTGATTACTTTAAATTTTCTTTGATCTTACTAATTGAATTTGAATGCTATATTTTACTTATGTTTTGACTTATATGCAACATATACACATGGATAATTTTATAAGAGATTAAATATACTGTAAAAAGGGAGTATGTAATCGGGACGATTACTTGATCAGGATGGCCGAACTGTAGATAAAGAAAAAAAAATAATTAAAACTATACTATTTGGAACACCCTGCTTCAGAGTATATTTCACACTTGCAGTTCGCTAACGGCGACTATGTACAAAAAATCATGTTTGGGCCAGCTGATCAGGTGATCGACCCGAAAAAAACCCCATAAATACTAGTGAGCATGTCTCTAACAGTCAGTCAAATAAAGATAACACTTGACGTGATAACGAATTGTTTTTTTTCTTGTGAGTCCGCACCTTCCACCCACCCCCTACACGAGCAAAGTTCATTATTTCGTCCTCGACGGTAACTATTCCTAAGTCTCTGTGGATATCACTGTTTCTGATATACAATGGAGCGTTCACGATTTGTCTTAGAGCTTTGTTTTGATAGCTTTGGAGAATATTTCGGTTGCTTGGTTTAGTACAGCCCCAAAGTTGTATACCGTACGTCCAAACAGGTTTAAGCACTGGCTTATAGATGAGCAGTTTGTTATGTATGCTTAACTTGGAATGTTTTCCCAGTAGCCAGT
This sequence comes from Volucella zonaria, assembly GCA_963966105.1. Taxonomy (NCBI): domain Eukaryota; kingdom Metazoa; phylum Arthropoda; class Insecta; order Diptera; family Syrphidae; genus Volucella; species Volucella zonaria. The sequence goes on along the minus strand of OZ014532.1, from coordinate 97,964,912 downwards.
ACATTTGTCTGAATTTATTTTCACGTATCTTCTTAACATGCGGCTTCCATTTCAGTTTTACATCTAGTGTCATTCCTAGATACTTTGCTTCATTTGCATGTGGTATTTGTACCGAGTTAATGAAAATTGGAAGATTGTTTATTTTCCAGTAAGTGAAATTAACATGAGTAGATTTGGTCTCATTGAGAACAATTCGCCATATCATTGTCCATTCGTAGATTTTATCCAAAGCCGTTTGTAGCTTTCCAGTAGCTAACTCGACTGAAGTATCTGTAGCTATATAGTATCGCCGTGTCGCCCGCGAACGTGGCTACTATGGTACCCGATTCTTTCGGTATGTCTCGAGTATAGAGTAAAAACAATACCGGTCCAAGTACACTTCCTTGCGGAACTCCAGCAGCTATCTCTTTAAATTCCGAGTATTCGGTGCCATGTTTAAGACGATAAATTCTGTTTTCCAGGTACGATTTCAGAATCGTATGCAGCTCTCTCGGAAGAACTTGGCTTAGCTTAAAATTTTAGCCTTCGTGCCATACCTTATCGAAGGCTTGAGACACGTCAAGAAACACGCTAGAACATATCTTTTTCCCCTCTAAGGCTTTCTCAATTTCATTCGTAATTCTAAAAACCTGGTCAATTGTGGAGTGCTTAGTTCTAAAACCGAATTGATGTTCAGGAATTAGACGTCTCTCTTCAATGATCGATTGCAGGCGCTTCAATAGGAGTTTTTCAAATATTTTAGATATTATCGGCAGAAGCGATATGGGTCTGTAGGACTTTTTTTCATTTATGAGATTTGGCTGGTTTCGGGACCATTATAACTTCGGCAACTTTGCATTGACTTGGAACGTTTAATAGTCTTAGCGCGGCAATTATAAGTTGAAACAGTTTGATCAGGGCTTTCTTTGGCAGCTCCTTGAGAATTTGAGCAGTTATTAAATCACAACCAGGGGCTTTGTTATTTTTCAATTTTTTAATTGCTCGGTTAAGTTCTCGTAGCGACACTATATAATTAGAACCTCCTGTTAACGCCTGTCCATCAAAAGGCTTAAACGTTTCTTCTAGGTGCTCGGTAAATAGCTCCGCCTTCTCTTTATCTCCTTTTGCGCATTCGCCATTATTTTTTCTTATGGGAGGAAAGTGCATTTGAACTTCTTTCGGCAGTCAGACCTTCGACATATGTAAAGATATTCCGATTTTTGTAACCTCGTATTGCTTCTTTCAATTTGTTGCATAAGTGGTTTAAGTATGTTTTATGCTGGGTAGCACGGGATTGTTGCCATCTTTTTCGTGCTCTCCTCTTTCCTCTTACCAGTTCTATTATTTCCGGCGGATATTTTATTTCACTACTTGCTTTCTCTTTTCTTGTTGGAGTTGGAGTGTTGTTCCAGGCAGCGTTCTGCAGGACTTTGATGAATCTGTCGACTTCTATTTCATTTTGTGTTTTTAGCGACACGTTTAGAACAATATGTTCATTGCAGTAGTTTCTAAAACCGTCCCAGTTAGACTTGTTATTAGTTAATCTAGGCGCCACTTCTTTTTTAATTAAGAGTATGCTTAGTGTTAAAATGACTGGTGAGTGATCTGAGGAGAGATCATAACTTGCCTCGATGTTTGTAGAAATTTTGGCTGCTCCCTTTGTGACAAAGAAGTCTACAAGATCGGGGGTCTTTGCTATACCCGAAGGACAATATGTTGGTTTTTTTTGTCGAGAAAAAGTCAACTTTACATTGCATACCGGCTTCATAGAGTTATCTGCCTTTCGTTGTATTACATCTTGAGCCCCAGAAGGTATGTTTCGAATTAAAGTCACCACCAATTATAAAATTCGGTCCGAGTGAATCAAAGATACCTTTAAAGTCATTCTTTTCTAGCTTGCATCGCGGAGGACAATAAATGGATGCAATGTTGTAGTGCAGGTGATTATATTGTACGCGAACCGATATCATATTTATAGAGTGCTCAATACAATCTTTAACGAACAATGAGCATCTGCCTCTGGCGTTGTTTGATGGGTGGTATGCATGATAAGCACAGTACCCCTTTAGTTCCACACGAGGTCCTTTCCTCAAGTGAGTTTCAGAAATCAAGCAAATGCCAATATTGGCTTTTTATAAGAACACTTCCAGTTCGTCGAATTTTGTAATAAGGCCGTTTGCGTTCCACGTCAATATTTTAAGCACTTGCTTCATATTCATGCTTGAAATCGAGTTTTACGTATTTCTTTCTCGAGATTGCTCAATTTTTCAACTAAAAGTTTATTTGTTCTGCTTTGCTCCTCAAGAGTCGTGAGAATTAGGGAGAAAACGGCGTAACACCTCTTTTTTTATTTCCTTGCGACGCAGCTTGTGTATACGTTAGCGCGTCAATCGGTGGCGGCTTTTCCTTTGCGTTCTTTTTTTGTATATCCTTCGACTTTACCACGACGGATTTTCTTTCTTTCACTGCCTGTTCTTTAGCAATATTAGATTTATTTGTAGTTGCGTTTGGGTTTGAACGTAAGGTTTTTTTAAGCGTATCGCGCCTTTTTTGGAATTCTTTCGCCACTTCACATTCGCGATAGTTTGCTGGGTGCTTTCATTGGTAATTTATGCAAGACGGTGGAAGTTCTTTATTTAAGTTGCACTCTTCTGAGAGATGTTTACCGGCACATTTTACGCAACGCGGTTCTTGTTGGCAGTAAATCTGCGTATGATTGAAGCCTTGGCAACGCTTACGTTGCGGGATCGATCTTGTGTTTTTTCGAACAGGTTCGATTTTGACTACGATATTTAGAATAGTTTTGATACTATCTAGATATCTTCTTTATTTTCGGACTTCGGACGCATAAACAGTGGAAGTCCCCGCTTAACCAAGGTTTCCTCGTCTTCCACTGTTTTTCTCTTTTCTTTTTTAATTATATTTACGACGTCTAGAACTTTAAAGTCCTTTGCATGGAGGTCGCTTACAATATCGTTTTTAGTACACGAAGGGTGAAGTCCTCTCGCTACTACACGTAATGGTCTTGCTGACTTGTTTTCGAAAGTGTACTATTGGATCTTCTCGCTGTTTAATTTTTCGGACAATGCTCGGTAGTCATCGGAGTTTCCGACGTTAACTTTCCACACATTGTTGCGCAGTGATGTAACCTTATACTCGTACTTACATTTAAGCGTATCTTTGAGAAAGCAATGCAACTTGCTATAGCCTGAAACCCCAACAACGTTGATTGGAGGTGGAAGACGTAATTTTATTGGGAGTTGCATTTTTTGTGGTTCCTGCCTCTTATCTGGAACGACTTCAGGTGAAGAGCCAGCTTTACTTTTCTTAAACGGTCTTTCTTTACGATCCAATTTGTTTCGCGCGTAAGCTCTTCTTCGTCCGTATGGTATTCGCGATTAGTTAAGCGGAGTGGACTGCTTTCTTGGACTTCGTTTATATACTTTGTGTTCAGAGTCTTGTTTTCCTCTCGGAGTATGTCTACTTCTTTTTAAGCTCTTGAAAGAGTAGTGTCCATTTGCTTAAGCTTCGTACGGAGTGTGTTGTTTTCCTCCTCCAAGCTTTTATTTGTCAGTGAGTCCGTTTTTTCGCGCGTAGGCGCTTCGGGCGGACTTCTTTTCCCGGAGAAATTCTATTTTGGTGGTGGAGATCGTGATACCCTTGAACTTTTAGAGAAGGGATAAAACGACTGCGGTAAATTCGTTAGATTTACTGCGTTATTTGAATTGTTTTTATTATTTGTTTTATTTGTTTTGTTTTTGTCTAGGGGGGAAGGGAGGTCCAACGCATCAGAGACCCCTGTAATGCTGTAAGGCTACGTTACAACCAGAGGACGCCAGGTATCCGGAGGGCTCCGTTCGCGGTGCTCTATTGATTTTACATCCCGAGAACCATTTAGGCCTTGGCACGGGTCGCATAACACAAATAACGGTATGAGATATATGTTAAAAATTGATTCCGGTTTTATTTTGAAGCTACGTTCATGCCATTATGTGTGGAATAGTACAACATTTAAACGGCCGCCTTGACTTCGCTGGCAGTTCGTCCAAAGTGGTTTGCTTGTTGGCATAGACTAAGGACTTGACATAGCCCCAGAGAAAATAATAGAGTGGTGTCAAACGGCATGATCGAGGCAGATAATTGATGAACGCTCGCCATGAGTTGACCCAGTCGCCAAATTTCTCCTTCACAACTCCGAGCGTTGCGCTGCTTATATTGCATGTAGCGCCGTCTTATTTCATAGATAAAGGCTAAATAATACGCAGCTTGCTCAGAGATTTGATTTTTTTTAAACTATATCTTACAACTGAAAAATTGTATAAACATTTTAAGATAATTTGAAGCTTAGAATAATTATTTGAAGGAATATGATTTAAATAATACTTAACTTAATAATTGAATAAATAAATAAATATGTAAAAAATGTTTATTATACATATATGTTATGTATATTGTGTAGAAAAATTCGTGAGAATAAAGAAATTATATAAGGAACATTTTTATTGATCTATTAAATTTTGTATTAATACATTCTTGGAATCATTACATCTTAACGTATGCGGAATGAAATATGAACTAATTTCCAACAAGCATAGCCGATGCAAAACAGGTTCCGATGGGAAAAAAAATATGAGACCAATAACGGTACTATTCCAACAATTATTGAGCTAAAGATCATTTTGGTTTGTAGCAGTGATTAGTTGCGAAAATGTCATTGAATTTTTGAATTTTGTGAAAACAATCCATCAAAGACCAAACATGAAATATTTATTCATTTTTCCGAAATGCAATTTAAAAAAAAACTTTTATTTATAATACAATTAAAGCTTCTGAGAATGGGAAATCCTTCGAAAGAAAACGCGGCTCCAGAAAGAAGTGTGCTTTGCAAAGCAGTATTGTTCGGGAAAAATTAAAGGCTGAAATTGCGGGTCATACGGCAAAATCATATCGGTCTTTGGCGAAAAAATACGATGTTAGTGACAAAACTGTTAAGAAGTATATGTCAGACATGGGGGCTATGAAAAAAGCAAAAAAAAAAAAACTGTGCCAGAAGTGTCTAAAAAACAGATAACTATTATTAAACATCGACTACGTGCTCTATCCCAAAACTTGTTTGCTACCCATTCACCGTGCATCTGCGTAATGGATGAGAGCTATTTTACTTTAGAGGGCCATGAGTGGACTCCAAAATATTAATTCAAACTTCCTAACACTAAACCACCTGATAATGTAACTCAAATAACAAAAACAAAATTTCCAAAAAAAGTTTTACTGTGGTTGGCGATAAGTGAGCGAGGCATCAGTGAGCCTGTATTTGTTAAATCTGGCTTAGCTGTAAATGCGAATTGATGAGCCATCTTTTGAGGTTTGGAAAGAGATAATAGTCCGAGGGATCCAAATCCAGTTACCAATCGACGTCAATAGTCCGGACGATTCCGCATTAGCAAGTCCAAACACTCTTTCGAAGTGCTCTCGCCTTCGTGTTTTTGGTCATTCGCGGCACCCAGCGGCAGGATAACTTTTTCATATGCAGAATATTGCCCAAAATATGGCGTGTGTGCTCAGTACTAATCTTTGTGGTATCTGCTAGCTCGCGCACCTTCACTTTCCGGTCAGCTAACACCATTTCATGTATTTTTTTGACATTGTCCTCTGTAACCTTTCGCAGCCACCACGAAACTCTCGAAACCAATATTTGACGGTGTAATCTGACGGAGCATTAGCCCCATAATATTTATCCAATTTTTCTTTTGTTTCCTTCGCCGTTTTGCCTCTCAAAAAATAATGTTTTATGAGAGAACGAAAATCGTTTTTGTCCATACTCAATATGATGCCAAACACGTCAACAACAATCAGCTGTCTAAACAAAACTAAAGACAGTATCGCACTGAAATTTGGCATGTCTGCCTAAATACGAGTATGAACGGACTTCAAGGCACCATAACCCTTTTTGCAGTAGCAGCACATTCTGGCGGTCAAGGAGGTCACTTTTCACACCATCTAGTAAGGGGGTATAGCATTTTAGTAGCAATGCTTATTTTGTTGAAGGTATTTGTAATATGATCTCGGAACGTCTTGTCTAAATATACACCTAGATATTTGACAGAATTAATCCACTGGACATCACAATTGTTTATTTTAAGCTGACCGAGTGGTAAGGCACAGGCTTTTCTTTTTCTAGTGAAAAATATGGCCTGTGTCTTGTCAGCGTTGAGTTTGACTTTCCACGATTTAAAATAATCGTAGATTTTGTTTAACACATGTTGTTATTTATATTTCCACATTTAATTAAAATCAGCAACGTAGATTATGTACAACAATGGAGCCAATACTGATCCTTGAGGTACACCCGATGTTATATTTGTTTAAAGATGAATGCGGTAAGTAAATTTGAATATTACTTACCGCGAAAACTTTGTATCATTTTTATGAGATATAAAGGACAACCAAATAACTTCAATTTATGCAGAATACCTTCATGCCATATGCTATCAAAAGCCATTTCAACATCCAAAAGGACAAGACCCGTAGACTGTTTTACGCTCATTTTCTCTTTAATATGTTTGCAGATTCTTAAAACTTGGTGTGTAGAGTTATGACCCTATCTGAAACCAAATTGTTGGTCTGGCACGACATTTGAGGACTCAAGAAAATATAGAAATTTTATTTTTATTACTTTTTCTAAGATTTTGCTTAAGTTATTGAGCAGACGTATTGGGCGATAACTAGTGGGATTTTTGGGTGGTTTTCCTGGTTTGGGAATTGGTATAACCTTCGCCGTTTTCCATTTGCTTGGAAAGTATTGTAACTTGATACAAGCGTTAATAATAAAGCATATAAATATTACTCCAATGGTTGGTAGCTGTTTGAAAGAGAATCTATCCCTGGTGCTTTATTACTAAGTAAATTTTGAATAATATCTTTGATGTCTTCGTTGCAAACGAAAAGGATTCATTAGTATGATTTATAACATTTATAGTCTCATCTACTATGCTCTCAATTGAGCTGGTTTCATTTATCAACGGATTATTAAAATTTTTTTCAAAGGAATCTGCAAAAACTTCTGCCTTTTCTTCACTAGTTATTAATAAGGAATTTTTGTGTTCTAAGTGAGGAATAAATTTGTTTTTGCTTTTAAGCACCTTCGCAATTTTCCAAAATATTTTTCAATTTGGATTAAGAGTGCAAAGTTTCTCGTTCCATGTTTTGTTTCTAAACTTTGAAATTTCGAAAGCTACTATATTTCTTTTGTGTATATGTTCATTTCATTAAAATCATAATCCTGTCTATATCTTTTCCACTAACTTCTAAATCTATTTCTTTGTTTGATACTGTGGAAGAGCAGTTGTTCTTATTGCTTTTGATTTTTTGGGAATGGACTGATCAACACTTTCCAGTACGGAATTTGTAAAAAATTCAATTTTTTCATCAATTTGATGTCAACTATATAACTTAATTAGTGCGGTTTTTTTTCAAAATTTGAGCGTTTATTTAAGAAAAACATGTACAATAGTATTATTCAAAGTATTGCCCATCTGACGCTATGAATTTTTCCCATCTTTCTGACAAATTGTGGATCCCATCCCAAAAGAACTGCGCCGCCAAGAATGAATCAAGCCAATTTTTGATATTCTGCTCTGATGTGAACCGTTTTTCAGTGAGGGCGTTCTGCATCGACCGGAACAAATGGTAGTCAGAAGGGGCAAGGTCTGGGCTATAAGGCGGGTGGGGTAAAACTTCCCATCCACTGTTTTCCAAATAGTTCTTAACCGGAATAGCAACGTGGGGCCGAGCGTTATCATGATGGAAAATTATTGCCTCGTGTCTGGTCGCATATTTCGGGCGTTTTTCGGCCACTGCTCTCTTCAAACGGATTAATTGTGTTCGGTAGCGTCGTCCATTGATGGTTTCACCCGGTTTTAGCAGCTCATAATACATCACACCCATCTGATCCCACCCAATACAGAGCATTACCTTCGCGGCATGGATATTCGGCTTTGCCGTTGATTTGGCTGGTTGGCCGGGTTTCACATATGATTTTTTGTGCTTGGGGTTGTCGTAATGGATCCATTTTTCATCACCAGTAACAATCCGATGCAAAAATGACTTCCTTTTGTGGCATTCCAGCAGCATTTCGGACATGCAAAACCGCCTTTCGACGTTTCTCGGCTTGAGTTCATGTGGAACCCAATTTTCTTGTTTTTGAATACATTCAGCTGCTTTTAAACGTTTTGAAATGGCTGCTTGAGTGACACCCAAAGATTTTGCGAGCTCTTCTTATGTTTGGCAACAATCTTCATAGAGTAATGCTGCCAGTTCTTCATCTTCAAACTTTTTTGGCTGCCCAGGACGTTCATCGTCTTCCAAACCAAAATCACCACTTTTAAATCGTGCAAACCACTTTTGGCACGTTCGCTCGGCTAGCGCATGTTCACTATAAACTTCCACCAAAATATGATGACTTTCGGCAGCAGTTTTCTTCATATTAAGGTACTGAAGAAGAACTCAGGCACAAAGTTCGATATATTTGAGTGAAAAAAAATTATTGTTGCTTGCGCTTCAAATGAATGACATATACTGAAATGACGTACAATGATAGTAGCTTTCCAATGGAATAATAACAATGGAATAATACAAGTTACGCCATCTCTTCGCAAACCGTTATAGACCCAATACTTATATTATCTATATCACAGGGTGTAATATATTTCTAAGGCGTTGTTTAGTTTTTGTTCTATATCTATCCCAATTTGCGTTTTTAAAATCTAGATATTGCACATCTTTTATTTTACTATACTAAGGAGAATATCACAATTTATTGGTATATGATCTGAACTCAAAGCGTTGATTGCCAAAGGCTGGGTAACGATTTCAGACGAGTTCGTTATTATCATGTCCAAAGTTGATGGCAAAGACTTTTTGTTGGTTGGGAAATATGTTGGCCCATTTTGTTAGAGCAAGTTTACTGGATACCTCATAATGATGTCCAGTAGCAAATTTGCTCTTTTACAACTCCAGTTACGATGCCGGCTGTTGAAATTACCCCCGAGTAAAAATTTTTCAATATAAGTGATAAGCTTTCTAAGATCACTCTTATAAAAGCCAATCACTTCAGCATTTGAAACTCCCCCGGGAAAGTAAACGGAAACTATTTTGAATTTAGTATTATCATTCAATGTTAATTCAATACCAATTGTTTCAAAAATCACAGTTTTTTACATTTGTTACTAAATTATATAATACATAATTTCTTTTTGACTACGATGACAACTCCAGCCCCTACTCGTATTTCATCATCACTACGATCAAATCTATGACAGTAATAATCACTGTGTGAGACGGAGATGCTACTATTAAGCCACGTTTCACACACAAGACACACATCGACATCATTTTCGCAGAGAAAATTGAAAACCTCAGTACATTTATAACGAATACTCCTGGCATTCCAATATAATACATTAACCTTCATCTCATCCTTGTGTAGAAAACTACACAAAAAATTTTTGTTTTCTTAATTTCCCAAAAACCACTAATTGCAAACTTCCGGAATTTTCAGACTCGCCATAATAAAAATGTTTATGGCGGTTAATATTGCACTAATTACGTTGTCTACCCTTATGTGTAGATTTCTACACATATGGACAGTAAGTGCATGTCATATAAAAAGTTATTTGCGTTAAGTGTTTTAGCAAGTGAATATCGTTGGTATATATAGTGAAATTTATAAAAATAATAAAAGACATCTAACAGAGGAAGAAACGGAAGCATTTTTGAATGAAGGCGATGGTGATATCGCCAGTGATATTTCTGGAGACAGTGATGACGAATTTGCTCCAGAAGAGAATATTGATGATGACGATAAGTTATATTCGGACGATAGCGATTCTGACGAAGAGCAAGCGACTGGCTCAAATGAAACCAACGAATCAATTGCTGAAGTTGAAAATGTGGATCCACTGCTTGTTTCGAAAGATGGTATTGTTTGGCAACTACAGCCATTTCAGCATCAAAGTGGTAGATTGCGGAATAAAAATATAATTTCTCTTCATCCTGGAACAACAAGGTATGCCAAAGCTCGTGTTGATGGCATCAAAGATGCTTTTTTGCTTTTCTTTCCACCACAAATTGAAAATACCATTTTGAAGCATTCAAATGTGTATGCACAAGCAACATATGGTAAGGATTTCAAACAAATCGATTCGAATATGTTGCAAGCATAAATATGGGTGTTTTGATTTTAGCTGGTGTTTATAGGTAAGTCGTAGTTGCTTTCTTTCTTAATTCAACTGATTCTTGACTTTCTTACTTTTAGATAGAAAAACGAAACTACAATTGAATTGTTTGATGATATTAACGGTCGTCCGGTGTTTAGGGCAATTATGTCGAAGAAAACATTTGAGTATTTGAATCGAGTTATTCGTTTTGATGATGTTATTAGCAGAAGACAGCAACGATCTACAGATTAATTTGCACCGATTCGGGATATATTTGATAAATGGTCCAATTTATTGAGTGACTACTACAGTTGACGAGCAATTACTTGGTTTTCGTGGAAGATGTAAATTTCGTCAATATATGCCATCAAAACCAGTAAAATACGGACTAAAATTCTGGTTGCTGGTTTGTTCTTATACCTGCTATGTTTGGAAAATCCAGCCATATTTGGGAAAGGCGATTGGAGCCAGTTCGAGTGAAAAAAGACAAGGCGAACGAGTAGTTTTGGATATCGTTGATAGCTTGAAAGGTCACAACATAACAATGGATAATTTCTTTTCCTCATATGAGCTTGGGCAAAAATTGTTATCAAAGGGCATTAAAATGGTTTGCACGATGAGAAAAAATAAAAGAAACATCCCACCAAAGCTTCTTGAATGCAAAAATAGACCGTTGTATGAATCTACTTTTGCATTTACCGAAAACACAGCACTTGTTTCGTACATTGGACGGAAAAATAAGTGTACCGTGTTTCAAAGTACTTTGCATAACTCAGTTGAAATCGAATCGACTGAAAAAAAGTTACCAGCGATTATAGCCTATTACAATAAAACAAAAGGTTTGTTCATATACTACTTTTTGAAATTTCAAGACCCTCTAATGTTTTTTTTTTCGTTCAATATAGGCGGTGTGGATACGGTTGAAAAAATGCTCATGATTGACATTTCTACTTTGAATGCATTAATTATTTTCAAAGAAGTGAATCCGAATTGGCAAGCAACACAAAAAACAACAGTAAGAAGGAATTTTCTACGTGAACTTGGAATATCTCTTACAAAACCACTTATGGAAGCTAGAAGTGTGAAGCCAAGATCAGCATCGTCTGCTTTATTGCTTGCAACTGTTTTGGAAGAAAATTCACCATCGTCACCTTTAGAGGATGTTTCTACATCAACTTCAACAAATCCACCAAAACGGTCAAGAAGCTTTCCACCACAAATTAAAGGCAGAGCAAGATGTCACGTTTGCTATGAAGAAAAATCCGCCGAAAAAAATAATGTCTATGAGACGATTTGTTGTTTTTGCACAAAAGCTGCATGTAAAAATCAACATAATCGAAATGTATGTGTAAAATGCATTCAAGAAAAATTAATTTTAACCTACCTACCTTCTCTTGTTATTTTAGAAATAAATTATTGGGTCTACAAGTAAGTTTCCAGCGTTTTTTTTCCAAAATTTGAAGTTTTATTATGAAAACATAGCTACAATGCTTTATTCAAAGTATCGTCCATCGGAAGCAACAACTTTCCCCCATCTTTCTGGCAATTTATGAATTCCGGACCAAAAAAATTTCTCGTCTTTCGAGCTCAAGAACGTATCGAGCCAATTTTTGATTTCCTCTACTGAGCTGAAGCGTATTCCCGTAAGAGCATTCTGTATCGAACGAAACAAGTGGTAATCAGAAGGTGCCAAGTCTGTACTGTAAAGCGGGTGAGGCAAAATTTCCCATCCACTATTATCCAAATAGTTTTTCACCGAAACCGCAACATGTGGCCGAGCGTTGTCGTGATGAAAAATGACGGACTCATGTCTGGTCTCATATTCTGGCCGTTTTTCTTTTAATGCCGCTTCAAACGAATTAGTTGGGTTCGATATAATGGTTCTTTGATGGCTTCACCACTCGGAAGGAGTTCGTAGTATACGACACCCTTTTGATTCCACCATATGCAGAGCATGACCTTATTCACCTGAATATTTCGGCGTCGATTGGGCGGGCTCGCCGGGCTTTGTATACGATTTTCTGCGTTTAGGATTATCATAATAAATCCATTTCTCATCACCAGTGATAATACGATGCAAAAATGATTTATTTTTATACCGCTGCAGTAACATTTCGGACATGGAAAATCGCCGTTCTCTTGGCTTCAATTCGTACGGCACCCAGTTTCCAACCTTTTGAATGAATACCAGTGCTTTTAGGCGCAGGGAAACGGCTTGTTGCGTGATGCCCAATAATGCAGCAAGTTCTTCTTGAATCTGACACGGATCCTCATCCAGTAAAGCGTCCAATTCCTCGTCTTCAAAACTTTTCGGCTTTCCGGGGCGATCTTTGTCTTCAACTCCAAAATCACCACTTTTGAACCGTTTGAACCACTCGCGGCACGTCGATTCACCAATACATTCCGCCCCATAAGTTTCCGAAAGCAAACGATAGGCTTCAGCCGCACTTTTCTTCGTATTAAAGAATAAAAGCAGCGCTTCCCGCAAATGACGTTTATTTGGCTGGAAACTTGCCATGATTTTGCTCGACAAAATGTACGACACCGATAGAACTGCTCAAATATAACGCTGAAAAGTTGTTGACAGATACAAAACCTACAAATAAAACACATGTCATCTGACATTTCTGCCCGGGATCCACTGGTGGCGCCATCTCTGACAAACGCTGGAAACTTACTTGTAGACCCAATATAAAAGCAATTTTTCGGTTTAATTTAGAAATCTACACACGAGGGTAGAGAACGTAATTTTTTTTTGAGGATGAGATGAAGGTTAAGAGAATTTGGCTTACTTGGCATGGTTGTATATATAAGTATTTTGTCGCAAGCTGCGTTATAACATTAAATTGGTCATATTTAGATTTGCATGTACTTAACTTAGTTATCATATCCATGGTAAGAGAGCAAAGTTCGTATTGAGTGAAGAGATCACTCTCATTGACGGTAGCATTTTGATTGCGGTGCACGTCCTTGGAGAGCGGCTGGCGATGTTGATGGTGTAGGCCGAGAAGGTCTGTTTTGCCTCGGGAGAGTAGGAAAGTCGCTTGTGCTCATGTACTGTTGGCTGAGCGTGAGTCATTGCTGGATTTTTCTTATAATTTGTTTTATCTCTTATCTCGAGGTATCTTACTCTTCGGGGACAGTATCAGTTTATTTTTGATTTTCCTGGCAATTTGCGCATTTAGAAATGCCTGCGGCAGTGCAATCGACAGTTTTATAGGGTTGAGAGCAATTTGTACAGTAGGTTTTGACACTGCAGTTTCTCTCACCATGCCCATACATTTGGCAGTTACGGCATTGGGTTTTTTTATTTTTTTGTCATCGCCGTCGTATTGGAAGCACAGCTCGGATATTTTTATGTTGCCGAGTTCTGACCACAAAAAGTCGGTTAACATCGCCCTATACCTGAGACCATTGACGATTGTGTCTCTTTCCTCATTTCGAAAGAAATAAAGTCCGAGGATGCCGCCATGCCATAAGTCGCAGCAAACTGTCAATCTTTGTAGATGCATTGGTGATTGGCCGAACACTTGTGGACTGTGTTCGCTCCAATAGCATAGAAACAGACATAGATAGATGTTATAGTTTTATGTAGTTAAATTGGTCTTTACTAAACAACGTCTTATTAGCTAATTAACAAAGAAGAAGGAATTCACATATTTTTGATTAAGATTTTGCGCGGGATAATTACTTCAGTTCCCGCCAGAATTAACTTCATTATTTGACAGATGTCAATAAGCTTAAGGCTAACATACAATTAAGTGCAGGGTGTATATATACATATATTGTTTATAATGTTTGTTATCTAAAGTATAGAATATATCAATAGATATAGCCGCTCAACCAAAAATGGGCCTCGTCCGAGAAGATGATTTTTTTGCTGAAATGGCAAACCTTACTGAATATTTTTACGGGTGGATGTCATTGGTAGCTTTGACAGCAGTTGAAACATAACAAGTGGAAACACTATCACTGCTTTCTGGTTACCCTATATTATAGACTCGGGGCGTTCGATTTATCTTTTCTTTTAAGGGACTAGTGCACTTTCAAAGACCAAAAAAATGCAAATTCTTAATAATTTTTTTCTCAGCTCCTTTGTTAGATATTACTATTAAACCTTTTTTTATAAATTTTGTTTTTATTTGTATATGGCCTCTAAGTCGAATCCTCGAAAAAGCTCTAGTCCGAAAGTCTGAAACAAAAAAAATCCAAAAGCATCTTAAAGGCGAAGGTTTCTCACGTAGAAATAAAAAGAAAACTGACAAATGTTTGAGAAGTGTGAAAAAGTCAATCTGATTTTCCACGTTTTTTCTTTTGCTAAATTTTTTTTATTGATCTTTCGCCTAAATTTAATAAAGCAAGATACATTAAGATCGGTTCAGCGTATCCGGAGAACAACTGTCGACCGTAATTGGATTCACTTCTTCTTTCTTTTTCGACAACTCTTCCCCCCAGTCGCCTCCTCACATAAAGCTAATTTCCGTATAGTATGTATATAGGCTTCTTTCGAGTTTACCAATCTATATCTGGTCGCTGCCCTCTCCACTTTTTACAGAGAAATATTAAAATCGATCACCCTTTATGGGCCATATTCCCGTCTCCCATCTTCTACATCCCCTCCTTGATATAATCGGAGACTCCGTTCTCAACGAAACTAAAGATACAAGATATGGGCGGTATTCCTTCTCACCTACTCTTCTTCTGGCTATTCAAATTGTCTAGGTACATATCTTCATTTCATTGAACTCTACAACTCTCCCTATCAATGACCCCAAATCCTTTTTTCAATTTAGCAATTGCAAAAGTAAGACTGATGGTTATCCTTCCTCCCTCGCTTTCGAAACCAAATATTCAAGTGATCCTCCTACCATCGCCACTTTTTTGCTACATTTTTCAGACAATCATTTGCTAAGAACTCCTTCGACCAGATCCCTCTTACTTCAATGATCTGCCAAATTTCTCCTTAGGTCTCTTTCTCACTCAAAATTTCGATCCTGCAGTTATTGAAGAATTAAATCTTAAAAATGAATTTATACCTGGGAAGTCCCGACGTCTTTCTTAAAAAATAATTTTCCAACCTGTCTCTACCACTTTCCAACTTTTTCGTCTATCGCTTACACAGGGTGAATTTCCCCAGATTTGGAAGACCTCTTTTATAATCCCAATACACAAAAAGGGATCTAAGCATGAAGTTACCAATTATCGTCCCATTGCTAAACTCTCTCATATACCCAAACTCTTTGAAAGCATTTTATACGAAGCGTTAAGCTTCAAATGCAAGCCTTTTATTTCGCCTCGACAACACGGTTTTCTAAAAGATAGATCAACTACCACAAATCTAGTTGAATTCGTGTCGTTTGCTCTCGTAGCCTTAGAAAATGGCAAAGAAATCGATGTTATCGCAACTGATTTCACTAATGCATTTGATAAGATATCTCATCAATTGATCCTCTTCAAATTCTCTGCTCTCGGCTTTGAGCCTCTCTTATTAAAATGGATTTCTTCTTAACTGATAAACCGATATTATAGTATTCGGTTTAGATCCGCGCTTTCTGTTCCATTCCTGGCCTCATCTGGGGTTCCACAAGGCAGTCATCCTGGTCCTCTTCTATTCATTCTTACTATTAGCGATCTTGAGAGGGTCATTAAACACTTCTCCCTCTTCCTTTACGCTGACGACACAAATTTTTTTAAAACTCTTTCTTCTCGCCACGACTCTGCCCTTCTTCAAGAAGACCTTGATCGGTTTTCAATCTGGTGCCTCAAAAACTTCCTTGAACTTAATACAGCCAAATGTCAATCTATAACTTTCTCACATACCACCTTGATCACAAAGTTCCCGGGGGACACCACCGTGTGGCGCTCCCATTATTCCGATTTGTGTTCTGTTTCTTTTGTTAAGTTTTTAAATCTGTTGTTGACATTCCATCTAATTCTTAGCATCATAGCTTGACATTTGCAAAAGTTACGAAGCCAAGAGTACATCTATCAAAGTGTGTGTTGGCCATTTTTTACAATTTTACAAATGGATTTAAGTTTGCAACAACGAACTTGTATTAAGTTTTGTATAAAACACGGATTTAATGGTGCGCGAACGTTGGAAATGTTGGAAAAGTGTTTCGGCAACGATTCTCTAAAGACAATGGTCGTTTACCAGTGCCACGAGACTCAATCGAAGATGATGAACGCAGTGGCAGACCATCGACATCGAAAACCGACGAAAACCGGTCAATAACCGCAAATTAACCATCAGAGGGATAGCGAATTACTTGAACATTGCCTTTGGATCCGTCCAAAACATTTTGGTTAATGATTTGTGTTTCCGTCTTGTAGCAGCAAAGTTGGTGCCAAAAGACCTCAATTTCATGCAAAAAAGAGACCGTGTTGACGTCGCAAAAGAGATGATTTGCGAGGCTGAATCCGATCCCACATTCATCAAAAGGATCATTATTAGAGATGAGACGTGCGTTTATGAGTACGACACGCAATCCAGACATCAGGCAAGTGAATGGCGTTCACCAAATGAGCCGAGACCAAAAAAAACCACTTCGTTTTCAATCAAAAAAGAAGGCAATGCTCACGGTTTTCATGGATTACAAGGGTGTAGCGTATCATGAACTTTTGCCAGAAGGCCAGGCAGTAAACAAAGAAAAGAGACCAGAATTATGGGCAGAAAACTCGTGGATTTTGCACCATGATAATGCACCGTCGCACAGTGCCATCATTATTCGTAATTTTTTGACGAAAAATGCAACAAATACCATCCAACAGCCACCGAATTCACCTGATTTGGCTCCCTGTGACTTCTTTCTGTTCAATCGAGTTAACAAACCACTGCGGGGAACGCGTTTCAGCAGCCGAGAGGAAATAATGGAAAAATAGCAGGAAGCACTGATGGACATACCGGAAACCGAATATAAAAAATGTTTCGAGGATTGGATCAAGCGCTGGCATAAGTGTGTTGCAGTCTATGAATAAACTCGTATTTTTAATTTTCTGAATAAATTCCGGGAGGAGGTGGTATGTTCCACTTAGAAACAATTATGGCTCTCCTATTCTTAGATACTCTTATGCTTCACTTGGACTATGAGGTAGGAGTCATGGCAATGAACGAAAACCGACTATCAAAAATAGTTCCGCATAAGCTATTGACCAAGGCAGTTTGCGTACGAGAGTGGGAAAGGGTAGGATGCCATTGCGAATTTAATCTGTCGGTTAACCCCACTGAGCAGTTGGAATTGGTGAAAAAAAAGTTTAACTGTAGAAAACCGCTCAAAGTTTATATGATGGATTCTGATGGAATCTGACTTTCGCAATAGAACAGATTTTTTCACTGGCAATACCACCACCGTGAATGGCAATACCATTTTTAAAATAAGAGGAGAACTCTAACTCCTTAATTATATTCCGCACCGATTAGAACTTCCAATCTTGTGTAATATATGCAACCGAAAAAAACGTGAGGATGTCTACCACTTTCCAGCCGTATGTTCCGTTCTTAAGAAATTCCGTATAAATATTTTCGGAACGCATACACTCGAGTTGGAGGAAGCGAAGGCGACAGAAGCTGGGATTCATTGCACGATAATTTCAGAAATGAAAAAAATCGGCCGACAGTAAGGGTATATGACCAATGTTGACATCATTTATCGAGGATTTAAGAAAAGGCTTACTTTGGTGTACCCTGACCCATGTTAACGGAAATTGCTCTGTTAATGCTAATGGTAGAAACTTCGTTTAGGACTTTGTTTTTAGAAGAAATACAAGTCATTGTAACTGCTTTTAAATAACGTTGATATCTTTTTTAAGCCTTCAGATATCCAATTTTCAAGCCTGTGCCATTTTCCTTGTCCATGTAGATTTTTGATTTTAAGGTCACTTTTCTCCAGAAAATCCGTCATAAATATAATGTTTTACTATTTTTTTCTTATGAACAACAACAACAATAATAATAAAACAAAATCATCAAGAAGTTTGCAGGAAAACCCATAGAGTGATACTTGGGAAAATCTGCGTATGTAAAATTAAAAAAAATGTTTTTTTTTGCCGCTCCAAAGACTATGAATAAAAAGTGATTTTGTATGGTTTTAAATAATTTTTATTTTATGTGTGTATTGTAACGTGTCCTCGTTGGTTTTGTACTATATGCATGCTAGAGCCAGTTGTTGGATTCCACTGAAAAAGTTTTGATGATGCTTCGAGCATACGCTTTTCCATTCCAATTTGCATAAGTTGGTATTACGATTGAGTAATCAAGTTCTTTCATTCTTCTCCATACCAAAAAATCCAATACTGTAAGGTCAGGAGATCTTGCAGACCAGTGAACTGGTCCATCTCTTCAGTCTCTTCACCGATTACCGGGCTTTCCACCTAGCAAATTCTTAACCTCACGACCATAGTGGACTGGACCACCATCCTGTTCGAAATATGATGAAGATAGTTGAATCAGTGGAATGTCCTCCAATAGTTCTGCCAAATCATTTCACATAAATTCCAGATATTTTGTAGAATTCAGCCTAGGTGGTAGTTTGAAGGGGCCGATTAACTTGTTTCCAAGTACACCTGCCCACATATTGATGCTGAATTTGTGTTGAAATGATTTATACCTCATTGTATGTGGATTGTCCGCAGAACACGTATGATGATTATGAAAATTTGTGATCCCATCTTTTTTTAAATTGATATTCGTCCATCCAAAGAATTCAGCTAATAAACTCGTTATCATCCAAGCTCCGCTCCAGCAACCAGTTAGAAAACTCAAGTCGCTTTTCCAAATCATTGGGAAGCAGTTCTTGTACAGGTGTATGGTGATATGGACAAAGATTTTCTCCATGCAGTACATTAGAAATTTTATGTTTGGAAACATTGAATTGCAAAGCTAAGCGTCTGATGCTGATTGATGGATCAGTTGTAACAGCATCCAGTATTCTTTCATCAGCCGAAATTTTTCTTACTTGAGGAGCTCCCGAGTTAGGTCGTGTATTTGAAATTGATCCCATTTCTCGAAGTCTCCAATATGTAATTCCAAATACTCCATCACTTGGAAGTTGTCCGTTAGGATAAAGTTCATGGTATTTTTGTCGCGCTCTAGTTGAACTTCCATTGCATAGCCCATAAATGTAAATAATGTCTCCGTATTCTTGGTTTGTAAATGCAGACATTTCAAATAGCGTGTCTAAGCAACTGTAAACTTGGCGTAAAAAATTAAACTGATTGGGTCTATAACATAATTCGCGTGGTTTGCTAAGAGATGGCGTAATTTGTATTATTCCATTGGAACATGCGTTGGAAAGCTACTGTCATTGTACGTCATTTCAGTATATGTCATTCATTTGAAGCGTAAACAACAATAATTCTTTTTCACTCAAATATATCGAACTTTGTGCCTGAGTTCTTCTTCAGTATTTTAATATGAAGAAAACTGCTGCCGAAAGTCATCGTATTTTGGTGAAAGTTTATGGTGAACATGCGCTAGCTGAGCGAACGTGCCAAAAGTGGTTTGCACGATTTAAAAGTTGTGATTTTGTCTTGGAAGACGATGAACGTCCTGGGCAGCCAAAAAACTTTGAAGATGAAGAACTGGAACCATTACTCTATGAAGATTGTTGCCAAACACAAAAAGAGCTCGCAGAATCTCTGGGTGTCACATTTCAAAACGTTTAAAAGCAGCTGGATACATTCAAAAACAAGGAAATTGGGTTACATATGAACTCAAGCCGAGAGACGTCGAAAGGCGGTTTTGCATGTCCGAAATGCTGCTGGAACGCCACAAAAGGAAGTCATTTTTGCATCGGATTGTTACTGGTGATGAAAAATGGATCCATTACGACAACCCCAAGCACAAAAAATCATATGTGAAACCCGGTCAACCAGCCAAATCAACGGCAAAGCCGAATATCCATGGCGGGAAGGTAATGCTCTGTATTTGGTGGGATCAGATGGGTGTGCTGTATTATGAGCTGCTAAAACCGGGTGAAGCCATCAATGGACAACGCTACCGAACACAATTAATCCGTTTGAAGAGAGCAGTGGCCGAAAAACGCCCGGAATATGCGACCAGACACGAGGCAATAATTTTCCATAATGACAACGCTCGGCCCCACGTTGTTATTCGGGTTAAGAACTATTTGGAAAACAGTGGATGGGAAACCCCACCCGCCTTTAGGCCCAGACCTTGCCCCTTCTGACTACCATTTGTTCCGGTCGATGCAGAACGCCCTCACTGAAATACGGTTCACATCAGAGCAGAATATCAAAAATTAGCTTGATTCAGTCTTGGCTGCCAAGCCGGCGCAGTTCTTTTGGGATGGAATCCACAAATTGCCAGAAAGATAGGAAAAAGTCATAGTTTCAGATGGGCAATACTTTGAATAATACTATTGTACATGTTTTTCTTAAATAAAGGTTCAAATTTTGAAAAAAAAAACGCACGAATTAACTTATATATTTTTTTCTCATCTTTCATACCATTTTTGTTTGGTAAATAGGAAACATGGTAAGGAAATGAGGATTTTGACAGGTAGTCAAATAAACGAGCACGCTTTAAAACTTTTTAAGAGCTGTGCAAATTTAAAAAAGTATTGGAAAACTATTAATTGTTGCAAAACTACTCTTATTGTCAACTGTTGTTAGAAACGTAGGTAAAAAATCAAACAATTCTTTTTTTACCCATAAAATCTATGGGTTTTTCTGCAAACTTACTGATGATTTTCTTTTTATTATTATTATTACGTTCATAAGAAAAAAATAGTAAAACATTATATCTTAAGACTTAAACAAGATATCAGCGTTATTTGAAAGCAGTTACAATGGCTGGTATTCCTTCTAAAAATAATTTCCTACGCGAAGTTTCTACCAGCAGTTTCCATCAACATGGGTCAGGGTATACCAAAGTAAGCCTTTTCTAAAATACTCGATAAATGATGTCAAAATTAGATATAGACCCTTACTGTAGAACGATTTTTCTTTTCTTATAATATACCCAAAAATCATTTCCCAAACCTTGACGAATTAGAGGACACCCTGTATGTTTACCCGGCGAATGATCTGCACTTATGCACTATATATATTAACAAAAGTTAAATAATGTCGTCGAAAATTTCGTCAAAAGATCCAACGTGTGCCATCAGTCACGAGGCTGCCATTTATCGAATATTGTGTTCCATACATAACCTCCATGTCTGCACTATTCATTAAAATAAAAACATCAGAACTTTTGAAATAAACACTGCTATTCTCTTTTCGAATATGGGACACCCATTATGCATACGATATTAACATACTTGTGTAAAATGTGTCCAGTTTTTCAACCAAATCCTCTGAGATAATATTACTTTTGTGGAAAATTTAAAGCCAAGTATTGGGAGTTTAATGAATCAGAAGTTCTCGGATTCACGTGATAAATCAAATTTCGATTCAACTATGATACAGATGCATCAGTTGTTATTAGTAAAATAAAATATGCCAAGCAGAAATACGGCTTAATATCCAGTGCACTGATTTTAGAGAATTTTTTTTTAGTGATAATAAGAAATAGTCATATTGGGGATTAATTTATTTAACCTTATACCTGGAAAACTGTATGCTCACTTCTACGAAGGAACTTTTTTAAAAACCATGTAACACAGTGGGTGTTGAGGATAGACCCCTACCTCCCGTACGATTTTTTTCATAACATGAACCAATGAATCGATCCCCAAACCGGACCACCCTGTATAATACAGCGATGGAGTACCCGGAAATTCGAGGCCATTTTGTTAAAGTAAAAAACAAACATTATCGGTGAGTCGATTTAAACCTTTTCACTTACAGTATACAAGCCCATTGAGGTTTGTGTTGGTGATGAACGGAAACTTGTAATTCACAACTCAAAGGAGGCATTTCACAAAGACTGCTTAAAATAAACAGTGAAGTTTCCAGCGTCCCAAATGATATGGGGATGCATGTCGGGCCGTGGTGTTGATCAGCTATATTTCATTGACAGTCTTGTGAATGCAGTTAACACTTGAGAAGAGCAGCTTCTTCCTTCAATACCACTACTTCAATCAACTGAAGGAAATTATATATTTCAACAAGATGGTACTTCCTGCCATACGGCGATATCAACTAAGATTTCGTTATTTGGTGAAGCGGTTCCGTTGATAGAATAGCCTCCCACAGCCATGACCCTTCATTAAATGAAACCTTATGGCACAAAATAAAACAAAGATTGAGACAACAACCGGCAAGGACTCTTCAGAATTTACGCCAGAATATAAGCAATCCTTCACTACTGAAGAATGCCAAAAATTGGTGGACACTGTGGCATAGCGAATTCATGCTGTCATAAAAAATAAAGGCGGTCAGGTCAACTATTTTTTTTTTTAACCAGTTAAAACTACACAATACAATTCCTAAGATACAAGTTTCATTATACACCCTGAATGAAATGCAACCAACTTCAGACTGCTATAATTTCCAAACAGTTCATGACAGTGAGCTCAAATTTTGAAACATGACAGATAATTTTATTATTTACAAGCCTTTTAAACGATTTGCGTCTCAGTTGTGTTGAAAAAATTTTATCCGCGATAGAATTCAAACGTGATAGTGTGATTGCTTTATATTTGGCTGGAAGACCACAAGTAGCTATCGTTAGAGCCCTCCAGCACCTCAACGTGAATAAATCATTTGTGTCTCGAACCATAGCTCGTTACCGTGATACTGGCAGCGTTGCAAAACGCCATGGAAGTGGTCATAAAAAAACAGCAACATCGGCAGAAATGGTTCGGTAAGTGAAGGCTCGAATTGAGCGAAATCCGCATCGAAGTGGAAGAAAAATGGCTCGTGAGCTCAACATATCGTTGGAACGGATGCAACACATACTGAAAAATGAGCTTAGGCTCAAGCCATTGAAGTTCCAAAAAGCACACGATCTTACACCGCAACAGAAAAAAGTTAGAGTCGAAAGAGCGAAGGAGTTGCTACTGCTACGCTTGCACGAAAGTGGTGAGTTGCCGAATTTGGTTTTTTCCGATGAGTCGCCATTTGTTATCGAGCAATATGTCAACAAACAAAATGACCGAGTTTACTTGCCAGAGAGGTCCTTCGAAAATTTACACCTTCGGACGGCCACCAGAAAGCAGGCAGCACTGATGGTGATGGTTTGGGCCGTCATAACCGCCGACGGTCGCTCCCCGCTCGTATTTTTGGACTGTGGCGTCAAAATTAATGCAATGCGATCGTGTACCGTGAAACTATCTTAGAGGTAGTATTGAAGCCTTGGGCAAACAATCATTTCGGTAGGAGACCGTGGACATTTCAACAAGACTCGGCACCGTCTCACAAAGCGCGCGTCAACTGAGATTGGTTAAAAAACAATGTTGGATTTCTCTGTCTGGAGTATTTTGAAGGCGAAGGTTAGCACTAAAAAATACTAAAGTTTGGACCACCTAAAACAAGCACTTCGCCGGGAATGGGCCAAAATACTGCAGAGCCACTTGCGTGCAGCGAGCGATGCTTTCTGCGGCCGTCTCAAGGCCATTATTCACGCCAAAGGTGGACATATTGAAAACTACTGATACAATTTGATAATTGATGTATTTTCCACCATTCTTTTGCTTTGGCACAATAAAATTTATCAAAAAATAAAAAAATTATAGCATTTTAAAAGTTGGAGTTCGAGTAAGTCGGCCTGTATAATCTTTTTACGTGAAGGGGAGATACACCTAGGAACCAAAAACAAGGACATTTTTGTGTATTTTTTTAAGGAAAACTATTTGAAATTTCGGTTTGGGACTATAACTATCTGAAAATACTCGTATACACATTCAGAAATATCTTTAATTGGTTCTTTTAAAAAATATCAAAAATATACAAGGATGTTGTATGATCCTTGGAGCGTCGTAAAAAAATCTGCGTAAACGGTACCCACTGGCATTTCTTCAAAAATCATCTGGAAAAAAAAGTACTTATTAGAGCCGATTTTGAAAATATTGATTTACGACAAAATGGCGAACATTTGAACATAAATAATATTTTTTGGACCAAAAATTAGTTATTATTTTGCCTACAAAACAAAAACTGAGTAAGGAAAAAAAAAATGCTATGACAAGTACTAGATAGTGGTGTATAGAATAACCCAAAAAAATTCAAGGCAATGGGTTTATTGGTTTTTGGAAAATTTTGGGTACCGATTTGAAAAACGTGATTTTGAGAAAAACGCGTTTGAAAATTTGGGAATGAATAAATCTCGGTTCGACGCCGCCGCAGCACTCGTTTCACTCTCTCGGCTGTAATTCGCTTATTTATCGAAATATTGACTTAGCGTTTTCACCAGATATTCTTGAGGCCTCAAGCTTCGACCATGCTGGATTTATATCTCCCCTGAAATAAAGGTTTCCGGTTCTATAAAAAAAACAAATAGTCATTATCTCTAGAATAAATATTCATTCAACGTGTAAGTATTCTATAACCAAATTAAAGTTGATAGACCAACTATTCTGCATTAGGGTCGTATATCGGATATAAGAAAGTCCAAAAATCCCAAGAATTTCTTTCCACATTCTACATTCATTCGTTGCATTCTACCAACAAATATAACAAACAACACATTCTTATAAGAAATAGTTAAAGATAAACATCTGTTAAAAAAAGAGGTTAATCCGTATGAACATATCACAATGCACAAAAATTTAATATTTTGAAATTAACCTTGAATTTTTTTTAACAAGTATTTTATCCATTGAATAGAAGTTCTTTCACTGGGCCGTCCATTTTGTGGTTCCGAAAGTAGTTAGTTTTAGTTATTTTCATACATAAAGGGTGTTTTCTTTAGAGGTATACAAATTCAATATGAAATAAAACAGCTGAAGCTACTGTTATTTAATATCGGGCATGTTTCATGGCTAGCCTGATTGAAGCGCAATTGTAAAGTCCAATTTTCGGCAACCTTATCGAGCAACGTCTCTGGTCTATCGGCATAGACTAATGACTTCATATACACCCAAAGAAAGTAATCTAGAGGTGTGAGATCGTATGATCGCACAGACCATTTCACAGGTCCATTATGCGAAATTATCCGCTCAGCCCGCCGTGTGGCATGTTGCGCCATCTTGTTGAAAGCAAAGCTCTGTCACGTCAATGCCATTCCCGTTCCATTAACGGGAAGATTCTGGGGGCATCGTCCTTAAAGAAATATGGTTCGATGATTCCACCAGTCTATAAAGCACACCAAAGAGTAAGTTTTAATGGTTATAAAGGCATCTCGATAAAGGCTTCTAGGTTTTCTCCACTCCAAACTCGGCAATTTTGCTTGCTTATATACTCGTATCTATTTAACCAAAAATGGGCTTCATCGCAGAACAAAATTTTGCGTTGAAAATGAGAATCAAGCTGAATCATGTTTTCGGCCCATTCACCGAATCTAAGAGGCGTATAATGGTCACGCGATTTCAACTTTTGCACAAACTGGATCTTATAAGCTTTTAAGCCAAGATGTTTCTGTAAAATCTTCCACAAAGTGGATGGGAATAACTCCAATTGGTGTGCACGATGACGAATCGACTCATTCGGATTCTCCTCAACACTGCTCTCGCACTGTTTGTCGTCTTTGGGGATGCGTATTATCCACTAGAGGGTACGTGGTGCGAAAACGATTCATCGTGTTCCGAATAACTGCTCAAATGGACGGTTATATCGACCGTAAAATGGACGTAGCGCACGATAAGTTTGGCGAACAGAACCATGGTTTTTAAAATAAGTTTGCACAATTTGAACGCGTTGTTCTGATGTTAATCTACTCACCGTAAAATGGCAGACAATCTGTAGAAACAGTGTTGCCAGTTTAAAAACCAAACTTCTAAAAAAAAACAAACATCCAGAAAGATTGGCTGTTTGGTGCGGTTTATGGCATGGCGGCAACATCGAACCTTATTTCTTTCGAAATGAAAAAGGAGACACCGTTACCGTCAGACGTCAATGGTCTCAGGTATAGAGCGTTGTTAACCGACTTTCTGTGGCCAGAACTCGACAACATCGATATATCCGAGCGGTGATTCCAACAAGTTGTGAAAGAGTAATTTGGCGACTGGGTCACCCCGCGATCATGCGATTTGACACCACTTTCAACGAGCTCGGGGCCAACATTCGACACTCTATTGCACATATTGGACCGAGGCATCAAAAATTGAACCAACCGCTTGAAGAACTGCCAGCGAAGCTGAAGGGGCCATTCGAATGATGTGCTATTGCACACATAATGGCATGAACATAGCTTCAAAATAAAGCCACAATCAATTTTATACCTTACACTGTTGTTGTTTCATTTAAATTTGTTTTCCTATCGTTTTGATCTGGTCACCCTTTATATTTCTTTCTTCAGACATTGGAGAGAATTTGTAATGACCTCATAAGAGCTCATATGCCTTTCACCTGGGCACGTAGATATAAATATGTATGTCTATTATAAGAAATAACAAGAAATGTTGTATGACGTCTAGCACAAGGCTGCTGCCGGAATAAAACCAGATCTTTTCATCGCAATATTGCAAAAGTTTCTCGAGGAGGGAGTGTTCCCAGAACCGCGGAAGTTGCAACACTTGCCCATATATGTCTTCTAGACACAATGGGGAAGATTCTTGAGCGTATAAGATACGACTCATTGCTAACTGTAGCAGAGGAGAAGGGAGCCCTCTCAAACCTCCAGTTTGGATTTCGAAAGTCAAGCTCCACGGTCGATGCTATCCAAATAGTAGTCGACATTGCGTCTGCAGGCATAGAAGGGCATTCTTGCAGGTGAAGCTCAAAGAAGTACTGTGCGGTGGTAACACTAGACGTCAAAAATGCGTTCAACACTGCCGACTGGTCCAAAATAAGGCAATAACTTGCAAGGATGGAAACAGCCTACAACCTGCTAAAGATATTCGCCAACTATTTCACGAACAGGAAGCTACGGTATGACACGGATGAAGGGGTTAAATACTACACCATCTCCGCTGGAGTACCGCAAGGATCAGTGTTAGGTCCACTCCTGTGGAACCTAATGTACGACGGAGTGTTGCGTCTAAGGCTGCCCGAAGGAGTCAGTATCATCGGATTCGCAGACGATATAACTATCGTGGTCGTCGCAAAACACACCCATGAAGTCGAGTCAACCACAAACGCAGCCATTGTTCAAATAAAGCAGTGGCTCGAATCTGCGGGTCTCGAACTGGCGGAACAAAAAACAGAAGCCGTTCTTATTATGAGCAGGAAAACCGTGGAATGTATCAATATTCACGTAGGTAACCAGAATATCCGATTGAAGGAAGCCGTAAAGTACCTAGGAGTGATGTTAGACAACCGGCTACGGTTCAAACAACATGTGGGCTAAGTGAGGAAAAAAGCGTCAGCGTTACAAGCGGCACTCTCCAGAATACTGGCGAATGTTGGCGGACCTGGATATGCAAAAAGGATTCTCCTAGCTAAAGTAGTCAGCTTGGTTATCCTATACGCGGCACCAGTCTGAGCAGATACGCTGAAAAGGAAAGAAACAGGCCGGAAACTGTCAGCGATATAATGACTCGTTGCACTAAGGACAATAAGCTGTTATAGGACGATCTCGGACGAAGCCGCATTTGTCATCGCTGGAAAGATTCCCATCGACATCCTCGCCGACGAGATGAGGAGAATTTACCGCAGGAAAACCTCAATGCCAACTAATGCCAAGGCAATAGGGAGAATGAAAGAGGAAGAAAGGGTACGTTCTATAGCCCTATGGCATTCTCGATGGGATAATGCCACAAAGGGCAGATGGACTCATTCCTTGATTCCAAAAATCGATGTGTGGATGAATAGAGCCGAAGGAAACGGCAACTATCACCTTACGCAGTTCATCTCTGGTCATGGCGGATACCGCAAGTATCTATACAGATTTGGCCATGACAACTCCCCCTTTTGTCCCGAGTGTCCAACTCAGGAGGAGGACGTGAAGCCCGCGATTTTCCTTTGCGGACGCTTCGCGGAAGGGAGAGAACATCTACCAGACCCCCCAGAGGTAATTAAGAGGATGGTGGAGTCGGAAGAATGCTGGCTAAATATCTGCGGATTTGTAAAAATTGTGCTGACTGAGCTACGGAGAAAAGAAGCCGAAAGAAGAGCGGCAGAACCAGCCGAACAAATAGAAACACCGGAGTAGCATGAATTGCTTGCCAGCTAGCGGCAGTTCCGCGGGGAGTGTTGTAGAAGTGTGCAGGGTGTGGCTTTGGACCTAGGTCAGAAAAAAGGGGAGAAATATCCCGTGAATCGTTCATGCTGGTAAAACGGGTTATCAGCATCTTGAAGAAGATTCCACATCCATTTACGCAAACCGTACAAAAAAACACTCGTTGGACTTTAAGGACTCTACTGATTTCGTACAATATTATGCAGAGAGTTCCACTACGTTTAAACCGGTTTAAACTTTTGGCATTTGATAAAATGGTTCTCTTGTCTTTTGGTTATCCATTCATTCTCAAGAATTTTTTTTCACTCCAGCAGCTTTTCATCATTCTTCCCGTATGTACATTTATACATACTTGTACGAGTGCCACTGAATGCCTTATATTTGTTGATGTTCTTGTTAAATAGAAGATAAAATCTACATATCTATCCATGTAGTGCTGTGTCACTTTCGACAGTGATGTCACTTCGCTTAACCTTACCAAAGCTCAAGAGGAGATTTAGCTTTGAGTGCAATAATGAAAGGATTGCTGTTTGCAATAAAATTTAATAGCTACTCGTATTTTTAATTAGGTCAATGGCGTAGCATTCAAAACTAGTGCACAATTTGACTCTGTCGGGTAGTACTCGGTACGGATACATCATGGATTTTGTGAACAAAGATTTGAACGCTCTAAACGGTGATTTTATTTTATTACTTCCAGCAGTTGGATTTCGAAAAAACCTCATTTAAGTTCGTTGAACTCTGGTAATAAAATTAGAGAACAATTTTATTTGAGACTTTCTGTGGAAGAACTTTGATTTGGATTGAAGTTAGTAATAGGATTTGAGTGCTTTTGGTGCAATAAAATAAAGGAAAGTACCACTTTTACTAAACCGAGTGTTATGTGGGGCTGTGTTTGCTTTAAACAGGATACTATAGAGATAAGCCAGATTTTGTTTTTTTTCCAAAATTGTTTGGTGTACTAAAATGGATAGAAAACACTTTTGAGTTAACCTTCTTACATAGCGATCAAAGTTATTTACAAGATGGGTGATTTTCTTTCAGATGTATAGAATTTTAAAATGAAACTGGTAATGAGCAGGGCTTTATTGTAGAAATAATCTTCTACCATCGGTGCTTAAATATGATTTAGGGCACATGGTGCCATATATTTGCAAATATTCACTTCAAAATCCTCCATCGTCCCTACGTAGACCGGTGCTTTCATATACAGGAACTTCCAATAGGGAATTCCAAACTTTGACGGTTGATAGCAGCCATATTTTTGAAGCTATATGTCAAATTGGCTGTCATTTATTCAGCCCATTTTGCTAAATCACCATGGAAGGACATAGCGTTCAACAACACGTGCAAATGATAAAATTGTTCTCATCGGGCAACGTTCAGCGCGCTTCCCCCATTTTACGGTCGCCATAATCGTCCTACCGAGAGGACTATTCGGTGTGTGTTGGAAAAATATGTTTCCACTATTTCAGTAAACGATAAACCAATACCCGTACGCCGACGAAACGCAAGATCTGCCGAACACATCGCTGTTGTCTGTGAGAGTGTGTAGGAGAATCCGAGGCAGTAGATTTTGTCGCTCATAAGAACTCGGCCTTTCGCAGACCTCAATTTTGCGTCGTGACTACAAAATTCAACTGACTCAGGAGCTGAAGGTAAACGACCATAGACAACGACGTGTTTTCGCTGACTGGGTTCTGGAGCAGTTGGAAACTGACCCTAATCTTCATCGAAAAATCATCTTCAGCGATGAGACCCATTTCTGGATGAATTTTTTAATTTTTTTTTCATAATTTGCGCGCGCTCAAGGGATTTAAAATGTTTGCAGACAGCGCGGGCGAAGGAAAGTCAGGGAAGATGGAAAGAGAGGTACCGGTGAACGTTGGTTTTAAATGTTTGAAGGTTATAATGACTAGGAAACAAGGAGCTAGGCAGGGCATTCCATAAGCGAGTTGTACGGCTTAGGAAAGAATCACGATATTTCAGAGTACGTCCGAAAGTGGGCTTGAGGGTATACTGATGAGCATTCATAGCGAGGCGGGTGTTAAGTTTGAAAGTTTGAATAGGCGGAATGCTACTAACGATTTCAATGGAACACTAGTGGTGGAAATAGCGATAAAACAGAATGAGACACGAGACATTACGTCGGTGTTCGAGGGTGTCCATTGTTTGAGTGATATTAGTATCACCTATGAGTTTTATCGCTCGGTTTTGGATCCTGTCTAGCAGGTGCAGAGATGTTTTGGACACACCCGACAAGATGTGGGTATTGTACTCCAATTTCGGGCGGATAAATGTCTTATATATGTATTGTGGCCAGATCAGAGGGGGTAAAGTATTTTTTACATCGCTTGAGGAAACCTAGACATTTCGCTGCATTTTTAACGACACCGAATATGTGGTCATTTCAACATAAATTGTCATTGATACATACTGAGAATAGAAAGTTTTTAGGTTCCAACGATGCAAGTGCCATTCATGGATAATGGCTGGGTATTTAGATTTCGTTTTGACGACAGCAGACAGCATCGTGTTTAGGGAAGCATTAAATTCCACTGTGTTGATAGTTCCCCAATTGGTTATGTTGTTGATATCGGAATTTAATGAGCTAAACATACGCTGCCGTTCCCGTTCTACAGCCGAAGGGCAGGGGCGTGAGTCCGGGAACGAATATGAGAAGCAGGGAGTGCTGTCATCAGCAAAGGAATAAATTGGATTAGAAGTAGCAGACAAGAGATCATTAATGAAAATTAAAAAGAGTGTCGGAGACAGAACGGAGCCCTGGGGCACACCAGCATTTATTTTGTGAATATCAGACTTGAAACAGTCCAATACAACTTGAATTGAACGTTCCGAAAGGTAATTTCTAATCCATTGAAGAAGAGAGTCGCCGATCGTAAAAGCACGCATTTTCGACAAAGATACGTATTATTTCATGAGCTGACGATTTATCAGCGTTTCCACGATGTTGAACAGAAGGGATGTAAGTGCAATGGGTCTGTAGGAGTAGAGAGAGGAAGATTCGCCTTTTTTAGAGACGGGCTGGACAAATGCTCTTTTCTATCTGCTCGAAAAGAATCCTGAAGAGTAGGATTGATGAGAAAGCTTACGGAGTAGTTTTGCCAGCGAGGAAGAACACCTCTTCCGAAGGAGAGGAGATATACCGTCCGAGCCACCGAATTTGTGAATGTTAAGATCTTTAAGAACTCTTGCTACTACACGAGTGCGAAAGTGGATTTGTCCCATTGAAGATTCGACGCACAATCTGGGAGTGTTGAGCTGGCTGCAAAATGTGCAACAAGCAGATTGTCCAAAGAGCTGACAGCGGGAATGTCATAGTAAATGAGCGTTGGCATGGGAGATGAGACACAATTTCTAATATTTTTGATGATCGAGTAAAAATTGTTACTACGTTTAGTATTTTTTGCCTCAGTTTTTGGTCGCATTCGAATTTTACGCGTTGCAGTCATTTCTGGCTCGTTTGAACTTTTTTCAGTTTTCCTCTCTCGGATTGGCTTTAAAGGACCGAAAAAACATTTCTCTAACCCCGTCGTTATCGAGGAAACATAACAACCAGTTAAAATTCCTAAAGAAGGTGTTAAGGCCGCTCCAGTTGGCTTTCTCGTATAGCTATACGGTTCTTTTAGGAATCTTTTCTCTAACTGTGTGGTCAATGTACGAGAAATAAGCTGATATGATACAGCGGTCCGACGAGCCTAGAGGGGATAGCACATTGACCTTGTATTTGTCTGGGTGAGAAGTTAAAAACCAGTCGAGGGTGTTGGCGGTATGACAATCAACGTCTGGTATTCGTGTGGGCTCATTTATAAGCTGGGTTAAGTTATTTTCCGCAGCGGAGATCTCAACACACCGTCCTTCGGGTGTTGTCTGTCCAGAATGTAGAAGCCACCCAGGAAGAGTAAGTCAACAAACAAAATTGTCGAATTTGGAACAATACCAATCCACATGAGATCCAAGAGCGTCCAATGTATCCCGAACAAATCACTGTTTGGTGTGGATTTTGGGCTGGCGGAGCCATCGGTCCATATTTCTTTGAGAACGACGTTGGCCACGCCATCACCGTCAATGGCGAGTGGTATACGAGTAGGTCGATGATTATCAACTTCTTTTGGCCTGAATTGGATGATATGGACACCAACGACATGTGGTTTCAACAGGACGGCGCTACGTGCCACATAGCTCACGCCACATTAGAAATTCTGCATGAGCGATTCGAGGGCATTGCCATCTCACGTGGAGGTGATGTGAACTGGCCAACGAGATCGTGCGATTTGACCCCGTTCGACTTTTTCTTGTGGAGTTTTCTGAAGTCGCAGGTCTATACGAATAAGCCACAAACTACAAGTGCCCTCAAAATCAACATAACCCATGCCATCTGTTAAGTTCAGCCTGATTTATGCGCCAGAGTCATGGAAAATTGTACATTTCCGATGCCCGCCACCCAGAGAAGCCGCGGCAGACATTTTAACTATGTTGTATTCGATGATATCTCATACACACTTTGTTTTATTTAAATTTAAAGAAGAAGCGCTTAATTTGCATAGAAAATTATATAAAACTTTCTAATCACACGATGCTCGCAGTTTACAGGTCCATTACTCGCAATTATGTGCTCATCAAAGATTTTCGTAAATGAGTTAATTCTGGCGCGCAATGAGTGGCATGCTCCTTCACAAGATCAGTGATCATAATTTTGTAGCACTCTCCATTGACTACTGCGTCCTGGCCATCATCATTTTTGCAGGACCTATGATTCCACCCGGCCTTAGAGCACACAAGACAGTGGCTTCGATCATGGCTTGCCAACTTTCTTGGCTCCAAATTCGACAATTTTGCTTGTTAGTGTGGTCATTCAACCAAAAATGAGTCCAACCGCTGAATTAAATTTTGTTGTGGCAAAACTCGTTTGCAGTCCATTCACCGAACGTACGACGCACATTGGATATGCACGATGGCAAATTCGCACCATACCAACAAAAATTTCTTCGGTGAGCGGATGCGTATTGTCAAATAGGGTATGCGTGATTCAAAAACGGTCCATGGTTATTTGAATTACTTGCGAAATGGCAAACTTTGACTGAACACAAATCGCTGAAAAAAAAAAACACCAAACTTCAGGAGCTTGCTTGATAGTTAAGTCCTTCCCATAAATTTTTGGCTTAAACTAGCTAGATGAGCTTGGATGTAAAACACTAAGAGGTGTTCGTTCATATGCCAGAAAGTCAAAATTATTTTTTTTAATACAGACAAATCCTCATCTATGTAGTATACTCATAAGCATTGTGTTACTTAGGATCCCTCCGCCAAGACCTCGTATTTCGATATTTTTGGTGCCACTTATGGCGCACAATGGTGTTCTCCATTCATATTGCGCACATCCACATCCGATTAAATACTCTACCATAACCATCTAATTCTTTTCAAATATATATAACCAATCCGGATGGCTTAGGAAAATGTTTTCCATCAAGGAGATAGTTTCCTGTTTCACACTAATAAAATGAATGTTTGGATGAGTTTTCCACCTCATCTCCTGCATCCGTTGGAGTAAGACCAACAACCAAGAATAAACACCGTCTTTCGTAGTATAACACGTCTCTAACTATCAGAATATGAGTATGTATATTGTATGTATTTCCATTAACCGGTATTTCGTTATCCTTTCAAGGATATTAAATTGAAGGTGGGGTAGATCCATGATGGGCATAAAACAAGGATTTACCAGTAGCTCAACAAAAACCACAAGGAGCATATTACTTTGCCATCACTCAGACTTCACTGTCGTCAGCGATGTCGTTGTCGTTGTCGTTGTTGTATTGTACATAGTCGTTTGTCGATATAGCAAAGAGACTTGTTGCCGAAACATCCTTGTCGTCCTTTGGTAGTCGATTGTATAGTGGATAATATATGTATTTGCAAGCGAGAACACTTGCTTGTTGAATATTTTAATTATGATGTAATTACGATTAAATTGATTTTGTTATTGTTTTTGTTTCGACAAGGAACAAAGCGACACAAACAAAAGCGTAGAAACAAAACTCTCCAATCACCGATGTGGTAGCAGTAGCAGGCGCGAATTTATGAGTGGCAAATGTAATTTCGTTGTTCGGTTTCAGTTGGTTTCTTTTGCTTTGTGTTCGTATTCGTGTTCGTGTTGCTGTTGCTCTTCATAGTCATGTTATTTTTGTTTTTGCGCAAGCTTGTAACATAATTCAATTAAAACATTATCACTTAGGAAAGTGGCGTCCTTTCAATTAGATTAATTTTCCCCATTTCCCATTTTAGATTAATTACTTTTCGGTAGTTTTTATTCAATACATCCATTTTCTACATTGCGATGCGATGTTTGTTATACAATCATAATATGTGACACTCCACATCCCCCTTGTTGGAGGTAAATTTTGAAAATTCCACGATAAAATATTGCTGTCCCCCTGTTGGGCGCCAATTTTTCCAACTTACGATAAATCGTGGGTGATTAGATCGTTTTCAGATATTCAGATAGGTGGATGACCTTTGAACTACTTCTAAACCGAATGGGATGTCCACAGTGAGCAGATTTATATGACAGTTCAGGACACTTACTTTTTGACAGTGGACGCACCATGCATCTGTGCATACGAGTATATGCGAATATGAGAGTTATATGAATAGAAGATAAAAAAAAAAATTAAAAAGTGCTCAGTTTTGGCTGAATCAAAGGATCAACACTCTCCCAGCCGATTAGAGATCTCAGGACTCATCTTACTTAATCACTTTCGAAGTATCTTTTTGCAGATTTCATACACTTTTCCCTTTCCTACAAATTGTTAGATATAAGTCAACCATTAAACACAGATTCCGCCTTTTTGGTTTTGATCACGCTGCCGACAAGTTGGACGTCTTAACTCTATGCAAAGCAATTAAGGACTTCAGATGAATCTGTTGTAGAAACAACTGATCATTGAAGTAATAAACAGCTCGAAATCATCAGCGGAATTTCGGAGCATTGCAGTAGATTTTTAGATCCCTAGCAGATTTCACGTGCTTCTCAATCCGCGGCCCGCTTTTGAAGAACGACTTTCTGGGTGCGCCGTTCTCATTTTTCGATATCTTATCAGTCCTTCAGGATCCAAAAGATCAAAAAACTCCAAAACCTCTACGAATTATACAAAAATAGCACAAATGAGCTCATTTCATCACTAACCGCCGAACTGAACCAAATTGTCAAAACAGCAGATCTTCCAAATCGGCATTAGGCTTAAAAATAATTATTTTCCCTTTACTCGCAAAAGGTGACTACGTATGGTAAAGTCTAGTAAGGTCATCAATATTTTGAGGAAAATATATGACAACATTACACTATACATTTGAGATGGGGAATTAACTCCCGTACGCGCAAGATTTTGTGGAACTGAAGTGTTCGAACTAAAAATACCCAGACCCGGTGTATACCTATGTCGCCTGAAAATAGGAGCCCCTCCTTTATTTCTGAATAATCTCCAAGCTTTCCTTGTACATCTAAAATAATTGAGATGGAGATTACCCAAACCGGAGATTGATTATATCATATGAGAAAGAGGACAGCTTTGCAAAAATTGGGAACGTTAAGTATCTGAATGCGGTCTAACCTCTCATTAGCGACGACGAAGCAAGCTACATCTTTAAAGTCTTAGGTTAATGCACTACTTGCATTGTTAGGAGAAGGCACTTACTAACGAACCTAGCCTGGTCTTTAACTAACTTGTGAGCGCCACCTAACTTGAGGCCTACCTCCAAGTTAGATCCGAAGACTCAGTGGGCCGGAGCATTGTTGTCCATTCGCTATACATGTCCTAGCCATCTCAGGCGTCGACTACGTGACTACGTCGATAATCGTCCAAGAAGACGTAGGATATCTTTAGCCGCTTTTAACAGAGTCCATGCTTTAGCGCCATAAAGTGGGACAGCGATGATCAGGGTCTTATATAGTTTTCAAGGAAGACCCCTTACCTACTACTCCTTCTTGCGTTCTTAGCCCAAAGAAACAGCAACTGGCAAGAGTGATTCTTGGTTTTATATTTGCTGAGGTGTTGTTGGCAGAATTCATAGCAGATCCAAAGTAGACAAAGTCTTTTACAACCCCGGAATTATAGCTGTCGATTTTAACGTTCTCTCCAATTCGTCAATGTTGTGCGTCCCTTCTTGTTGACAACATATACTTGGTTTTGCCTCATTTACCGCTAAATCCAATTTGGAATGCTTTCATTTCAATACTAGAAAACGCACCGATAACCGCCCGCTGAGTTCTACCAATTATGTCAATATCATCATCGGCGGAGGCTAGTAGTTGCTATTTGACAGACTTCCTTGTCTAAAACCTTTTTTGACATCAAAAGTCTCGGTTAAGTCGTTACCCACTTTAACGAAACAGCGAGCGTTCTCAATCGTCATTCTGCACAGACGGACGAGTTTGGCGGGGATGCCATCCATAACTATAGCTCGTCTCTATAAATGCTGTCATATGCGGCCTTAAAATCTTTGATAAGATGGTGGGTATCGATTTGGACTTCTTGAGTTTTTCCAGGATCTACCGGATTGCGAAGATTTGATCGATTGTGGACTTTCCTGGTCTGAAACCGCAGTTTTCAGACGTTCACACAACATGCTGATACGAATTTGTATATAAGAAGATTTATACGTACGAGTACCTCTATAGTTGGCGCAATTGAGGGGGTCTCCTTTTTTGTGGATTGGGCAAATGATACTGAGATTCCATTCACCAGGCACAGACGCTCTTCTGGCAAGATGTGAAAAATAGCAGCTTTGATTACATCGACCGGTAAACCGTCAGCTCCAGCTGCTTTTTCTGTTTACAGCTTCGATATTGCTATCCTTACTTCATTTTGGTCAGGTGGACGGAGATTTTAGCTATCATCATCTAAGTTGGGTTGTCTATTCTGACTGACGGTGGTATGTTGGACTTCTTTGCCGTTATACAGTTGGCAGAAAAAGTGTTTTCATATTCTCAGCACCGACTGTGAGTTTACTATAAGGTTTCCTCCTTTATCTCTACGGCGGCGGTACAGGTATTCTTGCCTGGACATGGTCTTTTTACCGTATGTTATTTCTGGGATACAACCTATCAATACCTTCGATCGCGCGCTACTCATGCTTTTTTTCTTCTTCTGGAAAAGCTGATGTTCTTCCTGGCCCTCCTGCTCGTAGAGCTCATGAGCAGTTCTCATCCTTCGTTGCTACGCTGTTTTGTAAGCTTCTTGCTTAGCTGCATGTGGTTGACGGCATCCTTCATCAAACCAGGGATTCTTGGTGGCGGTCGGGTGACACCCAACACAGCAGTTGCGGCGCCTCTGACGGCATGTTGGCAGCGTTGCCACTAGTTTCGATGCTTGAAGCTGGAGGCATAAGGATTGTTGGGGGTTTCAAGATACGCGTTCAGCGAAGAATCTGGCAGTCTCTTGTGATATTCTACGTTATATCTTCACACAGTAGTTGTTCTTTGTTGTGGTGCTTGGATGACCCGACTCAATATTGGCGGAGACCGCCTTGTGTATATTGAGATGAGGAAACCGTGTTACTGTTATAGTGATATTTCGTCCTGCCATAAAGTCAGTAAGTCTAAATCCGTTGCTAGACGTGGTGTCGTGTAGGCTATGCTTACCAACTGTCCTAGCAAAGATGTTCTCCTTTCCTACCCTGGCATACTTCGAACACTGCTCATATGTCTTGTCGAGGAGCTCATAAAAACATATTTTGGTGGCGTCGTCTTTGTATTTTGACTTGAAGCAGATTCTCGCAATCGCTGTACGACACTCGCTCGCAAGTCTGCCGCATATGGGAAATCGGCATCCGAATAAGCGCTGTTTCTTTTCCCTATAGCAATCACCATAGTATACGAGTATGTCACAGTTTTTCATCCTCCTTATGTCCGGCATATCCCATCGCACTTCCTGGCTAGCAGTGATATCTGCATGATAGCAGTCTAGGGCATCTGATAATTGGTACACGTGGCGTGCCGAGGGTCTGAGAATTCCACGTGCAGATCTGAAGCTCGTTGACTTTTAAACGTTTTCCAGCGTCGAAAACAGTGAATTCATTTCTATCCGAGGCCATTAATTGGTTCGTCAAACCTTTTTAATCTCTTCCGTATATAGTTGTGAGCCCTATGACCTGGGATGGCTTTGCCATTTTAGCCTTTAAGTTAGGGTTTATTCAAATAGCCGACGATTTAAATATTGCTTTGGTGAAAGATTTGTGGCACCTACCACACCAAAGCCAAGTACCTGCAGTGTATTGTGAGCGTTAGCTGGTTATCCGTAGAGCAAACATTCCACATTGTGGTCATCCCACAGCGGGAGCTGATGATACTTATGTTTAGTATACCTTGGATTTATGAAGAGCATAATGCCTCGTTATGGTGCAAGTAAACAGTCGGTTCCCTCTTCCAGTCTGTCCTGTAAAAGGATAGCAGAAAGGCTGTTAACTTCTTTGAGACATTCATTTGATCTGGCTGTAACCTAGAGAGTCATGCCACCTACGGTTATGCTCATATAAAAATTGAACTGTTAATCTAACAGAGGACGTAAGCAGTTTTTAGTTCTTTAGAAGTTCTTCTGCGAATCTTGCCTTACCATTTCATGGCAATATCATTTCCTGCAATTCCATTGTTACCTGGAATCCAGACAAGACTGCGGTCGAAGAAACCTTGCATGCTGGGACCATCTTTAAGTCTTTAGTCTTTAAGGCACGGGGGAAAAAAAACCACAACATTTGGCTCTTAGAAGACATATGAGGATAAATGACGAGCATATCGTATTTATAGTTCAAATTGATTGCTGCCTCAGCAGGAAAGGGATCTAATCTGAGGAAGTACAGAGTAGTGTAAGACGTAATCATACCAGGAACACCTCCATAGGGCGGATAAGCCTGAAACCGGTTCACTATAAGGACTTTTTATACTATTAACCAGGACCTTACTGCACAATGCAGCTCAAAACAACATATGGGAACATCTCAGATGGCTTCTTACTGATAACGAATGAGGAGCGCCAAATATTTCTACAGAGCTATGGGGGTCTATTATAGCTAGCCCATGAGTAAATGGGTATATCCCTGAGGAGTTCAAAAACTCAACGAATATGTTCGAACATTAGGCGAAGTCCTTAAATATGACTTACACTGATGATCGTTGTACTGAGATGGTAATTTATTAATTATATAATTGCCTTGGTTTAACTCATTCGAAGTTTTAAGACGATTTTAATTTATGCAAGCGAGTCCTGGTTCTTCAAGGAATTCCTTCATACGTAAACAAGATTGTAGACCCATGAGATGGTTTAGAGCTCAATTCGTTACTAATTAACTTGTGTGGATGCAGCATCGAAAAATGTTTGAAGGTCACAATCGTTTAATCTGGTATACTTGGAGTTAAATTACTAAACTGAACAAAAGGAGTTGCGAGAATTTCAGCTAAAAGGATAAAGGAGTAGAAATTTGGAAGTAGATTCACAAAAAAGGCAGCAATAGTGACAGTAGATCGTTTGCCCGAAATATACACCACGCATAGCAAAAAGCCGGTTACATACTGTTTTGGTTTGGAATCAAGTTATGATTCATTTACCGTCACCAGTTGTTCAGTTTTGTTTTCGATTGTCATCATCCTTGATATCCAGTGCAAGGGATATCAAAATGGATGAAAGTGAGTCTTTGTAACAAGTCAGAATTCTATAGATTTTTGGCAGTGATTTTCAGGTTGTACGTTAGAAGGATCTAAGAAGTTATCGGCTGCATCAAACTGTGTACGTATGAAATACAGGGTGGATGATTCGAACTCCTACTTTTTAAAATGCTATAATTTTTTTATTTTTTGATAAATTTTATTGTGCCAAAGCAAAAAATGTTGGAAAATACATCAATTTTCAAATTGTATCAGTAGTCTTCAATATGTCCACCTTTGGCGCGAATAATGGCCTTGAGACGGCCGAAGAAAGCATCGCACGCTGCATGCAAGTGGCTCTGCGGTATTTTGGCCCACTCCCGCCAAAGTGCTTGTTTGTGGTGGTCCAAACTTTAGTATTTTTTAGTGCCAACCTTCGCCTTCAAAATACTCCAGACAGAGAAATCCAACTTATTTGCATCCGGAGAATTTGCAATCCATTGTGTCCAAGAAATGAAGTGTGGAACATTGTTTTTTAACCAATCTTGGTTGACGCGCGCTTTGTGAGACGGTGCCGAGTCTTGTTGAAATGTTCACGGTCTCCGACCGAAATGATTGCTTGCTCAAGGCTTCAATACTGCCTCTAAGACAGTTTCACGGTATACGACCGCATTAATTTTGACGCCACAGTCTAAAAATACGAGCGGGGAGCGACCGTCGGCGGTTATGACGGCCCAAACCATCACCATCCGTGCTGCCTGCTTTCTGGTGGCCGTCCGAAGGTGTAAATTTTCGAAGGACCTCTCTGGCAAGTAAACTCGGTCATTTTGTTTTTTGACATATTGCTCGATAACAAATGGCGACTCATCGGAGAAAACCAAATTCGGCAACTCACCACTTTCGTGCAAGCGTAGCAGTAGCAACTCCTTCGCTCTTTCGACTCTAACTTTTTTCTGTTGCGGTGTAAGATCGTGTACTTTTTGGAACTGGAATGGCTTGAGCCTAAGCTCATTTTTCAGTATGTGTTGCATCCGTTCCAACGATATGTTGAGCTCACGATCCATTTTTCTTCCACTTCGACGAGGATTTCGCTCAATTCGAGCCTTCACTTTCCGAACCATTTCTGTCGATGGTGCTGTTTTTTTATGACCACTTCCATGGCGTTTTGTAACGCTGCCAGTATCACGGCAACGAGCTTTGG
This sequence comes from Volucella zonaria, assembly GCA_963966105.1. Classification (NCBI taxonomy): domain Eukaryota; kingdom Metazoa; phylum Arthropoda; class Insecta; order Diptera; family Syrphidae; genus Volucella; species Volucella zonaria. The sequence goes on along the minus strand of OZ014532.1, from coordinate 97,923,675 downwards.
TTCGAGACACAAATAATTTATTCACGCTGAAGTGCTGGAGGGCTCTAACGATAGCTACTCGTACTTGTGGTTTTCCAGCCAAATATAAAGCGATCACACTATCACGTTTGAATTCCATCGCGGATAAAATTTTTTCAACACAACTGAGACGCAAATCGTTTAAAAGGCTTGTATATAATAAAATTATCTGTCATGTGTCAAAATTTGAACTGACTGTCATGAACGGTTTGGAAATTATAGTAGTCTGAAATTGGTTGCAGTTCGAGTCATTCAGGGTGTACATGTGAAAATATTTAGGACCATCAAAGCTCGTCGATTGGTAACTCCTTCTTCAACTTATGAAAACACTCTAAGAATTCGGAGAGAGCAATATATTGTACTTACATATGTACATACTTCGGTGGCGCTACAGTCCGTCGTGAACCTAAGCCTCAACCAACAGGCTTCTCCAACTAGCAGGATCTCTCGCGCCTGACTTCAGTGCCACATTCCAAGTTTATTGAGGTCCCCTCAAATTTGCACGCTCCACCTTAGATGCGGTTGTCATTTGTTGCGCCGTCCCTCCCAAACAGCATGTGCTCTTCTCATCCTTTACTGATGGAGAGAGCTTGTCCTTCGGTATAGCGCAGCTTTATGTGATTCTTGTTTGGCTGCATGTCCCTGCCTGCATTCATCCTCAAACTAGAGGTTTCTTTGTGAAGTCGCTTTGACGCCAATCAGATTAGAAGCAGCTTCTTTCATGGTTCGTTGCCAACATTCCCATAAGTGTGCATAGGGGTTATGATTGTAAGTGAGCTTCTAGAGTACTCTTGCGACTGTAGCTTTTCAAACGACCAGCATAGGAAATCAAGTTGACCAGATTAACTACATCAGTTTGTGATCCTCATTAGGAACTTACCACCTACAGATACTGGTTAGGATAGTGTTACGTGTGATATATGATTCGAACATCAATAAGACGTGATTTCATCCATTTGGGTTACAAGATTTTTGTTAATGCTAATCCACATTGTTTAAGGTCAGTATCCTGTTAAGATCATAGATTCGATAATACAAACGTAACTAAGCCACTCTGTCATTCTTTGACATGCATTGCGGTAATTTTGGTTTTAGTTGTCTAAATTTTCCTTCCATCAAAAATTGGGCTTGTTCTTATTCTAATTTTGGGATGCAAAGATGAATTTTAAGCTTCATAACGCTTCAACCATTTAAGTTATTTTCTACAGAATGTTGGTCAACTTGACGCAAATACTGAAGTGCAAAATCTTTCAGAAAAGAGCATGAATAGTCGCACGGGACTAGAGAGATTACACACATTAGCTACGTTTACGGACTGTGCTTAGTACACTGCAGTCGTATTCCTCACATTAAATGCTAAAGGACTTCCTCTTGGTTTCACATTCTTACCAACAAGATTAGGTTCAAGTGTCAGCCATTGGTACAAGTACGCTAGTCTAATTAATGGCAATTTACATGTGCATTCCTTCTAATGTGTTTATAATTCGTATAATTTGGGCTTTACCGACTCAATTCCTGTTTGACATTTTTAGACATGTTTTCCTCTCCATCCAAGAGGCCAAACGACGGCGGGCGGTGATGGAACAGAGAACTGGATATGCAAAAGAATTCGAAAACCACCAACGTAAAAAGCCTAATTTTTTTAATGGTTCGTGATGGAAAAAAGTTGCATTCGAGGAGGCATTACCTAAAGCGAACTTTTAATGGGCTGAAGAGTTTTTGAATGACTGCAACTAAAGACTTGAACATAACAGGGGGCCCGACATGAAAACAATTAAATACTACTGCAAATAGAAAATTTAAAAACTAAAAAGAAAAAAAAATAAAAACTTTAATGGTAAGCTGTGAGCGAACTATTCTCTAATGTGTAGCGCTTAAGCTGACATTCAAGAAGCACTTCGAGAGAATGAAACTTCAGAAATAGTTTTTTTTAAATAAAGCTGCCATGGCTTTTGAATATTTTTTTTTTTTAATTGCATATCCTAGAAGCTATAATCAAAGCATTGCTTCTTCTAGCTGATGGTTAAGGATTGTATGTGAATGAAAAGAAATATAAACGAGGAATCGATTTGCGTAGTTGTGTTGTCAATTTTTTTTTTTGTTTTAACTTAAAGCCTCTTTTATACTCTGGGGAAATTTGAATTGGTTACGACAGATTTTTAAATCAAAATAATGTGAAGATAGGTTACTCAATATGATGCGGTCCTGAAGATTTTTGTAGGCTGTATATCCCAAGTCTAAATGCAATGTTGGATTTTTGTGTGTGATATGCCCAATTCCTGAGATTAATGTGGAATCGAAATTTTTCACTACAGAAAAATAGCTCAAACCTTTTTATTTGTTAATTTTTTTTTTTGCCTATATTATTTTTTAATTTAATATTTTAACATGTCGTGGGCGAAAAGGTGCTTGACGATGACGAAGAAAACTTTAAACTTTTTGAATCCACAGTGGTTCAGCCGTAGGTCTTAGGGCCGTAATAGCGATGTTGCAAATATAATGTTATTTTAACGTTAGAGGAAACATAAAAAACCCTTCTATTCACAAATATAAAACACATTGCATTTACTATACAAACACATTTAATTTTGTCCACCGGAAGTGGTAACATCTGATTAGTGCTCATTAGCTTATTTGTTCACATAATTGGTGGTGTTTTTCCCAGAAATTTATTGCTTGTGATGTAATTCTACAATGCATATTCATATTGAAGGTATCTTCGATATTTTTAAAGTAATTCTGTTTTCCTTAACAATGCGACTATTCATAACTAGCTCCGTCAAAACACACCTTCCACTTTTTTTTGTTTTTAACCATTTTCCATATTCAACTAAGCTTTTACTTATGAAGGCACGAATCGCCATAAATGAGTCATACATATCAATATAATTTCTTGTTTTCCTAGTTTTAATAACCGCAAAGTCTGGGTGCTCCTAGGTGCTCTGAGGGTTGTTACAGGTCATTGAGGAGACTAGGTCCAGTACTAGAAAAAATTTTTTTTTAATTTTTTGTGTTTTTCTTTTGCAGATACAATCCGCAGGAATTTCGCGTTGGAGAACAAACACCTCAAATCGACTTTGACAAATTTATTACCACTCTTGTTTTGTCTTACATACTCGTATGTCACGTTTTTAATACCCTGACAGCTAGAGGTTTTCGGAACAATCACTCAGTTAGGTCGACGACCTTACACAGATGATATGAATAGGCGGTAATGACAACCGTTTTGAGCAGAAGAATTCGTACTCAACGACTACAATTACGTGTTCTTTTACCCGAATGCTTCTTTTAAATACGTGGATAGCTTCAAAAAATAAAGAAAATGAAGCAGAAGGCTTTCGGGAAGTGTTTGGATCCCTTGCGAATTCTTTACCGGATGCTGAAAAGATCCAGACTAATTGCTTTAGAAATCTCCTTTTGAATCTCTGTAAACGGTTAGCCGCATATTGGAAGCAATTTAGGAGATCAAAAGCTAAGCTAGTGGCCAAATACGAATGCTGGTTAAATAAGACCGAAGTATGCATATTTAAAGTATCTGATGGGGAAGTAACACACGGGCCGTTTTATAGTAAAACACAAAATTTTTGTAAAATTCAACTTTATTTATCAATATAGTTGCCTTCGAGGGCGATACACTGATTGAAACGATTTTTCAATCTTTCGATACCAGTTTTGTAGTACGATTTCGGTTTAGCATCAAAATAGGCCTCTGTTTTGGCGATCACTTCTTCATCGGTCTTAAATCTCTTTCCGGCGAGCATTCTTTTGAGGTCTGCGAACAGGAAATAGTCGCTGGGGGCCAAATCTGGAGAATACGGTGGGTGGGGAAGCAATTCCTAGCCGAATTCTTTCAATTTTGCCATCGTTTTCATCGACTTGTGACACGGTGCATTGTCTTGATGAAACAGCACTTTCTTTTTCTTCAAATGAGGCCGTTATTCTGCGATTTCGTCCTTCAAACGCTCCAACAACGCAATGTTATAGTCGCTGTTGATAGTCTGCCCCTTTTGGAGGTAGTCGATGAAAATTATTCCATATGCATCCCAAAATACGGATGCCATAACCTTCCCAGCCGACTGTTGAGTTTTTGGTCGTTTTGGACGAGGTTCGTTGCCTGCTCACCACTCAGCTGACTGCCGACTTGACTCTGGTGTGAAGTGATGGAGCCAAGTTTCATCCATTGTCACATACCGACGCAAAAATTCGGCTTTATTGCGGTTGAACAGCTTTAAACACTCCTCTGAATCATCAACACGTTGTTGTTTTTGGACGACTGTGAGCAAACGAGGCACCCACTTTGAACAGAGCTTTCGTATGTCCAAATATTCGTGTATGATATATCCAACACGCTCTTTTGATATCTTCAGAGCCTCAGCTATCTCGATCAACTTCACTTTACGGTCATTCGTAATCATTTTGTGGACTTTTTTGATGTTTTCATCTGAAGCAGCCTCTTTTGGACGTCCACTGCGTGCATTATCTTCGGTGCTTGTATGACCACTTTTAAATTTTTCAATCCACTTGCGAATGATTCGTTCGGCTGGTGCAGAGTCCGGATAACACTTATCAAGCCATTTCTTTGCATCGGCTGCATTTTTTCCCATCAAAAAGCAATGATAAATCAACACACGAAATTGCTTTGAATCCATTTTCTTTTCACAATAACAAAAGTTGCTTCACTCACAAAGCTATATCTCGAGAACTAATCGTCCGACAGCTGTCAAATTTATACACGTATCTTTTGAAGGTTGGTACTAACTCAAAATGGTATGGATTTAATACAAGTGGTGCCCTCTCTTAGAAACGGACTGTGGAAACTACAACGACGAGCAAAAGGAATCTCTTTAATCTACAAGTGGAGCGCGATACAGGAAGGAGTTTGGAGACTGCAGCAAGAGGTCCAAACGTCGCAGATTAGCAGTTCTATCACAGATGGACAATTCCGCTGTAACTACTTTACTTAGCAGTTCGAATCAATCAGAAAGTTCTTTGGAATTTGGCACGGATAAAGTTGTTTCATTTATTAATGAAGCTAAGCTTACTAAAAACCAATATTTATTATTAAGAGAAGTGATTCATTCTAAAATACCAAATGTTTTTCCGTCCTAACATAAACTGCTGGAAGCCAAAAAACGTTGCTATCCAACAGATATTCACGTGACGGAATCTTCTGCTGAAATCAATTTGCAATCATTGTTAGACCATACATCAAGTCGCACTGTTGAATCTCAAAAGACTGTGTTTGAAAGTCTTCACGAACCTAAGGATGACTTAGCTTTAATTATTAAATGGGATTTTGATGGCAGGACAGGCCATAGTGAATATAAGCAGAAATTTTCAGATTCAACTATCGAGGATTCGAGTTTATTTGTCACATCTTATATACCTCTTCAACTTGTTTATAAACCAAATACCTGTGATGAATCAATCATTTGGAAAAACCCACGCTCTTCCTCTACTAGGTGGTGTAGACCAATTCGTTTTCAATTTACAAAAGAAACAAAGGAAGTCACCTTGCAAGAAGAAGTTTGTTTTAAAAGCCAAATTCGTTCGTCCCTACTTCAGTGCTTATTAATGGCCACGAAATTAAAATCACCCATTCCTTCCAATTGACGATGGTACTCGTAGATGGTAAAGTTTGTTCTGCACTTAGCGACTTATCTACGAGTATATTAGGTGTTACATTTGTGGTGCAACACCAAAAGAGATGAACGATTTCAATATATGCTTAAAAGAGGTCCCTGATACTAGTAAATTTGAGTTTGGCTTATCTCCTCTGCATTCATACATTCGATTTTTCGAGTATTTTATTCACGTTTCTTATCGAATTAATATTAAAAAGTGGCAAGCACGTTCTGCAGAAGATAAAGCTAGTCTTGATCAGAGAAAAGATCAAGTTCAACGGCAGTTTAGTGAAAAATTAGGTTTAATTGTAGACAAACCTCGAAGTGGAGGTTTCCATCCAATGATGGAAACACAGCACGTATATTTTTCCATAACTCTGATATTTCATCTAAAATAACAGGTATTAGAACAGATCTTATTGACAGATGTAGTCACCTTGTGCAGAGCCTTTCTTCTGGTTATAAAACAAATTCAGAAAAATGTAAGAGTTATGCTTTTGATACTGTCAAGATGCTTGCGGAGGAATACCCTTGGTATAACTTACCTTCATCAATACATAAAGTATTGATTCACGGAGCAGAAGTGATAGATAGTTCTTTATTATCTATTGGTGAATTATCTGAGGAGGCCGCTGAGTCTTGTAATAAATTAGTCAAACTATTCAGACGCTATAATACTAGGAAATATTCCCGAGATGTTACTTGCACAGGCTTCTTCTTAATTCAGATCCACTTATTTCTAGTTTAAGAAAGTTGCAGTATAAAAGGAAGTCTGCGTTAGTAAAAGAAGTGTTCGATTTATTAAGTTTTTGAGCTTTATTGTAACTTTATTATATTATATTACTTGACATTTTTAATACTATGTAAATAGCATTTGTTTCATGTAAAATACTACGTTTTTTCCGACAAAATTTTCACCAATCTTTTAAGTAAATCTCAACAATATAATTGCTTTGTTGAAGCGTGTATTGTTCCATATTTGTCCATGGCGTAGTTACTTGTCATCTAACAAAAAATTACATAATAGCCTATTATTTAATACCAGGCGTCTTATTGTAAACCATCAACGTAATCATTTTTTCACCAGCAGCCAACTTGGCAGCAGATACTCCTTGCTGATTTTTGCTGATTTCAATAGAGCAATGCTTGCAAATTTATTTCGGAAACCGTGATTGAGTTCGAAAAACTTACCATGAACTACGGCCATTTTATGGCCGATTACACCACCTATCTGTGCAAATTATTTGAAAAACCATGGATCGTTTTGGATCTAATACTCTAATTGATAATACTTATTCGCAGAGACGTCGTACAGTGCGTAGTATGGCGAAGGATACGAATGACTCGATTCGTCATCTTTTAAAATAATTGGTGTTTTTTCCATCCACTTTATGGAAGATAAAAAAAAAGAAAAAAAGAAAGAAAGATCTGAGTTAACGTGCTTACGCGATTCATCTTGTGGGAGAATTAAAGCAGCCTGACTATCGCTGAATGAGCCGAAAACGATGTTTACCTGACTATGTCAGCAAGCAAAAATGCCTTTGGAGTGAAGATAATACACAAACTATTATTGAGACTCCGCGCCGTTCCATCCCTCTGGAATCATTGGTCCAATAACTTTACAGACAATGAAGAGCTCTATAGATCCACGTTTATTGACTTTTTCGCTCAATAGTGTGAAAGAGCTGGCAAAATACCAACGAGACTTGGCAAAATACCACACAGAGTGCGACACAATCAATTTATTAAAGGAAATTATCGAAGAGCCCACAATTTTTTGTAATGGGCCTATAAACTGGCGTCACGATCGTGTGGTTTAACACTTTTGGATCATATTGGAAATATATGAAGTCGCTAACACACGCTAATTAACCATGAGCTATCGATGCCTTGGAAGCCAACATGACGCTTAAAAGAGGTCGAAAATAGAACTTCCAGACTTTCCATCATACTTCTAAATTCTTTCCAATAAGGCCAATATCATGGCCTTTTCCATGATTCGTATATCATTACTCAATAGATGACGAAATCGAAAGCATATTTGCTGATTCCTACCGATGGAAGTCAGGCGCAAATGCAAAATATCTTTTTTAGTGTCATACTCTGAGTGATCTTCGAAAATGTACGAGTAATATTTATACACTGCAACTACCTCTTGTCATTTATTCATAACACCCTATCGGCGGGAACGACAAATTTCCGAAATTGCAATCTACCCACGAAAAATCTTGTTCTACTAAATGGAGTGGTGGAAAAGTGACCTCCTTGGGAATTAAATTTTTTTTTTTAAATGTTTTTTTTATATTATTCAATATAGTCCTCTTTTAGTTTGATACATTTATTCCAGCGATTTTCCAACTTCTTGATCCCGTCCGAAAAGTAATTTTCCGGAAGGTCTACAAAATACTTCTCCGTGGCGTCGATGATTTCCTCGCGTGAGCTGAATTTTTTATTGATGAGCCATCTTTTGTGGTTTGGGAAGAGATAATAGTTCGAGGCATCTAAATCCAGTTACCAATCGACGCCAAAATTCCGCCCGATTCCGCATCAGCAAGTCCAAACACTCTTTCGAAGTGCTCTCGCGTTCGTGTTTTTGGTAATTTGCGGCACCCAGCGGCAGGATAACTTTTTCATATGCAGAATATTGCCCAAAATATGGCGTGTGTGCTCAGTACTAATCTTTGTGATATCTGCTAGCTTGCGCACCTTCACTTTCCGGTCAGCCAACACCATTTCATGTATTTTTTTGACATTGTCCTCTGTAACCGCATCGGAGGGCCTGCCGCTGCGGACTTGATCGGTAATGGAGTTGCGGCCACCATGAAACTCTCGAAACCAATATTTGACGGTGTAATCTGACGTCGCCGTTTTGCCTCTCAAAAAATAATGTTTTATGAGAGAATGAAACTCGTTTTTGTACATACTCAACATGTTGCCAAACACGTCAACAACAATCAGCTGTCAAAATAAAACTAAAGACAGTATCGCACAGAAATTTGGCATCTCTGCCTAAATATGACCGGACCTCAAGGCACCATAACCTTTTTTGCAGTAGCAGTGCATTCTGGCGGTCAAGGATGTCACTTTTCAATCCATTTAGTATACCAATGTTAGGAGTGGAAATTAATCGTAGGTCCCTCCCTCACTGTGCACGAAATGACAAAGACTAATCTTTGGTTAATCAGATCTACCTTGAATCCCAGGACCGAGTGCCCGAGGGCTGAATATTTCTGCCGCATTTAGTTTTTATGGTAAGTGAGTGATAATATAGAAATAGTCGGAAGCGTATTTAAACATTTTGCCTGGGGTCATGACATTAACTTTTTGAACTTATTGCTTTTTGGGCAGTAATTCCGATTTCCGATAAGACGAAAAAGCAACAGGGAGTGATTCCATATTCCGACGAAACAAATTCTTATATCGATGGCACTTAAAACCGTTGGATAATACTTTTAAATGACACTAATTTTGAAGTGAAATTTCTTATGGCTCGTTGGGCAGTAATTTCGGATTCCGATGAAACGAAAAAGCTACATGAAGTGATTTCGAACTCCGATTAAATGAAAAAACGCCATGAAATTGATCCGAACTCCGATGAAACAAAACGAGACATGAAGTGATTCGAAACTCAGGTGAAATTAATTCTTAGATCATTTTTCACCCACTAGATGGCATTCAAAACTACGCAATAATACTTGTAAATAACACTAATCTTATCCATCATGGACAAGTGTTCCTTGTTTATTGCATAGACAATAAAGGTTTTCTACTTCAGACTCTTCTTAACACCCATTTCGTTGTGAGTGCTAAAACACTTACCCTGTTCGTGAAACGAAAAAGCGACAGGAAACGGGCAGGGCAGCGCGCGGGGTGAGGTAGCTCAGGAGGAATGGGAGAGGCACGAAAAGGCGACAGAATCAGAGAAGGAAAGTAACAGAGAGGAGGTGTGGCACTAACTCGGACGAAATTAGCCATGAGCGGTGAAGGGAGTGTCGTGGTTGAGCGCACAATTCACTCAGTATCGTCTTCATCACTGTTACCATCGTAAAAGTACCTTCCGAAACATTACAACACCATCAATACTTAAAGGAAAACTTCACCTTAACAACAAATGTAGCTTGCCTTGGCTTTTATTTGCCAACGCCAAAATTAGAAGATAAATCATAGAACAGCTCATCAACAGAATTGCTCCAGCGACATCGGTTGACCTAGTTTAGAAATAGCGGCAATAGCAATGCACGCAAAACAACATGAATGTTAATTGTTAACTACCAACTCTCCATTGTATGATGTTTTGTGTTATTGTAGGTATTATGCTAAGTTAATTTAAGATAACAAGTTTGTTGTGCAAAAAACCTTGAAGTAAACGGTAAGAGCTGGACAAATATATATTTCGCGCGCGGGATACTGACGCTACACATCGTGTTCGTACTATAGACTTGAGTATATGCATGTATGAGTAGCTATGGCGAGTTTTCATGAGAATTTTTTATAGGATTTAGCTATGTTGCAGAATATCCCAGGGGTGTGCCATGAGTGGTGCAGCATTTGTTATTGAGGTTATAAAGAAGTGAGAAATAGTCTTTCAAAATTCTAATGAATCTCCCTCCCCTTGATATTCATATCATGGGCTGCACTTTCAAAGCCATCCTCCGTCTAAAAATAAGTGGTTTTTGGTAGAACACGCACGCTTTGATGATCTTGCGTACTGGCTATCGTATGACTCCGGTCTTATGGACATGCCGTCCGATGCAATGAAACCAGAACTCCTGTTGCGGAAAAAATATGAAATCGATTTTCTGATTTCAACCAGAATCTGAGCCAGGAAAGGAATTCAGTCGGGTCTTCACGGATGCCTCCAAAACCAATATAGGATGTGGCGCTGGTGTCTTTCTGGAGGACGACAACATTAGATTTTACTTCACGTCAGGAAAGCTTGCATCTGTCTTCCAAGCGGGGATTTACTCAATCCTGATGGCAGCGAACTATATCGCGGAGAACCAGTGGAGGGGCGAAGCATTTGCATCTGTAGCTACAGCCAATCTGCGCTTAGAGCCTTGCTCAACCCTCTTATGACTTCCAAGCTAGTTCAAGAATGCAAGAGATCACTGAACGCAATCGAAAGGCTAAATTCAGTGATCCTTGTCTAGGTCCTAAGTCACAATGGGATCACGGGAAATGATATCGGCGATGAACTGGTCAGGCAAGGTTCAAAATAGAGTTTTTCAGGACTCGAACCTACGTTGGGTCTTCCATTAACAATTGGGTCTCATATAAGCACAACTGCAGATAGCATAACTCCCCGACGTCTCTAGGCAATCAGCGGCCTTTCTGCTGTCCCTCAGCAGAAAAGACTGTAGGTTGCTTACTGGCGTAGTAACAGGATATTACGATTTTGCTAAGCACTTAAATGTGATGGGCGGAAGTGACAGAGATGCATGCTGTGAAAGTGATGAAGACATCTTTGTGAATGTCCGGCTTATACTCGCATCAGGCTGCAGGTACTCGGCGCTGATGTGGTGGGTGCTGGTACTATAGGCACTTTATCACTGAAGCGCTTACTCATCTTTCTTCGTAAGACTGAAAGATTTCATTAAAAGCAACTTATAAAGGGTACAAAGGACTAGTTCCTAATCTGAGTACTCTGTTCCGACAGAAAAACAAAATTCCACGGTTCAATGTTACAAAAAGTCAAGTGGATTGTACAATAAGATATTTTTATTAAAAAAATTATGACCAAATCAAAATTGATATTTAATCAATGACACACATTAATTTTAGGGCAAGACTTACAAGCCTTCGAAACAACTAAAGTTCTCATAATTACGAATTCAGCGATACCCTATTTGTTACCGTAGACGCATAAATTCTCATAAATTCGGAGGCGATGCATTTCCGACCCCAGCCCATACGATTTTTTTCTTAAAATATACCAAAAGGATCAACCCTTAAAGTCTTCGATACATTATGCGAAACACCCTGTAGAGAGGAGGATAACATTCGCACAAGGGAGTACATTTCAAAAACCTACTTCATAAATAAAGTGACAACCAATTTTCCACGTTCATTTCATCGTATGCACCTTCATCGTCATTTAAATAGGTAACTTGTTCATGGCACTTATAAATCCGAATCAGTTGGAGTATTTTACGGTCCAATTCAGTAACTGAAAGTGTCCATAACTCGAAAAAATGTGAAAAAGCAAATCCGCAGATATAAAAACGAGAAAGTGTCAGGCATCCTTAAACTCGTATGTACCCATGTATAAATAAAAAAAACCAAAAAAAAATTGAGAAGCCCACCCACAAGTAATGGCCTACTTAACATCCACCTGGGCACTGGGTGGATGTATCTTCTGGTGAAGAAAATTCTCGTCCTTTCGTCCTTACATCCCATTAACTGGAGCAGCAGTAGCTAAACAAAATTCTTCGAATAGAATGGAATGCCTAAAATTATGCAACACAAATTCATTCAGGAAGATTCATTCCATTTTTGTTGCTGCTTCCGTTGAGGTTGTTTTATTTCATAATCACAAGACCATAACCATTTGCAGACTTACAGATATCCAGCTTTGCTTTTTCGGTTTTCTTTTTTTTTTTTTGTGTACAAGGACCACTTAAAATCAGTCAGAGGAAAAGGCGAATGCAAATGTTGTAGCGGATGATTGGTGTCCCGCAGCTAGATAAAGGTTATTGGTTGGTGGTGTTTCACTCTTATAACCCAACATTACGGCTATTACCCAGAAATCACTTATTCGTATTTCTTAAAGGTCCCACTTTACCGGAGGACATCATCACAATTGCCACCTCCTTGGATCTGGTCACAATGATATGCTCGGCATTGTGTCAACACATAAAATAATTTTCTTCTTGAAACTTACCCTGTTCGTTGTTACTCGTATTTGCAGTGCAGTTGTTGGTTCCTTGAGTCTTCTGGGGGATGACGAGAAAGGGTTAGAGCATAGTCTTGGGACTTGGGACTGAATATACACAAAATAAACGAGCTCTATGAGAACCTGGCTTCTTTTTTTTTTTTTTTTGAAAATTGCGGTTATGTAAACATTCAGAAGGACACCTTCGCGCACTACTCACACTTTTAACTGCTGCCAACTGGGAATGGTAAACGAGTTCGAGTATGAATACGAGAATACGGTTACGAGCATTTGCCGTGTTTTACGAAGGGTATGCCGTACCGAGGATACAAGTATTGTTATAACACGCAGGATATTCAGAAGAACAAACTTCTTGCATAACACCTGGTTAAAGACACTCTTTCACTATTCCACTTTTATATTTTTCCACTCCTTCACTTTTGCCCAGTTTGCGCCACCCACTTGGCCAACACTTTAGAACTCTTTGTCGGGTTAGTTGTTATCGTTCAGATACACAAACACATAAAACTCACCCGACATCGGTTAAGGTTTAGGTTCGTAGTGGGTTGGTTTTTATTTTATTGTTTTTTTTTTTTTGTTTTTGTTTTTTTTGTTTTTCTCTTTTTGAAGTCCTTTCTGGATGTTCACCTGGCCCCTGATATCTTCCCTTGTGGGTGCTCCCTTTTCGTGTATATTTTTGTGTGGGTGGTTCTTCGGGTTTAATTTCTTAATTTTGTGCACGTTGATGGTCCAAGGAGCAGATACAAATCTCAGTTTAAAGAGCGAAGAAAATGTATGTCCTTACCGTCTGTCACACGCGAGGTAACAGCTACAGCTGAAGAATGTATAGTACCGCGCGTCTATTTGATGGTCGAATGGTGCCTCACGCGCGCTCCAATTTGAGTCAAGTGCAAGGAGTAGATATGGAGCACCTGAACAAAAACCAGCAGCAGGAGCAGAAAAATGTGCACCCTCGATATTTTGTTATTCAATAACTTTCTCACGACTGTGCAGAGAGGACACTATGACGGTAAGTTTATGTGCAGCCCAGTTCTCAGAGAGCAGACCTGCGAGAGTACAAGGAACTTAGTTTTTCAAATGCAATGCCAACCAGGAGTAGATAATAAGCGAAAACAGGAAGCAGACAGTATTTGGCTCTGTTATCTGTATTCTCTGCAGCTGCAGACAGGACGAAGTTTTTTTCTTCAACTTTTTGAGAGCAATGCGACTAGCTCAATTAGCTTTGGGATTTCACCGTCTATGTGTGCAGGACACGAAATACCGGCGAACTAACCAAATGAAACGACTTCGAATAGAGTGTTGAAAGATATCCTTCTCTGTTGGGGAAATGTTTACACGCACGCTTCCGAAGTCATTTTAAATCAGTATGACCAGACTGGGACTTCCAATTGCTTTTATATTTTTAATATTAAAGATATACTTGTACTTGTATGTATGTATGTAGATGTATGCTTAATTATACAGGAGGACTAATGATTTAAATATACAAGGCGCGCAGGGTAGGCCAAGGGTCTGTTGTACTTGCCAAACTAGGGATCTTAGACGAGATCATAGACGCGAGTATTGATTGGGCCAATTGCTAGTGATTCAAACGATATCATCTGACTCCTTAATCCAAGCAACTAGAGTATATTTACTTAATTGGAAGATTAGATGAACTGCTAACCTTTAGGAATTCACCCTGAATTCAGAAGACCAGAAAGCCTGGGCAGCTTATTTCTAGAAATCGTGGAAGCTTAGACGGAAAAATTGAAACTCTGTAGCCATCAAACTATGATTGCCTTACAATCTCTGTCTGACACATGTGAGCTATGAATAAGTTCTCAGGAATATATTGCACTTCACTCAGCAGAAATACATATGACTTTTCTCGTTGTAGTCAGTTGATAGTTTGAAAAGCTGATTGGCATTATCACAATCACTAGAAAAGAGGTAAATTCTGCCGTAAAACTCATTGGCTTATACACTGGATGATCGACCAAACGATCGATCGATGCAAGTAGCACAAAAAGATACAACAGAAGAACGCTTCCATATTTTTGAATTTTATTTGAGAATCGGCCTTCAATTTGAGAAAGGTGTAAACAATTTTTTGGGTTATTATATTAAGGATAAATTTCGAACAACGCACTCGTACACCCTAAGTGATGCAGAGCTAATAACGCATCAATGTACACATAGGAGAAACTGTACCCATGCGAGTGCAAGTTTGACGATAGATTCGGAATTTTCCATTCAGCGTAGATCGCAACACTTTGGCATTTGGCCGTCCACTAAAAAATTATGGTTGCGTTGTGACTAATTCATGTCTTGTTTCTTGTGAAGCTACAGTGCATCTTAGCAACCCTGCTCCTATATTCGTAGTTTATTTTACTCGGAGTAAGTTTCGGATTGCATTGGGCCAGTACCGCAACATTCAAGTTCGTAGCGAAATGCTTGTCTTACCTAATAGTGGTCGTCCCCAGAAACTATACGAGAAAAGCCTTACTCATGCAGGCTAAAATGGCAAGGGTATGCAGTTGCAGTAGCATTATACTGGTCTACGATGCCATAGGGGCCATAATCCTATACGGAAGAGACTAAAATATATGACGAACCAACTAATAGCCTCGCATCTGCGTGTGAAATGCTCGGACCGTGCAGAGGCCGTTTACTGCTACTACGCAGATATCACTATCATCCAGGAAGTGTGAAGGGACGGACGGGAGGATAAAGAACCGTGATATATACTATACTGATTCCGATGCAAATTTGCCATGTGCGACAGACATAGGCAAGAAGTCTTGAGCTTCCGACACGTGAGCGAGTGTCTTATAGCGATTATGACAATCCACGCGACTGCTAAACTCGCTAATATAAGCCTAATATGCGCCCAAGGAATGTTTCTACGAGCTCCCCGACAAGACATTTGAGCAATGTCCGAAGTATGATGTTAAAATCGTACCTGGCGTTTTAATGCAAGAATACGAGTAGCAAAGGAGGACATCCCTGGTAAGACATTTGGTAAGCATAGTATACCCAACACTACGTCTGGCAATAGGATTAAGCTTATTGACTCTGCGACGTGACGAAATATCACTATAGCAAGCAAGCTGTTTTCTCATCTTAATATACACAAGGGGACATGGAGGTCTCCGCATCATCAAACACTAAATTAAATTGATCAATTTGCGATAGCCGTAAGGCATGGCTCCAGTATTCTGGACGTCTGAACAATCCGAACAGCCAACATTGGCTTGGGTCATCACCTTATTGCAGATACGGTGCCAATGCAGATTTCCCAACTGCAACAACAAAGAAGAACTACTACGAGAAGATAAAACGTGGACCCCCGAACGCGTATCCCGAAATCTCTCAACAACTCCTATGTCGCCAGCATCAAATACGGAAGACCAATGAAAACGCTGCCAAAGTGCCATCGGAGACCCCGCAACTGATGTGCTGGGTCTCACACCACCACAGCAGAGAAATTCTTGAAATTGATGAAGAATTCCAGCGAGCACATGCCGCTAAACAAGAAGGCTACAACGCGGCTCTGCAGCGAAGGACGAGAACTGCTCGTGAGGTCTACGAGCAGAAGAGACGGGAAGAACATTGACTTTTCCAGAAGGAGAAAACAAGCACAAGAAGCGCGCGACCGAAGATATCGAGAGGTTGTACTCAAGGAATAATGTACGGCGGTTTTGCCAACACGTAAAGAGAACGTCTCAAAGCAAGGAAACCTGTAAAGAAGAAGAAAACCTTGTAGTAGAGTCACAGTCAGCACTGAGATTATGGAAAAACTTTTTCTGGAGACGAAGGAGCCCAACATCTCGCTGGCAGAACAGATAATTCAACTTAGACGATGATAGCTAAAACTTCCGTCCACGTGACCAGAATGACGTGAGAATAGCAATATCCATGATGGATTACTGGCCGAGGTGTTCGAAGCTGCTGGAAATGACTGGTCGGAAGAATGTCTACACTGCGTTAACTATAGAGGTACAAGTTTCCTCAACATTGGATACAACATCTTATCTGCCATATTGCTGTGAACGTCTGAAACCCTTCGCCAACAACCTAATTAGCCCCTATCAGTGCGGTTTCAGCAGATCAAGAAAGTCCACAATCGACTACATCTTCACACTCTGGCAGATCCTGGAAAAAACTCAAGAAGCCCAAATCGATACCCACCATTTTTGCCTCAATTTTAAGGCCGCATCCCTGCCAAACTCGTCCGTCTGTCCAGAACGATTGAAAACGCTCGCTGCTCCGAGACCGTTGATGTCAAAAAATATTTTAGACAATGTGATGCGCTGTCATGTGACTTCTTTAACATCATACTTGAAGGAATTCTGCGGAACTCATAAGCGAACACTGGAGGCATGATATTCCAAAAGTCAATTACTAATGTACGCCGATGATATCGACATATTTGGGAGAACAAAACGGGCTGACATCGGTGCGTTCATTAGTATTTTAACGACAGCTACCATATTGGGTTTAGCGATAAACCCAACATCGACAGATTGAACAGGACGTTACAATCGACCACTATAATTTCGAGGTAGGAAAGGATTTGGTCTACCTTGGATCTGGTATGAATTTTTCCAGCAACTTCTCAGCTGAAATAAAAGAAAGAATCACTTTTCCCAATCCCTGTTTCTTAGAACTAAGAAGGCAATTGAGTAGTAAGGTCCTTTCTCGAAAAACTGAAGAGACTCTGTATAAGATATAGAGTCCTACTTTATGGACTCTATCGAAAGCGGATGAAGATATTTTTAGTCGTTTCGAGAGAAAAATCCTTGGAAAAAGAGAAGATTCGAAAACATACATCTACGAGCTATACGAGCTCTAGAGCGACATCGACTTAGTCAGAAAACTGCGCATCAGTCTCCTGAGAGGGCTAGGACATGTAGAGCTAATGGACACCAATGCTCTGGCCTGCATAGTCTTCAAATCTAACCCGTAGGGGCAACGCGGTAGAGGACAACCTCACCATAGGTGACGCGCACAAGTAGAAGGCGACCTCAAGCGACCTGGAGCGCGCAACCGCAGGCAATTAGTTAAAGATCAGGCTAACTGGAGAAGTTGGTTAGTTGAAGCCCGGGCTCAACCGAACTGTAGCGCCATCTAAGTAAGTAAGTACGAAACCCTATGAAAATTGACCACTATTTTATAAAAGTCAACAAGATGAGTCCGAAGATAATGTTGTGCAAAGCCCTGACCCTGCTAGTTCCACTACTACGATGCCGCCGAGTTTTGTACAATAAGCGGTGCTGAAATAGTAGGATGAATGTCGGAGAAGCCTCTACCCCAAACCCTACGAACTATACCAGGATGTAGATGCGGTCCAAATGGTTAAATAATAATTGCTCCGCCAAATCAAATACGACGGCAATGTTCCAGATAAAAGGATTTTCAAAGCCCAGCCGCATGAGACATAAAGGAAGACTGGATTACGTAATCCCATGTTGAGACAAAGTCTATGCTAAGAATCAAGAATGCTGAATGGAAACAATGTATCTAAAACCAACAGTACAGCAATTTGAAGATCACCACATGTTGAATACAAATAGAAAGAAGGTAATGAGAATATTTTGACGACAATCCTCGCTTTTTTTGGAGACCATACAGCTAAGTTAGATGGTTTCCACAATGAATGAAACCACTGATACTCATAGGACTAAGGAAAAAACGATTCGAAATCGACAAAAGTCCTATGGAAATAATTCAGTTCTTCACTTTTTTACGACTACCATATGTCAATGGCTGCCAGTACCTTGAGAAAGGCATTTCAGTTCTCACTTCATAAACAGTTTTATCTTTCAGAAGTACTCAGAAGGAAATAGTAATAGAAAACCACATTTGAAGTATCCAGAAAATGGTCACCCTAACCCCGATATCTATAATTCTCGGCCGATTCCCATCCTCTGGATGCTCGTATTTCAAAAACAGAGATTCAGAGAGAAAGCTGTACTCATGAGAGAAAATCGTCCATATCTATATTCTGAGAAGATGTCTTGCGTTTGAGCTTCTAAAATCGTCCTGTGCTTTAAAGCTTTCCAATACTTCTTCTTTGCCATGCCAACTGCATATGCTTGGACTTTTTGGGAGTGGATTGTTGGCCTTCTCACTGTTCGCCTGCAGAACTTCTGAATGGTGTGCCTTCAGACCTGACGTTGATGGGTGTGCGAAAAATCCTGCTCTTCAGGCTGTTTAGGCCACCAACACATGCAAAATAAAAGGACTGTGAATTTTGTTGGGATTTTTGAACGACGCGCACTATGAGGCTTAAATTAAATTGTTCAACCGATAGCTGCTTTGGGTCGCCTGTCTGCTCTCCCACTTTAACGAAATATTTATAGCCGATGGGAAATTGCTGGAAAATTTCGCAACTCAATATTGTGTTATTATCAGCTGGGGATAATTAAATGTGTGAGTGAGTGTTTATGTTGACCGATGGAAATAAGCTGATGCGATTACAGCGATATTTGGAATGCGAAGGAAGTAGTGGTCCTACAAAAGGGAGTATCTTTATGTGATTTTGTTTTGAAAATCAACTTATGGTGCTTAGGATGGATGCTTAGGGAGATTAGGTGTTATCCAAGAATAATAGAGACTTTGAACGGAGTTTGAAGGACAGACTGAAGATGAAAGTACGCCACCAAAAGACAGACTAATGGCTTTTACAACTTTAGACAAAAATCGAGTTCTTAAAGTCTGACAATGAATTTCGATCATACTGACGTGTGAACGCTTAAGGCGGCATGATAACAGAGTGAATTGTAATCTGTATCGAGTAAATAAGTTGCCAAGTGAAAACTACTGTTCCTGTGATCGAGATTGGATACAGTGAAAGCTGAATGAGATTATGTGGCTCTTAGAGCCGATATCAGAGCTATTTTCAAATAATAGTTCATTTCTTTAATTGTTTCTTTTAGACAGAAGCCACATTGAATCCAGTTGCTTGAGTATTATCATTGAAAGTATCTACTGCAAGATTAATTTTCCGAAAAGTATCCAGCTCTGGTTGATGGTAGAATTAAAATTTTGAAGACGAAACACGAATAACGCCTAATTCCGCAGTACTGGTTAGTGTCAAAATTTTTCTCTCGATGAATCCCACATCTACCCAAGGCGTAGAGAACATTCTCATTTGTTCATAAATCACTTTAACTGCTTCATCTTACTTCAATGAGGATTTAGGAGGGAACTTTTAAAGCGAAAATCCCTCTGGTCTTGAATGAGATATTCGAAAAGACAAAAAAGTCTAGTCACGTCCTCTGACATCCTGGAAACAGCTCGAAAACTGCAGTAGCAAGGTTTCTGCGGCATTTTATGTACGAGTACTCAGTTCAGGAATTATCTGCATTATATCATTCAAGATTACTGTAGAAGAATGGTTTCCAGGTAAACAATTATAACGTCAAAGAAGAATTAGTCTAGGGTCAGAGACAGAGATTTTTTTTATAAAAGTTGTTTCTTTAAGAGGTGTACAAATTCAATATGAAATAAAATACTTGAAGCTAATGTTAATGTCTATGATATTAGCTTTATTTAATAGATAATCATATGCCATTAGTTCTTAAATACAATACCGGGCATATGCGCTTCACGGCTAGCTGGAATACGGCGCAATCGCGACGTCCAATTATCGACAACTTCATCGAGCAACTGGGGCGGTATACTTATCAGCAATAACACGGCGAATGTTTAATCGTCCAACGTCTCTGGCTGAACGGCATAGACTAGTGACTTCACATTCCCCCAAAGAAAGTAACCTAAAGGCGTGAGATCGCAGGATCGTGGGAGCCCTTCACAGGTCCATTGCGCGAAATTATGCCCTCAGCAAATGTTTCCCCCAATTGATGGTGCCGCGCGCAGTGTGGCATGTGGCGCATGTCCAGAAATGCTCGTATCTGTGTAATTGCTTGGGCTCCGGCATGTTTGCAATAGCTGCGACTCTATTTCCATCAAGAATCCAAGAAAACGTACACTGGACTGAATGAAACAACATTTTTCATACTTCAGTTTAAATCCCCATTCTTGAATGCGCTACAAGACCATCTCAAGATTATGTGGATGCTCCTCTATAGATTTTGCCGCTACTACATATAATATCATCAATGCAGGGCACTACGCCAGCTAGTCCCTATAACATGGTGCTCGTAATTTTTTGAAATGTGCCAGGTCTAGTTTTAACTCCAAGTGGCAATCGCAAATACTGAAACAGTCCTTGATGTGTGTTGATTGCCAACAAGGGTCGTGACTTTTATTTACTTTCACCTGCAAGCATGCGTCTGAGAGATCAATTGTCGAAAAGTATTTACCTCTGTTAAGTGTTACGAATATATCCTCGGGCAAAGGTAATGGAAATTGATTTGGCTCCAGTGCATCATTCAACCCTGCTGAGAAGTCTACATAAATTCGTACCCCTCCTTTTGCTTCTCAAACTGCAACAATCGGTGCGGCCCATTGCGCGAAATCTACCTTCTTTATTACACTCTTATTTTCAAGGCGACTGAATTCCTCGTCTACTAGCGGAAGCGAAGCAAATGGCACTGGGCGTTTTGGTCTAAAGCACGGAATAGCACTTTGCTTAAGATGCAGGATTGCTTCAGCTTTAGTGTATAGTCCCAACGAACCATCAACCAAATCGGGGTACTTTGACTTTATTGCAGCCACCACGCACTGAACAACCTCTGTTGATGAACTTACCGATTCCTGCCCGCTGCCTTGTATATGATTGCAAATAGAGTTCAAAGAAACATCAAAAAGATGTAAAGCCTCAATCCAGTCTATTCCCAGTATGTTAATCTGTGGCATACAGATTATGTAGCACACTCCTTTGAATTTGTTGCCCCTAAATGACACATGGCACTGCAACTCCCCAGCCAAAACGAGAGGCTGTCCACTAACGTTCCTAGCAGAGTGCGTTGTTGAATTGGCATGTGGGCTTCCAAGCATCTTCACTGTTCCTTCGGACAATATGGTTATATCTGACGCTGTATCGACCTGCAGCTGAACAGGATGTCAATTTATGTACACGCCTATACGCCGTTCAGCATTATCCACTTTCGACACTGAAAAGATACTTTTTACTTCATGTTTAGTTTTAGAATTACCAAAAAACTTGTTTTTGAAATGCCCTTTCCCCTTGCTGTGCGCTTTTGCATTACTGCAAAATCCTTCCTTGTGCCCCTGAAGTCCACAATCGCTGCATTTATGTGCCTTGTACCAACATTTGTCAGCATAATGCATACGGCCACAGAACCAGCACGGGCTCTTTGGACTCTTACTCCATAGTCCTCTGAACGACCTTCTACAAGGGCAACATCATGTTTAAGCATAATTATGCGCTCGCATTCGCTAGCCAAATCTGTGAGGGTCAGTTTTGGATCACGTTCATCTGCCTCAAACTTCGCCAGCAACAGCGTTCTTATGTCTAAATTACTCGAACTTGTAAGACCACAAACAAACATAAGGCATTTAAATAGATCATTAGCTTGGCTACTGTTTCACTAAAGTTCAATGCCCGCGTTTTTTTTTTGGAGGATCAGATTGGCATATCGGTTGTACGTAGTTTCGTCCAATTTCCTCAACAGCAATCTTACCTTGAACTCATCATCCAACTCCTTACCTTCCACGTTGAAGACATCTTCATGGCGGCTGTACCATTCAGAAAATGTAAATCCATTCTCTGGATCATAGGCGATTGTGCTTAACCCATTTGCTAGTGTCTCCATAATTCTCTCTGCTAATGATTTTATCGTGGTAGATGACGAAATGTGGCTGCTGTTGAGAGAACCATCTAGAAATGATTTCAGCAGTTCTTCTTGCTGTTGCAAAATCTCCTGCTGGTTTTTTAGAAAAACTGCAAACTGGTCTTCGTCCGTTGTGCACGGTGTGATCTTCTTTTGCGTATATATAACGTATACCTCGTCGCCACAATATGTTGTGTTTTAATCAATAAAACTCGTGATTCCGTTCTGATAATTAGGACGTCTATATTCAGACAAAGAAGAACAAAGAGTGACAATGAGTTTTTTAAAACCACATGGTGATGGCTGATGACAGATGATGCTGATGACAGTTGACAAGTTCGCTCTGTTGGTTTGCTCATCCACAACAGTTTCCTCTTACTCATCGTCCATGCAGCTTCTACAGAAATCGTTGGTAAAAACATCAAGCTTTTTTGCATGCTTGCCTATAAGACAGTGCCCAGTGATGACGCCTATGATGGCGCTGAAATGCTTCCTATTTAACAGGATTAAACTCTTAGAGCGATTCAGATCCAGATTTGGCCAGACCTGTTTGGTCGCTAGACATGTGGGTTCAGCAGTCCATCTAAGGGAGGTTCTTTTATTAGCATCCAGCTTTAATATTGATTTGCACGTAGGGATAGGTATACCTATGTTACCCTTTTCCGGTAGAATAGATAGAGTGGTTCCAATTTTGGCGAGTTCATCGGCCCTACAATTTCCTGGAATGTCTCTGTGGCCCGGCACCCAACAAATGTGAAGGTTGAACTGCTCTGTCATCTCCGTAAGAGATCATCGGCATTCAGGAGCGGTTTTAGAATTTAATGAGACTAAGCCCAGAGACTTGATAGCAGTCTGATTATCCGAAAAAGTGCAGATATCCGTTACAGATATCGCGCCAAAAATTTCCACCGAAGAAGAGGCTTAAATGAAGCTTATCTGAGAAAACACCGCCCCGAACCACGATATCAGTTTTAGATCCAACTGTGTAAAAGTGAATTGGCTTGCCTTCCATGAAAGCATCTTCCTCCCAGAAGGATCTAAAGGGGAAGCTTACATGGAAGTCTTTGTCAAACCAAAGTTCAGGTATGGTGTAATCGATGTTCTCTGTGCGAATTCCTAATGTATTAAGAATTTTAGGGTGGCCAAATAAATTATATGTCCACTGTGCAGTCGCTTTAAAGCGGATAGCTGAATTTGCAGCTACTTAGCTACTTGCCTACTGAAGATATCAAGGGGTGTCAAGGGAAACAGAATATCTAATGTAGCGGTGGGAGTAGAACGTAGGTCTCCGCTGCTGTCCTTTGGACTTTGCTTAGTTTGCTGCAATTGACTGCATTGTCTAAGGCCGTCCACCAGACAACAACCCTGTAGGTGAGTATGAGGTCTATGATTGGAATTTTATATTTCCTGGAAAAGCGGAGAAGATCAGTTTTATGGGGGGTTTACTCCCAATTCACAGTGGCCTGTCCAACGGGTTAATCTGTTAAGATTTAGCTGAAGGAGTTCTTTAATAGTATTAAGATGCTTACCTTAGACAGCTATAGCACCTGTTTCCAGGTATATCAGCAGTTCATTAACCACTAAGTTTCAGAGAAGGGGAGAAAGGTCACCGCCTTACGGCGTACCTGTGCTGACACATGTTTTAGAAGAAGCGCCACCGAGTTTGGAGTTGATTATCCTGCTATTTAGCATATGACTGATCAACTCCCGAAGTGAGTCGTCAACCTGACAGCGCAGTCGTGATTGCGGATGTGTGGATGTTGTTAAAGGCACTATCTACATATATCCAGAAGAGCGAGCACTGCATACTCTCTACATTGTAGGGATCATTCGATGTGGCAAGTCAGTGAATGTAGAGCCGTTTCCACCGACTTTCCTGTATAGTAGGCATGTTGAGCCGTTGTTAAAAGCCTTGGACCAATTTTAACTCGTATATGAATATCAGTCAGTCATTCTAGGGTTTCCAGAAGGAAGGATGATAGACTTATAGGTCTCAGGGCCTTTGGGACAACATGAGAGCATTTTCCGGCTTTGGGAATGAAAACTACATTGACTTCTCTCCATGACAGTGGAATGTGGATCAGTTTTACACAGCTCCTCATGATATTCTCTAGCGTAGGCAGGATAATATATGAGGACCTTTGTAGATCGGTAGCTTTTAAATTATCTAGACCAGCAGACTTGTATGGCTTGAAGCTATACAGCGCCCAGCGCAGTTTGTCTCTTGTGATCAGACCATGCATTTTGGTCCCGGTTGTAGTAAGCCTGTTTGGGTTGCTACTGACCGCGAATTGAGTGCTACCTGGAAAGTGGGTGTCCAGTAGCAGGTTGAGTGACTCATCATTTGAGGTTATCCAAGAGCCATCGGTTTTTTTCAAACAGCTAGGCATCAGAGGATTTGTAGAGAGGATTTTTCTTAGCCGTCGGTTTCTGTAATTTTGTCACAGAATGATCTCCAGGATTGCCGATTTGCCTTCCTCAGTTTTTTTTTATATTTTTTGAGGGATTCTTTGTATGAATCCCAATCAGTCACTTTTCTTGTGCTTTTTGCTAGGTTGAAAAGTTTTCTACAAGTGTTTCTAGGCGGTCCCAGTGTTGATGTCCACCAGTGCTGCTTTTTCTTGCCTCTAGGTTGAATAAGAGGACAGGAAGCAGCCGCAGCCTTATTGAGAACCAGGGTGAATTTCGCCCAATCGATCTAGCACGTTAATCAGCAGCGCTTAAATTTTAAAGTACGTAGGAATTTTCAGCGAAAAATCGCCTGAAAAAAATCTCATTAAAGCAAAATAAAACGCGAAAGAAGAACTGCTTGGCGAGTGTGAACTCAGTCGTAGTCTGTATAAGGAAGGTGATTTTTAGTGAGTAAGAATCTCACACTACTATAAGCACAGAAGCTTATAGTGTCTATGAAGATTTCTCACCTACCCACGGAAAAAAACAAAATTCGGAGGAAAAATTAAAACAACCTTTTGTGTGTAGACAATGAAAAAGTGCTGCTTACATCCAGAAGATGCCACCGGTAATGACAACGCCTTTGCAGTCGAAGATCCACAGCAGAAGCTAGAGGCCATAAGATCGATTTTCCGGGAATTATTAGACGAATGATGCGATTGCCCCGAGCCGCGTTCTGGGAAATCGCGTCCTTCAATCTTTGAAACGATCTTGAGAATTGGCGATTTGTTCAATAAAGAAAACATGCCAAATAATGTCATCGCCGACGCGAGCGAAGTAGCCCAGTTCAATTCGAAGGAAGAACTCCATGCGATCCTTGAACTACTGAAAAGTGGGAAAACAGTGGGAACCGATGGCATACCGAACATTGTACTTCGACATCTCCCCGTAGAAGGGGTTCACTTTAACACCACTAATATTTTGTATGCTTAGTTTTCTGAAGAAGAAACAATTTATGACTGCTTGCGTAACTGAATATGGGAAGAATGGTGAAGAATGGCGGTGTGAGTTCTGTTGCAATATTGGATATTAAAAACGGTCTGCAACAAGATGTGGTTAATTCGGCCATCCTACCCAAGAACTCGACAAGAAATCTTCTGAACTCACTTCACAATGTCATAACCAATGCATACGACTTGAACGCGTGCAGATCAGGTCCAATGTCATTACACTTCTGAATCGTGGCTGACGATGTTGAAGATCAACTTTCAGAAGGCGTAAGCCACCAATTTTAGGATGCCTTTATCTAGGGCGCCTAAGGATACTAGAAAAAGTTGTCGCGGGACATGTAATCAGTGTCGAAATGTAGTTAGATACTTTATTTATTTTCAGTATTGTGATTTATATTTTTAGTGTTTGATATCTTTGCTATTGTTGTTATGTTAAGAATGCTTGGCCATTACTTAAGACTGACTAGTAGAATCGTTCTGCATTCTCAAAATAGCGATTGTCAATATTATAAATTTGTCAGGCAATAGAATGGTAGAAGTCCAATTAAATAGGATGTAACCAGACCAGATAGCAGTTGTATTTCAGCAGCTGTTAAAGTTACCCATGACATCCAGCTGTCAGAATATTCAGTGAGGTTTACCATTTCATCATGCATCGTACGGAAATTATTAAAAAATATAACCGACATTCTGGTTCAGTTGTAAATACGCAACGTGGATTTCGTCGTGAGGTCGGCAGTCATCATAACTTCAGTGTGCAGGCAATTCGTGGCACCGTGAAAAAGTTTAAGCGTGAGTACACTCTTTGGCTCTAAAGCCACCAAACAGACAGAAATTGATGCGAAATGAAGAAAATATAGCGCCGTAGCGGCCAGTATCGAAGAAGACCCAGAAATGTCGATTCGGCGCCGAGAGACAACCCGGCTTATTTTGTGGTAGAATTTGAGCCTACATCCGTATAAGATGTGCTGACGCAAGAATTGAAGCCGGACGACCATAGACAATGCCGTGAGTTCGCTAATTGGGCGCCGGAAATGTTGGCTGGAGATTCTGATTTTGGCCAAAAAATCTTCTTCTCGGACGCCCATTTTTGGCTCAGCGGCTATGTCAACAAGAAAAATTTCCTTTATTGGAGCGTCCTTATTTCTTTCGGAATGAGGAACGAGACACCGTTACCGTCAATGGTCTCAGGTATAGAGTGATGTTAACCGACTTTTTGAGGTCAGAACTCGATAACATCGATATATCCGAACTGTGGTTCCAACAAGACGGCGCTATATGCCGTACAAACGACGAAACGCTCGAAGATGTGAGGGAGAAATGTGAAATATTATGTTCATCAAGTGCAAGTGAACTTTATGAGATTGTGAGTGGAGAGTCTCTGAAGCCTGAGCCAATTGGATTCGATAACTCCAAGGGGCAGAAAAGACAAAAAGGAACAGAAAGTTGTTGTAATGAGTGTTGACCCTCAACCACTGATTCATATTATAAACTGCACAACGTCAGGTGCAATGTAGATGAAATTATAGTCCATCTACGAGCAAAAGGCGTTGACAAATGTTCAACTTCTCCAACAGAAGTTCTACAGTGTTGTCAAAGATCCATTGGACGACATAGCCGCTCATGTTTCCAAATTGGAGTCTCTCGTCTATCAACTGAAATGATGCGGTGAGTCCATTACGGATAATATGGTATTCTTGTAACGAAAATTTTGATGACATTGCCAGCGGACTACAACCATTTATTTTACCGCTTGGGAGTCTACAGCAGTTTGCGAGAAAACGTTAAAAAAGCTAGCTGCACGTCTGGTGATGGAAGAGTCACAAAGTGGTGAATCAAGTGCGTTAATTGCACAGAGGAATTCGTGATTTCAAAAATTAAATATGAATTCGAATCAGCATAAAGGCAAGTTGGGGAAGTGCTTTCTGTGTAAGAAGCCTAGCTACTGGAAGAAGAACTGCCCGCTGAGAGCTGCAAATGTATCCCAAACAGAACCTACGCGTGACGCATTCATATGTACTGTAGTTGTGATCTGGGATGCAGATTCTGAAGAGGCATTCGATTACCCACAATATATTCGCATTGATAATGGAAAGACTATTAGTGCAACTGGCTTTAGAAATATTAACATCAAAGCTATAATAATCGGCGATGGTTTCGAAAGCTTCTCACAAATGTTTTGTTTGTTCCGGACATTCACATTAATTTATTTTCGTCGAATAAGGCCCTTGACAAAAACCTTCGCCTGATGTCCGATAGTAACAAATGTGAGCTGCTGCAAGATCAGTGTACTGTGGCAGTGGGAGTTCGTGAGGCTTCGTTGTTTAAAATGCTGTTCAGAGTTGAGGAACCGAGATCTGTGAATGTAAATATGAGGGTGGAGTCGATCAAACTTTGGCATGAACGTTTGGGCCACCAAAATCTGAGCTACGCGCGGAGTTTTCTTAATATCAAATATGGTGATGAAGAACAATTCTTTAGTGATGCGTGTGCCCTAGGGAAATCTCATCGTTTGCCTTTTAAAAGGAGTGACAGCAAAGCCAAGTGTGTCGGTGAGATTGTACATGCAGATCTTTGCGGCCCTATGCAAAATACTTTGGTGGCTGGCTCCAAGTATTTTCTCCTTTTCAAGGATGATTTTTCCAAATATAGGACGGTCTATTTCCTGAAACAAAAAGATGAGGTTTTTGAGTTCTTCAAATCATTTCTAAATAAATTTAAAATGGAAACTGGCTCATCGCTTCAGACAATTCGCACTGATAATGGCACCGAGTTCGTCAATGTCGAACTAAAATCATTTCTTTCCGATAATTGTGTAGTACATCAAACTTCCCTTCCATATCCTCCATAACAAAACGGCCGAGCTTAAAGGGAAATGAGAACCATCATAGAAGCTACCAGAACAATGAGCCATGCGAGTGGTTTGTTGCTTAAGCTTTGGGCAGAGGCATATGTCATAAACCTCACAGCACCAACAGATTTATCTGGCAAGCATCCAGACCAACTATGGTTTAAGGATCCACCACGAAAATGCAACTTCTTTGAGATGCAGGTGTTTGGAGCTGAGTGCTATGCAGATATTCCCCCACAGAAGCGAAAGTGGGATGCAAAATCGCGGCCAGAAATCTTTGTGGGATATTTTGAAAATACAAAGGGATATCGTATACATTTCGCAGAAACAAATAAGGTGGAAGTATACCGGGATATTATTTTTAAGAAAACTTTAATTCCAGGCGAAAGCAGAGAACTCACGGTAACGCTTGAAAATAAATCCGAGGACAATATGTTGAATGAACCCGAAGAGGTTAAGAAGGAACACGATGGCAGTAACAAGAAACCAGAATCAAGAGACTGTGGATACAATTGAACTGGAATCTTTTTCAAGGTCAATACCCGTTGAGTCCATTAAACAACGGTGCGAGGAGTGCTAGACGGGAACGGGCAGATTCGACGATGGCTTTGCTGGAAATTGGACCATTTATCGTAGACAGGTATGTATCAATGACATTTGAAGACGTACCGAGGTCAGCGGATGCCACGAAATGGCAAGCTGCGATGCTAGAGGAAATTGAGGCATTTGGTTGGTTGTGGAACCACCAACGACTAGAAAAATCATCGATAGGAGATGGGTAATTAAAATCCCATCCCAACCCAACAGATAAAAAGCAAGACTTGTGGTAAGAGGGTTTACACAAGAAGCTGGGATTGACTATGATGATATCTTTAGTCCAATTACGCGCGTTAGTTCCATAAGGGCCATACTTGCAGTCGCAGCACAGAGAAAAATGGAAATTAAGCAAATCGACATCAAGACAGCTTTTCTAAATGGGAAGTTACATGAACCTATACACATGCACCAGCCAAAAGAATTCAATGTTGGAAACGGAAGCCTGCCTGTTGAAGAAAAGCCAGTATGGACTTAAACAGGCGTCCAGATGCTGGAACATCAAGTTCACTGAATTTCTACGCTCATAGAAATTGGTGCCCTCAGAAGCCGATCCCTGCATATTTGTTGGAGAGCGTATCCTTGTAGTTATCTACGTTGACGATGGACTGATGGTGGGAGAAAACGAAGAAAAGGTTGACAAGCTGATTTCATATCTGGAAGGAGTCTTCGAGGTTAAAGTGTCTCGTGCCGGACATTTCCTGGTATTGCAATTTGATCATCAAGCCCATGGATCAATATTTCTTTGAATTGCGTTGATCGAATTTTGGATAGATTCAAAATATCAGATGACTAGCCGGTCTAAACGCCAGCAGACTGTGCGATCACGAAGGGTGGCTGTGAAAAACTTAAGGTGGAATGTGGATTTGCATATCAAGAAGCGGTTGGGTCACTTATGTAGCTTACTACTGGGACTAGATCTGATGTTTCCTATGCTCTTGGAATCGTCAGTCGTCATTTGGAGCATCCAACTGCACAAGATGTTACTGCAATAAAGCGTATCATCCAATACGTTAAAGGAACAAACACAAATGGTATTCTTTTTTATTCAAACTTTAATTGTAAATTAAGTTGTTTCAGCAATTCTAACTATGCAGGCGATACAGAAACAAGACGCTCTACTAGCGGCTATGTGTTTCTATTTGCCAAATCGCCGATTTGGTGGATACCACAACGTCAAAAATGTGTCTCCCTCTCTACCATGGACGCGAAATACATAGCACCGGCGCATGCAGCTAAAGAAATAGTGTGGCTGAAGCGGTTATTTGACGAGATACTTGGGGAATGTGGCCAGCCAAGCCTTCTGGTTGATAACGAAAGTGCTATTACGCTTGTATGAGATCCAGAATTCCACAAAAAAAGCAAACATATCACTTCAGCGAGTAGTTTGCTAAGTAGTAGTTTAAATACCTTTCGCATGTTCCAATTGAAGAGCAGATTGCCGGCGCATTTACTAAACCATTAGCAAGAGTTAGATTTGAATTTTTCAGAGATAAAATGGGAATTGTGAATATAAAAAAAAAAGTTATAAGACTAACCAACTGAGCTGTCAAACATAAATAAATATTTGCTTATCATTCGTTGCTCAACCTTCATTGAAAGCGTTTATTTGTTCATAAGAAATTTGACAACTGGGGCACCTCACGTCCAGCGCTCATCAATTCGATTGATGATTTGACACCACTCGATTATTTTCTCTGGGGCTACGTCAGGAGTCTACGCTAACAAGTCAACTACTTTGGACAAGCTCGAGGCTAACATTCGACACGCTATTGCCGGAATAACGCTGAACATATTGGACTGAGTTTTCAAAAATTCGACCGACGGCTTGAAGCACTGCCAGCGAAGCCGAGGCAGCCATTTGAATGACGTGCTATTCGACATATAATGGCATGAATGTAGCTTCAAAATAAATGCAGAATCAATTTTATATCTCATACCGTTGTTGTTTTATTTAAATTTTTCTTCCGATCACTTTTAGATGGTCACCCCTTACATATGCACTGCAGTCAGTCAATCTCCATTCATTATCCACAATATTGGAGACCTGAGGAATGCCATCGGACCGGACATCAACTATGAACTGCAACTTAATGAAAATCAATGTTAATTTTACTTGTTACTTTTCAAACATTTTTAATTTTCCCGTCTCGCACCAAGATTTGTCTTTTTGGTTTTTTCTACTTACTTCTTTATATGTACAAGGTATCTCCATGTTCATTGCCGTTTTTTTCTTTAGCATGTACAGCAAATAGTGCTGTCAATCTATCTGTGTTTGATTTTGACCTGGCTGTCGGTTTTTATTCTCATCATGGGCAGCAGGTATGATGCTGGATTTGACAGCATAAATACAAAAAAAACTTATTCTTACTAAATACTCTTTGTAAAAGTAATAATGGTTTACACATTTGCCACATTAATGCACAGAGTCTTGTGAATAAGTTCGATGAGTTCAAAATGATATTGGGTCTAAAAGTAAGTTTCCAGCGTTTTTTTCCAAAATTTGAAGTTTTATTATGAAAACATAGCTACAATGCTTTATTCAAAGTATCGTCCATCGGAAGGTACAACTTTCCCCCATCTTTCTGGCAATTTATGAATTCCGGACCAAAAAAATTTCTTGTCTCTCGAGCCCAAGAACGTATCGAGCCAATTTTTGATTTCCTCTACTGAGCTGAAGCGTATTCCCGTAAGAGCGTTCTGCATCGAACGAAACAAGTGGTAGTCAGATGGTGCCAAGTCTGGACTGTAAGGCGGGTGAGGCAGAATTTCCCATCCACTGTTTTCCAAATAGTTTTTCACCGAAACCGCAACATGTGGCCGAGCGTTGTCGTGATGAAAAGTGACGGACTCATGCCTGGTCTCATATTCTGGCCGTTTTTCTTTTAATGTCCACTTCAAACGAATTAGTTGGGTTCGATATAATGGTCTTTTGATGGTTTCACCACTCGGAAGCAGTTCGTAGTATACGACACCCTTTCGATCCCACCATATGCAGAGCATGACCTTATTCACGTGAATATTTCGTTTCGGCGTCGATTGGGCGGTCTCGCCGGGCTTTGTATACGATTTTCTGCGTATACAAAGAATAAATCCATTTCTCATCACCAGTGACAATACGATGCAAAAATGATTTATTTTTTACCGCTGCAGTAACATTTCGGACATGCAAAATCGCCGTTCGACGTCTCTTGGCTTCAATTCGTACGGCACCCAGTTTCCAACCTTTTGAATGAATCCCAGTGCTTTTAGGCGCAGGATAACGGCTTGTTGCGTGACGCCCAATGATGCAGCAAGTTCTTCTTGAATCTGACACGGATCCTCATCCAGTAAAGCGTCCAATTCCTCGTCTTCAAAACTTTTCGGCTTTCCGGGGCGATCTTTGTCTTCAACTCCAAAATTACCACTTTTGAACCGTTTGAACCACTCGCGGCACGTCGATTCACCAATACATTCCGCCCCGTAAGTTTCCGAAAGCAAGCGATAGGCCTCAGCCGCACTTTTCTTCATATTAAAGAATAAAAGCAGCGCTTCCCGCAAATGACGTTTATTTGGCTGGAAACTTGCCATGATTTTGCTCGACAAAATGTATGATACCGATAGAACTGCTCAAATATAACGCTGCAAAGTTGTTGACAGATACAAAACCTACAAATAAAACACATGGGGTCTGACATTTCTGCCCGGGATCCACTGGTGGCGCCATCTCTGACAAACGCTGGAAACTTACTTGTAAACCCAATATTTGAGAACAGTTTAATTGACATTATATGCGTGTGCGAAACCTGGCTTCATCCTAATTTGAATAGTAATTTGTTTTCTCTAAAAGGTTCTAAAAAACCTTACCGGGCTGATCGAACTCACACAATTGGAGGTGGCGTTGCTATTTACGTTAGAAAATATATCAGGTCCAGTCACGTTAAGTGTTCGGATGGCGCTGAATCTTCGGACCACTATTTTATTGAAATACTTGATGGCGAAAATAAATGTATTCTCGGAACTTTTTATATGCCTCCTCATATCGCGAGTTCTCGTGTTATTTCCCCAATTGTGGAAGAAATATCCCACCTTGCACCAAAGTTCATTCTTTGTGGAGATTTAAACATAAATATTCTTACTTCATCTTCTAAATCATTTAAAACATCAATGGACTCTCTTGGGCTCTCTTTTCTAAATGTCACTAATCCTACCCACTTTAAGCCTAACTGTGTTCCGTCTTTATTAGATGTGTTTCTTGCAAGTGATGAAAATTTTGTTAAGTGTTTTAGTCAATTATCTGTTCCCATCTTCTTGTACCATGATCTTATCTTTGCTACCTTCGATTTCCATGTTCATAAAAACTCGTCCCAGTCTATCCAAGAAAGACTTTTTAGTGATTGTTTGTCTATTGATTGGAGTTCAATCTATTTGACATCAGATGTTAATAAACAAACTGAGTTATTGACTGCCACAATTGACTACTTATTTAATAAACATGTTCCCATTAAGACTCGAGTTTTAAGGTCACAGAGTTGTCCTTGGCTTTCCTATGACATTCTTAAAGCTATGAAAAGGAGAGACGTCTCGTTCCGTCGTTGGAAACGTTTTGGGTGTGCGGAAATGTTTAGTGACTTTAAAGCATCCCGTAACCTTGTTACTAAGCTTATTCGATCCGCTAAACTTAGTTATTATAATGACAGATTTAATTGTGATCGTTCCTCAAAATTTTTGTGGAAAGAAGTTCGCAATATCGGACTGAATAAGACAAGTATCTCAGTTTCGGACGATAATATAAATCTAGACGAGTTGAACCTTAAGTTCTCTACATAGATTTCACCTCATACCACTATCCCTACGACAGCACAACAAGACCGAGAAAATGCTTTTTCCCTGGCCGCAATTGACATGTACTGCGTAGGAGACGCAGTCTTTTCAATTAAATGCATGTCTGTTGGACTTGATAATATTCACCCAGACTTTATAAAAATGTTGCTTCCTCTTTTACTTCCCTACATTACCCATATATTTAACACTATCATTATGACATCTACTTAATCCTGTGCATGGAAAAAATCCAAAATCATCCCAATCCCAAACAAAGGGACAAATTCTGAATATAGACCAATAGCTATCCTTCCCTTTTTATCCAAAGTTTTTGAATGTATTATAAGCAACCAGATTAAACAATTTATAAAATACAAACAGCTCCTTAATCCCCTCCAGTCAGGTTTCCGGTCGGGACACAGTTGCACGTCAGCATTATTAAAAATTTGCGAAGACATAAGACAGGCAATTGATGCCAATTATACTACTGTGATAACACTACTTGACTTTTCCAAAGCATTTGATTGTGTTAACCCTGAAATACTCTGTGATAAACTAGCGACATTTTTTTAACTTCTCTGACACTTCTATTAAACTTATTTATTCATACTTGACTAATCGGCTGCAAGCCATTTCATGTAACAGTAAACTGTCTTCGTTTCTTCCCGTTAATAATGGTGTTCCTCAAGGATCTATTGTTGGTCCATTACTGTTTTCCTTGTTCATTAATGACCTACCTTTTCATTTATCTCATTGTCGATTCCATATATATGCTGACGATGTTCAATTATACATTAGTTTTCCTATTGGCATGGTTGAGGACGCAATAGCAAAAATAAATGACGATCTACAATCTATCTTTGAGTGGACTGCACGTAATGGCCTGACTCTGAATCCCATCAAAACAAAAGCGATGCCAATCGCCAAACATCAACCGAGTTTCTCTGATTTTCCTCCTATCTTTTTAAACTCTTGCCAAGTGGAATATGTCACTCGCGCTAAAAATCTTGGAATCATGTTTAACAACAAATTAACGTGAGATTCTCACATAAACACTGTAATAAATAAGGTATACGAGGACCATCTATTACTAAAACAATTTTACCTGTGCAAGTTAAGCTAAAACTAGTTAAAGCTCTAATAATCGCAATCATATCCTATGGATGTGAATTGTTTGCCGATCCTGACTCTCTTACACTACAAAAACTAAAGGTTGCTTTTAACTCAATTGCCCGGTTTGTATTCAATCGTCGTAGGTTTGATCATATCTCATCGGAAGCTATTCAAATTCTCGGATGTAAGTTGGAAGATTTTTTCAAATATCGGTGCTGTTCTCTAGTTTTCAAAATTATTCATAAGAAAGAACCAAACTATCTGTTTAATAGTGTTGCAACCTGCCAGATACACCTGTTTAACATCACGCAGGCAATTTTTTATTTATGCTGTCAAGCTAATAATTTACCCAATCATGTGAGGTCTACTATCGAACACAGAAAATTACATGCAGTCTGCTTTGAACACTTTTCTAATTTGAACTGATTTGTCTTTTTTTTTTTTTTTAGTGATTATTAATTTTCCTTGGTTATGATCTTAACTTATTATTTGTATTATTATCTTTTCTTTTATTTATTTTATATTTACTTAACTTTAATTAATTGTAATTTTCTTTGTATACTTTCGCACATTGTATGTAATTTAATGTCATTTTATATCCTGTACTAATTATAAGTTAATCTTCATATACAGAGTTTTATCTGATCAATAAATACAAATACAAATACAATACAAATACAATACAATACATAGAGCATCTATGGTGCAAGAAGATCGAAAAATTCTGCTAATAGTAAAGAATCTTTTATATTGTAGAATTTTCTACAGTTCTGGTCAGATTTAAACAACCATTAGCCAAAAAGAGCTACACAAACCATAGGATGACGTCGATATAGTGAAAAATATTCACTAAAAGCTTTTCCCTAAGTGGCACCCTCAAGTGAACCAGCCTTTCATCTGGCTGGTATGGCCATCTGAAACAATTTGGCATGAGATCTGGCTCAATAGAAGAAGCAGAAGTTCAGGAAGAAAAATACCTATTCCTGAAATGAACGCAATATGTTCGAATAGAAGACTCCATCAATCCAAACAGACATTTTTCTGGGCCTTTGTCATCTACACATTTGTACAAGTATATCCATTTCAATTATCATATTATGCTTTTTAGTTCTGAGAGGATTTTACGGCATAACCATAAGCTGCTTATCTGAACCAGGAACATGTTTTCATTTTCATTCTACTCACAATAGAAATACGACAAACGCTGCCACCCACCACCCGCTATCCACAGCACAACAGAGCGGACCAAATAAAGTTGCATGTTTCGTAACGAAATTCTTAGATAAACTAATTCCTTGTCATCAATGACCTTGTTGCATAATTCAGCATCAAATTTGTATAATTATTAGCACTCATCCTTTGACCTTGTATCTGAATACCATATTCTCTTGAAAATACTCAAGTCTGCAAGAGAGCATGCAACAAATTGTGTTGTGCCTGGCCAACTGCAAAACCGGAGATTACGACTTGAGGGTGCAAAATTTCATCTCTAATCAGTTGCATCATTTTGTAAATTAAATCGAACCCTTGCAAAGGACACAAAAGTTTCTTCACAAGAAATACATTTCTACGTAGTCCTTTCTCTATACATCTATATATTTCTTGACCTAATAATAATTCTTATCCTTGAACAGCTGTACACCCCAACATCCTTTACAACATCATCAGAGTTATAACACTCCATTTGCACTAGGATCAGCTCTCAATATCCCCAAAGGCATACATCACCAACACTTAATTCCAGGACATAATTTCATCCTACCAACTGGGCCTAACATACGAATGATTATTTGCTCCAAGAGGCGTTGATGAATGCCCAACAGAGTAAACAAATCGCTGAAAGCAATAAAATCTACCATCAAACGATTGTAGGATATGCCAGGATACGAGTACATCCACATGGAAGGATTAAATTTTTCAACTTTTCTCTATTTTTGAAAATCCACTACTAATCCTTTATTCAACGAGTCGAATGACTGAAATGACTAAAATGAATAAAACCGAACGGAGCAGCGGTGGTCTGGTAGTCTGGCGACACTATTCGATTTCCTCGTTTAAGGTTTTAGTTCTCGTTATTTGGCAGTCCATGTGTAGTGGCTATGCCATTGGGCGTCCTGAGCTGCCATTTGAATTTATGACAGAAACAAAACCGATATCAAATACGAGGACAAGTTTATTTGCTTTTTCTCCCCCACCCTTTAGCGTTGTCCTTTCACCGGATTTTTCCGTTCCAGCGCTGTCATTCCTTGTCATTCATAGACAGTGAATTTCAATCCGAAATCACTTTGAGGCAGGTTAAGGCTAAAACTGACTGTTATGGGCGAGAGAATGTCACAGCCGAAGGATGAGTCCTTTATTACTCTTTTAAATAATTTCGGAAGGTCTAGAGTTTCTTGACAAGCACAAGCAAATACATACAAACCAGTATACTCGTACTTATATACATAGATATATGGAGCTTTCTTGAGCATACTCATCCGGATGTAATTTATTTATGGCCCTTTAGACAACTGTCAATGGGCGGGTTGGGATCTGATTCCTCTTGTGGCTTTTTATTAGACATTTGTTGATTGGGTAGATTAGAGATAATGTATGAAGATGTTGTGGATGTTTGTATTTGTCTCTCTGATGGGTGTATCTGTTCAGAGAGGCGAATATGTCTGAAAGTTGCTGGGACTAAAAATAAAAATAAAGTTGTTCCTTTGGAGTGGAAACAGTGAATACGAATACTCGTTAATGCGGATGAAATGATGAAGATTAGATAAATGTGAAGCAATTACGTATGGATATTCGAGTGGGGC
Organism: Volucella zonaria; assembly: GCA_963966105.1. Classification (NCBI taxonomy): domain Eukaryota; kingdom Metazoa; phylum Arthropoda; class Insecta; order Diptera; family Syrphidae; genus Volucella; species Volucella zonaria. The sequence goes on along the minus strand of OZ014532.1, from coordinate 97,885,832 downwards.
ATATGTTTATGAATAATCAAATGGAAAGGGATGTGAGAATTGTGCCAAGTGATCAATCTTTGTCGAAAGATAACAAATTTGAATTTACATAAGTGAAAATTCAAAATTAGGGGAATTTTAGCAGAAAACGCCTTTGAATACTTAAAGTGGAGAATAAACATTTCGTAGTGAAAGTAATCACGTCTGGACTAAGACATTTTGCTCATTGCTGTATCCATTTTGAAAATAATTTACAGTCTATGGTGTTAGGAACATAAGTGTACTTCTGCACGACATTGATGGTTCAGCAACAACATCCTTGGCATTCTTCTATTTTTAAATTAAATAAGGGTATCAAAAGAAAACCTCTACCGCGAGCATCGAACATGACGAGTTGTAGAGGCTGAGAAATTCCCCAGACGAGTCCTGAAACCAAAGGATCCTCCCCCCCCCTCTTCCTATCCAACCACTCCTTTTGAACTGGGCTGGATCAAGGTGTCATACGACCCGTGCCGAAGATCAACCTGGCTGAGGGCCCAGCTTCTCCAAAAATTGCTCAGTCGCAAACGGAGTATCCGGATACCTGGTGACCTCCGAATTAGCTAACCTTATCTGTATATGGCGGATCTCTGTACAGATGGACAGCCCTTTCTCCGTTACTCGTGGGACCACATTATGGATAAACTAAACAAAATAAGCAAAACAAAACCCGAGGCCGGTACTCCTTTAATACCGGGCGTTAGAACGGTGACTGCACCGACTACCGGCAAGGCTCCTGCATTGCCGAGAGGAGGTAAAACTGTGGCAGGCCATGGTACACCATCCTCTAAAGGCAAGCGCAACGAGCCTAAAAAGAAACCTTCAGGGTGTGGTAGGACTGTGGCAACCCATAGTCCTACAACTTTCTCCACCCCCAGAAGCAAATTTGTGGCAGGCCACGGACCTATCGCTGCTACCAAAACTCCTCTCCCCAAGGAGGAATCTGAGGGCTAACAATATCCTAAAAGACGGATTACCCACTGCATCCACTGCTCCCAAAACACTTAAAGACTCCACCAAGCGCCAGAGATCGTTGGAGGAAACCGTGCCGGTTCCCAAGATTCTCAAAACCCAGAACATTAAAACCCCTGGGCCACCCAACAACACATCTCGGAGGTCTTTCAGTGAAGTCCTAAAGGACGCTATAATAATCACGGTAATCAATAGGAACGATACCGACGGTTCTATGACACCAGAACGGTGGCAGCTGGCCAAGCTAAAGCTTTCGAGCAACTTCTTGGCCATCATGCGGGAAAACTCCGGACCACCTCCTATCACAAGCGACGCTGGCTGGAACCAAGGCCACGTCAAGCTCATGGCATGTGCAAATCAGAAATTTCTCGATCTCTTGACTAAAGCCATAGGTGGCTTAGGAGAGATTTGGCCAGATGCAAAACTCGAGGTCGTATCTAAGGCGGATATCCCTAGCAGACCTCGAACTCGTACCTGGATCCCAGCAGAACCCTCCTCCCCAGAAAGCATTCTAGAGATCATCAGGCTCAGTAACCCGACCCTTCCGACTCATGACTGGAAAGTCGCGAAACTGGAGGAACTACAGAGCTCTTATAGATGCGCGTTGATCGTGATCAATAAGGAACCGCTTAATCCTCTAGTGCAGAAAAAGGCATGATTCGGTTCAGATTCGAGTCTATGCACCTAAGGGTCTACAAAAAGGATGAGCTGGATGCTGATAAGCAACCTCCTCCTCCTTTAACGGAGACACCACTAAACACAACCTCAGACCCTGGAGCGTCGATATCCTTTCCAGAAATGGATAGCGACTACTCCAATCTATCCGAGGTGATAAGCAAGCCATCGATTTCCTTATCTGACACCCCGTCGGAAATGGAAACCGATGACGAAGCAAAACGAGGTCCTATACGATCAGAGGAAGAAGATAAGCTCTTGGCCACATCTTCAGAATCGGAGGATTTCAACAACACTCTGCGACGCTAACGCGCATCACACGGTATGGGGCAGTATCGACATCGATAATAGAGGTGAGTCACTTTTTGACTATATTATAAGTACTAACCTCTTTATTTGTAGGATTGGAAATGAGCCCACTTTTATAACTAGAAACCGACAGGAAGTGCTAGATATAACTCTTGTCTCCGACAGCATCACTCAAATGCTAATGAACTGGAACGGTATCGTCTGAACATTCTTTTTCAGACCACAGATACATCCAGTTCAGCCTGAAGGCAACCATCATTCCGGAACTACCGGAAAACTGATTGGCCAAAATACAGAGGAATATTGTCAGAAACGCTATTCTCTGAACTATCAAGTCCCCCGCGTGACACCAATGAGCTTGACATGAAGGTCAGGGATTTCACTCTGGCTTTCAATCAGGCTATGGCCGATTCCTGCCCTCTTATTCAATCTAGAGGCAAGAAAAAGCCACATTAGTGGACATAAGCACTGGGACTGCTCAGAAACACTTGTAGAAAATTTTTCAACCTAGCAAAGAGCACAAGAAAAGTGACTGAATGGGACTCATACAAAGAATCCCTCAAAATATACAAAAAATAACTGAGGAAAGCAAAGCGACAACCCTGGAGGTTCTTCTGTGACAAAATCACGGAAATCTCTGAGGCATCACGGCTAAGAAAATCCTCTCTACAAATCCTCTGATGTCTAGCTGTTTGAAAAAAACCGATGGCTCTTGGACAATCTCAAGTGATGAATCCCTCAACCTTCTACTGGACACCGATTTTCCACGCTCTCAATTCGCGGTCAGTAGCAACCCAAACAGGACTACTGCAACCGGGACCAAAATTCATGATCAGATTACAAGAGACAAACTGCACTGGGCGCTGCATAGCTTCAAACCATGCAAGTCTGCAGGTCGGGCTGTTATAACACCTACCGAGCTACAGAGGTCTTCAGATATCATTCTCCCTTCGCTAGAAAATATTATGAGGAGCTGTGTAGAACTGATCCACATTCCACTGTAATGGAGAGAAGTCAATGTAGTGTTCATCCGCAAAGCCGGAAAATGTTCTCATGTCGTCCCAAAGGACCTCAGACCTATAAGTCTATCATACTTCCTTCTGAAAACTCTAGAACGACTGCTTGATATCCATATACGACCTAAAATTGATCCAAGCCTTCTGTCAACGGCTCAACATGCCTACTGTAAAGGAAAGTCGGTGGAAACGGCTCTGCATTCACTGACTAGCCACATCGAATGATCCCTACAATGTAGAGAGTATGCAGTGCTCGCTCTCCTGGATATATGTAGATAGTGCCTTTAACAACATCCACACATCCGCAATCACGACTGCGCTGTCAGGTTGACGACTCACTTCGGGAGTTGATCAGTCTTATGCTAAAAAGCAGGATAATGAACTCCAAACTCGGTGGGGCTTCTTCTAAAAAATGTGTCAGCAGAGGTACGCCGCAAGGCGGTGATCTTTCTCCCCTTCTCTGAAACTTAGTGGTTAATGAACTGCTGATATACCTGGAAGCAGGTGGTAGTAGGGTGATTGCCTATGCGGATTACGTTGCTATAGCCGTCTCAGGTAAGCATCTTAATACCATTAAAGAGCTGATTCAAGTAAATCTTAATAGATTAGCCCGTTGGGTAGATCGCTGTGGATTAGGTATAAACCCCCATAAAACTGATCTTGTCCTCTTTACCAGAAATTACAAAATTCCAACTATAGACCCTCCTTCAATAAACGGTACCAGTTTAGTGTTTTCCGATACAGCATATTATCTGGGTTTCATTTTTGACAGAAAACTAAACTGGAAACCTAACGTTCAAGAAAGAGTCAATAAAGCTACAATAGATTTATTCTCTTGCAAAAAAGCCATTGGAAATAAATAGGGCTTTCAACCTCGGCTGTACATCTCGGTCATAAGATCGATACTTACTTACTGGGTGATAGTTTGGTGGACGGTCTTAGAAAGTGCGGTTAACTGCGTTAAGCTAAGCAGAGTCCAAAGAACAGCATGTCTATGCATAAGCGGAGCATTGCGGTCTACCTTCTCTGCGGCATTAGACATTCTGCTTCATTTGACACCCTTCGATATTTTCAGCAGGCAAATAGCTGCGACTGCAGCAACTGCAGCTATTCGCCTTAAAGCGACTAAACAGTGGACAAATAATCCATTTGACCAAGCCAGTATTCCTAATACATTAGGAATCCTCACAGAGAACATCGATTACACCACACCTGAACTTTGGTTTGACAAAAACTTCCATGTAAGCTTCCCCTCTAGATCCTTCTGGGAGGAAGATGCTTTCATGGAGGACAAGTCAATCCATCTCTACACAGATGGATCTAAAACCAATAGCGCAGTTGGTGGCGGCGTTTTCTCAGACACGCTAAATCTAAGCCTCTCTTTCCGTCTTCCAAATCACTGCGGCGTGTTCCAGGCGGAAATTTTGGTGATTAAAGAAGCTCTGTCCTGGCTGAAGAAAAACGTGATATCTGCATAGAATATCCGCATCTTTTCGGATAGTCAGGCCGCTATGAAGTCCTTGGACTCAGTCTCACTAAATTCTAAAACCGCCCTTGAATGCCGGTCATCTCTTATGGAGATGGCAGAGCAGTTCAACCTTCACCTCTGTTGGGTGCCGAGCCACAGAGACGTTCCAGGGAACTGTAGAGCCGATGAAATCGGCAAAATTGGAACCACTCTACCTATTCTACCGGAAAAGGGTAGCATAAGTATCCCAATCGCTGCGTACAAACTAACATTAAAGCTGGATGCCAATAAAAGGACAGACCTTAAGTGGACTGTTGGACCAACATGTCTAGCGACCAAAGAAATCTGGCCAAAACTGGATCTGTATCGCTCTAAGTGTCTGATCCTTCTAACTAAGGAACATCTCAGCGCCATCATAGGTGTCATCACTGGACACTGCCTCATAGGCAAGCACGCAAGAAGGCTTGGCGAAGCTTCTGCAGAAGCTGCATGGACGAGGAGGAGTAGGAGACAATCCTCCACCTACTCTGGACATGTCCAGTTCTCTCCCAGAGAAGAAAACTTCACTTAGGAGCTTTCTTCTTCAACGACCTAAACGATCTAAAAAATATAGACGTAAACAGTCTCCTACGATTCGTCAGAAGCTCAAACTGGTTCCATCAGTAATTGGATCATAGATCAACGTGGCATCACAATGGGCCAATAGGCCTAAGTGGGTTGGTATATCCAACAGCCACTCTTACCTACCTACCTACCTATCAAAAGAAAAACAAACTAAAAAAAATCAACTGTTTCCATCAATTTGATTACTAACGATGCACTTTAAATATTTGAAGCAGAAACACTTGAGCTTACTAATTTGATTATTATTATACTTTTTTCCACAAAACGAAAAGAAAAAGATACATACGCCTCGAATTGATTGTGATCCACAAAACAGCTACTAACTACAATAGAAGAATTCTACAATTGCAAATAATTGATAACAAGGTGATGTCTCCAGATACATGTATCCATTGGCTGTTTCTCTATTAACATTATAATTATTATTATTGTTTTTATAAAAAGATAAATTGAGTTCGAGTATTCTAGAGTTTCGCAAGCCATATCCTTTCCTCTCACGTGGCAGTTGAGATTTTTTATTCGATATTTCAATTCGGGGCTTACAATAAATCACCTCCTATCTGGTGGAGATCATATACAATAGAACCTCCAAAATACTCGTAGAAGCAATGCTCCAGGCTTGCGTCCGACATGAATCACGGCAGAAGGATCCTTTGACGTTGGTTAATTCTGGCAATCCACGCCAATGAGAAGTTTGGATTTCCTTTAAAAGTGCTTGGTGGACTTCCCATGTTTCAGCGATAGTCTCAGGTAGATATCCACACTTCTTAGCGAAAATTATTCTCGCACTCAGATAATACCCAATTGGTCACAATCATTCGGGTTCTTGATGGTAGTTAGCTCCCTGTACAACAGTTGCATCCATTATCATAATTGCCATGGTAGTTTCAATCATCTGGATCAAAAGTCCTCACTCCAAGTGGTCCCAAAAGATGATTGCGTACCAATTCAACTCTGGAGCTGCAACCATAGAAATTGAGAAATTGCATCGCAATTGATAGTCAGTCCACTCAAGGGGTTTTTGTACCCTTAAAATGTTCGTACACAGCGCGAGCGAAGGAAATTTAGGGAGGAAGAAAAGACAGGTACCGATGTACATTGTTTTCAAATGTTTGTAAGTTATAACGACCAGGAAACACAGAAATCCGCAGGGCATTCCATAAGCGAGATGTATGGCTTAGGAACGAATCACGATATTTTAGAGTATCCGGGTTTGAGGGTATACTGATGAGCATTCATACCGAGACGGGTGCTACGGTTGAAAGTTTGAATGGGCGCAATACTGGTGGTGGAAAAAGCGATAAAACAACGAGACACGAGACATTTCGTCGGTGTTCGAGGGTGTCAATTAATTGACTGATATTAGTATCGCCAATGCAGGTGCAGAGATGTTTGAGGAGCACCTGACCAGATGTGGGCATTGTACTCAAATTTTGGGAGGATGAATGCCTTATATATTGTAGCCAGATTAGAGGGAGTAAAATATTTCTTACATCGCTTGCGGAAACCTAGACATTTCGCAGCATTTTTGACGACATCGAATATGTGGTCATTCCAACGTAATTTGTCCCTGACACACATTCCGAGAATGGAAAGTTTTTCGGTTTCGACGATGCAAGCGCCATTCATGGATAATGGCTGGGTGTTTAAATTTCGCTTTAACGACAGCAGACAGCATTGTGTTTTGGAAGCATTAAACTTCATTCTGTCGATAGTTCCCCCATTGGCTATGCTGTTAATAACGGAATTTAATGCGCTTAACATATGCTGCCCTCCCTGTTCTACAGCCGAAGAGCAGGGACGTGAGTCCGGAAACGATAATGAAAAGCAGAAAGTACTGTCGTCCGCAGAGGGCATTAGAAGTAGCAGGCAAGAGATCATTTATGACGATTAAAAAGAAAGTTGGAGGCAGAATGGAGCCCTGGGGCACACCAGCATTTATTTTGTGAATATCAGACTTGAAACCATCCAAGACAACTTGAATTGAACGTTCCGAAAGGTAATTTCTAATCCATTGGAGAAGAAAGTTATCGATCCCAAAAGCACGCATTTTCGACAAAAGAGCCTGATGCCAAACTCTGTCAAATGCCTTAGAAATATCTTGCTTTCGCCAGATTATTGTACGCTTTGATTCCACTTTTCGGTGAGACATGCCATCAAATCACCACTAGACGTGTTGCTACGAAAACCATATTGCCGGTCATTGAGAAGTTTTCGTGTTTCGAGATATTTCATGAGCTGACGGCTTATCAGCGTTTCCATGACCTTGCGTAGAAGAGACGTAAGTGTAATGGGTCTGTAAGAGGAGAGAGAATATTCGCCTTGTTTAGGGACGGGCTGGACAAATGCTGTTTTCCATCTGCTCGGAAAGAGTCCGAAAGCTTACGCAGTGGTTTTACCAGCGAGGAAGAACACCTCTTCACAAGAAGGGTAGATATAGCATCTGGACGAGCGGATTCATGTATATTAAGATCTTTAAATACTCTTGCTACTACACGAGTACGAAAGTGGATTCGTCCCATTGAAGATTCAACGCATTCAAGTGTAGGCGGGGACAAAGCACATTCTGCGAATGTTGAGCTAGCCGCAAAGTGTGCAGCAAGCAGATTGGCCTTGTCCAGAGAGCTGACAGCTGGAATGTCATTGTAAATGAGCGTTGGGATGGAGGATGAGGCTGAATTTCTAATGTTTTTGACGAACGACCAAAAATTGTTGCTGCCTTTGGAACATTGCAGTATTTTTTGCCTCAGTTTTTGGTCGTATTGGAAGTTCCACACGCTTAAGAAAGACGTTTAAACTTCTTTCGGTTTTCTTCTGTCGGGTTGGTCTTGTAGGACCGAAAAAACACTTCTCTAACCCTGACAGCCTCTTTACAGCTCGAGTCGTACCATGCCTTTTCTTTTGGTTTGATACTTTTCATCCGATGAGGGATAAAGCATCTCATTCCAAAGAGAATAGTTTCTGTAATCATAGACATAACGGCCAGTTAAAATTCCAAAAGAAGTTGTTAAATCCGCTCCAATTGGCTTTCTCGTATTGCCATACGATTCTTTTACGAATCTTTTCTCTAACTATGTTGTCGGTGTATGAGAAATTAGCTGATATAATACAAAGGTCCGACGAGCCTAGAGGGGAGAGCACATCAACGGTGTACTTATCAGTGTGAGAAGTTGAAACAAGTCCAGGGTGTTGAAGGTCTGGTATCCGCGTGAGCTCATTTACAAGCTACCTTAAGTTGTTCTTATCAGCGTAGATCTCAACGCACCGTCCTTCGGGTGTTGTCTGTCCAAACTGTCGAAGCCACCCAGAATTGTGTATATTGAAATAGCCCGTAATAACGATTTCAGTATGGGGATACAGGGATACAATTTTTTGAATAGAGTCAGACAGCGTATCAAACTCGTTAAAGGTCGAGTTGCTGTCCAGTTTGGGGTTCTGTAAATAAAGAAGTAGCGGATAATTTGCTTACGGAGATGGAATTTTAACCACATGAAATTGAATTCCGGGTTGGAATAAGTACTACATTGTGGTGGAATTTGGTAAGCTACATCACTATGCACATAGATGGCGAGACCGCAATGAGGAAAGAATAGTGGCACTGGTTTGTAGCCAGGTAGCTTCAGATCACAGTGATCTGAGAGGTGTGGGCGGGGATCTACCTTATCTATGGTTTACTTGCTCAGATGAACTATTATGGTCTAAGTTTCAACAACTGAACCATGATTTCCGAAGTAAATTTGAACAATTTGCAAGTATTTCCAAGTCCAAGACTCGAATTAGTCGGCACTAGAATAAGTGTTGCCTATTCAAAAAACGAATCTGTAAAAAGAACGCCCATTCGGATTCTGAGTAATAAGCAGAGCAGATATGGAATATACATATACTGTTCGTCGTTTAGAAGAGAACATATGACTGCGATCCCTTGAAGCTGAATGTCAAAACACGTTATTTTCGCTGGCTCCGCCACATTAAGCGATTGGACAATAATACTCCAGCCAAGAAGGTCTTTGAATCCCAGCCTCCAGATTTTAGGTAATTAAGACAGAATCTTCGTAAGCACCATGTGATCGCGGATGGTTGAGCTCTTGATCTAGAAAGCTTAAAACAGGGTGCCAGGTAGAAGATGGGAGACTGCCGTGTCTCAGGCGGAGACTTTTCACTAATCGGCACTCTTTAAGTAAGTGAACAAAAAGTGGAGCTGTAGGTTTCCATTATTGATGGGTGTGTTTCGTAGACGTGGTTAACTTTTCTACAGACTATAATCATGGAAGGAACTTCTGTAGAAACTACCCCTTCCAGAGCCATAAGATTCATTGAAGCAGCCATATTAATTTAATTGTAACTCTATTTCATATTGTAGCTACGCAATAGATGTTTTCGATGAATTCGACTTTTTACAGTGATGTTTACATAAATATGGTGCTTTTCTCATATTTCCAATTTTTTTTCCAGAAACCTGAAAATGTGGATTAGCATCTGTACTCATGGAAGTACTGTTTGCTATGCATTCCATAACTTAGCTCGACTTTATAAATGCCAATAAAAATATTAAAATGGGCAGTTTCCTCTATAACTTAGCTATAACTATCTCAATCACTTTAGAATACACATGTCGCACATACATATAGTATATGTTACTCATTAATGGTGCAACCGTGCTGGAGTTACCCAACGTCGTGCATTTAAAGTAGCTTAATCGACGAGGCGCGCATTTCGTTGCCTTTCTAGCCTGCGACAATAAATTTTAAAGTTTACCCAATAAATTATTCTACCAGCTTCATACGTGACTCAAATTAATACAGAAATCAAATTTGTGATGTTGAAAAGTATCTGTGTTGTATTAAATAAATAAATAAAATAATCCAAGCTACTTACAACGTATCAAAGATGATGAAATGATGATGAAGTGCTAACCATTGGTGTGTTGCAAATCAGTTACTTACCTAAAATTTACGAAAATTAAATTTTAACAATTATCTTCTTTTGAATGAATGTCAAAAGGCTTTACATTTGTAAAAAACAAAAAAAGGTTATAACAACGTAAAAAAAGGGAAAATAATAAAAAAAAGAAAACGTGTCCTAAAACACGCTACTGAAGCGAAACTTCGCCGAACTCATAGAGATACTAGGCAAGAGGTTAGAAAATTTGATTGAGGATATTACTTGCACACTACCAATCGTAAAATTTTAATTTTTTATCATTCTACAAGTATACCACGAAAGGGTTAGGAAATTTGTTAAATGATATTATTTATACACTATGAATCGAAATTTTATCAATTTATTATCATTCTACATTATCATTTTCGTCTGAATCATTCTCCAAGCTTGAAACAATAGGCTTATGATAACTAAGATATGAAATATAAATTTTCGATCGTAATTTATCCAAATATCTAACAAACACTGCATCAATTGTACTACCAGATTTCGTAGTGGATGTATTATGATCATTATTCATTTTTAGATTAAATTCGCGATCTAAAAAGTCTATCAATGGTTGTGCCTCCTCTAAAGCGAAATTGATATTAAAATCTCCACTTAAAATAATGGGTAGTTGAGAAATATCTTTATTTATATACTCGCTATCGGGAACTTTATTACTATAAAGCAAAAGAGATTGGAAAATAAACTCCATTATTTTTTACAATGTTTGATTGGGAGAGATACGAGGGGCGTTCAACATATTCTCGATATCGGGGTGAAGCTGTGGTTGTATATATATTATTTATCAAGTAATACTATTATTTTAGTGCATTCATGTAAAATTTCATATAAATGTGATTATTAATTCGCGTTTTATCTCTAGTTAAACAGAATCATAATGGCAACTGAGACGATGATGGTGAAAATTGAGCATCGCGCTGTAATTAAATTTCTCACTAAGCAAGGAAAAAGTCAAAAAACTATTCATGAAGAGATGGTGGCTGTTACCAGGGTTCCGCACCATCAACTGCGCAAAAGTGGTCAAGTGAGTTCAAGAGAGGCAGAGAAAGCATTGAAGACGACCCCCGCTCCGGCGCCCCGGCTACTGCTTGGACGGGAGAAAGCATCAAAGAAGTCGAAAAACTTGTTCTTGAGGATGCCCGAATAAAGGTGAAAATGATGGCAGAGATCACCAAGCTTTCAATTGGCACCATTCACACCATTCTTCATGACCATCTTAACCTTTCAAAGGTCAGTGCAAGGTGGGTGCCACGAATGCTCACAGCGCCTCAGAAAAAAGTGAGAATCGCATGCTGTAGAGAGCTTTTGGAGATGTGTAGTGAGAACACGGACGGTGTTATGGATCGAATTGTTACTGGGGACGAAACATGGGTCCACCACTATGACCCTGAAAGCAAACAAGAGTCCATGCAGTGGCATAAAAAAGGAACAGACCCCCCGAAGAAGTTCAAAGTCACTCCGTCTGCCGGGAAGCTCATGGCCACAGTTTTTTGGGACTCAAAGGGAATCTTGCTCATTGAGTACAAAAAAAAAGGTGAAACCATCAACGCCACATCCTACGCTTCCACTTTGCATAATTTGCGGGAGGAAATTAAAAAGAAAAGACGGGGTAAACTCGCAGCGGGTGTGTTGCTCCTTCATGACAACGCTCCTGTTCACAGGGCGCGAGTTTCCCAGGCTGCTGCGCGAGATTGTGGTTTCGAAGAAATCCAACACCCACCCTATAGTCCAGACCTTGCCCCTAGTGATTATTTCCTGTTTCCGGATTTGAAAAAATGTCTTCGTGGAAAAAGATTTTCGGATGATGAAGAACTCAAGTCGGTATTTTGCAGCGAAAGAGGAAATTTATTTTTTTGAGGGTTTAAAAAAGCTTATCTCAAGATGTAATAAATGCATTAATGTTAGGGGAGACTATATTGAAAAATAAAAACAATTTAAATTGAATTCGCATTTTCCTTCATATCGATACCGAGAATATATTGAACGCCCCTCGTATATACAGGGTGAGTTTTTTAACTTGAGACATCCAAATTACTCGAAAAATATTGGGTCTACAAGTAAGTTTCCAGCGTTTGTCAGAGATCGCGCCACCAGTGGATCCCAGGCAGAAATGTCAGACCCCATGTGTTATATTTGTAGGTTTTGTATCTGTCAACAACTTTGCAGCGTTATATTTGAGCAGTTCTATCGGTGTCGTACATTTTATCGAGCAAATCCATGGCAAGTTTCCAGCCAAATAAACGTCATTTGCGGGAGGCGCTGCTTTTATTCTTTAATATGAAGAAAAGTGCGGCTGAGGCCTATCGTTTGCTTTCGGAAACTTATGGGGCGGAATGTATTGGTGAATCGACGTGCAGCGAGGGGTTCAAACGGTTCAAAAGTGGTTATTTTGGAGTTGAAGACAAAGATCTCACCGGAAATCCAAAAAGTTTTGAAGACGAGGAATTAGACGCTTTACTGGATGGGGATCCGTGTCAGATTCAAGAAGAACTTGCTGCATCATTGGGCGTCACGCAACAAGCCGTTTCCCTGCACCTAAAAGCACTGGAATTCATTCAAAAGGTTGGAAACTGGGTGCCGTTCGAATTGAAGCCAAGAGACGTCGAACGGCGATTTTGCATGTCCGAAATGTTACTGCAGCGGTATAAAAACAAATCATTTTTGCATCGTATTGTCACTGGTGATGAGAAATGGATTTATTATGATAATCCTAAACGCAGAAAATCGTATACAAAGCCCGGCGAGCCCGCCCAATCGACGCCGAAACGAAATATTCACGTGAATAAGGTCATGCTCTGCATATGGTGGGATCAAAAAGGTGTCGTATACTACGAACTGCTTCCGAGTAATGAAACCATCAAAAGACCATTATATCGAACCCAATTAATTCGTTTGAAGCGGGCATTAAAAGAAAAACGACCAGAATATGAGACCAGGCATGAGTCCGTCATTTTTCATCACGACAACGCTCGGCCACATGTTGCGGTTTCGATGAAAAACTATTTGGAGAATAGTGGATGGGAAATTCTGCCTCACCCGCCTTACAGTCCAGACTTAGCACCATCTGACTACCACTTGTTTCGTTCGATGCAGAACGCTCTTACGGGAATACGCTTCAGCTCAGTAGAGGAAATCAAAAATTGGCTCGATACGTTCTTGGGCTCGAAAGACGAGAAATTTTTTGGGTCCGGAATTCATAAGTTGCCAGAAAGATGGGGGAAAGTTGTAGCTTCCGATGGACGATACTTTGAATAAAGCATTGTAACTATGTTTTCATAATAAAACTTCAAATTTTGGAAAAAAAACGCTGGAAACTTACTTGTAGACTCAATACGAAATATCGCGAAAAATGTTTCAGACAATAGTCACAAGGTTCTGAGGGGGGCATAAGATGGTGACCACGAGTTTGACCTTGGGACTCATTTTCAAGGTCAAACGAAGCTCACTTTAGATTTTTCAAATGATAATTTCTGATTTTCATTGCTCAGTCGTATTGCTCGTAGGCTTGTCATTTGTTTTTACGTATTGCGTTTAGCATAACCCAGTATTTGCTTTCCTTCGGGGTGATTAATTAGAGTGGGTCCCCTTGCCTCTCACTGTTGAATCATTGAATTCTTCCCATTTCGACGTTTATTTCCCGAGATTATTTCAACAAATGCTCGAAAATGTGACCATTCACTTCAATACACTTGTCTATCCGCACTCTAAATGAACCAACAGAACTGAGAAGTATTTCTGGCGTAATATTCCGGCAAGCTTCAGTTATTCGTTTTTTCATGTCCTCACGTATTGTTGGCTTTTTTCTGTAAGCCTTACTTTTTAAGTAGCCCCACAAGAAGCCATTGCCTCGGACCCCCTCGTTCGATCCATCATTGATGGTAAACATTGTTTAATACTCCCCGGGCTACTTGGGAATAATGGGCTGGACAACCATCACGTTGAAACCACATTGTTTGTCGCAACTCCAATGGCAGTTCTTCTAGTAATACTGGAAGATGGTCCAGCAAGAAGTTTGCATACTTTTCGCCATTCAAGTTGCCTTCAATAAAATATGGATATTAACATTCCAGGGGTGCTGGCGTTCAACTTGTCGCAACCAAAAAGGGTTTTCGGTAGCCCAGCAATGAATATTATGTCGATTGACTGTACCGTGATTGGTGAAAGTCGACTCATCAGAGAATAACACCTTGGCGAAGAAATTTGCTGAAGTGCCCATTGACAACATGATAAGGATGGTATTTATGCCGATGTAATATCTTACAGACAATCGTTTGAAAAATTCCTGATTCACGACTTATTTGGCGAGTGCTAATGTGAGGATCGTGTGCAACGGCAGCTAACACCGCTATTTCATTGTCCTCAACAGCCACCCTATCTGACCGATTCCTTTTCTTTGGTTGCACACTTCCTTCACCAGTGAATTGTTGGGTGATCCGATGAAAGGAAGCGCGCGATCGTATCTGGTCTGGGAAACATTGGGTGTAAAGAGCAACTGCACCATCGATGTTCCTTCCACTTTTTCCATAAATCAATATCATTTCCATTTTCTCTTGAATTGAAATAGCCTGCATTATTAATTTAGAAAACGTTACTAATAATAATCAGTTCCTTAAAACAAATATCAAACTTCTAAATGAAGTACAGTTCCGTTCAAGTAGAAAACAAGGGCCGAGTGCACATCATACACTGGACAATTTGTCTCTATCTGAAATTTCTTTGAGTTTTAACTTCACTCGAGGTAATAATGACTTCCTCAAAACAAATCTCGATCTTCTAACACCCTAACAACGTTGGAAACGGATTAATGATTTAGGCATGCCAGTTCAGTGATATCTAGTACTGAATGAATAAGACCTTTGGACAAAGTCGTGTGCCCCATTGAGGAATACGACTGAGCAATAAAAATCAGGAATTATCATTTGAAAAATCAAAAGTGACCTTCGTTTGACCTTGAAAATGGGTCACCATCTTATGTTCCTCTCAGAACCTTGTGACTTTTGTCTGAAACATTTTTCGCGATTTTACGAAATATTTTTCGAGTAATTTGGATGTCTCAAGTTAAAAAACTCACCCTGTATAGCTATCAGTACAATTTGCTGGCCATTATCTACAGTTAACTGTGAAGAACATATTTCTCCCACTGCCAAATCAGAATTTACAGAAATAGTATTAACATGACCCGCGATAGTGCTACGTACAAAAGTTGCTGTGATTGACATCGATCATATTGATAAACGATTTCATCAAACGTTCCTCCTTATGATTTTTGATATCATGGTCTTGATATTGTTGAAAGCGGTGATTGCAGTCCGTCGTGCGATGGATACAGCAAAGCGGCTAATGTTATTAGGTTCAATGTAAGTGGCAACTTTCATTCGTATTTTTGCTCCTATTTTCCGAGAATCTGTGAATTCTAATCACACTCTAGTCACTTCATTCATCTCGTCACGCTCAATGTCGACTAATTTAACCACAGCGCCGTGGGTATTTTTGACGAACAAATGCACTTTGTTCAGCATTGAAACAGCCAATATAGATGTCCGTCGCTATTGATACAATTTTGTCAGGGACCGAGTTTAGAATTGTTTGGTTATAATGATTCACTGATTGATTTGTATGAAAGAGTCGTATACCGTTTGGACAGATCTGATCTGATCAATTTCTTCTTTCAAGAAAAATCGATATTCTATTAATAATAATTCATTCTCGTCCAACTCATCGCCATTGCAAATTTTTGTCAACATGGAAGAAAATACGTCAGTTTGTCGCATGATTTCATTTAATTCATAAAATTTAAGTCCACGCTAAAGAGTAGGTCCTGCGATTCGTGTTTTTACTTGCCTGTAAATTGGCGTAGCTCGAACTGGAGGTAGTTGCCGCAAATCACCAATAAGTATTATATTTATTCCGCTAAAGTTAATGTCATATTGCCCAGTTATTTGTATGAGTCTGCTATCAATTTGAGCCAATAATTCTGCTCCTATCATGCTGATTTCGTCGATAATGAGAACTTGAACATATTTGAAGAGTGCACGATATTGCTGAGCTACCTCTCCAGAAAGGGGAAGCAGTTTTGATAATGCAATTTCTAACGCTGTTGTGAATTGTAGTACCATCAATGGCTACTGCTGTTTTTCCAGTGGATGCACATGTTAAGTATATACGCGTTACAATGAACATCTGTATTTGTGAATCGATTGTAAATGTCCATGAGTAATCGAATCACAAAAGTCTTACCACATCTAGCTGGACCAGTGAAGAAAATTTGAAAAGGTTGTCGGTCTTGTGATAAGAGACTATTTATCACATGTATCAGTAAGTTACGCTGTTGATAGTTTGCTTGGCGCATTAATTAGTAAAATTGATCATTCGGCATTAAATTTTCACGTTTTTTTGCTATCGCACCAAGCTTGTTGAGTGTTGCCAGCTTCAGGTCGTCTTTCATGTCAGAGTTTTCATTTCGATAAAGTTGTTGAAAGGGATCAGCTTATGGTACTCTATTTGCCACAGTTTGCGCTTTAGTTCTTTACAAATTTCAATTATTTTACGGATATCCAAATCCGATTCGAATTCCTTACGGCGTTGTAAAATCACTTCTTCATTTTCAACATATAAGAGGTACACATCTCGATCGAGCCAGGCTAACTAGTCTCTTCAAATCTAAATTTAAAATTGATGTCATCAGCTGCCGTAAGATCTCCACCAACACCCTCAAGGTAAGCATCCCATTAAAATATGAATGGATGTTCATCAACCCTGCTTCCGACGTCATCAATCTGGGTGGAATAACCATGGAAAGAGTAAAACTAAAGAGAGGAAACAACAAACATCGCAAGGATACTACCTTTAATTCAAATCCCACTAAACCTAGAATACAGCAGTCTAACCCTTTACCAAAGCCCAACTCTCACAAAAAAAATCCAAAGCCTAACAAACAAGCTCCTGATCCAAACTGGAGTTTTAAAGTTGGGACATTCCCTTTCTTCACTCCTTCTTCACTTCATACTGCTAATCGCGTATACACAAAACGTTCTTCCATACCGTCTAACCCAATTCCCAAACGTGTATCTTTTAATCTTGATCCTCCTCTCAATCATTTAAAAAACCCAACAACTTCTCCTCATCCCACTCAAACTAAAACGACATACCCTAACTTTATTCGCTCCCATATTTTAAATCCCTCCCCATCTTCTAAGCTAGAGTCCCACTCTAATACCACACCACCTTCTTTTTTAGACCCCATACTTCCTCCAAAGGCAAAGTTAACCAAGCACCTTATAGATTCAGGGGAAGATGGCCGGTATGTACTCTCTCGACTACGAGACCGCAGACTATACGATAATGCTCGTTTATATCTCGCATATCTACATGATAAGCCAGATTCTGTCTGTATAGACGGTATAACGAAAACCAATGCAATGGTTTCCATTCTGCAAGAAGGCCTTCCCACTAATCACAATGATCTGCGGCAACTTTTTATACGTTTTCATGAGCAATTAGATATGACTCCTGATGATGTGGCTAATGATCTCTCTTCTTTTGCGTCTCACGTAAGTTCCAAACGCATACTACACCTCCAGCGAACACGGTCTAGTTTCAAAAACTACCATCGCTCCTAACCCACCACTCAATTCTTTGCCGAAGCCTCCCAAATATCTGTCCCTGTATTATCAAAATGTAAGAGGATTACGAACTAAGATTTCTGCTATATATCTTAATTCGCAGATTCTGCCCTACGACATTTTTGCACTCACAGAAACCAATCGCACCCCTAATATTAAGAATAATGAATTATTTTCCCAAGACTTTGATTTACACCGTGACGACGGTCTAGATAAAGAGGAAAATTTATATGGCCGTGGGGTACTTCTAGCTATACACTCTCGTCTTGAGTCTAAACCCTTTAAAAAATCGTCCACTGCATTCTTTGAATTTGTATGCGCTAGAATTCCTATTTGCAAGCGCAACCTATATATTTGCTGCTGCTATATTCGACCCTCTCAACCAATTCAAGGTTACCAGCTAGCTGTTGATGCAATCGACAGCATTTTTAATGCTGCTGATTCCAACGACGTAGTTATTTTTTTAGGTGATTTCAATCTACCTAAGCTTGTATAGGCTCAGACTGACCAGTCCTACTTTACTGCAACAAATCCCACCTCTGATAAAGAAAACCTTTTCATCGATTGCCGTACTGACTCTGGTCTGTATCAATTAAGTGGTGTCACCAATAACATTGGCAGACAACTCGACCTAGTCTTCGCCACTGTTACAGATAACTGCATCGTTTTAGAAAGCAGACATCTTCTTTCTAAGTTGGATAGTTACCACCCTCCCCTTTCACTTCCGTTAGCGTATGACAATAGTCTTAATCGGGTTTCTTATGAGTATTCTTACAGTTTTAATTTTCATAGGGCTAACTACGCCAAACTGAATAACCTCCTCAGTATGGCCAATTTTGAATTTCTTTACGATAATCCCAACCTCACGGTTAACGATGCTCTCGCATCCTTTTATACCGAAATTTTCAAATGTCTCTCCCAATCTGTACCTTTTTTACCCAAAAAGAATCCCTCATCATCACCACCCTGGTATAATAAAGAGCTGCGATCTCTTCGTAATAAGAGAAATAAGCTCTGGCGTACTTACTTAATATCGCGTTCCGACATCGATTTCTTTTACTACCAGTCTGCCCTAATAAATTTCTCTGTACTTTGTCAAACTCTATATGACAACTATTTAAACCAAATGGACCGCACACTCATTTCCGACCCCAAGCGATTCTTTCAGTTCATCAAAACTAAAAGTAAATCGGATAACTATCCATCATCTCTGAATTTTCTAGATAAGTCCTCGGAGGATCCCCAAATTATAGCAAATCTCTTCGCAACTTTTTTTAGCCAAGCGTTCGCCATCCATTCCCAAAAGCCAGACCACTCTTACTTTTCCTACTTAAATAGCTGCCCACAAGCAACTTTAGAATATGTGTCTATAACTTTAGAACAAGTCAAAGATAAAATAATAAACCTCAAAGATGATTATTCCGCCGGCCCTGATGATCTTCCCCCTATATTTTTAAAGAAATGTGAAATGCACCTAGCCCAACCTCTTACAACTCTCTTTCAGCTTTCTATCACCCCGGGATTATTTCCCTCGACCTGGAAAACGTCATTTATTATTCCCCTACATAAAAAAGGCCGAAAAGATGATATTTCCAACTATCGACCAATTGCTAAGCTGTCCTGTATACCTAAGCTTTTCGAGAGCATTATTTCTGACATAATGCTATTCCATTGTAAATCTATTGTTTCCCAAAATGAACACGGATTTCTTAAAGGAAGATCTACGACCACCAACTTAACGGAATTCGTATCAAGCACTTTATGTGCACTGGAATCTGGAAATGAAGTTGATGTGATTGCCATCGATTTCAGCAAAGCCTTTGATAGGATTTCACATGAAGCTCTTGGTTTCCAAATAAACTTTATAACATGGGTTCAATCATATTTAAATGAAAGACATTACTGTGTTTTATTTAGGTCCACGGTTTCTGATCCAATTAAAGCCTCCTCCGGTGTCCCTCAAGGCAGCCACCTTGGCCCCTTACTATTTATTCTGGCCATTAATGATGTTGATTGCATCATTAAAAATTCATACATATCTATTTACGCAGACGATATGAAAATCTTTAGATATATAACCTCTTCCTCAGACAGCCTACCACTACAGGAAGATCTTGACAGATTTTGTACTTGGTGTCAGAAGAATTTTCTTGAGCTTAACGTCAATAAGTGTCAGGCTATAACGTATTCCCGTAAGCGGCCCCCTACTTCACCTCGCTGCTATCTAATCTTTAATCTGCCTGTTCCCTTAGTGAATGAGTTGCGTGATTTAGGTGTTATCTGTGATAAGGAACTCAATTTCCGTTCTCACATTGATAATATAATAAAGAAAGCCAACTCTGCCCTTGGCTTCATCAAGCGCTAGTCTAAGGAGTTTTCCAATCCTTATGTTACCAAATCTCTTTACATAACCTTTATTAGGCCTCTTCTTGAATATGCAAGCCAAGTTTGGTCACCCTACTACAGAACACACATCCTCCGGATAGAAGCTGTTCAACGCAGGTTTTTACGATTCGCTTTACGTGGTCTTCCCTGGGATGATAGCCAAAACCGACCGGCTGAAACTTATAAATTTACAACCCCTTTCTATACGTCGAAAAGTTGCCGACATTCTCTTTATTCATCAAATTTTAGTTGGGAATATCGATTGTCCTTCTTTACTTCGACTTATTTCTTTTAATACCAACCCACGCAATCTTAGGTCTGTGCCACTTTTTCGGCTCAATCTTCACCGAACGAATTACGGACACTTGGAGCCAATGTCTAGAATGCTTCGTGAAGTTAACGATATTCTGCCTCTCTTCGACTACCATCTCACCAAACTCTCTCTTAAAAACACTCTTATTTCCACCTATGCCTCACGTCCTAACTTTTTTTAACCGCTCTCACCCTTTAGTTTTAAGTGAAAATTGTTAGTTCTAAGAATAAGCTTGCAATAAGCAATAATAAATCTGTCCGGGGTTGACCCGGGCCGCAAATATATGCCAATAAACTTCATCTCATATAGTATATCCAATTCCTCATTCCAGAATGGCAAATGTAATGTTACCATTTCGCGTTTGTAATCATTAAGATACTCAGTCATGTCATAGTTTCGATAACGTATGATCCGCGAATTGCGTCTACGCGCATAAATATTTTGCGAATTCAAGGTATAATGTGCGGCGAATTGGGCCAAAGTAACGTTTTCCAAATCCTCTGGTCTTTTTTCATATTTGTCAAACCAATTTTCTTTCCATATATCCGTACAGTCATCGTCGGCATCCATTTGATTGACTTCTTTCAATGATTTTCGAATCCGCTGACGTTCGACAGGCCATACAGTCGGAATATATGTATACTATGACGGATCTTCCTGGTAACTTCAACTATGTCAAATTCAAGATGTTCGTTCATGATTGTAACTATTTGTCGTTGTAAATTTCTGACTATTCTATTGATTTTATTGATATACTCTACGACATAAGCTGCGCAGGAATATTCTTCAGTAATGAACTGGATATCAGTATTGGACATCAAAGTATTAAAAATAAACGGATTAAATGGATTATGCCATTTCTCAGAAGGCGTTCGCTTGAGAAAGACTTTAGAATGAGTAATTCCAACACGAAGGACATCAATGTAACGTTGATCTGATATTATTTGATTTTTTTTTTCAAAGAATGCATCTATATCCAGGTAATCATTCTCTTCCAAATCAAGCCTAATATTTTTATACCGATCTGCATATTTTACGAATCCAGGTTCTGTCTTTGGCATCGGTGTGAGTATCATTGTAGCACGAGAAGGTAAGAACAGAGCTTCAAAACGACACTTCAATTGTTTATTTGGCAGTATTTTTTTGTAACAATGTTAAAAACGCAGAAAATGTTAAAAACGAAAAAAAAACGCAGAAAATGTTAAAAACGAAAAAAACCTTTTTTCCTTTCGTTTTTAACATTTTCTGCGTTTTTTCCGTTTCTTGTTCGTTTGCACTACAAGATATGAAAACGCTTTTTCGTTCGTTTTGTGCATGTACGAGGGGCGTTCAACATATTCTCTATATCGGGGTGAAGCTGTGGTTGTATATATAAATTGACTTATTTATCAAGTAATACTATTATTTTAGTGCACTCATGTAAAATTTCATATAAATGTGATTATTAATTCGCGTTTTATCTCTAGTTAAACAGAATCATAATGGCAACTGAGACGATGATGGTGAAAATTGAGCATCGCGCTGTAATTAAATTTCTCACTAAGCAAGGAAAAAGTCAAAAAACTATTCATGAAGAGATGGTGGCTGTTTACCAGGGTTCCGCACCTTCATTATCAACTGTGCAAAAGTGGTCAAGTGAGTTCAAGAGAGGCAGAGAGAGCATTGAAGACGACCCAAGCTCCGGCGCCCCGGCTACTGCTTGTACGGGAGAAAGCATCAAAGAAGTCGAAAAACTTGTTCTTGAGGATGCCCGAATAAAGGTGAAAATGATGGCAGAGATCACCAAGCTTTCAATTGGTACCATTCACACCATTCTTCATGACCATCTTAACCTTTCAAAGGTCAGTGCAAGGTGGGTGCCACGAATGCTCACAGCGCCTCAAAAAAAAGTGAGAATCGCATGCTGTAGAGAGCTTTTGGAGATGTGTAGTGAGAACGCGGACGGTGTTATGGATCGAATTGTTACTGGGGACGAAACATGGGTCCACCACTATGACCCTGAAAGCAAACAAGAGTCCATGCAGTGGCATAAAAAAGGAACAGACCCCCCGAAGAAGTTCAAAGTCACTCCGTCTGCCGGGAAGCTCATGGCCACAGTTTTTTGGGACTCAAAGGGAATCTTGCTCATTGAGTACAAAAAAAAAAGGTGAAACCATCAACGCCACATCCTACGCTTCCACTTTGCATAATTTGCGGGAGGAAATCCAACACCCACCCTATAGTCCAGACCTTGCCCCTAGTGATTATTTCCTGTTTCCGGATTTGAAAAAATGTCTTCGTGGAAAAAGATTTTCGGATGATGAAGAACTCAAGTCGGTATTTTGCAGAGAAAGAGGAAATTTATTATTTTGAGGGTTTAAAAAAGCTTATCTCAAGATGTAACAAATGCATTGATGTTAGGGGAGATCATATTGAAAAATAAAAACAATTTAAATTGAATTCGCATTTTCCTTCATATCGATACCGAGAATATATTGAACGCCCCTCGTAGTTACTGTCAGCCAGAGCAACTATGTATCAGGGTGGAATCATATTATTCGTTTTTCTCCTTCGTGCGTTTTTCATATTTGCGGAACAAGGTGATCCGTTCGCATACCTGAGTTGATTTTTGTGTATGCAAATAAATAAATGCGTGAGATGCCTGTAGCGAAACGTTGCATTGAAGCGCTCACAACTCTAGCGATCCCCACTACCAACACGACTGCGTGAAGGTAGAGGGGATTGCGTTGCACGTTTTCGTTACATAGCCATTCCCATGAAATGAACTTACTCTACCGAGCGCAAAGACGTTTCACTTCAAAAAAAAAAAATAAAGAAAAGAGATCCAGATTGAGTTCTATACAGAGTACGAGTATAAGCGGAATGAATAGAAACCGCTACTTGCTACTAAGGTAACAGCCTCTAGTTGTGCATTCCAACCTGGATTAATATCATTGTACAGCCACTTCGTCTATAAATTTCCTCCTCAAGGAACATTCAACCCTAACGATACTATCGCTTATAAGCGAACGTTTTGGGCAAGAGAAAAAGGCAACATCATAATGTTCTGTCAGAAATGACTGCAACAGGACGTATGGTTGATAAATTCGCCTGACTGAATCAACGGTGACGTCAGCAGTAAGGATTCTTTATATGAGTTACTTTCGCCACAAAGGTTGACAGAAAGAGCTGCACCCTTCCGGTTGAGCGACGTATGTGGAATAAACTGCTTGGCCCGTAAATTTAACCGCCGCCGAAGCAACCAATAGCCTTAACAAGGGACGGATTCACTGTCAAGTTATTTTCCTTCGACAACAGGTATTATACCTGAGAATCACATTCCTCGCTAGTTACGGACCCTTCAATGGCTAGCTCCTCATATTCTGAAGCTTATGGAAAAGCAAGATACTGCGGAAAGGGTCCAAATTCAACCACCGATTAACGCCGAAAGTGTCTTTACTTTCAACAGAGTAAACGAAGTAGATATTGTGGAAGCCCTTCTCCCAGTTAAGATCAATTTTACTGGCCTCGATGGTCTTAACTCAAATTTGAGAAACGTTTGCTACCACATATTATACCTTATGTAGCCCATATCTTCAATTGCTTGATTACAACTTCGAATAGAAAAAAGGAATCGAGGAATGCACATGATTACAGGCCTTTTAGAATCTTGCCATACCTGTCAAGAACATTTGAGAAATTAACACAAAAACAAATCCATCAGTACCTCCATAGCAAAGATCTTATATGCAAGCCTTAATCTGGTTTCCGGCCAAATAAGAGGTGCAATACTAGACTGCTATTCGTAGTAGAAAAAATCCGTAAATCTTTAGATAAGAATCATCCGACATTCCTAACTCTATTTGAGTTTTCAAAGGCGAATAATGATGTCCTCTGCAGCGAAGCCAAAAGCTGTTGCACATTTACCACTCCATCTGGGAAATTTATTATATCCTAACTAAAGGGAAGGAAGCAGTGTGTATTCCATGGTAAGAGTTTATCCAAATTCCTTAATGTACAAAGTGGCATACCATAAGAAACAGTCATCGGACCTACTCTTTTCTCTCTGTATGTTAATAATTTACGTAACATTGTAAAGCAGTGGTTGAGTGCTGATGCAATAGAGTAGTCACTGAGAGGTATCAACTTAGCGATGCACAGTATTGTAACGGTTTCTACACATCAATTGTGCTTATTTTAACTCAAAGTGGTAGCCATCGGGTACCGCTGGATGTACAAGGTGTCGCAACATTAATCATTCAATTTTGTTTTTGAATTACTTTTTTACTGAATAGAAAAATATGATTTTGAGTGATGAAAATCTTTATTTGGGTAAAGGTTCACTGTTAAGTGGAATAGATGTTATTCGCCAAGTGGCTGCCGTCAGTGTTGATACAAATTTGTGCCCATTTTATCGCATTTTCCATGACTTTCCGCAAGATTTCCAGTGATAACTGTTCGCATTCGTGTCGAATATTCTCCTTAAGGGCTGCGATTGTCTGAGGCTTGTTGGCATAAACTCACGACTTCAAGTAGCTCCAAAGAAAGAAGTCTGGGATGGTTAGATTGGGCGATCTTGCTGTCCATGCCACATCGTCAAAATGGGAGATTACGCGACCAGGAAACGCTTCCTTCACAATGTCCATTGTGAATCGTGCTGTGTGTGCACATTTTGCTGAAACCACATGTTCATCAAGCCCTACTCATCTAATTCCGGCAGTAAGAAATCGTTTATCATGGTCCTGTAGCGTTCGCCGATAACAGTGACCGTATTGCCGATGGCGTCCTCAAAAAATACGGCCCAATCACTCCCCCCGGGTAAACGCCGCACCACACAGTGGCTTTGAATGGATGTAATGGCTCTTCGTGCATCGCACTCGGATTTTCAGTGCCCCAGAAACGAAGATTTTGCTCATTAACGTAACCGCTTAAGTGGGAATGCGCCACGTCGCTCATGATGATTTTCGACACAAAATCGTCCCCTTCGCTGTTGAGATTTAAGATGGTTTTACAGTAATTCAGACGCGACCGACGGTCAGGAGGCGTTAACTGATGCACTGTTTGCACTTTTTACGGGAACATGTGTAAGTCTTTCACTAAAATTCGCTGTAGGGTCCGTCCGTCCGTCACAGCCGCGATATTCTCGGTGGAACGACCAGTCCGGTGGCGGCCATGCCCTGTATGGTCTCCTGTGGTTCCACTCTGTTCGAGTCGAGTAGCTAAGCGCCGGAATGTTTACCCAATTTGCGCGACGCTATTAGGAAATCGACCTCGAAATTCACGCTGCTCTAACACCACCGACCGATTATTGGTCAAAAACATCGATACAATTATTCCACTCTCTTGCGGAGTATCGCGCTCCATTGCTTGTCTTTATTTATACTGCAACTGTCTAGTTCAAAAATGTCGAATATGATTGACGTACGACGCCATTTGCAAAAATTATAGCATCTTCGGATAGGGGATTAATTTTGTGCCACCTTGTACATCCGGACTCGACTTGCCAAACTTCTAAGCGCGAGTGCTGACCAGCAGACAAAAATAGCAGCACTATAAACTAGACAGCGGATGAATTGCCCAAATGGAATCAACGGGCTTATCCGACATATTTGGAACTCTGGCCGGTAAGGATTTCCGAGACTAAGCCCCGGTTTTGTAAAAGAAATGGTGGCGGATGAGCCCTTAACGGATTACTGGCTTCGGTCTAATCGTCCTAGAGGCATCTATAATCGAACTTGCCCCCTGGAAAAAAAAGATGCGATTGCTTTTTTTTTGCCAATAAAATAAACTGGCTTATTATTGTATACGAGTATTAGGCGCGCTATCAATAGATGGACCCAGCTGTAAGCGTTGGTCGATTTTGACATATCCAAAACGCAATGAACCAAGCTTAGACATATGGGAAGCAAACGGTTTTGACACATTTTGTTTTGGCGTCATATACTTTTGGTTGTATGAAAATGTCTGCTTTTGTGGCAAATAATCGTCATTTACGGTTGTGTTGATTTTCTTCTTTCGTTCGAAGAAAACGGCCGCTGAAGCGCATCGAGAGCTGCTGCTCCAAGTGAAACCACGTCCTATGATTGGTTCCGTCGCTTTAAAGACGGTGATTTCGATGTTGATGACCGTCCTCGTAAAGGAAGGCCAAAATCCTTCGCAGACGCTGAACTGGAGGCATTGTTCGATGGAGATCCGTGCCAAATGCAAGAATAGCTTGCTTCAGCATTAGGAGTTACCCACCAAGCCATTTCCAAGCGAGGCCTCACGTTGCCAAACCCGTTAAAACCTACCTGCAAACGCTCAAATGGGCATTATTACATATTCCGATGGACTGGCTGATCAGCCCATATGAAGACATTAAAAAATGGTTTAATTCATGGATAGCCTCAAAAGATGAACACTTTTACTATCGGTATTCAAACTCTGACAGAAAGATGGGAAAAAGTTGTAGCTAGCGATGGGCAAAATGATTCATTTGTAACCATTTTTTCACAATAAAGTTGCAAAACTTAGTTGCGCACCCAATATTATGACTGGCAAGAAGCATTCCACATGTCAAAAATCGGCGTTGAAAGTTCCTTCGGCTTCACAAAATTTCCTCGTGTTTGAATTGCTTGTGGAGTTACTCCCAATGTAACTGTAGGTCCTTTCTGAGTTTGGTACAAATCTTCATCCAATATTATTTCCAATTCCTTGTCCTCGTACAGTTTCGGCCTAGGTCCATGCCAGCAAACCAGAGACTTTTGACTATTTCACTACTTGGAGGCGGACATCCGATGTCAAATTGCTGGAATATTGGCCGAATTATGTGAAATTAAGCGCACATTTTAAAATCCATGGCATCATATTATTGATAAAGGGTCTTTCATTAAGCACTTCCTGTCTTTAAATTTAAATAAAACAAAGTGTGAGTGAGATATCATCGAAATTTTTTATTCTTTTGAATGGCCTATCTATGCCATTATGTATGGGATATAACATCGTTCAAATGCCCCCTGCGGCTTCTCTGGGTGGGGCGCATCCGAAATGTCCAATTTTCCATGCCTCTGGCGCATACATCAGGCTGAATATGATCGATGGCATGGGTAATGTTGGCTTTGAGGGCCGCTGCGGTTTATGGCTTATTCGCATACACCTGCGACTTCAGAAAACCTTACAAGAAAAAGTCTAACGGGCTCAAATCGCACGATCTCGGTGGCCAGTTCACATCATCTCCACGTGAGATGACCATGCCCTCGAATGGCTCATGAAGAATTTCTAATGTGGCGTGAGCTGTGTGGCACGTAGCGCTGTCTTGTTGAAACCACATGTCGTTATTATCCATATCATCCAATTCAGGCCAAAAGTAATCATGGTAATCATGGACCTATAGCGCTCGCCATTGACGGTGGTGGCATGTCCAACGTCGTTCTCAAAGAAATATGGACCGATGACACCGCCAGCTCTAAATCCATACCAAACAGTGATTTTTGCGGGATTCTCATGGATCTCATGTGGATTGGTAACGTCCCAAATTCGACAATTTTGTCTGTTGACATACCCATTCATCCAGAAATGGGCTTCACCGCTGAAGATGATTTTTCGATGAAAATTAGGGTCAGTTTTCAACTGCTCCAGAGCCCATTCAGTGAACAGACGTCGTTATCTATGGTCGTTTACCTTCAGCTCCTGGGTCAATTGAATTTTGTACGGGCGCAAGCCCAAATCACGACGCAAAATTCATCAAGTTGCGACCTGCGAAGGGCCGAGTTCTTGTGAGCGATGCGAAATCAACTGCCTCGGATTCTCCTGCACACTCTCACTGACAGCGGCGATATTTTCGGCAGATCTTGCGTTTCGTCGATGTACGAGTGTTGGTTTATCGTTTACCGAACGATACCGGTAGAACGATTATGGCGACCGTAAAATGCGTGAAGCAGGCGCAACATTGCCCGAACAGAACACGCATTTGATAAAACAATCTTATCATTTGAACGTGTTACTCAACGCTATATCCGTCCATGGTGATTTGGCAAAACAGACTGAATAAATGACAGCCAATTTGACAGATGTAGCTTCAACAATATGGCCGCTATCAACTGTCAAAGTTCGGAAGTCCCTATTGGAAAGCCCTGTATAATGTGTCAACTAACAAATTGGAAAGCTCTTCTATCATAGTACGAGTAGTAGTGGCGATTCAGGTTCATTAATGGGCCCAGTTTGATGTACTTACGAGGGTTGTCCGAACAATGATACTCGTATAATATATTTTTTCTCAAATTTTTTTTTATTGGGTCTATAACTTAATTCGGTTTGATAAGAGACGGCGTAACTTGTATTATTCCATTGTTATTATTCCATTGGAACATGCGTTGAAAAGCTACTGTCATTGTACGTCATTTCAGTATATGCCATTCATTTGAAGCGTACACAACAATAATTTCTTTTCATTAAAATATGTCGAACTTTATGCCTGAAAAAGTGTTTTTGCGGGGAGTTCTTCTTCATTACTTTAATATGAAGAAAACTGCTGCCGAAAGTCATCGTATTTTGGTGGAAGTTTATGGTGAACATGCGCTAGCTGAGCGAAAGTGCCAAAAGTGGTTTTCACGATTTAAAAGTGGTGATTTTGGTTTGGAAGGCGATGAATGTCCTGGGCAGCCAAAAAAGTTTGAAGATGAAGAACTGGAAACATTACTCTATGAAGATTGTTGCCAAACACAAGAAGAGCTCGCAGAATCTTTGGATGTCACTCAAGCAGCCATTTTAAAACGTTTAAAAGCAGCTGGATATATTCAAAAGCAAGGAAATTGGGTTCCACATGAACTCAAGCCGAGAGACGTCGAAAGGCGGTTTTGCATGTCCGAAATGCTGCTGGAACGCCACAGAAGGAAGTAATTTTTGCATCGGATTGTTACTGGTGATGAAAAATGGATCCATTACGACAATCCCAATCGCAAAAAATCATATGTGAAACCCGGCCAACCATCCAAATCAACTGCAAAGCCGAATATCCATGGCGCGAAGGTAATGCTCTGTATTTGGTGGGATCAGATGGGTGTGCTGTATTATGAGCTGCTAAAACCGGGTGAAACCATCAATGGACGATGCTACCGAACACAATTAATCCATTTGAAGAGAGCAGTGGCCGAAAAACGCCCGAAATATGCGACCAGACATGAGGCAATAATTTTCCATCATGACAACGCTCGGCCCTACGTTGCTATTCCGGTTAAGAACTATTTGGAAAACAGTGGATGGGAAGCCTTATTCCACCCGCCTTATAGCCCAGATCTTGCCCCTTCTGACTGCCATTTGTTCCGGTCGATGCAGAACGCCCGCACTGAAATACGGTTCACATCAGAGCAGAATATCAAAAATTGGCTTGATTCATTCTTGGCTGCCAAGCCGGCGCAGTTCTTTTGGGATGGGATCCACAAATTGCCAGAAAGATGGGAAAAAGTCATAGCTTCAGATGGGCAATACCTCGAATAATACTATTGTACACGTTTTGCTTAAATAAACGTTCAAATTTTGAAAAAAAAAACCGAACGAATTAAGTTATATACCCAATATTTTTCTACATAGTCTCCTTGTAACTCTACACAGATACTCCCATCTCTCTAACCCGTCCAAATAGTACTTAGCGTTTTTCTCTACAAAATAATTGTTCACGAAGGTGATTGCCTCTTCATTTGACGAAAATCTCTGTCCTCCGAGAGCAGTTTTTAGATGAGGGAACAAAAAGAAATCGCTTGGGGCTAGATCTGGTGAATAAGGTGGATGGTCAAGCAGTTCAAACCGTAATTCATGGATTTTCGCCATGGCAATCGCTGAGGTGTGCGACGGCGCGTTGTCTTGGTGAAACAAGATTTTCTTTTTCTGCAAATGTGGCCATTTTTCCGCAATTTCTGCCTTCAGCTTGGCAAGCAATGATGCGTAGTATGCTCCTGTAATGGTCTTCCCTTTTTGAACATAATCGATTAAAATAACGCCTTTACTATCCCAAAAAACAGTCGCCATCACTGTCTCAGCCGAAAAAAACAGTTTTTGCTTTTTTTGGAGCCGGCTCGCACTTTGCAGACCACTGTTTTGACCGATTTTTTGTTTCGGGCGTATAATGGTGTATCCAAGTTTCATCTACTCGTACAGTAATTAATCGGCGCCTAAACTGCGCTAACAGAGCGTTGGAAATGTTCATTTGAACACGTTTTTGGTCTAACGTAAGCAAAGGCGGCACCCAACGCGCGGACAGCTTTCTCATGCCTAAATATTGATTTAATATGTAACAAACACGTTCTTTGGACATTTTCATAACCTCTACTATCTCTCTCAATTTAATTCGGCGGTCGTCTAACACCATTTGGTGAACTTTCGAAATGTTATCGTCAGTGGTTGCAGTTTTTGGACGTCCCGAACGTTCATCATCTCCCAAGCTCTTACGGCCACGTTTAAATTCAGCTGCCCAAAATTTTACTGTGGTAAATGATGGTGCAGAGTCACCATATACAGAGTCCAACTCATTTTTGATTTGCGTAGGAGTATTGCCGTTCAAAAACAAGAATTTAATTACAGCTCGATACTCAATTTTTTCCATTTTCACAAAAAACACTCAAATCGACTCACACAAACGACTGTCAACTAAAAGCTGCGAGTCCAAAATG
This sequence comes from Volucella zonaria, assembly GCA_963966105.1. Taxonomy (NCBI): domain Eukaryota; kingdom Metazoa; phylum Arthropoda; class Insecta; order Diptera; family Syrphidae; genus Volucella; species Volucella zonaria. Next base: position 97,854,861 of record OZ014532.1, on the reverse strand, counting down.
ACTGAAACTTCGGTAAGTAACTGTTATAAGATGCACAACTAGCATCCACTAGCTTTTATTAACGAGTGCCGCTATCTTTACTTTGCGGTCGGAAACTTTTCAGCCAACCCTCGTAATTCGGCTTTTGATAAGTATTTCAGAATCAGCCTTTACAATATTTATCAACTCAAAGCCGCAGAAAAAGCACTGCTCAAAAACACGTTGGCGACGTTTAATTCACACTGCGTCAGTTTCGACCAACGTTTTGGACAAATGTAGTCTTCGGCTCTAATTGGAAAATCGGGAAAACTGTCAGGCATCAGAGCAATATTTTTGCACCCTCAGACTTAGCAGGAGCATGTAACTTACAAAATAAACACGTCAGTAGATGGAAAAAATTCTCTTCGAGAATGATGTTGTTGGTGAACCATAAAAATTCGCTCTATTTTATGAAAGGCTTCCTGAATTATCACATACCCAAACCACTGCTAGAATCCTTTATTTATTGTGTACTCAAACCAGATTTAACCAAAAAGCTTCTTCCAATTCTGATAAAAACTTTAGTAGAAACCCCATTCAATAGGTCGAAAATAACTTAAGTACAGAGCTTGCAATAAACTTTTCTTTAGAAATGACTTTGCAGGATAAAAAGAGCTTTTTTTACACTTCAAAAACCTGCAGGTGCATCCGTACATACATTTGGTAAAAGGTGTACATATGAGAAGTAAATGGGAAGTCTTCTGAAATTCTACTCAAGCAAGGGCCACTCAAAAGAAAATACCTTGAAACCCCACCGTCTGCACAATTCCTATCTACCAACAACCTTTATTAGGGGGGTCAAGAGTTTGCTAAATAACCATTCCTTCCCCACCTGCCAACAACAACAATATATTGACATTCGGCATACAATAATAATTCCGAGGCGACAAATCGCATCGCAAATTCAATTAATTCCATGCACACACGTGAAAATTATGCGGAATCTACGAGTATCTGTATCTATCGGCCCACAACCGAGGAATACCAATTGCAAATCCAGTTCTCCAGGTTTAATTACTAGAAGGGAACGATGTGGTAACCATTTTAGGGTGGTGATATGGAGATGATATGGCCCATACTTCACAAATGCTATTCTCGTTCTAAATAAGAAATTCAAGTTTGCGATAAAGACGTTCGCAGATAATGTTTGCTGACTTTACTACACATTCAAATTGGGCGTGTAGACTTGTATATGTGGATGGATGTTTGTGTTGACTAAGGTGGGTAGGATACCGGGATAACCCACAAAGATCCAAACAATTATTGTCACACCTCAATGGAAGTGAAAGTTGTCTTCTCCGTCTCCAAATCGAATATGTCATCTGGAACAGGAGTGGTTACCAACAATAGGGCAATATGGAATTCTGGTCTTTAGAAAAGGTGGTAGACACAGAATGGGAAGATTATTATTACTTCTGCGCCACAAAAATTAAAAAAAAAAAAAATTAAACCCAAGAAGATTAAGATGGAATTATGAAATGTTCTGCTTCGGAAGTTTAAGTGCATACGTTTACTGAGAGTTTTTTTTTGTTAAAAGGAGCTCTAGATGAGAGAACAAACATCCTTAATCCTTATTAAGTAATATTTAATTTAATACCATCTGAAAATTCAAGGCAATGCGGTTGGGAAGCTTATTTAAATAGAATAAGTTTCGCAAAGGATTAAGCACACATGCGAAAATCTCTATGTGGTCGGAATGTAGTATTACACGTAAAACATTGAAACAATACCGACGACAATGGATTCCTTTAGATGCATTTTATTACAAAGCTTACAAAGAGAAAAATAGAAATAGAATCCATGAAGGATGAGTCAAATCTGAGAAATGAGAAATACCATTGTCGGTTCGTAATACTCGACCTAAGCGAAGTCAGATGAGATCAGGAAGGATTATGATTATTTAAAGGCGAACACACAAAAAAGAGCGGGATTAGAATTCTTATCAGCTAGGGCCGCCAAATTGCTGATGAAATTCAGTTCCGTCTCCAATAGAATAATCATAATGCGCTGTAAGCAGCACAGCATATTTTCATACAACTTGACACAGACGACCCAAAGGAAGCTTATGTCGTCTGCAACAAATTGATCGAATTAGTTTACCTTTCCGTGAAAGCCAGAAGCTTTGGGGATACTGCTTTTGTTTCCTAAAAGTATAACGATCGCCTTGGTGCATGTCGGTGGACTTCTTATTGAGTGTACCAAAAGCTATATCGCTTTCCGCATCGGATCAGATCATGTACTATATATCGACGTTCTGATCTGGAATGTTAGAGGCACTAGAGGTTGGTGTACCAGAAGTTAATCTAAGGGCATGATTACAATGCATGCGTGTTGTGACTTATTTGTTGAAGCGACCAACGTAGGCTGACCCCTCCGGCATCACATAATTTAACTTTTTTTTTCCTATCTCAATCTCAAAAATGATACCAACTGCAAAATAATGGCAGGATACAAGCTGGTATCGTTACCCTTCTCTCACCGACACCACTATATTTACGGGAATTCAACTTCATGTGAGTAAGACCAAAGAACAACTAAACATCACCAACAACAGTATGCGGTCTCAAAACCACCAGCTACGGGCCTACAGAAAAACACAAACTCCATCACAGCAGCAACAAACTGAACTCGTTCTACTCCAACCACATCATCTGCTTTCAAGCAATCATCACAGTAAAATGACCAGCCTTCAACTCCTCTACGAAGAGATCATTAGCTTAAAGCGTATTAACAGTGAGGAAAATGTCAAATTCCGGCGAAGAGTAAATGAACTTGAGGGCAAATTGAACTGCAAAGAACAGCAGCAAGTACAGAATGTAGTCGAACTTGTGGGTGCACCGATATAGTGCTGTTTTGAACAAAACTACCACTATACACGCCCATAATATAAAACCACTTTAACACAACGTGATTCTGTTCCCACGGCGAATTTCATTCCGCCACACAGGCGCATGCAGCCGAATTCCAGAGACACATGAGTATCCAGGAATGAAGAAACTCCCTTACCTCACCTAGATAAAGTGTTGAGTGATATCAAAGCTATCAGATCTGAGCAGGTTATCTCCAACCGAAAAACCTGCGAGTTAATAAGCTCCCTGCGTGACGACATAGACATTCATTTCCAGTCCTCGTCACACAAACAATTCTCTCCTAAATAATATGATCCCATGCTCGAAGTTATCTTTGATAAAGTGAACGATGTCGGTGACGAACTTATTGCGACTCGATCCCTCATATGCGATATTGAACATCATAAACAGCAAAATCGTTGATACACCTAACTTCCCACAGCCTTACCAGAATATTCTCTATAATACATCGCTCATGGCAGAATTCATGGAACCTGTACTGGATTCACGCTCACCTTCACATATAAGTCATCTGTGGACGGTTCAACCCACTGATTCCTGCGAAGTTTCTTCCAACTTTACAACAAAGAACACATCTATGTCAGCTCCTCCAATCGCTGCCCCACGGAAGCTTATCAATCATTTTAATTCAACTTGAACACCTTCCGAATGGCAACGTAGACTTGATGAGCTTGCTTAGAAGAATCAATTGGTCACTACGCTTCTTATCAAAGGCGTCCCACCAAACGCTGATGTTGATTAGATCTCGAATTTCTTCGAAAAGAAATATAGCATCACCATTAGCCACTGCAATTTGCATCCAACATCTTACCATAGAAGCGAGCGCAGCTTAAAGCTCAATCATCCGGCCAAATACGAATGGTTATTCCACAATCCAGCTAGCAATAATTTCAATCTTGGAAAGATGCGTGTCTGCAAATGGTTGGAAAATACGCCCAAGAAGCAGGATAAAGCCAAGCAGTCGGTTATACCTAAACCAACAAATAAGTTAGCAAATAAATCCAGTTTGCCAAGACCCACCTCCTCTTCCCACTACAAACCCAGCTCCAACTAGAATTTGAAAACTAAAATTTTTCCTAATTTTAAGCCTCCCACTCATCCTCCAACTCCCCCTATTCCACCCGAAATCAAGCCCCAATGTCAACGTGTCCCTTTCGACTTAACCCTTACAACTCAAACTCCCACCACTCAACCCCAAACACACACGCCTTTCCCTAATTTCGACCTCAGAACTGGAGCTAAGTATAATAATTTCATCAGGTCTCACATTTTAAACCCTACTTCAGAAACCCCATCCGTTGCGACACCAAACTCATTAACCACTCTCTCCTCTATTGACCCCCTTTCGCCACCCACTGTTAAATTAACGCAGCAAACTAGCGATACCACCGAATGTCGATATGCGCTCTCTAGGCTTAGAGATAAAAAGATTTATGAGAACATACGTTTATATCTCGCTTATCTGCACGATAAATCCGACTCGGTGTGCTACGAGGGTAAAACAAAAACAAGCGTCATGGTTGCTATCCAGCAGGAAGGCCTCCCTACAGACGTTACCAGTCTCAGGAAACTTTATATAAAGTATCACGAGATTTTCAATACGCCCCCCCAAAAAGTTGCAGACGATCTTGCCGCTCTTCGCCACTATGTACACTCTAAAAGAGTCTCACACCTCCAACGCAGCCGCCTTGACCATGATAAATTTTTTCGACCCTAAAAAGTCATGCAAAAACCTCCCTCTCACCTTCTATTACCAGAACGTAAGAGGACTCCGTTCTAAAACCCACGCTGTTTTTCGCCAATCTCATGCTCTCCCATTTGATATCTATGCTCTGACCGAAACTAATCTTATCCCCAACATAAAAAACCAGGAGTTATTCCCTCTTTCTTTTAATATTTTTCGGGATGCTGATCGCGCATCCCCCTTGATTGAATCCCCTTGTCGAGGTGTCCTACTGGCTATTCACAATAGCTTGGACTCCTCTCTCGTTGCAACATCATCCTCTCCAAAGCTCGACTTTGTGTCGGTTAAAATAACCCTCACTCGTAGATGCTTGTACGTTATGTGTTGTTACATTCTTCCGGCGTAACCTATCGAATCCTACCAACTTCCTATAGCAGCAATTGACAGTTTGATCGACTTACCAGGCTCCCTTGATGATATCATTATCTGCGACGATTTTAATGTGCCCCAGCTGAAGCGGACTCCATCTGAAGACCCAGTGGCGTTTCCAACTATATAGAAAGGCAATTAGACCTTATCTTCACAACTGATCCCATCTACTCCTCAGTATCGTGTTGTCATTGATAACTTTCATCCTCCACTTCTTCTCCTATTTTTCCACAACTCTCCCCTTCAGTCGCGTCCCCCCGCAGTTCTACTTTCTTACAATTTTCACAAAGCTAATTTCCGTAAAATCAATACCTATCTAAGCAGGGCTTCTTTCGAGTTTACCCATATATCTCTGGTCGCTGCCCTCTCCATTTTTTACAGAGAAATATTCAAATCCATCACCCTTAATGGGCCATATTCCCGTCTTCCATCTTCTACATAACCTCCTTGATATTTATAATCGGAGAGTTCGCTCTCTACGAAACTAAAGAAATAAGTTATGGGCGGCATTCCTTCACACCCACCCTTCTTCCGACTATTCAAATTATCTGGGCACATATCTTCATTTCATTGAACTCTTCAACTCTCTCTATCAACGCTACCTGAATAGTGCGCAAACCAATCTCATAAATGACCCCAAGTCCTTTTTTCTGTTTGTCAATTGCAAAAGTAAGACTGATGGTTATCCTTCCTCCCTCGTTTTTGAAACCAAATCTTCAAGTGATCCTCCTACCATCGCCAAATTTGTTGTTACATTTTTCAAACAATCATTTGCTAAGAACTCCTTCGACCAGATCCCTCTTACTTCAATGATCAATCAAATTTCACCATTTGTCCCTTTTTCACTCAAAATTTCGATCTTGCAGTTATTGAAGAAAAGCTCTTAAATTTTAAAGATGAATTTGTACCTGGCCCAGATGGACTCCCCGCCATGTTTCTTAAAAAATGCTCTTCCAACCTGTCTCTACCCCTTTCCTACCTTTTTCGTCTATCCCTTACACAGGGTGAATTTCCCTAGATTTGGAAGACCTCTTTTATAATCCCGATACACAAAAAGGGATCTAAGCGTGAAGTTACCCATTATCGTCCCATTGCTAAACTCTCTCATATACCCAAACTCTTTGAAAGCATTTTATACGAAGCGTTAAGCTTCAAATGCAAGCCTTTTATTTCACCCTGACAACATGGTTTTCTAAAAGGTAGATCAACTACCACAAATCTAGTTGAATTCGTGTCTTTTGCACTCTCAGCCTTAGAAAATGGCAAAGAAATCAATGTTATCGCAACAGATTTCACTAAAGCATTTGATAAGATATCTCATAAATTGATCCTTTTCAAATTGTCTGCTCTCGGCTTTGAGCCTCTTTTATTAAAATGGATTTCTTCTTACCTGATAAACCGATATTATAGCGTTCGGTTTAGATGCGCTCTTTATGTTCCATTCCTGGCCTCATCTGGAGTTCCACAAGGCAGTCATCTTGGCCCTCTTCTCTTCATTCTTACTATCAACGATGTTGAGAGTGTCATCAAGCACTCCTCCCTCTCCCTTTACGCTAGCGACACAAATTTTGTAAAGCTTTTTCCTCTCCACAGGACTCTGCCCTTCTTCAAGAAGACCTTGATCGGTTTTCAATCTGGTGCCTCAAAAACTGCCTAGAACTTAATACAGCCAAATGTCAATTTATAACCTTCTCACGTAAATACAACCCGTCTCCTCCCCGACTTTATTTTCTCCATGCTCAACCATTTCCCCTGGTTCAGTCTTTCCAAGACCTTGGCATATTATTCGACAGTGAGCTTAATTTCCGTTCGCATATCGATAAGGTGATCCTCAAAGCCAACTCATCACTTGGCTTTATTAAACGGTGGTCCAAGGAATTTTCCAACCCGTATGTAATCAGATCTCTCTATGTTACCTTTGTTCGCCCCCTACTTGAGTATGCCAGTCAAGCTTGGTCCCCCTTTCATCGGGTTCATGTTTCCCGAATCGAGGGTATTCAACGTCGATTCCTCCGATTTTCTCTCCGTGGTCTTCCGTGGAACGACCCTTTAATCTTACCTCCCTATCAGGACCGCCTCAAGCTTTTCAATATGAATTCGTTAGAAGAACGTAGGAATATTGCTGGCATTCTTTTCATTCATCGTCTTCTCTCAGGTTGCATCGACTGCGCGTCCATTTTGAACTCCATTTCCTTCAGTACCAACTCCAGCAATCTACGTTGTCCTTGTCCCTTCTATCTACCGGTCCACCGCACCTCTTATGGCTCCAACGAACCAATCTCCCGAATGCTCCGAAAGGTCAACTCAAACCTCTCCCTTTTTGATTTCCAACTGAGCACTGCTCGTCTCAAACAAGATCTCTTCCATCACTCCCTTGGTCCCTAGCTCTTAAGTTAGTTTTTAGTCCTACTAGAGATAGCACTAGTTCGACCTAACTGGAACTGTGTGCGCCAACATTGATTCTAAGTGCCTTAGTGCGATGGTACTCGTCAGCTGTCAACAACGACCTTCCACAGGGGCTTGTTACCCCATCTTCAATGGAGGTACTAGGCACCCAGCAGTCGCCACGTGGAGCTGAGTAGTAGGAGTTAATGGTGTGAGGCTAGAGTGAGAACGCTTGTGTCTCTTATAATCGCATTCACCACTCTTTTGACCAAACTACTTACTCAAGCCCTCAAATAATACAAAAATTACGAAAAACCTTTCGAAAAACCAATTATTGTAGTTTTGCTTGCAATCGTGATGTTTTCAAAATTCCATGGGTGACTCTGAAATTCTCAATTTTAAATCTCTTCGAAACTCTTAACCTTTCATTCGAATCATTTCCACATCACCTTGCGCCTGTGCTGGAAAATTGACACACCTCAAAAATCGTTTCTAAGCCCTTGAGCACGAAACTTCACCATGATTGCCATAACCTGGATCTAACCAGGTAGCAACTGACTGCCATTTGGCCGTTAACAGCCAGCTGGTATGTGTGACATACCCGTTTTTTGAGGTGGTCGCTTCCTCGATTCATACCTTCATGCGATGGTAGACACTGAACCGAAGGCATTATTACCGGTCACCGGGTAATAACCTTAAATTAAATTACGGGCCATAAAGGTGGGATAAAGTGTGGACGGTGGCTGAATAACAGTTTAATAAACCACCCGTTTGCACATAAAATAATTTAATAGTGCAGAACGACTATTAGTAATTTGATTAGGATGGAATATCTAACTCGGTTAGGAGTGAGGACTTTCATCATCGATTAAAATTATGTCTACGCATTCATTTGGGGACATTTTGCCCTGGATTGTGTGTACTACTCCACCCGCCTTGGGGCTCTAATTACCGTCATTAAGTAACGATGACGGTTGATAAACAATGGCTTCCAATTTTCTTGTCTTGCAAGGACAACCACCTGTAGCAGTGTAAATTGAGAGAAATACTGCCTACATGTATAGGTACGAGTACATTCAGAAGTAGACGGACTACATAATTTGAGTGGTGGCGGTCGGAGGGAATTATCCTTGGAACACTACAGTACAGAACGAACAGATAGGATTATGATTGATGAATTGTCCATGGTCGAGTGATATTTTTCAACTGAGATTGCGGAAAATATGAAACGTTTGTCATGCAAGGGCTTAAGATAGGATCAGCATGTTGACAAATATAAAGAATTGTCCATTTGTTCGGTTTCTGACATGTCAAGATTGTATGACTGAAGTCAAATTTAAAGCTGGAACTCCAGAAATTTTACATTCTCAGTTTACGAAGGTATTTTGTTTTGCTTTGTTCTTTCGAAAGCGAAAATATTTTCCGAGGACGAAACGAAGCAAAAAATCGGACTAAAAGCTGTCATGATGGAACGGAGTTCATTGAGATTTACTTTTTCTAAATGATGTTTGGGTATATTTATGGAGTAAATACGAAAATCAAACAACGTGGCGCAGCGAAATTTCAATTTCATTGACATTAAATTCAGACAGCCATGATTTTACACTTTTTAAAAACATGTACGAGTACATAAAGCTCCAATGATTCGTATATTTTCAAGGAACCTATCAAATAGTCTACAAGATACAATGTTGCAGAAATTTCCAAATGTGTGCTCCGGAAAGCTGGTACAACAACTGTGGATCGTGAATTGCTTTTAAAATTATAAATGTCTCTGGCAGAACTCTGCATACCACCTTGATCAAAATGTTCCCGGGTGATACCACAGTGTGGCGCTCCCATTGTTCCGATTTGAGTTCTGTTTTTTTTTTTCGATAGGTTGGTAAATCTGTTGTTGACATTCCCTCTAAATCTTAGCAAAAGTTACGTAGCCAAGAGTAATGGTGCGCGAACGTTGGAAAAGTGTTTCGGCAACGATTCTCTAAAGAAAACGATCGTTTACCAGTGGCACGAGCGGTTCAAAAGTGGTCGTGAGTCAATCGAAGATGATGAACGCAGTGGCAGATCAATGTTGGTCGATAACCGCAAATTAACCATCAGAGAGATAGCAGAGGACTTGGACATTGCCTATGGATCCGTCCCAGACATTTTGGGTAATGATTTTGGTTTCCGTCGTGTAGCAGCAAAGTTTGTGTCAAAAGACCTCAATTTCATCCAAAAAAGAGACCGTGTTGACGTCGCAAAAAAGATGACTTGCGAGGCTGAATCCGATCCCACATTGATCAAAAGGATCATTACTGGAGACGAGACGTGGTTTTATGAGTACGACACGCAATCCAGACATCAGGCAAGTGAATGGCGTTCACCAAATGAGCCGAGACCAAAAAAACCACCTCGTTTTCAGTCAAAAAAGAAGGCAATGCTCACGGTTTTCATGGATTACAACGGTGTAGTGCATCATGAATTTTTGTCAGAAGGCCAGACAGTAAACAAAGAGTATTACGAGTATTTGGACGTTATGAGACGTTTGCGTGAAGCAATTCGCCGAAAGGAACCAGAATTGTGGGCAGAAAACTCGTGGATTTTGCACCATGATAACGCACCGTCGCACAGTGTCATCATTATTCGTAATTTTTTAACGAAAAATGCAACAAATACAAGTACAATCCAACAGAAACCGAATTCATCTGATTGGGAACGCATTTCAGCAGCCGAGAGGAAGTAATGGAAAAATCGCAAGAAGCACTGATGGACATACCGAAAACCGAATATAAAAAATATTTCGAGGATTGGATCAAGCGATGGCATAACTGTGTTGCAGTCGATGGGGATTACTTTGAAGGGGACAATATAGGTTTAGATGGATTAACTTGTATTTCTAATTTTCTGAATAAATTCCGGAAAATTTTTGATCAAGGTGGTATATCCACCATAGAGTAAAATAAGTGTACTGTACTGGCAGAATTTACGTTAGGCGGAATAAATCCATAGAATGAGCAGCTTGGCAATTTAGACAACTTTGTTGTCATTGAGACACATACCGAGCATGGAAAGTTTCAACGATGTAAGTGCCATCCATGGATAATGGCTGGGTGTTTGGATTTCGCTTTAACGACAGTAGACAGCATTGTGTTTTGGAAGCAATAAATTCCACCTTGTTTATTCCGCAATCACCTGTTTATATCGGAATTTAATGAGCTTACTCGTAGCATACGCTGTCGTTCCCATTCTACCGCCGAAGAGCAGGGACGTGAGTCCGGTAACGAATATGAAAAACAGAGAGTACTGTCGCCAGCAAAGGAATATATTGGATTAGAAGCAGCAGACAAGAGATCATTGATGAAAATTAAAAAGACTGTTGGAGACAGAACGGAGCCCTGGGGCACACCAGCATTTAACACATTGGCTGAAAAGTCCGTGCCGTTTCTAAGAGAGGGCACCACTTTCAGTTAGTACCAAGCTTCAAAAGATACGTGTATAAATTTGACAGCTGTCGGACGATTAGTTCTCGAGATATAGCGTTGTGGGTGAAGCAACTTTTGTTATTGTGAAAAAAAAAATGGATTCAAAGCAATTTCGTGTGTTGATTTATCATTGCTTTTTGATGGGAAAAAATGCAGCCGATGCAAAGAAATGGCTTGATAAGTGTTACCCGGACTCTGCACCAGCCGAACGAACCATTCGCAAGTGGATTGAAAAATTTAAAAGTGGTCATACCAGCACCGAAGATGATGCACGCAGTGGACGTCCAAAAGAGGCGGTTTCAGATGAAAACATCAAAAAAGTCCACAAAATGATTACGAATGACCGTAAAATGAAGTTGATTGAGATAGCTGAGGCTCTGAAGATATCAAAAGAGCGTGTTGGATATATCATACACGAATATTTGGACATGCGAAAGCTCTGTTCAAAGTGGGTGCCGCGTTTGCTCACAGTCGACCAAAAACAACAACGTGTTGATGATTCAGAGGAGTGTTTAAAGCTGTTCAACCGCAATAAAGCCGAATTTTTGAGTCGGTATGTGACAATGGATGAGGCTTTGCTCCATCACTTCACACCAGAGTCAAGTCGGCAGTCAGCTGAGTGGTGATCAGGCGATGACCTTCGTCCTCGGCTGGCAAGATTATGGCATCCGTATTTTGGGATGCATATGGAATAATTTTCATCGACTATCTCCAAAAGGGGCAGACTATCAACAGCGACTATTACATTGCGTTGTTGGAGCGTTTGAAGGACGAAATCGCAGAATAACGGCTTCATTTGAAGAAAAAGAAAGTGCTGTTTCATCAAGACAATGCACCGTGTCACAAGTCGATGAAAACGATGGCAAAATTGAAAGAATTCGGCTATGAATTGCTTCCCCACCCAACGTATTCTCCAGATTTGGCCCCCAGCGACTATTTCCTGTTCACACACCTTAAAAGAACGCTCGCCGGAAAGAGATTTAAGACCGAATCGCCGAAACAGACGCCTAGTTTGAGGCTAAACCGAAATCGTTCTACAAAACTGGTATCGAAAGATTGAAAAATCGTTTCAATCAGTGTATCGCTCTCGAAGGCAACTATATTGATAAATAAAGTTGAATTTTGCAAAAATTTTGTGTTTTACTATAAAACGGCGCGGACTTTTCAGCCAATTTGTTATTTTGTAAACATCAGACTTGAAACCATCGAAGACAACTTGATTTGAACGTTCCGAAAGGTAATTTCTAATCCGTTGAAGAAGAGAGTCATCGATCCCAAATGCATGCATTTTCGACAAAAGAGCCTGATACCCAACTCTGTCGAACGCCTTAGAAATATCAAGTGCAACTATCTTGCTTTCGCCAGATTGATGTACGCTTTGGTTCCACTTTTCAGTGGACATGCCAATAAATCACCAGTAGACGTATTGGTACGAAAACCGTATTGCCGGTCATTGAGAAGTTTTCGTGTTTCGGGATATTTCATGAGGTGAGGGTTTATCAGCGTTTCCATGACCTTGGAAAGAAGGTACGGAAGCGCAATGGGTCTGTAGGAAGAGAGAGAAGAAGGTTCGTATTTTTTAGGGACGGACTGGACAAACACTGTTTTCCATCCGCTCGGGAAGAGTCCTAAAGAGTAGGATTGATGATAAAGCTCTTCAGGAGGAGGGGAGATATGCTAACTGGACCAACGGATTAGTGATCTTTAAGAACTCTTGCTATTTCACGAGTGCGAAAGTGGATTACGAGGGTTAGCGTTGAGGAAAATAGAGTTGTGAAGGGCCGCGCATTCAATGTGACCTGAAACGAGTGAGTGAATGTCACCTGATGAATGAAAAGAAAGTCGGCTGAATCTCTGAGTTTCTCAAGGGGTTCAAGTTAAGACGTTTTTGATAAGGGGACAGAATAAAAGGATCTTCCCAGGGAATACCTTGAAGAGCAAATCGAAAAAAACGCTGCTCTATGCTTTCGATTCTCGAGATATGATCGCGATGATATCGGGACCATACTTGACTGGCTTACTCTAGGAGGGGGCGAACAAAGGTAATATAGAGGGACCGTATGGTTTGGTAAATTCTTTTTTACAAAACCTAATGCAGCGTTGGCTTTAAGGATTATTCCCTCCATATGTAAACGGAAGTTGAGCTGCCTATCACACAAAATGCCGAGGTCGCGAAGAGATTGAACGAAGGAGATAGGTTGATTGTGAAGAAGGTGCCGCTTATCTGAAAAGGTGATGGATCGGCATTTGGGAATATTAAGTTCCAAATAATATTTGAGCCACCAGATCAAAAAACTATTAAGGACTTGTTGAAGAAGGGGTCAGGAAATTTTTTTCAAAAATTTGGAGTGATTGGTGATCCTATCGAGATTATTTATGGTTAGTACAATATAATAATAAGGGGGCCGAGATGACAGCCTTGAGGAACTCCAGAGGTGGCCAAAAATGGAGGAGAGTGGGCTGACCTAAAACAAACACTGTAAAAAGGGTTTCCGTTATAAGGGGATATCCAATTTAAAAGAAAGAGTCAAAGCCGAGGTCAGACAATTTGAAGAGTGTTAATCGATGAGAGATTTTATCGAAGGCCTGTCGTGTAGACTTAAGTTTACGGGATGCCCGTACATCCGTGGGAGCAATAATACGCCTTGCCGTCGCTCCCCGTCAATCCTTTGATACCAATTCGGAACTATACTATGACGCTTCCACAAAGGAGCCTACCTCAACAAGTCAGGCCCGGACCGAAATCCGGGGGGCTTCTGACTCCCATGGTACCGCGATTTAAGTCCTAGTAGGGACTACCAGTGGTAATGCCGCCAACAAGACCAACTTGTAACTGATGAAATCGTAGCAACCTTCGGGGGCATCATCTGAAGATGTTTACGATAAGGCCAGTAATATGGTCTGCCGCCGCTTTTTATTAGACAACGTCATTGATGGGCCAAACCTTGATAATTAGGCGAGGCCCGGGAAGGAAGGTAGGCATCAGACTTTCCTTTATAGTTAACAAATTGGAAAAGAGACTTAGGGTCGTTTATAAGGTTGACTTGCGCATTGTTATAGTAGCGCTGGTAAAGGGAATCATAAAGTTCGATGAAATGAAGATAAGCCCCAAAACAGTTGGAATAGTCGGAAAAGGATCTGGTGCGAAGGAAAACAACCCATAACTTGTTTCTCTTATCTCGTAAGGAACGAAACTTGTGATTATTCCAGGTAGGACTAGTAGATGATGGTTTAAGCCGGGAAAACGGAACCCAATGGGAAAAAGAACTAAGGTTTTTTCTATATAAAATGGATAAGGCATAATTTATAGTATAGTTAGGTTGTGAAAGTTAAAGGGGGATTTGCTGAGATACTCACTGATTTTGTGAAAGTTTGCTTTATAAAAGTCGTAGGATGAGAGAGTTGTGAGAGGAGTAGACTGGACAGAAGAGATATGAAAGAAGAAACGAGAAAAGTAGCGGAGGGTGGTAGTTATAGATTGTTGAGGGAGCCAGTGGACAAAGTGAGACTGAGAAGTTAATTGAATCTGTTGTGAAAATAAGTTCTAATTGCCGGCCCACGTAGTTGGATCTAACGCTGACTTGGCATTTGAGTCTGTTAAGCGATCTAAGAAGAGACATTCATTAGCCGAGTTGGCATTTGAAACTATGAAAAACGATTGATCATCTGATGGAGTTCACAATAGCTGAGCAAGATTAAAGTTGTCGAAAATAAGGATATCGTTAATAGAGTCGGATAGGTCAATTAAATGGTCGATCGCATCGATAGCAAGTTGGTAGGATTCGATAGGCTGACCTGGTAGGATGTAGCAGCACATAACGTAAAGGGACTTGAAGGGGAGTGATATTGCGACAAAGTCGATTTTAGAGGATAAAGAAATGGTAATGGGAGAAGAATTAAGGCTGTTATGAATCGCCAGTAGGACGCCATGGCAGGGGGAATCATCATTTGGTCGGGTAGGATCGTCGTCGCGGAAAACATTAAAAGTATGTGGGAACAATTCCTGGTTCTTTATGTCGGGAATCAGATTGTTTTTAGTCAAGGCGTAAATATAGTATCAAAGGAAAGTGGTTGGCGTTGGCATTGGTTTTAGAGCGAAGACCTCTTACACTCTGGTAGTAAGAAGTGAGAGGGATATTGTGGGGTGAGGGTGTGAGGCGGGATGTTTTAATTGCTATCAAAGGAGGCAAGTTGTGGAAGAAAAAATTTATTGTGGTCGGCCCGGCTCGGCTGTAGGTGTGAGACTCGCTTAAAGTGAACGTAGTGGCTGAATTCAGTAAGGCCGTCTGCCACTTTTAGCTTTCTGCGACTAACAGGGTCGGTAGAGAGGCCTTCCTGCTGGATGGAAACCATGACGCTAGTTTTGATCTTCCCTTCGTAGCAGACCGAGTCCGATTTGTCATAGGCTCATGAAGTCTAGATCTATACTCATCCCCTCTTTATCAAATTCAAAGCCGCAAATGAGTCCACCTATAGAAATGAACTATATAGAGATATGTGGAGTTTTGGCAGCCAAACTAGCAGAATTGTGCAGGATGACGAATGAGGAATGCTGTTTCATTGAGTTCGAAGGTTATTCACCGAGAATTTTGATGTCATAAAAGATTTTAGATAACGTGATGTAACTTAAGAAGATTATGCGGAACTCGAAAGCTCGCTATACCAAAAATATAATTCTCCAAAAGTTTGCAAGTAGTGGGACAAAAACGAGACAAGTAAGATAAGATATGAATGAGGCTAGAAATAAGGATATGCTGTGAATAGGAAGTTAGGCATTTTGTCTAGCTCGGCTTCGCCTTTAGCTCAGATAGTGAGACCCCATAAGAAATCAAACGAAGATTGATTCTTGTCAATCTGTGTTTCTTTTACTTAAAGAGGCAATTAAGTGATAAGGCCTTGTCAGGAAATCATCCCAGTCTTGGTCATTTTGGTAGAAATGAGAGCTAATCTCTACGAGTTGCATACCGATATCACAAAAATGGTTAGGGTATGTAAAGCGAATAAATATTTACGTTCCGAACCGAATAGTCTTCAATTGTTTTTAGGATAAAATATATATGTATATGTTATATATATAGATATACAAATTCCCAGTCAGAGTCAGCACATGTTCACTGTTGGCAGCAAGGAGCTCGAGCCGGTGTGATGCAATTGTTCGCTTGTTTGCTAAATAAGGCCCGATTTACGCAGTTGTTTTATCGGTGTAATAAAAGACGGTTTTCTGAAAAGACAGACGACTCTCTTATAGTAATAATGGGAAGGACACTACAAAAGCATCAGAATTTGTACAACGTGAACGCAGTAACGCAAATTCATAAATGAAGGCCACTGGAATCTCGCCCTATTCTGAGTCTGACTCTGACTCTGGCTGACTCAAAATGACTCTGATCTGCTATATCACGCACGAAGATGGTATGTAGCGTTGAATTTTCGAGGAACTGACCACACATTATTTAAAAAAACCCAAAGATCAAAAACGAATTGGAAATAAAAGCCAAATTCGTTGAATAACAACCCACCGATGTCACTTTTCAATGGAAACCTTAATGTAAACATGGACGTGAGAGAAGACTCATACCAGTCTTTCTATGGTTTCAGAACTTCCTTATTAAGATTCAATTTCTCTCACCTTTGAAGATATTTAAAATGACATTCAAAACGCGTTCATTACTGCACTTTCTTAGAGTCTCTCCCCAACGTGGAAGCCTGCTAAACTATAATATTCCATCCTTGACCTAGAGTTATTGATTCATCCGTCAGAAAGCAAATTTATGTACGAGTACCACTCAGTTTCACTCGGGCGGAAAATGTCCCTCTGCCATTACAAACTCATCCATGCAACTAAAACACTAATTAACTTGTCGACATTTGAAAAAAAAAACATCGTAAAATTGGATAACGTTCCACTTCGTGGTTCGCGCCAAGAATCACAGATGTAACCGTAAATTGTATAAAATACATTCATCTTATAGTTGTATCAGCAGCCGGCATGATTATATTTTTCGCGGAAGACTGCACAAACGAACCTAGGAAGCTCTGCAGTCGTAATCCTCGGAACCTTCTTTTTTTCTTTTTCTTCTAAAGCGCGTCATTCTTCCTGCTCAAAACGCAAAAGACGAAGTGAACATACAACTAAAAAACCACACACAACTCTAAATACAAATCCAGATGGATATACAAATATTAGCATAGATATATATACTCGTACATAGATATATGCTCATATAAAAAAAAAAAAAGCGAGAAAAGCAACACTTAAATTCTAACGACTCCATCATTCCCGAGAGCCCATTCAAATGCAATTGACTCGTTTATATCACTTAACTACTGCTCGGCACTTTAGTGGGTACATTTTATGTGGTCTTCATGGTTAAAGTACAACCTTGATGCACGTATCTTTAGCCCCAGGGTGCCATCAAGAGAATGAGATTGTTTACGTAAACTTTTGTTGAGTTGCGGTACAAGTTAACGTGACCTACATTGCCACGAGCCTTAAGCAACTTTCACCATTATTAAATGAGTCTCGTTCTTTGTAGAGCATCATTATCCTTAACTCGAGCTCCTGTTCCAGCTCTGGCTCCAATTGTGGGTACAGATTTTCTGTCGGTGTCATGGCAATCGAATATTATTTACACTCCCCACATCAAATCGGAAATTAGTTCTTGCAACCACACCTACGACGAATATTCCATATATACCCGTACGAGTATATCTACATATCAGTCCAACTGAACTAGTTCTGTCGGTTTCATCCCGAAGGATTAAAACGACAACAGGAAAAAAGTAAAAGCACCTCCACCCCTATACTTAATCTAATGAAAACGATACACAAGGTGCGACAGATGCATGCGAAAGAGGAAAGAAGAGAAAAACAGAAAAGAAAAATTAAGAAACCCTCTCGTAGCCAATGGCCTAGAAAAAAATACGACAACAAGCCAATAAGTTTAACGTCACCACCAAGCCCAGTGGCTGACAGGACCATAGGATAGGAAGGAAAAAAGTATCTAAAGTAGAGCCTTGTAAATTGCATTCAGTCGATTGGTTTTTATGTCAACTCATACGATCGCAAATCGGGTTTTTTTTTTTTTTTTTTTTTCTTGCTCTCAAAAGTGTCAAGAGGTGCAATTGCAAGGGACACCCTAACACCCTATAGTCAAGGATTAATGGATTCTACTAAATGGTTGTAGAACTCAGCTGATGTTTGACGTATGGACCATTACCTAGCACGGCAGTAAGAGAACACTCGTAGGTATCACCTACAACAAGACCAAGTGTAGACAATAAAATGGTTTAACACCCCAAGTGTTGCGACCATTAGAGGATAAAGATTTTCAAGCTCATAAGACATGTAGAATTGCCGAAGTTGGAAAACATTAAGAGAACATCAGGTGGTCCTGACGTGGACGAAAAAACGTGCGCAAGAGGTGATGTGAAGGACATACGAATGCAGATATGGGGGAGAAATTGTCTGTGGAACTTGTAGAATTGTAGCAATAAATTCAAACCAAATTTTGTTGGTCCTGGGAAGATACTTGCATAAGGATAAGTGTATACCAATCCTAAGTGCACATAATCCCACATATTTCAAGTTCAGTTTATTTGTAATAAATCAGATGAAAAATAACTTTTACTTAACAGTCGTCTCGAACGTATGCACTCGTATCTCCGATAGCTTAACAATAAATTAGCGTTTAGCGCTAAAATGCTAAATTTACGATTTACGATTGTTTGGACAATTTATGTCAGAAAAGCCACTACAGAACGCAGAATATAGACAAGCCTTAACAAAGATGAGAGCCTATATTTCGGCAAGCACTTTAAGGAGCCGTTTTTCGGCTAGTTTGACTGCAGTTCTATAACTCTATAAGAACTTAGACAAACAATTCTAAACTAGATCTTTTCTCAGGTGTTTCCGTGCAATTTACAAATTCTGCTGTGCAAGTCGTCCACATTGACGCTCACTTCCTTAGCCTCCCTAGGTAGGGAACCGAATTTCATTTCACTTGGTAACTGAACTGTTTGACTAAGTAAGATCTCGGATGGTGTATGTCCTGTTGACAGACAACCTTAGACAGATGGTCAATCAAGGTCATATTAAATTGCTCGACCATTCCATCAGGTTGGGGGTGTAGGGGTATTGTCCTTATTCCCAGGTGTTGGCACACGTCCTGGAAGACTTTTGATTCAAAGTTTCGCCTTTAATCACAGTGTAGCTCCATTTGGACCCCAGATCTGCTCACCTAGTTGGGAGGAACGGATTTCATCTGTACTCCAACCCTTTACTGGCTCAGTCCTGATTATTTGGATCGTGGCCTGTTGTTTCGCATTTGACTTCACACGGTCGACGAGAGAGAGCATAAGCATTTGGGCGGAGTTTTGTGGTCTATGCGAAGAATGCACCTTTGTCCACAGATGTATTATACTTATGGAAATGCTTCATTGCCAGAATTAAAGCCAGAAGCTTACATCGGGTTACGCAGTAGTTCCGTTCAGGTCTGGAGGGCACCTTTCTGTGATATGCAACTTCTTTCTCTCGAGCATTGTGAACTTGAGAGATCACAGCTCCGGCTCCAACATTGCTAGCATCCACGATAAACATTTTTCCGTGTGTGGGGTAACTCAAGATAGGTGCATTGCACAGCTGCCGCTTGAGTTCTTAAAATGCTTTTTCGCACTCTCTAGACCACCTGACCAGTCGGCCTTTTTCCGTAAGTTGATGCAGGCTTTTTGAAATACCACGAAAATCCTTTACGAATCTTCTGTAATACGTGGCAAGTCCCAAGAAGCTTCTCAGTTAGGATTTATCTTTGGGGGCAGGGCAACTTTTCACCGTTTCGATTTTATCAAGATCCGTCCTTAGTCCTTCCGCTGATATAATGAGCCCTTCATGGCCTCTCAAACACTTCTTTTAGTTTTTAGCGATGCTCTTCGAACGTCTTGGCTATGACGATAACATCATTCAGATGTTCGTTCCATTACTTGGACAAAGGTAGCCGGAGCATTGCACAGTCCAGACGGCATCACCGTAAACTGCTAAAACCGCTTCCTGTAGTTAAGGCCACTTTCTCACGATCTGATCATCTGCCAGTAACAGCTCCTCAGGTCAAGTGTTGCAACCATTTCGTTCGAGAAAGCGCATCCAAAGAGTCGGCAATTTTTGGTAGTAGGTACCTAGTTGTCCTTTTTGGTGGCATCGTTAAGACGTCGGTAGTCTACGCAAAACCTCGTGCTGACGAGGACCACTGAAGATGCCCACGGACTCTGCGATTCTTCAATCAGCCCCACAGCTTTCATCTTCAACACCATTTCACCAACCTCTGTTTTCGCACTGTGTCGAGCTCAACTTTGATGTGCATTTGGTCTAGTTTTTCATCGATTTCTTCGAACTTTCGCTGTAGAATGTTTTTATATTCTTCCGCGATTTTCTTTTGTTCGTCGAATTTTTGTTCAGTCCTGTTTTGCTGTTCTTCCAGATTTTTCTTTTGTTCGCCGAGACTATTTCTATGTTCATCCATTTGCGTCAAGAGGAGCTGCATCATCGCAGTATTAATTTGATCTTCTTCGTCAACGTCAAAGGAGTATGTATCTGAATCATGTCCCTCGTTGGTTAAAGCGCCCTGAAGTCAGAGCACCAAGTCGCTTTTACCTCCATTGGGGCCGAGGTTTCTCTTGCTCAACTTTGATTTGAGTTGGACGAGGGTCAACTGCAATAGTTTTCGACCCATAACAGCTTTAGCACAATCACAAAAACTATTTAATTTTTTAAACCTCCAATATACAACACGAACAGCAAAATAAATAGCGAGGTCAACGCCTTTCGACGCTTGAAGGTGGGATTGACGCGTTTAAAACACGTTTCGGAATTACCTCGTTCGAACTGGAAAGAGTGCTTCAAAGTACTTCATGGAGAATATTTTGAAAAACTATAGAGCCATTTTTGATAACAAATATTCTTACTTGTTTTTCTCAAAAATTAAGTAGCAACCTATTTAGTTATTTCGTTGGAGGACAGAAAACTGGCAGACCTTATATGTGCAAAATTAGTTCAATATCAAGCTGAATTTACTGGGAGCTTTTTCGAAGTCGCACGAACACCTGCTTACTTGTATGTGTGAGATCATGGGCTTCTCGGACTTACTGGAAAGTAAAAAGTCGTCGAGAATAAATGGTATCTCGAACGTCGTATTAAGACATCTGCTATTGAAAGCAGTAGAAATTCAACAACGCACTGGGTAATGCATACTATCCGACTCATTGGTAAATGGCAGTGGTACACCCTGTCAATAAAAGTGATAAAGTTAGGATTAGCCCTGTAAGCAATTTATTTACTTCCTAACATAAGTAAGGTATTCGGAAGTCAATAGAGCTCTATCGAAATGATCTTCGGACAGTGTTCTAATGCCTGCCTATTTTCTACATTCCTACAAGCCATCAGGCAGAATAGACCATTCACCTTAGACGATGACAGCCAAAACATCCATCCACCTGACCAAAATGAAGTAAGGATAGCAATATCTGGACCTGAAGGCTTACCGGTCGTGGTATTCAAAGATGCTGGTAATAACTATGCGGAGAGCATGCACCAACATATTTCTCAGATCTGGTCAGAAGAGTGTATCCCGATTCACAAAAAAGGAGATCCTTCAGCTGTGTCAACTATAGTGGTATAAGCCTCCTCAACATCAGATACGAGAGCTTATCTGCCATATTGTGTGAACGTCTAAAACCAACAACTTGATTGGTCTCTATTACTGCGGTTTCAGACCAGGAAAGTCCACAATCGACAAAATCTTCGAACTCCGGCAGATCCTGGAAAAAACTCAAGAAGTCCAAATCGATACCCAATACCAATATAGAAACGAGCTACATAGGACCATGTCTAGCTTCGGTATCCTTGCCAAACTTGTCCGTCTGTGCAGAATGACAATGGAGGACGCTCACTGCGCCGTCAAGGTCGGTAACCACTTAACCCAGACCTTTGATGTCAAAAAATTTTTTAGACAATGTGACGCACTGTCATGTCACTTCTTTGAGCTCATACTTGAAACAATTTCACCCACAACTCACAAGTGAACACTGGAAACACAATCTTTCAAAAGTTTGTGCAACTACTGGCGTACGCAGTTGATATAGCCGCAATTGGGAATACTCAGCGGCTGCCAAAATGGTAAGTGAGGGCAAAAGCAAGTGTATGTTGTCAACAAGAAAGGGCACACAATATCGACAAACTGGACAGAGCGTCACAATCGACAGCTATAATTTCGGGGACCTTGCGTCTGCTATGAATTCTGCCAACAACACCTCAGCAGAAATAAAACGAGGAATCACTCTTAACAGTTGCTGCTTCTTTGGGCTAAGAAGGCAATCGAATAACTGAGGAGACTCTATATAAGACCTTGATTATCCCAGTCCTATTTTTTGCCACAGAGGCACGGACCCTATCGAGGGCGGATGAAGATACCCTTAGTCTTTCGAGAGCAAGATTAGGTTAAGTTAAACAGGGGTATGATGGATATGCCATCACACGGACACAAGGTACCAAAACGAGTCCATCGCGATTCCTGTAGAACCAGTTGAATTTGTCTTCAAATGGCAAAAACCTAAACAATCGCCCTGGTGTAACACCCAATTTTCTTGCAAAAACCAAGAAGGCATTTGAAGTTCGTGCCGCCTATTTCCTCAGGATTTTCAAAAAAGTATTTCCCTAAAAATTTTCTTCGACTATACACGATATTGCCACGCATTCACACATTATGTGTGTTATGTCCTCAACAGCTTGGAGATCACCGCAGAATCTTAAAAGCAAATGACAGTTAACAACATTTTGATTTGTCTCTCTATCACCACACCTCAACAGTTCAAGAAAAAACGACACACAGAAAGTTGCACGGCGTCAAACCATGAGCCAGCTTTTGAATCATGTAGACAGACCTTATTGCTGCATGAAGCACTTCACTCTAATAGTTTCGTTTTCTATATCGCAGTACTCTGCCTAAATGCAAATACTCTTTGCTTTAGCTATTGTAGCAACACAGTGGTTGTAGGCAGCATCGCCCAGACCGTTTTCATTGACAGCCTTTTCAATTCGAAGCGTCAAAGAGAAGAGTGTGCTTGTTCTAGACCTCGTTCCACCTTTTCTGTTTCCCGAGATAAGTCCTCAAAAACAGCACTCTGACCAACCATCTGTCTATACGGATGAAATTTAACCATAACACGTCCTCCTCGGTACTTTGTCCATCATCTGCAGGAGTTGTCGGAGGCGAAGCCGACAGAGGTTTGACTTAGTATATTGATTGTGGGTTCCAGAATGCATCCCCCTACTGCGGTCGAGAAGTCCACATGTAAATCGTCGATATTGCAAGTACCACCTGGATTACATTCCTTTGGGGTCACCTCCATA
Source organism: Volucella zonaria (assembly GCA_963966105.1). Classification (NCBI taxonomy): domain Eukaryota; kingdom Metazoa; phylum Arthropoda; class Insecta; order Diptera; family Syrphidae; genus Volucella; species Volucella zonaria. Next base: position 97,831,611 of record OZ014532.1, on the reverse strand, counting down.
CTGTTTAACCATTTAACGTGTAATTTGGCCGTCGTTGGGGCTTAGTGCAATGCTCACTGACTCGTAAGCCTTCCTCCAAGGTAAGACAGCCAAAAAAAAGAGGAGTCGTGGCTTTAGTACATACTCAGTTGTCCAGTTTTGTTCATATATCAAATTGATGGGTTGGAAGTTCTCCCAATTTCGTAGGAAAGTCGACGAACTTGCATCAATTAAATTCCTCTGCGTCTCAAGTAGCCGTACGTCAGAAAAAAATTAAATATTAAGACCCAATCTTTCATTCTAATTCCCCCTGCAATTGCTCGCCTCTCAAACGCAGTATTTAAATCGATTGTCCCATTTCCATCACCATCGACACAAGTGCCTCATTCAATTTCCACTGCAATCTGCCCGAAGCAAGACGAGTGAAACCATTTATCAGTAAAAGTACAAATTTCTAAATAAACCTCCGCATTCGCGTTGACACATAATTCTGGTACTGCATAACGCGCATCATTGCATCTTTTATGCAGAATTCCAACAAAAAATGCTATCCTTCCCTATACGAAGGAATAACTCAACATTGTTCCCTACATGCATACGTGTTGTGTAGCCAATCCTGCCACGTGGATGTGCACGAGCAACTATGATGCAACTATTCGGAATTGGATTCAATCTATCAGGATAAAAGTCAATGTGACCGAATGGTTCACATGGCATAGAAGCTGCGCTACCTATCCTTGATTATTGCAGATATACTCATACGAACGAGTAGTCGACAAATTGCGTATCCATCGGTAGACGACAATATTTTCGCAATTCTCTTGAACAATACACGGTTTCAGCTTGATCAGATATCGTAGTTTTGAGCGGGTAATTCGAAAAAGTAACCTTGCCGCAACATTTGCATTATTTGCTGGTATGGGATGGCCCACAAATGGTGTTAGGGTCAGGCAACGTCCACTGAAATGACAATTTAATTGTGTTTCACCAATCAGGTGAGCCTGAGATGTGATGGTCGCATGCGGTGTGGTGGCATTTGGAATTGTGTCGTTATCTCACTATGTAACCACGTCCATGGATTAAAATCTTGATTGTCATCAAATTGCGCGGGAATAAGTGGATGCATTCGGAAAGGGAACTACTCGAACAAGTGTACGTGTAACGGCATGTGACCGCAAAATTGTTCTTCATGTTCAAATCGAGGAACGATAGAGCCGAACCAAAAACGCTTCAGGGAATCTGTGCAAAGAATGACCTATAACTTACTTGACGTAGGTACAATATAATAATATTCAGTTCGTCACTGCAACGAAACCAGTTACCAAGGTAAGACCATTGTGATGGAGATGAAATTGTGTGGCAAAAGAAACCACTGGTTTTGCTGCTCGGTGGTAGTGGATTAAATTGAAAATTATTTCTTAATGCTGCTGTATCCCGACACACAGTACACACTAACACAAAACAACTATCTGTCAATGGAAAACGATAGAACCTCAATGGACATTATCAAGTTAAAGGTTTAGTGTGGCAGAGTATTTGCCTGTAACGTCCTCGCTGATGACATCATGTCGACAGCGCCAACATTGGAAAGTAATATATTCAGATGGTTGGCGACAATATTCAAAGGATTCCAATTCAAGATTAGACGTACAGTACACTACAGCAGACAACAACAAAGCATAAGGAATGCGAATCGAACGAGAGGGAGTGGTGCCAACATGACGATATGAATTTAAATATACAGATACGTGCGGGGGGACGCTAGGTTAGGTACAGAATTCGTTCCTTCAAGGTTGTACTTCTCCTGGAAATATTTAAATTATTTAATTTTATTCTTTTTCTTTTTTTTGTCGAAGAACAAAATGAAATTTCTTTTACCATAGCAGCCGGAGACGATGTTTGGATGTGCGTCTAATGAAAATATAGGTCGTTGAACATTAAATATTTAATGGATCGTCAAACAGCAGGGAGGGAATGCTTAGCCTTAAATGGTAGAACGACTTCGTTTAACATTTGATTGGAATACTCGTAAGTAAAATAGTTTTGAATGGGGATAGAAAATAGCAACGTTTTATACCTCTTAAATCATCGAAGCTCTCACAAAAGACAAATCTCAAAACTGAAAATTTCACAGGGATGTTTGCCCCCTAGTTAGCACTGCTATGTACTGATAGATGGCGCTGTGATTTTCCAATATTAGAATCAAACTGATAGAGAACTTTTGTATTTTATGTCTTATCGTATTGCGCCAATGTGGTGCTTATATCACTATTTTGTCGGATTGCCAGGCCAATAGCTACTTAATAGTGAATAAGGATATATCTAACTGGCTGTGTGTGTAGATCATTCAAAGGATGTTTTCTTTTTTCAATAGGAAAATCTTTGAAAATGTCCTGTCATTTGCCAATTATGCTCAGTATTATTCAACAAATTATCATGAACAGACTCACTTCCTTCCTTATGGAGTCTGCGATGGTCCAGTGGCTCTGATAATATGTATCTTCAGCTAGCGTAACCTTTGACCAGCTGCTTCCAGTTGTACACACGAAGCTAGCTGACCAGCCTTCCATTTGTGTGCACCATCTAACATGAGGTCGTCTTCTACTGCGTTGTCCTTCCGGGTTGGGGCTCTGGTGTCCATGCCTTCAAGGTGACCTGGCTGTATGGTATAAGCCGGGTTATTAAAGCTTTTCTGACGAGTTCAGTATCGCTGCAGTAACGTCTTCTCCATTCTTCAGTGGTTCATGTGGGATCGAAAATTACACGAAGAACTTTTCTGTCGAAGCATCATAAATCTTGTACAAAGTCAAGGATGAACTTTGCTTCTTAGCCCAAAAAAGCAGCGATTAACAAGAGTAATTCTTCGCATAGGCTCCAGACTGGTATTACTGCCGGTGCTGATAGCGGGTCCGAGGTAGAGAAAGTCCTTGGCTATCTAAAAGTTGTAGCTGTCTATCGTGACGTTTTCCCCTAGACGTCGATGTTGTAGACCCTTCTTTATTGATAGCATTTACTTCAATTTTCTTTGCCACTTCTGCTTCACAAACGCTCCGTTTGCAGCTCGTTCTATATGTAGCTGTTGTAGGAACTGAACAGACTGTGCACTGGAGTTGATTTGCGAGTTTAACACAATTCTTGCCAGAACGGTGTTGAAGAAATCACATGAAAACGCATTAACTTGTTTGAGTTGTGTTCTGGTGTTGAAGGTTACGGTTTTATTTTTACCGACTCTTAGTGAGCAGCGTACATTCTCCATCGTTATCTTGCATAGTCGAGTGAGGCTGGCAGGGGTGCCATCATCATCTATGTATAGGGGCTTCCAATTAATACTTCCCGAATTTGACAGTTGATAGCGGCCATATTGTTGAAGCTATCTATCAAAATTGCTGTCATTTATTCAGTCTGTTTTGCCAAATTAACATGGATGGACATAGCGTTCAACAACACGTGCAAATAATAAAATTCTGTTCTGTTCGGTCAACGTTCCGAGCGCTTCGCCCATTTTACGGTCGCCATAATCGTCCTACCGAGAGGACTATTCACAGTGTGGTGGATAAATTTGTTTCCACTGGTTCAGTAAACGATAAACCACCACCCGTACATCGACGAGACGCAAGATCTGCCGTAAACATCGCAGCTGTCCGTGAGAGCGTACAGGGGAATCCGACGCAGTCAATTTCGCGTCGCTCAAAAGAACTTGGTTTTCACAGACTACACCTTGGCGAATTTTGCGTCGTGACTTGGGCCTGCACCCGTACAAAATTCAAGTGACCCGAGAGTTGAAGGTAAACGACTGTAGACAACAACGTGTCTTCGCTGAATGGGCTCTGAAAGATTGGAAACAGAATTATCTTCAGCGATAAGGCCCATTTCTGGATGAATGGGTACGTCAACAAACAATATTGTCGAATTCGGGACGATACCAATGTACATGAGATCCAAGAGCGTCCAATGCATCCCGAAAAAGTCACTGCTTGGTGTGGATTTTGGGCTGGTGGCGTCATCATAATTCTTTGAGAACGACGTTGGCCAGGCAATCACCGTCAACGGTGAGCGCTATAGGTCGATGATTACCAATCTCTTTTGACCTGAATTGGATGATATGGACACCAACGACATGCGGTTTCAACAGGACGACGCTACGTGCCACACAGCTCACGCCACATTAGAAATTCTGCACGAGCGATTCGAGGGCATTGTCATCTCACGTGGAGCTGATGTGAACTGGCCAGTGAGATCGTGCGTTTTGACTCCGTTAGACTTTTTCTTGTGGGGTTTTCTGAAGTCGCAGATCTATGCGGATAAGCCACAAACCACAGCGGCTCTCAAGGCCGACATAACCCATGGCATCGGTCAAATTCAGCCTGATTTATGAACCAGAATCACGGAAACTTGGAAATTTCGGATGTGCGCCACCCATAGAAGCCGAACGATGTTATATTCCATACATAATGGCATCGATAGGTCTTTCAGATGAATAAATAATTTCGATGATTCTCACACATACTTTGATTTATTTAAATTTAAAGATAGGAGGAGAACCCTTCAGATGCTGTCATATGCGTCTTTGAAATCGATAAAGAGTGGTGTGTACAGATTAGCAATTCCCGAATTTTTTTTTTCAAGAACTGTCGCAATGTGAAAATTTGATCTAACTTTTGGTGGACTTTCCCTGAAACTACTCTAATAGGAACCGGTCAGACTGTTTTACGGAGGGTCTTAGGCGTTCAGATAATACGGAAGACAGAATATTATGTTGAGGACACCTATTCCCATGTAGTTGGCCCAGTTCAGAGGATCTCCATTCTTTAGGATAGGACAAACAATGCTGAGGTTCCTTTTGTTGGGTATACTTTTGTCGACCCAGATTTTAGAAATGATTTGATGTATATATGCTCCGTATCCAACCATCACCTACTGCTTTAGGTAGGAAGTTTCTGTCCTTACTTCATCTTGGATGTCGAATGGACAGAAATGTGGTCTACTTTCATGAAAATTGAATGGTTCATTCGGCTTGGCGGTGAGATGTTGTTCGTCATCACCGTTTAACAATCTGAGGAAATAACCTTTCCAGATTCTAGCAGCGACTGTGGTTCTACGATGAGATTTCTTTCTCCATCCTTGCAAATTTCTGGTCGAACTTTACAGCTTCGGCATGTTTGTTTTATTTTTTGATAAAGCTTCCGAACTTCATTCTTCCGGTACCACTTCTCTAAAGCCTCGATCGAGCGCCTCTTGTGTTCTTTCTCTTTTTTTTTCTGATGAGTCCATGTTACTCCCTTCTCTTCTGCTCGTAGAGCTCGCTAGCCCGTCTCGTTTCTTTCTGCAGGGCTGCTCAGTACATCTTCTTCTAGGTTCGATGCTGGTGGCATGTGCTTTCTCGAGAGGTAAGGCAAATTCGATCGGAAAAGCCCTCGCGGTCTCCAGTGATTGTAGCCGTTCGATCCTGAAATTCCTCACAATTTTTCGCTGGCAATTACGAATATCCTCGTCCGTATTTTAGCAACAACTAATAATAGTCTGAGTCGATGTTAACTGCTGGGAACGTACGCACAGCTAAAACACTGGAACAGTGCTTTACGTCGATCGCCAGGTCCTTTTATGGATATCAAGGTGTGGAAACCGTGTGTTGTCTATAATAAGATTAAGTAAGCCTGTCTGCAGAAAAATACCAAACCATTTCTTACTCCCGGAGGCCTTTGACACTTCCAACCCGAACCTATTATTTACCAAATCAAAGAGTAGCTGCAGTTACTTCAATGCGGGGCTTGGAAGTCATTTGTGATACACAGCTCAATTTTCACACCCATGTTGATTCCGTAATTAGCAAAGCTAACTCCGCTCTCGAATTTGTCAAACCATAGTCTAAAGAATTCTCCGACCCCTATGTCACCAAATCCCTGTACATAACCTTTATCCGTCCACTTCTCGAGTACGCCAGCGAGATATGGTCCCCTTACTATGACTTACATATTCTGCGCATTGAAGCTGTCCAACGTAGATTTCTGCGATTCGCATTACGTGGGCTACCATGGACTGACCACAACATTCTACGCCCCCTATGTTAATCGACTCAAACCACTCGATCTCCTGTCTTTGGAAAAACGTCGGGAGTCCGCCGATATTCTTTTCATCCACAAACTTTTAACCGGCATCAACGACTGTCCCACAATACTCTCCCAAATCCAATTCAACACCAACCCGTGTCATTTAAGATCTGTCCACCTTTTTCGTCCGAAGAATCAGAGGATAGCATATGGTCTTAACGAGCCACTGTGTCGTATAAATCGGATACGTCAAGTGTTCGATTTCCACTGCAGCAGTTTAGCCTTTCGAAATTCCCTGAACAACCATTTTTCCCGTCATTATACATTAGTTTAAGTAATAATTAATAGTAGTTATAAATCATGGTTTTAAGTTTAGTTTGTTAAGTTATATTTTTGTATTTAACATTTCAATAAACTGTTCGGAGCCAGATGTTTTGCGAGCAACAATCCAAAATACCATAAAACGAGCACATACCACCTTGATCAAAAAGTTCCCGCACCACACCACTGTGTGGCGCTCCCATTCTTCCGATTTGAGTTCTGTTTTCTTTGTTAAGTTAATAACTCTGTTGTTGACATTCCCTCTAAATCTTAGCGTCATAGCTTGACACTTGCAAAAGTTACGTAGCCAAGAGTAATGGTGCGCGAACGTTGGAAAAGTGTTTCGGCAACGATTCTCTAAAGAAAACGGTCGTTTACCGGTGGCACGAGTGGTTCAAAAGTAGTCGTGAGTCAATCGAAGATGATGAACGCAGTAACAGACCATCGACATCGAAAACCGACGAAGTAAAAGAAATGTTGGTCAAGGTCAATAACCGCAAATTAACCATCAGAAAGATAGCGGAGGACTTGAACATTGCCTTTGGATCCGTCCAAGACATTTTGGTTAATGATTTGGGTTTCCGTCGTGTAACAGCAAAGTTGGTGCCAAAAGACCTCAATTTCATGTAAAAAAGAGACCGTGTTGACGTCGCAAAAGAGATGATTTGCGAGGCTGAATCCGATCCCACATTCATCAAAAGGATTATTACTGGAGACGAGACGTGGTTTTATGAGTACGACACGCAATCTAGACATCAGGCAAGTGAATGGCGTTCACCAAATGAGCCGAGACCAAAAAAACCACGTCGTTTCCAGTAAAAAAAGAAGGCAATGCTCACGGTTTTCATGGATTACAACGGTGTAGTGCATCAGGAGTTTTTTCCAGAAGGCCAGACAGTAAACAAAGAGTATTATTTGGGCGTTATAAGACGTTTACGTGAAGCAATTCGCCGAAAGGAACCAGAATTGTGGGCAGAAAACTCGTGGATTTTGCACCATGATAGCGCACCGTCGCACAGTGTCATCATTATTCGTAATTTTTTAACGAAAAATGCAACAAATACGAGTACAATCCAACAGCCACCGAATTCATCTGATTTGGGTCCCTGTGACTTCTTTCTGTTCAATCGAGTTAAAAAACGACTACGGGGAACGCGTTTCAGCAGCCGAGGGGAAGTAATGGAAAAATCGCAGAAAGCACTGATGGACATACCGAAAACCGAATATCAAAACTGTTTCGAGGATTGGATCAAGCGCTGGCATAAGTGTGTTGCAGTCGATGGGGATTACTGTAAAGGAGACAATATAGATTTAGATGAATAAACTTGTATTTTTAATTTTCTGAATAAATTCCGGATCAAGGTTTTTCAATCATTTTTTCAACAAAACGTTTTTGTGAAAACAGAACCGACATTTTTTCATTTCTCGCAAAATGGCAGCCAATTCACATTATAGTATTACTTTTGCCCCACCTCGCAAAATGCTGTCAACAAGAAGGTAGGCACAACACCGATGTATTGGGCAGAATGTCATGGTCGATAGCTATAATTTCGAGGTAGTAAGGTACTTAATCTACCTTAGCTCTGCTGGCAATTGTGCAAACCACACTTCAGTATAAATAAAATGAAGAATTACTCTTGCCAATCTCTGTTTTTTTGGACTATGAAGGAAATTGAGTAGTGAAGTCTTATCCTGAAAAACTAAGGATACTCTGTTTAAGTCCTTGATCATCCTAGTTTTAATTTATGGTGTTGAAGCATGAACTCTATCGCTCGAAAGCAGAGAAAAATTCTTGATAAAAAATTCGGTCCCGTTTTCATTGACGGGCCTTAGAGGAGAAGATTCAACGACGAATTATAAGAGCTGTACGGGGACAACGCAATAGAGGAAGACCTCACCTTAGATGGGGCGCATATGCAGAAGCGTACCTTAATCGATTTGAAGTGCTGGAGGGAGTTGACTTGAGAGGCTTGCCAGTCGACGCCCAGGTTTACCCCGAACCCTCTCCCACAAAAAAATGCACCCAAATAGTTGTCAGCTATTCAGGCAGAATCTAAGGCTCTGCGGGTTTATAGTTCGATCTGATCAGAGAAGTCTAAAACATACTAGAATTAAGAAGAAGAAGAAAAATTCTTGAGTTTTGTGTTGAAAATTCTATTAAATTTGATATCTGAGCTCTTTAAACTGATACTCCGTTTTCAATTGTCAACGATGTAAATCTTAAAAGGGTGGCAGATTTTATTTTTTAAATTATTCGAAGGGAGTAGATCTACTACCAGAGGAGTAACGAGAAAAGTGTCAACGCTGGCCCACACAAGTTTGAAGGCATCTTCGAGCATTGATCATGTTACTGAGAGCCATCCTAATAGGTCTCTGTAGATCGTACGAGACTTCCGTTAATATACTTTGTATGTATGTACTCGTACATAGCTAACCAGCCGTCTAAATGTACTCAATGTAGATATGTACATATAACAACCGAAAAGTAGCGTGACATGTTCGAAGTCATCTTTGATCTGTGATCATGCAACAGGCACAGGGTTAGCGTACCAGCTTGCAGATCATACAAAAAATCCGTTAATACGTTTTCAGTGTACACCATTTTGACATGGTCTAAGGAAAGTCAAAAGGATGAAATCAGTCTCGCTCGATAATTTTCCGTTAATCTCCAGATCTGCGAGGACAGCAGAAAGACAAAAAATAACTTGAAAATCAATTGACGTAGAGCAGCAACCGAAGAAGGTTGCAAGTTTTAAAGAATCTTTAAAAGTTGTGTTCTGTGATTTTTTTTTTTTGTTGTTTTGTGATAAAGTGTAATAGTGTTCGTCCCTACCTTTCCCTTTTCGTGTCAATAAAACCGAAAAAAAGGAAAAATTGAAACCGTCGAATTGCGATTGGAAAATATTTGTCGAAGCTATCAGACGCAGCATAAGAAGCATCCAAAGAAGGAAGAAGTAACGTCCTGTGTATTTGGGAGCAAGGACTTCTCAAAACAGCAATTATTGGTAAGAACCGATTAAAGAAAAAAATTTGATAAGAACATATATGCAACTGCATTTATCACAATCCTTGAAAATTTTTTTATGTTTTAGGATTAAATTATTGTGCAGTTTGATTGGCCTGCTTTGATTACCTGAGTATATCTGCGAATCTCTAGTTAGATACTAATCATCAGTTACTTCTTAGAAAGATAAGGTTCTCATCGTTCCATTGGCCATTCCTGATAGACTTTTTGTGTTGCCAGAATTATTTTCCTTTTTTCCACGCAAGTCATACGTAATCAGCTTAATCCTTTTACATTCTTCTCTCTTCAATCAATTTAAAGAAAAAAAATAAAAGTTCTCAGGATTTTTCATTTATTTTGCGAAGGTTGTTTTAGAAAAATGTTATTTTCGTCCCGTTTCGATATATAACATATCTGTGTTCCGTATGATCTTGTCGCTTTTAAATCCTTTACTATATCCTTGTATATAATGGATTTCAAAACTTGGACAATCGACTCAGTATCCATTCTAGGTAATTCGGTTGAATTACATGGAAAGCCAGCGTTTCTTTGAATCATGTTAGTCGCCATTCCGTTTTATTCGCCATCTTTGTCTTCGACTCATACTGTCTATAGCATCGTACGTTGGCCCAGAAAATTCATATTACCCTTGGTATGTACTAATTTAAGGTGGACATTTTCTAGGCTATGCGACCATGTACGAGTACATGGGATCGGATTATGTAACCTGATTTAGCTTCTTCATACCAAACAAAGATTTCACATTGCTTATCCCTTAGCCATACCTCTTTCAGTGCTACCTTCATCTAACACGACTAAACAAAATTTCTCACACAACATCTTTTCCGAAAGGTTAGCAACGTTATGGTGGGAAAACCGTTTAACTTACTGTTTCTACTATTCACGTTATATTCGCTCACATAGAACTTATCAGAGATATGTTATTCACCTTTTTCAAAAGATTTTCCAGCAATTGGAAAGAGTTTGTCAAATTAAAGTCAAATTTCTCTGTTTCCACTATTCCTTAAGTCTTAATTCATATTAAAAGGCGACTATTTCTAGGTTGTGCTACTGTCTCCTTTTTATGGATAGCCTTTCACGTAATAGCTTTGTAGCTATGATTTTCAGAATTGTCTCTACAACGTAAGATCGATTTTTGGGCCTAAGATGCATTCTAGGGGCTCATCTGTATTTAAAGTGTACTAAACTCCATCTGCTAACCCCTTCTCAAGGCGAAATAACCAAATCTGAGTGTAAAATTGAGGTTTATCAGCTTGTCCTCGGAAATCAGATGTCTGCTAATATGGATTCAAACTGGACCTTCAGTGATTAATTGATTTTATGATACAAATGGTTCAATAAGCCTTGCTTACTTTTGATCCAGACTTTTCGAATGTCCTGATAAGGAAAAGTCATGCGGTCAGGTTTGCATATTGCTTCTACTCCGCTGTTATTTTGATGTCTCTTCAGCTAGATGCATCCAGTTAAGTACGCCAAGTTAGCTGAGGTCCCTCTTCAAATGCGTGCAGAATGTTTTGCTTATAATTTGGGTGAAATACTTTCAATCATGATGTTAAATAAGTCACATGATGGAGTATCCCCCTGCCTAAGACTGCCATGGTGGACCGCCATAGAATCAGCAAACCATTTGGCATCTATCTGGCGTATTTGTGTTTCACTTAATATTTTGTCTTGGTTGCGATATGTTTATGTGCACTTGTTTGATTTTTAACTCGTCGCCAATCTGCTGTAGTCTTAAATAAAAGAAATGAATATCACTCTTGAAATTTTAGTTTGTTAAACCATATACGAGTACCTATATAACTATTTCTACTGCTAAAACCATACTTAAGGTTGTAACAATTATAAGCCGTCCATACTGTGTTTTTAGTGCCCACGGTTAAAGGTACAAGTAAACTCGACCGAACTGATTTGATGAAGGATGCATATTCGAATACTGGCGTAACCCAAGTATCTTTCCCTATGAGAAATATAAATCTTGTCTGCTCCGGCACAGAGGTGATTTTAGGCGGTACGAATTCGTCACTACCATGGACGAGGAACCATACGGCAGTACATCAGTGATGCCAAAAAAAGCACCAAAAATCACAGTGTGCACTTTTAAAGTACGTCTTGTACTTCGATGTAGTTTACGGCTGAAAAAAATCATCTTAAACACGGTGTTCCCAGGTGGCTTACTACATACGAGTACGTTGCCTACAACGGATGAACACTTTTCATTGCCATTCCTTCAAAGAGTATGTTCAATTTCGAAGTTGTTGTGCTTTTCTTTTTCATAGAGGGCCAATCTCTCATTAGAGATACGATTAGTCCGACGGTATCAGTGAAAAACAAAAAAAAAAGATTTTAGTTTCAAACACAAAAACCGTAATCCTAATGCAACCCTTCATCAGGTCTGTAGGTCCTTTACTCATTGCAGAAATTTTCGAATTGGAGCTGCAAAAAAGAACACTACGAGTACCTTATTCTTGTTGACGCTTTTCCCCGTTCCCGAGCTTCTTCAAATCCCCTGTGCATTCGTAACTCGTCAGATACTCATTAGTAAATATGGCAATGTATCGATTACAGTTAACCTATAAAGCTCAGCGATTAATTCGTGTGACAGTTAATTTATCTGACAGCCCCCACAGTAGAAAAACTAAAAACTTGTTGAATCAAAACAAACAACTCCTTCTACGATTTAACAGGTCTTACTGTCGTCAGTACTTAAATGCAAAAAAAACCTATGATCATCGTTAAGATACTGACAACCAAAACCAGCCACTAACTGTGACTCACATCAATAACAGAGCTACGAGTATAACATCTCTAAAATGGAAACACCATTTAAGATAGACTTCAACAACTGATTGCTATCTTAGTTACGACACAAAAAAAAAAAATTCATGAATTTGAATGATTCTTTCTTAATCCGGCTCCGCAATTAATATCAGTGACGTCCCACATCGAATTCTCATTCTAGTCTTGACCGCCGGACGATAAGTTTAACATTTTTTGAAGCGATCTTACCGAGGCTATCCGTACTTATACAGGTATTCGTATCTAGTAAATTGAATTGAAAATTTTATCCGTAAATATCAGTAGACGCGATTCTTTGTAACATACTCGTAAGTGCAATTTCCCGGTATGCCAAATTGAGTTGATTTAGTTTCGTTTGTTGACAGTTTTACTTTGAAAATTTGGGTATCTCGAAAACATTGTAAAGTGTACGAGTATCTAAGGTTTTGTGATTTGCTTTATGGGTATATACTCGTATGTACTCGTATCTATAATTATTTCTGTGTTTAGATATTCATATCAGCGTTTTTTTTAATGGAAATGCGCTTCCAAGGCAATTTCGATTCCTAGAATTTTCCCTAAAAACTCAAATAAGGGTGCTCTCATGCCTTCGTTTGAGATGTTGAACTGTACTAATCATTGGGAGTGTAGGTTTCTTGATACCGTAGAATTCAAATGAAAATCTGAATGAACAATTTCCATGATGCGAAGTTTTTAGAAGCCAATTTGCGTTTGATTATGGAACATTTGTTGTGAATTTTGTGCTTCCTTTTATTTATATATATTTTTTTTTTTTTTTATAATTTAGTAGATCTAAGAGAATGACTTTCGGATTGCGGTAGACAGCAATTCGTACTGAATGTATTATTTATTAGATTGAGATTTGAGTGTGAATACATTATTCTTACTCAGAATCCACGAAAGTGTACGTAAGCATTAAAGCCTCTTAATTCTGTGTTGATTGAGCGAATTTATATTCTAAAGCTGATTGAGTAAGAAAATACGTTATTGTTCTTAAATTATAATGGGTGAATTAGATACTTTGTATATTTTTTTTCACACCTATCTTTTAACTCTGTTCATTCTATTTTCCATCGCAGGTTAGAACTTATTGATGATCAAATCAGATCAGACCAGAGCTTTTTACGTGAATTGTTTAACTGATACCCATTTTGAAACTTATGTATTCAGATCACACAACAAGTTTCCAGAGGTACGGTTGCTAATATCACATCAGTATGGGAGCATGAACGAATCTTGATCAACTACTCTTATGCTAATAAATATATTTAGAAAGAATTCTTTCTGAAAGACATGAATAAGAGTTTGACAGATGTACTTACTTATTTACTGAAGGGTCCCTAACCAGTTATGGTTATGGTTAGGTTTTCCCTATCAGTGAGAGACTGATATTCTTTTGAATTCTCATGCAGACTTAGAGTTCCTCACTGGATGGGTGCTGCAGTTCAGGATGAACATGACTTACGCACGCCGTTACCTGCGCGTTCGCCTTTAGTCGATATTTTCCTCTACTGTTTAATCCTCTTGGATTCAATGATTCACCGAGCCGTATCATTGGTATTCATCAGCTCTACACCCCAAGTTGTTATAGTCATTAAATTTGACCTCTTCTCATTAGATCGATGCCGCAGCACTATTACTTCGTCGTTGTGCCTTATCCTTCATTCGTCGTTTTTGCAAACGAAGCCGCAGATTGGGCAAGGAATCTCAGAGCGCCCTCATCTATTCCAAAGTCAACGGTTCTGCGATATGGAATAGGGCTAGGTCTGTATAACTTGGGGTCTTATGGCATAAAACATTGCTTTAATTGTTTGAGAGAAAGCTTTTGTCATAAGCCTAAATGCAGGTTTCGTTGTAAAAATCAACAGCGATACATTTTTTGGACAAGTCCATTTACTTCCTCAAATTCAAATCCATCTGAAGTTATATCCATCCGATACATCTATGTTGAATGTCAGTTAGACAGCATTTACTTTGCTTTACCTTCGTTTACTGCTCAGCCCATTTTTGATGCTTTTGTAGTGAGACTCAGGAACGCGTTATTTAAATCATGCTGTGCTCTTCTGATTACCTGTATGTTATGTCTGTCTTGTCGTCGCCAGATGTTTACCGATCTTGTGGAAGCAGAGTGCATTCTCCTTCGACTTCCTGCATAATTGGACGAGTTTGGCAGGATTTATATAAATAAATCGTCTACATATGGTGGATAGGTTTTCTACCATTGGCAGAGATTTCTGACCAAAAACCACCCCGCCATCACCCTATCAGGATGTGAACAAAAGGATTTTTACTATTGTGATCTCTTGTTAGCATTGGTACAATATATTTTCGTTCAGGCTCTGTAGCCCTGGAAGTGTTTTTTACTGTGGTAAATTTTCTAGCCCGTCTCCTATCCTTTTATGGGAAGCCGCTCTATACGCTTTTTGTTTCGTTGGCTTACTTTTTTCGATTCATGGGTGTAGTTGTGATGATCACCTCAAATATGTTATCCTTGATGGCGTTTTGCATACGCTGCAACTGATCTTCAGTACTCGATGCTGGCGGCGTAAAACTTCTTGAGGAACTAGCCGACATTCGATCTCTTGTGATTTAGTTTACACCTTGTTAAATATTCTCATTGATTTTCCCTGTTTTCGGAATTCAATTTCTCCCTGGCTATAACAATATAGTAGTACAAGTAAATGTTTGCCCTTCAGAACGTTCATACATCCATCAGACTGGACGAGGACCTTGCACCCTACGGTTGACTTATTAAAAGGCTTTACGAGTATGAACTGAAGTAAAACGCTGGTCATATCTTCTGTCCAATAGGTCAACAGAAGCTGGTTTTGGTCTTGTCCTTTTTTTCTTCTGTGTGGATATGATCTCAAATTAGGCTCATAGGTTACTTCATCATGCTTATAAATTCTGATACTACCACTTCTAGCTGTTTTCCTTACCTTTGCCATGAACTGGATTTTGTACAGAATTTCGTCACGAACTCTCACTACAACGATGTGCTTTTCGCTTTTTATTCGTTGTTGTTGCTATTTGAACTCAATGTTAAGTATTTTCACATCACATACCATTGCCATGTGACTTTGGAACAAACAAGACGCTGATAAACCGTCAGCTCATGAAATATTTCGAAACACGAAAACTTCTTAATGACCGGCAATAAGGTTTTCATAGCGATAATTTCACTGCTGATTTAATGGCATGTCTCACCGAAAAGTGGAACAAAAGCGTACATCAATTTGGCGAAAGCAAGATAGTTGCACTTGATATTTCTAAGGCGTTTGACAGAGTTGTGTATCAGGCTCTTTTGTCGAAAATGCATGCTTTTGGGATCGCTGACTCTCTTCTTCAATGGATTGGAAACTACCTTTAGGAACGTTCAATTCAAGTTGTCTTAAACGGTTTCAAGTCTGATATTCACAAAATAAATGCTGGTGTGCCCCAGGGCTCCGTTCTGTCTCTAACGCTCTTTTTAATTTTCATTAATGATCTCTTGTTTACTACTTCTAATTAAATTTATTCCTTTGCTGATGACAGCACTCTCTGCTTTTCATATTCGTTCCCGGACTCACGCCCCTGCTCTTCGGCTGTAGAATGGGAACGGCAGCGTATGTTAAGCTCATTAAATTCCGATATTAACAGCATAACCAATTGGGGAACTATCACCCGAGTGGAATTCAATGCTTCCAAAACGCAATGCTGTCTGCTGTTATTAAAGCGAAATTCAAATACCCAGAATATGTGGTCAATTCGATGCCGTCAAAAATGCTGCGAAATGTCTAGGTTTCCTCAAGCGATGTAAGGAATAATTTACACCCTCTGATCTGGCCACAATATATAAGGCATTCATCCGCCCAAAATTGGAGTACAATGCCCACATCTGGTCAGGTGCTCCTAAAACATCTCTGTCAATCAATTGACACCCTTGAACACCGGCATAACGTCTCCTGTCTCACTTTGTTTTATCGTTATTCCCACTACCAGTGCACCATTGAAATCGGCAGTAGCATTCCACCCATTCAAGCTTTCAACCGTAACACCCGTCTCGCTATGAATGCTCATCAGTATACCCTCAATCCCATCCCATTTTCGGACGTACTCTAAAATATCGTGATTCGTTCCTAAGCCGTACAACTCGCTTATGGAATGCTCTGCCGGTTTCTGTGTTTCCTGGTCGTTATAACTTACAAACATTTAAAAACAATGTACATTGGCACCTGCCCTTCCTCCCTAAATTTCCTTCGCCCGCACTGTGTACAAACATTTTAAGGGTACAAAAACACCTTGAGCCCGCACTGATTATATAAAAAAAAAAAAACACTGCTTTCTTAAAGGTGTTTCTAAAGAATTCTTCTCTAGAAACCAGTAATGGTTTTTCCATTAAAGTCCCTCATTTTTACGAAGACGGAGTTACAAGTTGTCATTTTTGTCGGTCTTTAGTTATGTTGTATTGTATATTTGTTAAGCACTTTTCTAACTCCTCTTCCTACTAGTATACTAGCAAATGCAACCGTGATATTACTATTATGTTAATGTCATCCGTCTGTTCTAGAATTCATACTGCTACAATACAATTTATCTATAGATGGTGTAGAGGTGATGGATATCTGTTTGACGCTTCTGAATTTTCTCCTATATCTGCTATGCTATATCTGGTATATGTTGAAGCTTCCAAGACTTCGTTTCAGATTGCCGACTCAAAACTTACATCGTTCATTGGCTACTGTAGGGAAGATCTTTTGTGATTTTTTATGCTGACTCCTCTATCATTGACACAATTATGGGGGTCTCTAGGGGATGATGGAGCTCTATTTATGGGACAACTTTCCTTCGACCACGGTTCTTTTATCACTTTGTTGGGTCAATGCTGTATGCTTCCGTTCAGTTTGTACAGGCATTGGAATGTCAGTTTTACCTTTCTGCCGCATTTCTTCGAAAGGTGATACTGCCTATATTTTCTCGACCAAACTCCTCACGTGTCTTTTTCTTATCATTCTGAGTAGTTAGTTCTCCGTTTTAGTAGATATCCCTGTTGGCGCCTTCAGTTATCCATGTTTTCTCAGAATCACTCGTCGATATGGTTCTTGTTTAGCTGCATGTACATTACCAAATCAATGTTTTGTAATGAAATTAGATGGCTTACTGATGCAAGTAGTCTTATATGTTGATGGTGGTGCAACGATGCGGCCTTCACGATCTCTCACAATTGTAGCAATATGGCGATACTTTGTCAATATCCACCTGAGTACATTTTTTACAACGAGGTACTCATAATGGACTTGTTTACTGTAAATTTTAGACATTCAAAATACTAGAAGAATGCCTAATTTCGATCGCAAGGTAAACGGTCTAATTGACATTGGATTAATCCGGTGGTATATGTATATTGCTATTTCCATTTTGAGGTAGCAAATGTGTCATCCACAATAATATTTCAACCCGCTGTGAAGGTCATTAGTAACGGACAGCAATCAAATAACTACACAGATTAGATGCGACTATAAATACTTCCCCTTTACGTAGATACAAAGTCAGTCAAGATTCTGTGATCGAAACGGCAGCATCTTTGACCTTGCTATAGAGATAGTAGACGTAGAACTTTCAGATTTAGTTCTAGTTCAAGTTGAAGTACGTAGTACACCACATCTGAGTTATGTATATTTATATAAATATCAGCTTAACTTGATTCTCGGATTTTCTTCCATTTTTAGAACATCGTTACGATGAAGTTGACATTGATAGTAGTCGGCATTGTGATACTATTACTAAGCACCACAAGCGGCTTAGATCTTAGTGTCGGAAATATTTTCTCCAAGTCGAAAGATGCTGTAACATCTGGTAGAGACATTGGCGTTGGTATTGCCGGCAATGTTGGAAATTTATTGCCCACACCAAAGGGACTCTTTGAATCTGGAAAGAATCTTATTGCAGGATATCCGTTTGAGTTTGTTTCCACTTCAATCAATGCCATTTGTAAGTTGTAACAATTTTTTTTCACTCTGACGCACTCTTACATGCTCGTTTTATTAACATTAACAGGTTCAGCAGCGCTGGCTAGTGACTCTATTACTCCAAGGGTATCTCCTGATATCAATAAAATGAACTTTCAACTTATAACAGCGTGCAACAAGTACTCATTCCCTCTAACCGATGCTAATAAAATGTGGAAGAGTCCTGAATTTGACAAAAATAAGAAAACCGTAATCTTAGCTACTGGGTGGACTACAACTGTCAACGAAACCGATACGATTGATCTCATGGCCAAAGCATACAACTGTCGTGGGGATACCAACTTCATAGTAAGTTCCAGTGTTACATTCTATTTGATGGCTTAATTTAATGTGAACCTATTTTCAGGCTGTAGATGTTGCATCGTTCGTAGACACTCTTTATACATGGTCTGCCTTAAACACCGAAGAAATCGGAGAGAATATCGGTTATGGTCTAGTCAAGTTGAGTGAAATAGTCGATATCAAAAATACTCATCTTATAGGTATGCGGTATGCCTAAGTGCGAACATCTGCAATCATAAAAAAAAAAAAAAATCAATTTTTCCCTTCCAGGACATAGTTTGGGAGCACATATTGTCGGTGCAGCTGGTCGTACATTCGAAGAACTGACTGGCAAGAAAATACCACGAATTACAGGTCTCGATCCGGCCAAGCCATGCTTCAACGAGGGTGAAACTTTATCAGGCCTCTCACGTGGTGATGCCGAATTCATTCAAGTCATCCACAGCAATCCGGGCGTATTGGGTAAACGTGAACCATCAGGTGATGCTGACTTTTACACAAGTGGATTAGACCCACTGCCAACTGGATGCCTTACAGTGGTATGTGCTCATGCACGCGCCTGGATTTACTTCATCGAATCCGTATATCCGGGAAATGAGAATAATTTCCTTGGAGTGAAATGCAATTCATTGACTAGATTAAGAAATAAGAAATGTCCTTCATCGTCGGTCCCCATGGGTTATGCTGCATCATCTAATATAAAGGGCAACTTCTTCATGGAGGTTAATGGAGATGCTCCATATGGTAAGGAAGGAAATGCTTTGAGAACTGCTGAGAATGAAAAATGTGGACTGTGCCCAAATGCAAACTAAGTTAGATAGGCGTTAAGTCAACAAATTTAAAATATAATTAAGAGACTATCGTAGTATGTTTTTAAATTTTTTCTTTTTTTTTTTTAAATGGTTTTTGACATCTCAAATATATGTATGTTTTCTTGTGACAAAATTTTGTATTTTTACTTGGCTTTTATTGTTGTCATGTCATGATTGTCGGTTTTATGGCCGATAGATACCGGAGACATTTGGACCCTTGAGCAAATAAGGTGTCTCGCGATATTGTAATGACTACGGAGTGCCTCATTATATCACATGAATGGTGTTTTATTTATGGAAATGCACATAACGAAGCATTTTATTGTCGACCTGCATTCTGGAAAATCCTAGCAAATAATCATAATCAACGTGTTTTGATTTAAGCGCAGGGGTATATTTTGTAGAATTTCCTTTAGCATTTCATTTATATTTAATTTTACCACAAAGGATTCACATCAACACAATCCATGCAGTCTTCACGGTCTAACCACATCAGTCGCTTTAAGCGAAGCCTTTTAGCCAGAGTCATGTCACTCTACAATCAGTCCTCTGTCAAGAGGACCGAAGATCACAGCTCTGAAAAATATCCGTGGCATAATGAGGATCTTGATTAGTGTCTTTGTCGTTGACCAAATTGAGGTTTTGCTACTTAGTTGCGTTTTTAACCCATAGGAACCATATTTGACAAGATCTCCGCGATTATGTCATTAGTTGGAGTTGCCTCCAGAGCCTAGGTATATCAGTGCTTTTGTTACCACAAACGTAAAGTTGTCCATTATTATTTTAGATGGCACCGGTGGGCCTATTTTTGGTGCTCTTTTCCCAGTACTAACAAATGCCCAACTAATAGCCCAACTGATTTGTCTTGTAAATATTTAACAGAGTTTCGGAATATTTTGCTCGTGAGTTCCATCTGAAGTACGATGTTAGAGAAGTCTCTTGAAAAGAGCTTAGCAATTACATTCGAGATTCGGTGATATTTCCTTCGCTTTGATAGATAAGCAAAAGTTCCCCATCGATATCCTGTTTAACTGAATGAATTTGGTGGCAATACTACACTCTCAACCTACTCTATCACATACAACCGCTAAATCAATGACGAAGTGATCTGATATTCTTAGTAAATACTTGACGATGGTATTACTAGGTCTGAAACCGTACCGATATAAACCGCTGAAAATAACGAGGTTGTTAACAATCAGTTCTAAGTGTTCATATAATACGGCAGCAAGGGTCTTGTATGTGATGTTTAGCATGCTTATATCTCTATAGGTGGCTGAGTATGGAACATCCTGCAAGACTGTGATGTTCATCGTCTTCGCTGCTAAACAGTCCGAACGAGTATTCCTTCTAAATTTTCAGCACCAACTGCGTCTCTACTACGATGTTGCCGTGGTCGCCATTACAGTTTTCGGTTTTAATTTTGTTGTTCTATCACGTCCTTTTTACTTCCCGCTAAGCATTTCTGAAGATAATTTTTTACGGTAGCACCTTTTGGTTGCCTCGATCTCAACTCTCTGTTTTGCTTTTTAATGTTTGTTGCTCGCTTCTTCTTTTCTGCTGATAAGAAGTTAACACACTGCCAGTCCTCATCCTCTCATGCGGTGTAGCATGTCCTGTGTAACCCAACATATAAGAAGCCGGATTTTGAATGGCAGCATCGCTACTGGTTTTTTGCACTTGATTTTAGTTTGTGGGACTTTAAGTCAGATTGGGTTACCCGGCTTTAAATCTTCATTCAATGCTTTTCTCACGCTGTAGTGCCCTTGATATCCCTATTCTTACGTTGGGTACTATTTACTAAGTAAATTCTGACTTCCCGAACTGATATGGTGATGCTTATCTTCTTTTTATCATGAGACCGTTAAGTTCATATTCGAATAGGTTGTCAACAATGAACTGAATCTTATCGAGGCTGTTGTTCTCTTCATATCATTCGATTTTTTTGCCATAGGCTTAAGGCAACTTAAGCTTTGTAGAGGAATTGGGGCATTCATTGCTCAAGGTCCGCTTGGCGATTAGGCCAACAAGAGAGCACATAGGGTTACTCGTAATTGTAGAGAAAATGACGTCATTGAATTACATCGTACCTTAGATAGTCGGACATTAAGGTGATATGTCCACGGAAAAGCCTAGACCAGACTAGACTAAGGCAACAAAGACGGATACTTTAACTGCTTACTTGCAAATTTTAGTGAATCTGAACTTCAATGAATAGCTCTTTCTACTAGGCACGCATTTGCGTTTTAGTTACGCACGCCGAGTACGTTAAGATCGCTCAACAGTAGAGCACACCTAACACGGAAGGGTGGTCTTTGTTTACATCATTTTATCTCACAAAGAGATAAGAGGGCTCCCTGCGACAGAGAGCTGATGTTTACTTTTCATGACTTAACTATCCTAGACGTTTGATCATTTTTGATTCTCCTCTTCACGCGGTCTAGAGCAAATATCTTGCTGTAAGACGGCTAAAGATGAGTATCTCAATCCGTTTCAATACAGTGCATGTTTCGATATTGTACCTTTAGGACCACGCTAGGGCTATATTACACAGCTGTTGAGGACCCTTACAACTCAATGTTTAGCTGTTAATTGGGGATTGGTATGCAATATTAGGATAGCTAGTCACTCTGTACTTGGCACAATTTATAGAACGAATTATGCTCAGATTCTATTCTTATGGCGTATATTCCACACACGCAAGGCTTGGAGTCTTGTATATGTAAATCAAATTATCACCAGCAGATGTAAGTAATTTCGCTACCAGATTGATGGTGCTTGATTTGTCTGTATCATGACATTTAAGTTATCGGTCAAGCAACTTTTGAACCATTCTATGGAACAGAAATAATTCAGGAGAATAATTATGGGGACTATAGCAAGCTCAGTTTCAACACCCGAGCTGAAGATATTATCCAAAGTAAAAGGAACGAGTGCTAAAGAATCCTTAAAACTGATTGCTATGCAAGCAGCAGCATGAAAGAATGAGCACATCCAACGTGATAAGCGAAACTTCATAGACGCATAAGCCGCAGGTATGCTGCAACTGCATAATCTCTTCAATAACTTGAAAACATTTAGGTGAAGAAAACTGTAGGTCAAACCTTAAAGCGATTTCTGAATTTTAATGTGGACATGTACAAATAGGAGCATTTCGCTTTTAGTTCTGCATTTTTCAAGGAGTTATCCAAAGCAGCAAATGCCTGTATTCACTATGTTTTTATCCAATAATCGATGATTCCTTTTTGTAGACCACGGCTTACAAAAATTAGCATTTATACCCTTCGGAGTTATAGTCGATTTTGGGAGCGTTTTAGCTCTATGATTTCAGGAATGATAACAAGACTTGATCGATAATACAGCTTCGCCTCCCCTTATTTAAGATCACCTTGTTTACCTGATAAAATTTTATCGAATGGTGTACCAAAATCTACTGTGGAATTAAAAGAAACTGAACGATCATACTTACAAACAACACGAATTTTGTTCTGTCACTTACAGTAAGTTTATGTGCAACAATCCACCTAAGTAGTATTTCCAGACAAACCTACAGAAACTCCGAGGAAATTTAAGTGGATCCTGGATGTCTATGAAGGATTTTGATTTTCGGTTCTGGAATTAAAAAACAAGGTACGAACTGCAGATCGAGCATTTGTGTTGAAGGACTACGGATTTATGCATTTTATTGTTCCTTATTCTCCGTGCAGGTATGGTCTTGTTTTTTAAGAGCCATTGACATTCCCTGTAATTTTGGTTTGCAGCAACCTAGCCGCTCTACTATAATGGTATTCGTAATGGTCTCGCAAAGTTTCCTGAATCTATTACTTTTGGACATTTTTTAGTTCTATGCTGTTATTTGTAAGTGACGCTCTGTAGCGTCGCTTCTCCGCATTGAACAGTCTGCGCGTTTCGATAATTCGTTTCCATCCCATTTTTTATTTATAGGGCAAACCGATTCAAACGCATCAGTGAGGGCCGATTGCATTTTCTTACTCTAGGGTTGGGGCTTTTCCAATGTCAACATGATCTAAATTATTTTCCAGTAGTGTGTTTAGAAGCTTCGTATTTAATTTTCCTTGGGTTCCTTACTAGATTTCTCATAATACACGCAGGTCGAACAAAATAAGTCAGACATGTGTATCCATATATAGCTCACTGGATACCTCCGAGTTTTTATTAGCTTACTTATGCAAAGACATAAGGCACAGCCTTGAATGGTGTCTAATTTTCATATTCAGTGATCATAAATCACTTCAGTGGTTTAGATTGATCTAAAATGCCCACTGAATGCCCACTCTTTGACTTAAATATTGAATGATAATTGCGTTTATTTATTTGGAGTACCACAGAGTAGTCAGTGAATGAGGTCTTCTTTCAGTGTTCAAATGAACACTTATTCATAATCCTGCCATGGAGAAACAAAAAACTGAGTAACATTTCAGAAACATTTTGGAAATATTTCATTTGCATCCACACCAAGCGAAATACCTGAGAAATTTTAAAGAAACATTTCAGAAATATTTCTTTGATTCTGAAATGTTTCCAAAATGTCTTTGAAATATTTCGTTGAGTCAGGACACCAATCTTTTTAGCTTGAAAGGTATTACTGTCTTCGATGCTTTTAAAGAGCATCTCTGTGTAAACCTTAGATGAGTAGACTTTTTATGTCCTCGTAGAGCATGGTTAATATCATACCCGTCCCACACAGATAAATGCAACTTCGAACACCAATCCCCTCCCAAGACCATCGCCGATAATTAGGGCTTTCAGGACATTGTGGATGGAACTTATATGCGAAGCAATAATAACAACAGAAAATAAATCCTTGTATCTCTACACAAATAGGGTCCTAGTAGATTCATATAAAAATATCTTCACTACAAATATAAAAGATAGTATTTCAAAAAATGTAATAAAATTGCAAGACGACTGTATAAAGAGTATCGTATATTTTAATTCAACTTGGACACCTTCCGAATGGCAACGTAGACTTGATAAGCTTGCTTCGAAGAATCAATTGGTCACTACGCTTCTTATCAAAGGCGCCCCCCCCAAACGCTGATGTTGATTGGATCTCAAATTTCTTCGAAAAGAAATATGGCATTACCATTAGCCACTGCAATTTGCTTCCTACATCTCACCACAGAAGCAAGCGCAGCTTCAAGCTCAATCTTCCAACCAAGTACGAATGGTTATTCCATAATCCTGCCAGCAACAATTTCAATCTTGGAAAGATGCGTGTTTGCAAATGGTTGGAAAATACGCCCAAGAAGCAGGATAAAGCCAAGCAGTCCGTTATACCTAAACCAAGAAATAAGTTAGCAAATAAATCCAATTTGCCAAGACCCACCTCCTCTTCCCACTACAAACCCAGCTCCAACTAGAATTTGAAAACTAAAATTTTTTCTAATTTTAAGCCGCCCACTCAAACTCGAACTCCCCCTATTCCACCTCAAATCAAGCCCCAACGTCAACGTGTCTCTTTCGACTTAACCCCTACAACTCAAACTCCTGCCACTCAAACTCCCACCATTCAACTCCTAACACACACGCCTTTCCCTAATTTCGACCTCAGAACTGGAGCTAAGTATCCCAATTTCATCAGTTCTCACATTTTAAACCCTATTTCAGAAAAACCAGCCGTTGCGACACCGAACTCATTAACCACTCCCTCTTCTATTGACCCCCTTCCGCAACGCACTGTTAAATTAACGCAGCAAACTAGCGATACCACCGAATGTCGCTATGCGCTCTCTAGGCTTAGAGATAAAAAGATATATGAGCATATACGTCTATATCTCGCCTATCTGCACTATAAATCCGACTCGGTGTGCTACGAGGGTAAAACAAAAACAAGCGTCATGGTTTCTATCCAGCAGGAAGACCTCCCTTCCGACGTCACCAGTCTCAGGAAACTTTATATAAAGTAAAGTTTCACGAGATTTTCAATACGCCCCCCCAAAAAGTTGCAGACGATCTTGCCGCTCTTCGCCACTATGTACACTCTAAAAGAGTCTCACACCTCCACCGCAGTCGACTTGACCACGATAAATTTTTTCGACCCTAAAAAATCATGCAAAAACCTCCCTCTCACCTTCTATTACCAGAACGTAAGAGGACTCCGTTCTAAAACCCACGCTGTTTTGCGCTAATCTCATGCTCTCCCATTTGATATCTATGCTCTGACCGAAACTAATCTTATCCCCAGCATAAAAAACCAGGAGTTATTCCCTCCTTCTTTTAATGTTTTTCGGGATGATGATCGCGCACCCCCCTTGATTGAATCCCCTTGTCGAGGTGTCCTACTGGCTATTCACAACAGCTTGGACTCCTCTCTCGTTGCAACATCATCCTCTCCAAAGCTCGACTTTGTGTCGGTTAAAATAACCCTCACTCGTAGATGCTTGTACGTTATGTGTTGTTACATTCTTCCGGCGCAACCTATCGAATCCTACCAACTTGCTATTGCAGCAATTGACAATTTGATCGACTTATCAGAATCGCTTGATGATATCATTATCTTCGGCGATTTTAATCTGCCTCAGCTGAAGTGGACTCCATCTGAAGACCAATCTTTTTTCATCGCTTCCAATCCCATTTCTACTAAGGAATGCCTCTTCTTAGATCGGCTAACAGACTCTAGTCTATGCCAAGTCAGTGGCGTTTCCAACTATATGGAAAGGCAATTAGACCTTATCTTCACAATTGATCCCATCAACTCCTCAGTATCGTGTTGTCCCCTATCTCTTTCAACTATTGATAACTTTCATCCTCCACTTTTTCTCTCATTTTTCCACAACTCTCCCCTTCAGTCGCCTCTCCCCTTCAGTCGCCTCCCCCCGCAGTTCTATTTTCTTACAATTTTCACAAAGCTAATTTCCGTAAAATTAATACCTATCTAAGCAGTGCTTCTTTTGAGTTTACCAATCTATCTCTGGTTGATGCAGTCTCCATTTTTTACAGAGAAATATTCAAATCCATCTCCCTTTATGTGCCTTGCTCCCGCCATAAAACTTCTTCTACATCCCCTCCTTGGTATAATCGTAGACTTCGCTCTCTACGAAACAAAAGAAACAAGTTATGGGCGGTATTCCTTCGCACCCACTCTTCTTCCGACTATTCAAATTATCTAGGTACATATCTTCATTTCATTGAACTCTATAACTCTCTCTATCAGCGCTACCTGAATAGTGCGCAAACCAATCTCATAAATGACCCCAAGTCCTTTTTTCTGTTTGTCAATTGCAAAAGTAAGACTGATGGTTATCCTTCCTCCCTCGCTTTCGAAACCAAATATTCAAGTGATCCTCTTACCATCGCCACTTTTTTGCTACATTTTTTAGACAATCATTTGCTAAGAACTCCTTCGACCAGATCCCTCTTACTTCAATGATCTGCCAAATTTCTCCTTAGGTCCCTTTCTCACTCAAAATTTCGATCCTGCAGTTATTGAAGAATTAAATCTTAAAAATGAATTTATACCTGGGAAGTCCCGACGTCTATCTTAAAAAATAATTTTCCAACCTGTCTCTACCACTTTCCAACTTTTTCGTCTATCGCTTACACAGGGTGAATTTCCCCAGATTTGGAAGACCTCTTTTATAATCCCAATACACAAAAAGGGATCTAAGCATGAAGTTACCAATTATCGTCCCATTGCTAAACTCTCTCATATACCCAAACTCTTTGAAAGCATTTTATACGAAGCGTTAAGCTTCAAATGCAAGCCTTTTATTTCGCCTCGACAACACGGTTTTCTAAAAGGTAGATCAACTACCACAAATCTAGTTGAATTCGTGTCTTTTGCACTCTCAGCCTTAGAAAATGGCAAAGAAATCGATGTTATCGCAGCTGATTTCACTAAAGCATTTGATAAGATATCTCATCAATTGATCCTCTTCAAATTCTCTGCTCTCGGCTTTGAGCCGCTCTTTTTAAAATGGATTTCTTCTTACCTGGTAAACCGATATTATAGTGTTCGGTTTAGATCCGCCCTTTCTGTTCCATTCCTGGCCTCATCTGGAGTTCCACAAGGCAGTCATCTTGGCCCTCTTCTCTTCATTCTTACTATCAACGATGTTGAGAGTGTCATTAAGCACTCCTCCCTCTCCCTTTACGCTGACGACACAAAATTTTTTAAATCTATTTCCTCTCCCCAGGACTCTGCCCTTCTTCAAGAAGACCTTGATCGGTTTTCAATCTGGTGCCTCAAAAACTGCCTAGAACTTAATACAGCCAAATGTCAATTTATAACCTTCTCACGTAAATACAACCCGTCTCCTCCCAGACTTTATTTTCTCCATGGTCAACCAATTCCCCTGGTTCAGTCTTTCCAAGACCTTGGCATATTATTCGACAGTGAGCTTAATTTCCGTTCGCATATCGATAAGGTGATCCTCAAAGCCAACTCATCACTTGGCTTTATTAAACGGTGGTCCAAGGAATTTTCCAACCCGTATGTAATCAGATCTCTCTATATTACCTTTGTTCGCCCCCTGCTTGAGTATGCCAGTCAAGCTTGGTCCCTCTTTCACCGGATTCATGTTTCCCGAATCGAGGGTATTCAACGTCGATTCCTCCGATTTGCCCTCCGTGGCCTGCAATGGAACGACCCTTTAATCTTACCTCCCTATCAGGACCGCCTCAAACTTTTCAATATGAATTCGTTAGAAGAACGTAGGAATATTGCTGGCATTCTTTTCATTCATCGTCTTCTCTCAGGTTCCATCGACTGTGCATCCATTTTGAACTCCATTTCCTTCAATACCAACCCCCGCAATCTACGTTGTCCTCGTCTCTTCTATCTACCAGTCCACCGCACCTCTTATGGCTCCAACGAACCAATTTCCCGAATGCTCCGAAAAGTCAACTCAAACCTCTCCCTTTTTGATTTCCAACTGAGCACTGCTCGTCTCAAACAAGATCTCTTCCATCACTCCCTTGGTCCCTAGCTCTTAAGTTAGTTTTTAGTCCTACTAGAGATAGCACTAGTTCGACCTAACTGGAACTGTGTGCGCCAACATTGATTCTAAGTGCCTTAGTGCGATGGTACTCGTCAGCTGTCAACAACGACCTTCCACAGGGGCTTGTTACCCCATCTTCAATGGAGGTACTAGGCACCCAGCAGTCGCCACGTGGGTTTGGTGTTTGGAAGAATAACAATGATACTTTAGTGTTAAGATGGATTCTATAAAGGAATGTTGAGGTAATAGAAATCAAAGAAGAGTTTTATTTTCTCTTGCTTTAACAGCATTTAACTTGTTTTAACTACAAGACTCGGCCGTCAAAGAAGGCGAAATGATGAAGAAAATAATATTGCCTGAGAAGCAGATGCAGGCAATGATGAAATTTCTAACCAGTCACCCGAAATAAGGAAGGTTCACGGGGAGAGTGGTGAAAACTAAGAATTCCGCAGCGACGTGAGCCCGCGCAAATGCAGACATAAACACATACACGAATAAAAGTCGCAGATACGCGCTATATACACAAGCCCACAACTCTTCTTTACCTTTCTCCCGACGTAAATTTATAGGTATGGACCCGCACAACACCGTTGATGTACCATCCCCTCTAGCCTCATCGAACCATTGTGTCATATCAGCCAATTTCTGACCACACAGTTATACAAAAGCTCCTTAAAAGGACCGATGGCAATAAGAAAAAAAACCAATTGGAGCGGGCTTAGCAGCTTTTTTAGGAATTCTAACTGGTCGTTATGTTTGCTTCATAACGACGCGGATGTCGCTGCTGATGTAATCAAGGAATGAGATCCTCAACCCCTCATCGGATGAAAGGTATCAAACCAAAAGAAAAGACGTGGTGCGACATGAGCTGTAAAGAGGCTGTCAGGGCTGTCAGGGCTGTCAGGGCTGTCAGGGCTGTCAGGGCTGTCAGGGCTGTCAGGGCTGTCAGGGCTGTCAGGGCTGTCAGGCTGTCAGTTCACACGAGCGAGGAGTAACTGCAACGTCTTCCTTAAGCATGCGAAATTCCAATATGGCCAAAAACTGAGGAAAAAAATACTACAATTTCCCAGGGGTAGTAAAAACTTTTAGTTGTTCGTCAATAACATTAGAAATTCTGCCTCATCCTCCGTCCCAACGCTCATTTACAATGGCATTCCAGCTCTTCACACAACGCCAATCTGCTTGCTGCACACTTTGCGCCCAGCTCAACGCTACCAGACTATGCTTTGTCTCCGCTTACACTTGAGTGCGTCGAATCTTTAATGGGATGAATTCACTTTCGCACTCGTGTAGTAGTAAATGTACTTAAAGATCTCAACATACATAAATCCACTGGTCCAGCTAGTATAGCTGCTCTCTATGCTAAAAGAACCACAGCGTAAGCATTTCCATCGATCCTACTCTTTAGGACTCTTTTTCTATCCGCTCCTACAGACCCACTGCGCGGTCATGGAAACGCTGATAAACAGTCAGCTCATAAAAATCTCGAAACTTCGAAAACTTCTCAATGACCGGCAGTACGGTTTTCGTACCAACAGGGCCACTGGTGATTTAATGGCATCTCTCACCGAAAAGTGAAACCAAAGTCTACACCAATCTGGCGAAAGGAAGATAGTTGCACATGATATTTGTAAGGAAATAGACAGAATTTGGCATCAGACTCAGTGTAAATCTGAGATCGACGACTCTCTTCTTCAATTGATTAGAAATTACATTTCGGAACGTTCAATTTAAGTTATCTCGGATGGTTTCAAGTCTGATATTCACAAAATTAACGCTGGTGTACCACAGGGTTCCGTTCTATCCCGGACATTCTTTTTAATTTTCATTACATATTCTATGTCGATCTCACTTTCCTGTTCTTTGGATGTAGGACGGGAATGGCAACGTATGTTAAGCTCATTAAATTCCGATATCAACAGCATAACCAATTGGGGAACTATCAACCGAGTGGAATTCAATGCTTCTAAAACACAATGCTGTCTGCTGTCATTTAAGCGAAATCTAAATACGCAGCCATTATCCATGAATGGCACTTACATCGTCGAAACCGAAAAACTTTCTGTTCTCGGTATGTGTGTGAGTGGCAACTTACGTTGGAATGGCCACATACTTGAAGTCACCGAAAATGCTGCGTAAGCATTTTTGATGCTTTCATTAAAATTGACTACTGTCACAGTATCCGAGACAAATGGAGACTCAATTTCTATCTACCACCCAACAAAAGCCTATTATGACTTTACAATCAGGCAAAAGCGTACTCACTCTTCAGGTGTTCAACTGTACAGGCAATTTGTATTAAGATTTATGTGTCCCTCCTAACTCCAACACATGGTATAAATTTTTCTAAAACTATAATTATTATTGTACTTATTATCTGAAAATTGTAATATTTCTAGTCCTTACTAGTTGATGGGCAGCTTTTGTCGTTTTCTGCTGCGCTGCGCAGATTTTTTGCGATTTTAAAATTGTACATACAATACTGTGCAAAACCTAAGCAACCATCTGGAGTCAGCACTTCATAGTAAATCTTTTTAACTTGCTACTCCACCAAATAAAAAGAAATTAATATGTAATGATGTGTAATAGAGTGTATTTTAGGTTTTGCACAGCTCAATTTGGCTAGTTTGTTGGTTTTTGCGTTTTTTTTTTAATCTCACTTATTATGAAGTGATGACTCCAGATGGTTGCTTAGATTTTGCACAGTACTGTACATACTTGTTTAACTGTCAACCTCTGGGGACGCGTTTTTCTTTTTCTCCCGTGTACCGAATTCAATTAGTTTTCCAATTTTCTTCAAAGCCCCGCAAACTGCCGACTCATTATTTTCCGTCATTGTTTGTCGACCTAGTTTTGTCTGCCGATTTTCACAAATGCAGCTGTGTCAGTTGACCCCATCGGGGTCATCGGACTTATCCGGAGATCCATTATCTACCTCAAGGAGTATTGCAGTCGTTTCAATTTTTACTGCGACGAATGCAAAGAGATCACCTTGCAACACGTTACGCTGGCGATTAAATGCAACAGAACAATCCTTGACCGAATAGATAAGATTGATGACACAGTAAACTGCTTTGATAGTAATGTGGAAGCTTAGAAGCCCACAGAAAGAAAAAAGCAACTGGCAGTGATCTAAAATCTGTCCAAAAACCAATCTAATCACGAAAACGAGAGCAATTGATCAGTTTTGGATTAAAAAGATTTCGCCAACCTCCTTAAATCCAACGTGCTTACCCACATAAAATGACTCTATCAACCTTCACCGTATAGATCTCGACTTTCTCTCTCAATCCTCCTCTAAAACAATACGTCCCACCCCACGTCAGAGAGGAACTCATAGCGACTCGGTTGACCGTTGTCGAAATCGGTAAAGAAGTGAGATTGGCTTCCCCAAATTGATGGATTACCCGACCAAATTCAATTCCAAGCTACGAGTAGTTCTCTGTACAATGTCGCAATTCATACTGAATTAGTAGACACGGAGAAATGCAGACCCGAAAAGCTGAAGGTGCTCCTCAACACGCTGATGCTTCTTGGTCGCGGAATTTCTTTCACCAAAATTATGCTATCACCATTAGCAAGTGCCAGATGATTTCCCCTGTTGACTCCAACAGTCCCTGCAGCTTCAAAATCAATATCTCAACCAAATATTCGTCGTTATTCCCTACTTCACCTGATAAGGACATTAAACCTGGGTAGATACGCATCACCAAATGTTCTGAGGAACGAGAAAACTGAGATCTCGGCCATAATCAAAGTTCTAAAAATAAACGTAGTTTTAATCATAAGCTTAAAAAAAAGACCCTTCTCCAACTCCCTTCCGAAAGCAGCAAAGAAACATGCTAACAAAAAACGAATCTCTAATCCCGATCCTAACTGGAGGTTCAAAACAAACACATTCCCCAATTTTAGTCCTCCCTCCTTATTTATCCGACACAAAGCCTTTACAAAGCAATTCTCTAATCCCTTAATTCCCCCCGTTGCACCCAAGTGACCTCACCAACGCGTCTCTTTCAACTTAACCCAACCACCCATATTATCCCTTCTCAATTTTCTACGGCACTAATCCCAGCTTGCAACTCATTTAGTAACTTCGACCTTAAAATTTACCTTAATTTTATTAACTCCCATACCTTAAACCCCACATCTCGTTCCTCGTCCAACTCCTTATCCAACCATTTACCTGCATCCCCGTCCTCCACTGCCCCTATTCTTCATCTCCTTTTCTACCCACAGTTAAACTACCACAGCAAACCAATGGCACTACAGAAAGTCGCTATGCACTGTCTAGGCTTAGAGAAAGTTAGATATGTGAAAACATTCGTCTCTTTCTTGCCTATCTACATGACAAATCGGACTCTGTCTGCTACGAAGAGAAGACCAAAACCAGCGTCATGGTTTCCATCCAGCAGGAAGGCCTCCCTACCGACCCTATCAGTCTTAGGAACCTTTATGGTAGGTCCACGAGATTTTTAACATGTCCCCTCAGAAAGTGGCAGACGACCTTGCTGCATTCGGTCACTACGTTCACCCTAAGCGAGTGTCACATCTACAGCGGAGCCGAGCCGGATACGATAAATTTTTGACTATTCCAACTATCTTGGTGCTTATCTTGATTTCACTGAACTTTACGATTCCCTTTAACACCGCTACCTTAACAATGCGCAAGACAACCTTATTAACGACCCTCAGTCGTTTTTCTACTTTGTTAACTACAAAAAAAAAGTCCGATGGCTGCCTTCCTTTCCTCTCCTTCAACAACAAGTCATCAACAACAAGTCATCATCCACTCACCATTGCCAACCTATTTGCCACCGTTTTTAAACAATCCTTCACCAACGACTCCTTTGTACCAGATACATCCTATTTTACTTACCTTTTGAGCCTCTCCAATGGCCCACTTCTCTCCCACACCTTGGACCGGTCTTATATCGCTAATAAGTTACACCGTGGCCACCCTACCATCTTTCTTAAAAAAAATGTTCTTCCTTGCCTTGCCCTTTCTAAAAATCTTTCGTCTATCCCTTTCACAAGCAGAATTTGATCAGGCTTGGAAAACCTCCTTCATAACTCCGATCCACAAAAAAGGATCAAAGAGCGGAATAACAAACTATCGTCTAATCGTTAAAATCTTCCATGAACCCAAACTCTTCGAAAGTATTTTGTATGAAGCTCTAAGCTTCCAATGCAAATCATTTATTTCCCCTAGACAACATGGCTTCCTGAAGAGTAGTTCCACCACCACAAATTTGGTTGAATTCGTATCCTTGCCCTAGAGAATGGCAACGAAGTCGGTGTAGTTGCAGCCGATTTTAACAAGGCCTTCGATCAAATCTCTCATCGATTAACACTCTTTAAATTGTCTGACCTCGGCTTTGACTCCTTCTTTTAAATTGTATATCTCCTTACCTCGAAAACTGTTTTTACAGTGTTCGTTTTAGGGCAGCCCGCTCGGCTCAATTTTTATCCACCACTGGAGTTCCACAAGGCAGCCATTTCGGTCATCTTCTTTTTATATTCATAAATGATCTCGATAGGATCACCAATCACTCCAAGTTTTTAAAAACCATTTCCTCAACCCATGAATCCTTCCTCCTTCAACAAGACCTGGATAGTTTATCGATCTGGTGCCTCAAAAATTGTTTGGATCTTAATATCCTTAAATGTCAATCCCTCAACTTTTCACATAAGCGGCACCAACCTTCTGAGCGACTCTACCTTCTCCACAACCAAACTATCTCCTCCGTTCAATCTCTTTGCGACCTTGGCATTTTGTGTGATAGGGAGCTCAACTTCCGTTTACATATGGATGGAATAATCCTTAAAGCCAAACCTGCACTAGGTTTTGTAAAGCGATGGTCCAAAGAATTCACCAACCCTTACGTGACCAGGTCCCTCTATATTACCTTTGTTCGCCCCCTCCTAGAGTACGGCAGCCAAGTGTCGTCTCCACATCATCGTGTTCATATCTTGAGAATCGAAAGCATCCAGCGCGGTTTTCTTCAATTTGTTCTTTGAGGTATACCCTGAGACGATCGTTTCATTCTGCCCCCCTATCAACACCATCACAACCGTATTAACTTAAACACCCTTGAAGAACGCAGAGATGTAGCCGGTTTTCTCCTCATTCATCGACTGCTTTTAGGTCACGTTAAGTGCGCGTTCCTTCGCAACTATATTTTCCTCAACACTAACCCTCGTAATCTACGTAACCCTCGTCTCTTCTATCTACCAATCATCCACATATCCTATGGCGTTCTCCTTTACCACTCTACTCCTCCACCACTCCTTAATTATAGGTTATAGCTGGTATTAAACCGAATAGATGGGGGCCTTCGCACCCACCAAAATTTAATTAAAAACATAAAATCTCTTGAAATTGAGCTGAGGACATTTTCCAGATCCTGGAGGATCCGTAAAGGTTGGATCGCCTGCAATTGAGATTCATTATATTGTCTTGCCATCTGTCTAGAGCTCGCCGTTTTATTTTCGTAGAAAGCGATATTAGCTTAGCGGATCCGGTAATTGTTACAGTTTTTCGTGTCACTTTTGCCTTTATACAGTGGAACATGAGAGCTCATCTTTCACCTATGCCACTGATGGAATCTTATTTTATACTCGTAGGCGCAACAGCCCAGAGACAATATTCCCCGGGTGATTTTTTTCTTCAAGTAACGCGTTCTCACAAATTTACCTTATCTTTTCAATTTGCAACGTTTTCATACGGGTTTCGCGTTATTACAGTAATAATGGTAATCTATCTGTATGGTAGCAACTGGTCCTTGTTGTTTATGATAGGTAACTGCGTGTTACGAATATTGTGGCGTCACCCATCTAAGTTACACGATCATAGAAATTCACACTTCCATTGTTAAGTGAAAGGGTACACGAGTACACGTTCTCCAATTTTCTCACACCTATATACGAGTGCCTACACATTTGTAACTCTGTTTGGCCGCCGACTCCCCAAATCTATTCACGTAGTCTCCTTTATAATCAGCAATCTTCCAGCAAATCCTACACAAAACCAACAAATTTAAACTACGCCACGCACAAATGCATGCAAATTTGATTTGCCTAATATCGATCCAGAATTTTGCGTATTAACTACGGCCTGCATTGGGTAGTGTGCGAATATACATATTCGGCTAATTGGCAGATGCTTAATTGTGAAAACATATAAATCCATGAGCCAGCTAAAATCCTGATAATGATTATATACATATGGTATGTATGTATGTACTCTGCAGCAGATAGTATCAGGTTCACCGCAAATAAAGCCCCTGTAGCACCAGGGTTAAGTTCCTGTAGTTACTTAATCAGTGTATACGTAGCCGTAAGCTTTCAGTATCGCCGCAATCTGTAACCTCCACCACATCATGAAACTACTCGTACATTTAATGGGAAGGTTAATCAATTTTCTAAATTAGGGTATATCTGGTTTCATTTTGGAAAAATAAAAAATAAAACCAATAAAGTTGACAAGACTCCCGGCGGCCTTGATTTACATGAAATTTACAAATTAGCAAGCACAAACAATGCGAGAAATGACTTCCAGAATAGCCCTGAATGCTCCTTTGCTATTCGTCCTTTTTTCTAATATAAGACACAGAATAATTGCAGTTTCATGCTTCTGAAAAACTTCTACCTTAAACCAATCATCAAAGGATCAAACAGCAAAACATCGAATCGAACTGCGAATACAAAGATTGCCATGGAGGGAACGGTTTCGGAACGACAAACTCAGTGGAAGAAAAAGGTCCAACAATACACAGGTGGCCTCAAATTATGGCGTAATTTTTGTGAATTTGGAATTGGTACGAGGATAGTCCCGACCTAACAAAGAAAACGCAAAAAATTTAAGAAGAAATATCTTTATTTCTCTACGTAGTCTCCTTTTAGTTTTACACTTTTCCCAGCGATGTTCAACAGCTGGGAATCGTTGAGCTTCTGAAAATAGCCATCAACCGCAGACTCCATTTCTTTACTGTTGGCAAATCTTTTAACACCGAGCAGAAGCACTTCAACTTTAACTCAGTGATTTTGGCTAGCGCGATGACTGAAGTGTGAACTGGTGCATCGTCTTGATGAAAGAAAACTTTCTTCTTCACCAAATGGGGCCGTTTTTTCTTGATTTCATCTTTCAAACGCTGCAATAAGTTCGCATAATACACGTCGTTGATTGTTTTTCCTTTCTGAAGACAATCAATGAAAATTATCCCACGCACATCCCAAAAAACTGACACCATCACCTTGCCTGCAGATAGAACCGTCTTCGGCTTCTTTGGAGCCGATTCTCCCCTTTTAATCCATGGTTTTGACTTCGTCTTGGGTGTGAAGTGATGGACCCATGTTTCATGCATGGTTATGAATCGACGCAAAAACTCGGCTTTACTCGGCGCGCTCAAGGGGTTCAGGTACCCTTAAAATGTTTGCACACAGCGCGGGCGACAGAAATTTAGGGAGGAAAGAAGGATAGGTACCGATGTACGTTGGTTTTAAATGTTTGTAAATTATAACGACCAAGAAACACAGAGATCGGCAGGGCATTCCATTAGCGAGTTGTTCGGCTTAGGAACGAATCACGATATTTCAGAGTACGTGGGCTTGAGGGTATACTGAGACGTATGTTACGGTTAAAGGTTTGAAGGGGCGGAATGCTACTGGTGATTTCTATGGAGCACTGGTGGTGGAAATAGCGATAAAACAAAGTGAGACACGAGACATTTCGTCGGTGTTCGAGGGTGTCCACTGCCTGAGTGATATTGGTATCAGCTATGAGTTTTATCGCACAGTTTTGAATCTGGTCTAGGAAATGCAGAGATGTTTTAGGCGCATCTGACCAGATGTGGACATTATACTCCAATTTCGGGCGGATGAATGCCTTATATATTGAGGCCAGATCAGAGGAAATATTGTACAATATTTCTTACATCGCTTGAGGACACATAGACATTTCGCAGCATTTTTGATGACATCGAATATGCGCTCATTCCGACGTAAGTTGTCACTGACACTCATACCGAGAATGGAAAGTTTATCGGTTTCGACGATGCAAGTCCCATTCATGGATAATGGCTGGGTGTTTAAATTTCGCTTTAACGACAGCAGACAGCATTGTGTTTTGGAAGCATTAAATTCCACTCGGTTGATAGTTCCCCAATTGGTTATGCTGTTCATATTGAATTTGATAAGCTTTAAAATACGCTTCCGTTCTATAGCCGAAGAGCAGGGGAGTGAGTCCGCGAACGAATATGAAAAGCAGAGAGCACCGTCGTCAGCAAAGGAATATATTGGATTAGAAGCAGCAGACAAGAGATCACTGATGAAAATTAAAAAGAGTGTCGGAGACAGAACGGAGCCTTGGGACACACCAGAATTTATTTTGTGAATATCAGACTTGAAACCATCGAAGACAACTTGAATTGAACGTTCCGAAATGTAATTTCTAATCCATTGAAGAAGAGAGTCATCGATCCCTAAAGCACGCATTTTCGACAAAAGAGCCAGGTGCCAAACTCTGTCAAACGCCTTGGAAATATCAAGTGCAACTATCGTGCTTTCGCCAGATTCATGTACGATTTGGTTCCACTTTTTGGCGAGACATGCCATCAAATCACCAGTGGACCTGTTGCTACGAAAACCGTACTGCCGGTTATTAAGAAGTTTTCATATTTTGAGATATTTCATGAGCTGACGGCTTATCAGCGTTTCCATGTCCTTGGAAAGTAGGGACTTAAGTGCAATGGGTCTGTAGGAGGAGAGAGGGACGGGCTGGACAAATGCTGTTTTCTATCTTCTCGGAAAGAGTCATAAAGAGTAGGATTGATGAAAAAGCTTACGCAGTGGTTTTTGCCAGCGAGGAAGAACACCTCTTCAGAAGAAGGGGAGATATACCATCTGGACCAGCGGATTTGTGAATGTTAAGATCTTTAAGAACTCTTGCTACTATACGAGTGCGAAAGTGGATTTGTCCCATTGAAGATTCGACGCACTCGAGTGTAGGCGGAGACAAAGCACAATCCGCGAGTGTTGAGCTGGCCGGAAAGTGTGGAGTAAGCAGATTGGCCTTGTCCAAAGAGCTGACAGCTGGAATGTCAGCGTTGGGATGGAGGATGAGGCAGAATTTCTAATGTTTTTGACGAATGACCAACAATTTTTACTGCCTTTGGGGCATTGCAGTATTTTTTGCCTCAGTTTTTGGTCGTATAGAAATTTCACACGCTTGAGAAAGACGTTGCAGTCATTTCTGGCTCGTTTAAGCTTTTTTCGGTTTTCCTCCATCGGGTTGGTCTTGTAAGACCGAAAAAACAATTCTCTAACCCTGACAGCCTCTTTACAGCTCGAGTCGTACCATGCTTTTTCTTTTGGTTTGATACTCTTCATCCGATGCGGGATAAAGCATCTCATTCTTGTGATCATGTCAGCAGCGGCATCCACGTCGTTATCGAGGAAACATAACGACTAGTTAAAATTCCTAAATAAGCTGTTAAGACCGCTCCAGTTGGCTTTCTCGTATTGCCATACGGTTTGTTTAGGGATCCTTTCTCTAACTGGTGGTGGGTTTACGAGAATTTAGCTGATACGACACAATGGTCCGACGAGCCTAGAGGGGAGAGCACATCAACGCAGTACTTGTCAGGGTGAGAAGTTAAAAACAAGTCCAGGGTGTTGGCGGTATGACTATCAACGTCTGGTATTCGTGTGGGCTCATTTACAAGCTGGGTTAAGTAATTTTCCGCAGCGAAGATCTCAACACACCGTCTTTCGGGTGTTGTCTGTCCAGAATGTCGAAGCCAACCAGAATTGTGTATATTCAAATCGCCCGTAATCACTATTTCAGTATGAAGGTAAGGGGATACAATTCTTTGTATGGAGTCAGAGAGCGCATCAAACTCGTTAAAAGTCGAATTGCTGTCCAGTTTGACACTTCTGTAAATAAAGCAGTAGCGGATAATTTGCTAGCGGAGATGGAATTTTAACCACATGAAATTGAATTCCGGGTTGGAACATGGACTACATTGTGGTGGAATTTGGTAAGCTACATCACTACGTACGTGAGACCGCAATAAGAGAAGAATAATGGCCCTAGTTCGTAGCCAGATCAGAGTGATATGAGAGGTGTGGGTGGGGATCTATCTGTGTTTCATTAAGTGCCAAAACAGCTGGCCTGAACTTACAGACGTGGACGTACGCAGAAAATTGATTACTTTTTAGCCCGCGTACGTTCGCAATGTCCACCCTAAATTCCCGAGTCATTATAAGAAAATAAAAACAAACACTGACGATGCTAAGCAAGGCTGCGAAGTGAAAATTCTGACGTTGGTTTAACGAATCCAATTGTTGTAGGTGTTATGCCCTTACAACAATAGAAAACACTGCACCAACAAAATTTTCACTCACACAACCCGCTATCCATGAGTTATTGTCTACACACTCAGCCACTGCCTGTGCCGTATGACAAATACAGCAATGGCGGTGACTAAGTGCAAGCAACAGTACTTACGACCAGGAGCGTAAGTGGTGGGATATCCGCGCCGTGTAATATTTTTGTCCGTTCTTCTCTGCACTACTCGTTTTTTTTTTCTTCTTCTTCTTCTTCTTCTTTATGTTGGCATGTGCACTCGGCGGTGGTCGACACGGCACTGATGAAACTTCGCCAAACACTCCATTCAAACATCCATATTTAAAAATTCATTGAGAGCGTTCACTATTGATGGCTGCCGAAGAAAAATACTAAACAACATAGCCTCGTCAAACTTCAAATTTAACCTTTATAAGGTTGGTACTTTCTACAATTGTCATTCTTTTTAAACAACAACCGCCATCTATACGTTAGTTCGGGTACTTCTGGGACGACTCTCGTAAGTAACAATGGAATTCTTCATCAATACCCACTACGATTGACTTAATCGCAGGATTTATGGATTCCCCAACCTGGAACGTGTACGCATTAAATTCAAAATACGTTTTCTCTTCCGTAGAAAATAATAGAAATTTGTGTTGGCATTCAATTTGCCAAAATGGATCGCTTTGTAACTCGTGCACCGACTTGGAAAATGCTCGAAATGTCTTCGTTTTCACGAAGCTTCACCAATCTATCGAAAACCGGGAAGTAGTCAGCTCCAAATGCGTGCCTAAAACCCAGCCGCCGAAAAAACTGAGCATCTTGGACGAGAAACTATTGCGAATTTTCACTAGTCAACTAACTAGCCATCATCAACTCCAATTGTAGCGGCGGTACAAAAAGATCCTCCATTCGTTGGGCGCTCCAATCGCAGCTTTGGTAGTGTCGGCGCAGTTGTCAGCTTCGAAAAAAAATCACAACACTCGCTCC
Source organism: Volucella zonaria (assembly GCA_963966105.1). Classification (NCBI taxonomy): domain Eukaryota; kingdom Metazoa; phylum Arthropoda; class Insecta; order Diptera; family Syrphidae; genus Volucella; species Volucella zonaria. The sequence goes on along the minus strand of OZ014532.1, from coordinate 97,791,038 downwards.
GTCGATGAAAATACTCCATCTCCGAATACGCAAATCACCTGCAACGATGCAGCTTCAGCGGACGTAATCTACAGCAGTCAGCGGAGAAAGAAATTCACGTCCTTCAACCCCAATCACCAATATGATCAAAACGAATATAGGCTCTTGCACACCAAAAGATAATCCGTTTCTGGCACGGATGCAGAAGGGCTTCAACAGTTCATCGGCAGCAATACGAGTGCGTGCGATAAAGGCTTTAAGTAAGAAGTCCTGTCCATTGCGCTTAACAATGCAAACACGCCCTTAAGCATTTAACGTAGATCCGCCCCCTGCATTCCAGCACTGCGAAACTTAAATATTATCCCATTTTGAATCCACCATCTCTCCTCTTCTTTTGCCTTTTCGCATAAACGCAACCTGCTTAAAATTAATCAGCATAAAATCAAGACATCCATCGTTTAAAGAGATTTAAAAGAAATCCGAGACAGAATTTTGAAATTTCACCCAAATTCGGTGTTATTGCCAAATTGTCTCGCGCCGCCAACCACGCGGCTATTCAATAGTTGCCACCAACCATTGCGGCAACACCTACTAAGTCTTGAGGAGCACTATCATCACTAAGGAGGAGCTTAAAGTTCCTGTGAAAGTGAAGAAGTGAAGTGAAGTATACAGGATTTGATGAAAGATGTCGTCGTGTATGGCGAAGATAACCGCTCGTCAGGAGTCATCTCATCTCCAGAGTTACACAACTCACGTCGTTTTTAAAGATGGTCGTTTGCCCAGCTACAACAATGCGAAGGAATGGAATATTCCTATTGTTTCGATGCTATGGATCGAGGCGTGTAAAACCCAAATGCGGCTGATGTCTCCCAAGGATTTGGGAAGCGCTACAAATCAATGCAACCAAATGCTGAAGAAAATCGTGACCAAAGAACTAAAGCTCCCGTAAAGGAGAATAAATTAAAGCCTAAAGCAGTTCCCACTACAATATCAACTTTAAATCCTAGAAAGAAAAAACTGATACGAGTATAACACGTTTCTTTACGCAAATCAACAGTACAACAAATAGCACACAGGAATCACCTCCTGCACAAATGTTACTGAGAATTAATGAGAATTCTTGCTTTGGTGATTCACTCAGGAAGTTGGCATATCTTGTCACGGTATCAAGTTTGTCTGATACCAAACAAATCGAATTGCATCGGATCAACCATCCAAACACAGAAGAAATGTGTTTGAATGGTAGGCATACATGAACATCACTCAGAAAGATGAGGACAAGTCAAGCAAGCAATGTGCTGCGATAAGTGAAAAAGTCCTCGATGAAGAAGGCGACGCCAATCAAAACAAAACAAACACCATTTACTGAGAAAACTGTGGAAATTTGTAAAAATATGGTAGGTACACCATACAGGCGTACACTTTATACGCCGGAGCCTATGAAATTATCTAAGCCCCAATCTAAGCCCCAATTAGCCAAGCGAAGACGTTCGATTTCAGCTACAAATGCCAGGTCTAGAAATGTCTAGTATCACTCCTACAACCCCACTGATTCGTGCCATCCCAAGTTTAACACTTGTCGAAGACGATTCTGCCTAGACTCCTGTGCAGTTTCCATCTCTATTGGAAGAACATGCCTCAGCAGTAATTTTCATTTAGACAAAAATTCCTACACACCCGCGACGTCGTACGTTATTCGTCTTCTCAATGGATATCATAAGCCAGGGTTTGCAAAATATCATATCAATCAGCTAAATCCGTACGTGTCACTCAACCAGATGATACAGAAATCATTAACTCCAAACGATAATAACAAAACCATCCGAAAAGAACTCTTTTCTGAAGATTCAACTCCAAAACAACAGACTGTTGCATCGACACCATCAAAACTACAAACAACTACAACAACTTCCGGTGATGCTGCTGCTGCAACAAAATAGAAAAATAGAAACGTAAACTTTTTGTACCGAATGATATTTTCCTAACACCTAGTACCTCAAAGAGATCTCGCAACACGGATAACCCAACTAATAGCCCTCCTGGCAATTCAAAGCGCCGCAGGACAATCATGCCAATTCTGACACAAACAAAAACTGAACAAAAGAAACCAGCAGCGAAAAGCCATCGTGTCGTCGGCAGTTTGTCACGGCGAAGTACAATAGATTTTGAAGCAATAAAAATGGCAAAGTCTGTGATTAAAAATTCAGCTGGAGCAGCTATATCAAAACAAGGCTATGAGGCCAATGGTGGCAAACCTAACCCATATCCATTTCTTGTCTACACAAATATGAGTATGCATACCGAACAAATTGAGTCCAGGGTTACCAGATAGCAATGATAGATTTTCCAATTGTTATGCTTCAGTAGCTGTTAAAGTTGCCAACGGTTTGACATTTTATCATGCACCGTTTTATGCTTGCCGAACGTGTAGAACTTTTTAAAAAATATTATCGAAATTCCGGCTCAGTTGTAAATACGCAACGTGAATTTCGTCGTGAGGTCGGTCGTCATTATGGCTTCAGTATGCAGGCAATTCGCTGTTCTATAGAAAAGTTTGAGTACGACTACACTTTTTTGGATCTTAAGACACCAATCAGATAGAAAACCTAGCCGCCGTAGCGGCCATTATCGAAGAAGACCCAGAATTGTCGATTCGGGGCCGATCAGCTGAATTACGCATCGCCAAAGAGTCAACCTTATTTTGCGGTTGGGTCCATATAAGATTGTGCTGACGCAAGAATTGATGCCCGACGACCATAGACAACTGTGTGAGTTCGCTAATTGGGGGCTGGAAGTGTAGGTTGGAGATCCAGATTTTGATCAAAAAATCATCTTCTCGAACAAGGACCATTCTTGGCGCAGCTGTGCCATAATTGAAGCTAACATAATCCACAAGTGTTCGGCCAAGCATCAATGCGTCCACAAAAATTGACTGTTTCATGAAGTTTATGGCATGGCGGCATCATCGGACCTTATTTCTTTCGAAATGAGGAAAGCGACACCGGCGTCACCGTCAGGTATAGAGCCATGTTAACCGACTTTCTGTGGTCAGAGCTCGACAACATCGATATATCTGAGCTGTGGTTCCAACAAGATGGCGCTACATGTCATACAAGCGACGCAACGATCGAAGTTGTGAAGGAGAAATTTGGCGACTGGGGCATCTTACGGCGAGCGTTCATCAATTGGCCGCCGCGATCATGCGATTTGACACCATTCGATTGGAGCTATGTCAAGTCCTTAGTCTACGCTAACAAGCCAACCACTTTGGACGAACTCGAGGCCAACATTCGACATGCTTTTGCCGGAATAACGCCGCACATATTGGACTGAGTCATCAAAAATTGTACCGACCGCTTGAAGCATTGCCAGCATTGAATTATGTCCTATTCCACACATAATATCATGAACGTAGCTTCAAAGTAAAGACTGAATCAATTTTATATCTCACACCGTTGTTGTTTAATTAAATTTTTTTTTCCAATAGTTCTTATCTGGTCACCCTTTATATACTTGAAAAAATTATTTACTGCAAACATTACCGCTAATGCTTCTATATGAAGCTGAGCGTAGTCCTTTTCAGCTGACGAAAGAGTACTACTCTCGAACATAACTGGCTTTTGCTCACCATTAACAACATGCAACTACACCGCAGCTACTCCGTAGGAGCTGGTATCTGTGCTTATAGCAATAGGCTTATCCTTTTTGTAAAGTTCTGAAACATTATTTTGTAGTATGAGCCTTTTTGATCTGTCCCTACTATCCCAAAAAATTGTACTTTGTTTGATCAAAAGGCTGTACATAGGTCTTAAATTTCCTGAAACATCTGGAGTAAACCGCCTATCGTAGTTTATAAGACCCAAGTAGGACTGATGTTCCTCTAGGTTCGAAGAAAGTGATGCTCTGAACGTCACATATTTATAGTAGTCTCACTTCGGTCCCGGGCGGTCACTTTACAGATGGAAAGGCCAAGCTGCCTTATATCCGCGATCGCCTGATCTTTAAACGGAGATGCGGTCTTCCTTTTCTTCTCGAACCTGGTGGCTTGCTTTCGAAGATCGTCTTAGTTGGAGCATTATCGTCCATCAGCTCGATGTGGCGGAGCCAATAAAGTTGATAGATTTTTGCCTCCGTAGTATGTCCACATCTTTGTACAGCTCATAGAGTTCGCGGTTGTGTCTTCTTCTCCACGAAGGATTTTTCTTTCAAAAGAGCCTAAAACTTGTTCCAATGTCTTACTTATCGTCCAACTTTCGGCTCCGTAAAGCAGGACTGGCAAGATTAACGATTTGTGGGGCATGATTTTGACTCTTTGTGTTAGGAGTTTTGAGCCAAGTTATTTCGACAGACCGAAGTAACAGCGGATGTCTTGGGTTACTCTTCGTCGAATCTCCACCTTGATCTCATTTGTAGAGTTAACATTTGCCCCATGACTATGACTACATGAAAGTTGTAGCTCTCGACGGTGACATATGTTTTTGCCTCATTCACTTTAAGACCATCTCGTTTCGCCTCTTCTTTAATTGCTGTATAGGCTTCAATTACTGCACGCTCGGAATGTGTGATCATATCAATATCATCCGTGTATCCAAGAAGCTGGACGGACTTGGATAAAATAGTACCTTCCGTGTTGTCTTTTGCCCGTCGTACTATCTGCTCTAGTACTAAATTGAAGACGTCACACGGCAGCGCGTCTCCTTGCCGAATTCTGGTGCAGGTTTGGAATAATCGAAGGTCCTACTTCCACATCTACGGCTTTGAAGACGTCACACGGCAGCGCGTCTCCTTGCCGAATTCTGGTGCAGGTTTGGAATAATTCGAAGGTCCTACTTCCACATCTACGGCTTTGAAGTCGATGAAGAGGGGGTGTTTGCCAACTTGGAACTCGTTGGTCTTTTCCGGGATCTGTCTTAATGTGAAAATTTGGTCTGATGTCGACTTGCCGGGTCGGAAGCTGGTATTGATCCATTTGTGCGGGGCAGTACGGATTCAGACGTTCACACAGCATACTGGAAAGGATCTTATAGGCGTTAGGTAGGTATACATATAGTAGTATGTCTAGATAATTGTTATAGGACATAGGATCGCCCTTCTTGTCGGTGATATTCCAGTCGTCGGGCATGCCTTCCTCCTCCCATCCTTTGCAAATGACCTGGTGCATACTCCTTGTCAAAACTTTGACAAGCTCAGTTTGCAGGCCATCCGAATCAGCGGCTTTGATGTTATTCAGCTTTTGTATAGCTGTGCCGACTTCTTCTAAGCTGGGCGGGAGAACCAATTCTTCGACTAGAGATGTGTTCTCTTCTTGGCATATCACTCTCTGCTGATCATGTTCATTAAGTAACTGCTGGAAGTGTTGCTTAAATAAATCCACAATTCTCTGTTGGGCAATGTCGAGACTACTTTCGCAATTTCGAAGTGTTTGGAGATCCGTTTTAAAGCTATTGGCTAAGTTTTTGGCCTTTTTAAAAAAGCTCTGGGTGTCTTTCCTTCTCCAGCAATATTCGATCTCCGTGAGCTGGGAGGCTGTAAAAGCTCATTTCTTTTTCCGCAGTAGTCTTTTCTCCGCTCTTCTTCTGGACCTACACTCAGCGCACGCTGCTCTGGTGCAGCGCTTTCCTGTATGCCACATCTGTTGCCTTCTTTTTTTTCCACACATTCATCATCGTGACGCTGATTAGAAGTGCAGCAATATGACAACATGTTGTTGACGTCTGTGGTAGGCATTGGCATACTGGAGAGTTTTTCATCCAGGGGCTCTCTGTAGTCTCTGTCTATTTCCAGTGTGCGTAGGCGTTCAATGCTGGACCTCCTTTTTGGATGTTTTTGCAGCTTTCTTTTATTTGACAGTCGAGCTCTGAATCGGGCTGCTACCAGGTAATGGTCAGAGTCGATATTTGCCCCTCCGGATGTTTTAACATCCAGGATATTTGACGAGTGATGTAAATCAATAAGCACGTGGTCGATTTGGTTGGCGGTTCGGAGTTGCTTTGTGGATTTTTTTGTGAGGGAACCTCGTGCTACATATCACTGTATTACTAGTTGTCGCAAAATTAGCGAGTCGGAAGCCGTTATCTGTTATCGTGTCATATAGGCTGTATTTTCCGAGCGCTTCGCCAAAGATATTCTCCTTACCGATTTGGCATTGAAGTCGGACAGGCTCTGTAGGTTCCATCCAGAAGATCAAAAACTTCCTCCTTGATGGGTTCTTCTGCCCCGTTGGTAGGGACGTGAGCACATATGAAGCTGATGTTATAGAATCTTGTATTGACGCGGATCACAGCCAGATGATCATTGATGGGCTTAAAATCGATGGCCTTCGATTTGAGTCGCTTTCCCACGATGATTCCGTATCAGAATATGTGTAACGTGTTGTGACAGCAGTAATTAATGACAGCTATCATTCCCGAGAAAAATGTATGCATAGACCTATATAATGTCAAACAGATAAAGTTTTTGGGACATATCTTGTCTCCCGGAATTAAAGTAGACGAAGAAGGTGAATGCAATTGACCGTATAAAAACACCACAAAACAAAGCAGAACTTATGAGACTTTTAGGTATATCCACTTATCTAACTAAATTTATTAAACACTTTTCTGATCCTGCATATTCTGTGAAGCAACTTTTGAACAATCGTGTTAAATGGCAGTAGACATAAGATCAGGCCGACGCATTTGAATCGCCTAAAAAAAAACTTTTAAATACTCCCGCCTTAAGATTCTACAACCCGAACCAAGAAGTCACATTGCAAGTTGATTCAAGCCAACACAGTCGGGGCGCTGCACTATTACAGAATCATTGCCCTGTATTTTGCGCTTCAAAAGCTTTGACTGAAACCGAACAAAGATACCCTCAAATCGAAAAGAAAGCACTGGCTACCCAATTTGCCTGCACGAGACTGACACACACACATATTGGGTCTACAAGTAAGTTTCCAGCGTTTGTCAGAGATGGCGCCACCAGTGGATCCCGGGCAGAAATGTCAGACCCCATGTGTTTTATTTGTAGGTTTTGCATCTGTCAACAACTTTGCAGCGTTATATTTGAGCAGTTCTATCGGTGTCGTACATTTTATCGAGCAAAATCATGGCAAGTTTCCAGCCAAATAAACGTCATTTACGGGAAGCGCTGCTTTTATTCTTTAATATGAAGTAAAGTGCGGCTGAGGCCTATCGTTTGCTTTCGTAAACTTATGGGGCAGAATGTATTGGTGAATTGACGTGCCGCGAGTGGTTCAAACGGTTCAAAAGTGGTGATTTTGGAGTTGAAGACAAAGATCGCCCCGGAAAGCCGAAAAGTTTTGAAGACGAGGAATTGGACGCTTTACTGGATGAGGATCCGTGTCAGATCCAAGAAGAACTTGCTGCATCATTGGGCGTCACGCAACAAGCCGTTTCCCTGAGCCTAAAAGCACTGGGATTCATTCAAAAGGTTGGAAACTGGGTGCCGTACGAGTTGAAGCCAAGAGACGTCGAACGACGATTTTGCATGTCCGAAATGTTACTGCAGCGGTATAAAAATAAATCATTTTTGCATCGTATTGTCACTGGTGATGAGAAATGGATTTATTATGATAATCCTAAACGCAGAAAATCGTATACAAAGCCCGGCGAGCCCGTCCAATCGACGCCGAAACGAAATATTCACGTGAATAAGGTCATGCTCTGCATATGGTGGGATCAAAAGGGTGTCGTATACTACGAACTGCTTCCGAGTGGTGTAACCATCAAAGGACCATTATATCGAACCCAACTAATTCGTTTGAAGCGGGCATTAAAAGAAAAACGGCCAGAATATGAGACCAGGCATGAGTCCGTCATTTTTCATCACTACAACGCTCTGCCACATGTTGCGGTTTCGGTGAAAAACTATTTGGAAAATAGTGGATGGGAAATTCTGCCTCACCCGCCTTACAGTCCAGACTTGGCACCATCTGACTACCACTTGTTTCATTCGATGCAGAACCCTCTTACGGGAATACGCTTCAGCTCAGTAGAGGAAATCAAAAATTGGCTCGATACGTTCTTGGGCTCGAAAGACGAGAAATTTTTTTGGTCCGGAATTCATAAATTGTCAGAAAGATGGGGGAAAGTTGTAGCTTCCGATAGACTATACTTTGAATAAAGCATTGTAACTATGTTTTCATAATAAAACTTCAAATTTTGGAAAAAAACGCTGGAAACTTACTTGTAGACCCAATACAATAATTTCACATTGTGTGTATTGAATTGCGAAATGCAAAAATATTCTTATCAAAATGGAAAAGACAAATGAAAACAATCATTTACATGTGGACTTAGATTGTAAGGTAGTACTCGTACATGGTTTTAGCGGCATAAACTTAAATGAATTGAAAAAAACAAATGTTTGCTATCTACACCATAATATTAGATCAATGAGAAGAAATTGGAATGCGTTCTGTATAAATATAAAAGAACTACTAAATTTTTTAAAAATTATTATTCTTGTGGAAATAAACATTAAAAAAGATGAAAACAAATTTTATAAGCTTGAGGGCTTCACAGCTGAATTTTACAATAGAAATCAGCAAAGAGGTGGTGGAGTTGTCATATTTATAAAAGAGGGGATAAAATATGATCTTATAGAGTTTGATAGTGTATTTTACGAATGTCTGCAAATAAGAATACCGAGCGAAAATAAGTACGTTTGTGGAATTTATAGACCTCCTGGTTCTAGTGTGGCAAATTTTAACAACGAGTTTGAATATAGTCGCTCCCTAATTGATAAGAAGGATAATATCGTCATCATGGGTGATATTAATATAAACGTTTGCGATCATGACAAAAATCATGTAAAAGACTATCTTGAGATCCTGGCTTTGAATGGTTTGACTAATGTAATTAAAGTGAACACTAGAGTAGATCTAAATAGAGGAGTATCCACTTTATTAGATCATATTTTGATACGTAATTTGAAAACTCCGATACAAACGCGCTCTGTAGTAATCGAAAGCGGTATATCAGACCATTACCCTCTTTTATATTATGATAACATAAATAGTTCAAACATCGAGAAAGGAAATGAAAACAAAACATCATATATCTGCAAGAAAAAAGTCGACGAGTATATTATCTCCACTAACTGGGACTCTCTATTGACTGAATTGGATGTTGACACTTTGTATGAGAAATTTACAACACAAATACAAGATATCTACAAGAAATCGACGCTACATAAAATTATTAAATCTAAATACAAACAAAAATCTTGGATGTCATATGAACTAATTGAAGGATGCAAGAAAAGAGATCTCCTTTATCGTAAGTGGAAAAATAATCGTTTAAATAAAACATTCGAATTAGAATACACAAGTTTTAGAAACTATTTAAACAAAAGAATACAACAACAAAAATCATGCTTTTATAAAAACAAATTCAATGAAACACGGTTGGACCCACGCAAAACATGGAATCTGATTAACGAGATTGTGGGTAGGAAAAAAGCCAGCATTGATAAAGTCATTATTAAAAATTGTCCTCCTAATAAATGTTTAAGTGTATTAACAAATGAATTTGCTGAACATTTTGCAGAACAAACAATTCGGATTTTGCATAACTGTGACTCAACTACCTCAGATCATGTTGGCGCCACGAAACCTAACTCTGTTTACGTAGAGGATGCAAACTGTGAGGAGGTACACACGTTTTTGAGACATCTTGATATTAATAAATCTGCAGGATTTGATGGCATAAGAGCAGTTGAGTTGAAAACCCACGCCGACAATTTTGCTCCAATAATTTCGAAAATTATAAACCTGAGTTTACATCAAGGGAAGATTCCTGTTGCTCTTAAGACTGCTGTAGTGCGTCCTATTTACAAATGTGGTTCAAAAAAGGATATAGGCAACTACAGGCCAATTTCGATCTTACCTGCAATTGAAAAATGTACGGAGGAAGTAATAACAAGACGTCTGGTAAGCTTTATAGAACGTAACACCATTCTACATAACAAACAATACGGCTTTCAAAAAAACAAAAGTACTGGGAAGCTTCTTGGTGAATTCGCTAACACAATTCATGAAAGCTTAAACAAAAATCACCATGTACTGGTGTTATTCATGGACTTTAGTAAATCCTTTGATACCCTTAATCATCAAAAACTAATAGTAGCACTGTAGAAAATTGGTATTCGAGGTAAATTGGGTAACTGGCTAATGGACTACCTAAGCGTAAGAACTTTTCATGTGAAAATCGAAAATGAGTACAGCAGTAAAAAGGAAGTCAAGTACGGAGTGCCCCAGGGATCTAAATTGGGCACAATACTTTTTGTTCTCTACACAAATGAACTACTTCGTGTATTTAAGAACGCTATCCCATTTGCTAATGCAGACGACACAGCCATTATTGTACGACACAGATGTTTGGAGACGGCGACGCATATAATGCAAAGGGAGTTTTCGAAAGCCGTGCAGTGGTGCCACGACAACGGATTAATAATAAATTCATCAAAAACCAAAATGATGCATATTCGTGGATCACATCATGCTGCTACCGCCGATCATATCGTCCTTGAGAACGGTAAGTGTCCCAGCTCATCTTCGAGACAGTCAATAGACATCGTTGAAAATTACAAATACCTGGGTGTAATTATTGACAGCCATTGCAACTGGGTTAACCATATCGACAGCTTACGGTCAGACTTCAGAAGAGCTATTTATGGATTATCTCATCTGCGCTATTACACATTACCACGTATATTAAAACAAGTCTACTACGCACTAATTGAATCTAAGTTGAGGTATGGTATACTTGCGTGGGGTAATGCTTCAAACACTCATCTCCAAAAATTACAACGGCTCCAAAATATAGCTTTAAAGCAAATTGGATCGAGGAATCCGCGTTCCTTGTCCAATCAAAATATAGTTAAAGCTATCAATGTCCAGAACATTTTTAAGATGTCTGTGTTGCTAGAATACAGCGATGACTTACGTTTTAAGAAAATCATTAACCACGAGCAGAACACCAGAAGACGGGCCCAAAGACTACTGCAAGTTCCAAGTTGTTATAACACATACGGTAGAAGACAACTTATGTGCAGATTCCCGACATTGTTCAATGAACTTCCGGCTAACCTGAGATGCATCACAAATTTTAAAACAAGAAAAAAAATGTTAAAAGATTTCTTTTTGCTGCAAACTTAAATCCAAAAATTGTTTAAGCCAAAATTGTTAAATTGGTAAAGTAAATAAAATATTTAAAATCACTTAAATAAAAATTATATTTGAAACTTAACCTTCTGCAGAAAAGCCAATAAGGCTTCATTGATAAATAAATAAATTTGAAGCAATCGCAAATAAGCCGCTTCATTCATCACCTCATCGACTTCAGAAAATTCCATTTGAGGTAATGCGATATGCGCCGATAGTTAAATACCTCAAGGATAAAAATATAGTTATAGCACACACTCTGAGTCGCAATTGCATAAATAATGGTAATCAGGAAAGAATCAACGAGTTCGAAATCTGCTCGTTATTACAAATCACAGAAAACTGAAAACGATGTCGACCTCCAACTGCTTAAGGAATGTGTTATGAATGGATGGCCAAAAACCATACAAGAAATCAACGCAATATTAAAATGGTATTGGATATTTCACGAAGAAGTAGGTTTCGGAAACGACATTCTTTTTAAAGGAAATAACTTCATCGTACCTAACGGTCTAAAACTCGAATTACCACAAAAGTTGCTTAACGAACATTTCGGTATCTAACGTACTCTTAGTTGAGCAAGAGAGCAATTGTTTCGGCTAAACATGACAAACGATATACTCCGCATGATCGAAACTTGTTCGAACCTGGTCCTTAAAAAAATTGCATGTTTCTTAGTAAACGTATTAGCAGATGTATTTAGTCGTTGTGTTTTTGCTGGGATATTTCTAGAAGTCTTGAAATGTGCAAAGGATCTGCTGCAGAGTTATGTAACTACATTCCTATCTCACTTCTTCCAGTCTTCAGTAAAATCTTTGAAAAACTTATAAAAAATAGTGTAGTGAGTTTTTTTTAAATAAAACTGAGTTCTTTAACCCAGTGCAATTTGGATTTCAAAAAGGTAAATCGACTGAAGATGCACTGTTACAGTTTTGTGCTCATGTAATGTCTGACCTTGATGCGAAAAGATGTACAGCGGGTTTATTTATTGACATCACGAAAGCTTTCGATATGGTCAACCACAATTTTTTGTTGAAGAAACTGGAAAAAGCAATTTTTCGTGGTTTTATGCTTAATTGGTTTAGGTCGTATCTGGAAAATAGGTCCCAGAGAGTAAAAATTGACGAGATTAGGAGCGATATTAAGTTCATAAATTTGGGCGTACCACAAGGCTCTGTTCTGGGTCCTATTTTGTTTTTATTAATTCGCTATTTGCTGCTTTCGCTGATGATATAGGTTTGGCGTATGGCTTGAATAGTCCTTTGGATTTGGTTTCCGACACCAATTGGGATCTCGACCTATTAAGGCCAAACATAATTTGGTTATAAGCTCCAAAACTAAAATTATGTTTTTTTAATTTGTCTTCTTCACACAACCTTGAAGCTAATGTATACTTCCATGCACCTGAATGTAATAGATGCAAACTCTCTGTTCTCCCACCTTTTGTAGTAGTTTCAGCTGTAGTGAAAAATGTTTTTTAATTGAGAAAGTAGTAGATTTTAAGTACCTGGGGCTCACAATAGACTCTAAAATGAGTTTTTCGGTGCACGCTGAAATATTTAGGAATTATTTGCGTCTCACTCTTAGGCATTTTTTTCTATTTGCGCAATATCTGCTCAACGACACTTTTAAAACCTATTTATTATGGAATTGTTCAATCTAAGCTTCAATACGGAATTGCTTGTTGGGGTGGTGTGTATCAGAACAAAATTAGCCCTCTGTTAATTTTGCAAAAATACATCATAAGAAAGATTTGCCGAAAAACCCAGAAGGCATCCCAGTTTTCCACTGTGACCTAAAAATTCTTCCGGTTCCTCACCTTTATTGTTTTAAGGTTTTAAAGACCTTCTTCATGAAATCTGGTAATCGAAATTTTTGTTTGATCTCAAATTACAACTTACATGGAAATTCGTCTTATATGCTATCTGTACCCATATTTCGTACTACTGCTCTTCATAACTTTTATTCTGTTTCGTCATATCGCTTGTTTAACAAATTTCCTCATCCCATCAGGGCTATGTCAATATCTGGCATATTTCTAAAACTTGTAAAAAATTGGCTTTTTCAGTGCAACTACTATTATTTGGAAGCTATTATCTCTGACATTCTGGTATAATTGAAATTGTTTCTAAATTATTTTCTTTTTGTATCTTAATTTTTTGTATAATTTATTCAATCCTGCTTTTTTTAATTTATTTATTTTTCCTTATGTTATTTCTTAAGTCTTAACTTCTATTTGTTCAATATTCAGATTCTATTCATTTTTGTTCATTTTTTTTTTTGTGTCTAATTTTTGAATTTTGTTAATTGTTTTTAATGGGTCACCCCATCCAAAATATTACTTTATTCTGTAATTCTAACAGCCTCTTGATGTGGCATTCAAAACTATTTTCTATACGTCTTGTATCCAAAATACTGAATGTCATTTAATGTTTCTTATTCCATTTATTTAGCGTCCCTTTAATATTTTAAACATGTACTTAAACAATATATATTAATAAGAAATAAATTATATCTTATCTTATCTTATCATTTGCCAGACTTCAACCTGCAAACACAAAGAAGATGCTCATATTGAAGAAAGTCCTCTCATTACCCTGGGAGATTGTGACGTGCGATATTTTTCAACTATTTAACATTGATTATATCTTTTAATTGTAGATACTAAGCGTGGTCCCAGAAGTACCCGACCTCACTTATAGATGGCGTTTGTTGTTTAAAGAGAATGACAATTGTAGAAAGTACCAAATTTGAAGTTTGATGACGCTACGCTGTTTACTATTGTATTTGTACGGCCATCAATAGTGAACGCTCTCAATGAATTTTTAAATATGGCAAAAATTGGTTATCTTTATGTGACACAATACTTTCATTTGAAAGACCTCAATCCAACGAACATTAAAACGGAACTGGATTCTACTTTGGGGGCGTCTGCTCCTTCGTCGCGATTATTCACATTGGAACAAAAACAGCGTCGTGAGAATTTTTTTTTTTTTATAATCGGCGCGCGCTCAAGGGGTTTTGTACCCTTAAAATGTTCGTACACAGCGCGGGCGAAAGAAATATAGGGAGGAAGAAAGGACAGGTACCGATGTACATTGTTTTTAAATGTTTGTAAGTTATAACGACCAGGAAACACAGAGGTCGGCAGGGCATTCCATAAGCGAGTTGTACGGCTTTGGAAAGAATCACGATATTTAAGAGTACGTCCGAAAATGGGCTTGAGGGTATACTGATGAGCATTCATAGCGAGACGGGTATTACGGTTGAAAGTTTGAATGGGCGGAATGCTACTGGCAATTTCAATGGAGCACTGGTGGTGGAAATAGCGATAAAACAAAGTGAGACAGGAGACATTACGTCGATGTTCGAGGGTGTCAATTGATTGACTGATATTAGTATCACCAATTAGTTTTATCGCACTGTTTTTAATCCTATCTAGCAGGTGCAGAGATGTTTTAGGAGCACCTGACCAGATGTGGGCATTGTACTCCAGTTTTGGGCGGATAAATGCCTTATATATTGTGGCCAGATCAGAGGGGGTAAAATATTTCTTACATCGCTTGAGAAAACCTAGACATTTCGCAGCATTTTTGGCGACATCGAATATGTGGTCATTCCAACGTAAGTTGCTACAGATACACATACCGAGAATGGAAAGTTTATCGGTTTCGACAACGCAAGTGCCATTCATGGATAATGGCTGGGTATATGAATTTCGCTTTAATGACAGCAGACAGCATTGAGTTTTGGAAGCATTAAATTCCACTCGGTTGATTGTTCCCCAGTTGATTATGCTGTTAATATCGGAATTTAATGAGCTTAGCATATGCTGCCGTTCCCGTTCTACAGCCGAGGAGCAGGGGCGTGAGTCCTGGAATGAATATGAGAAGCAGAGAGTGCTGTCATCAGAAAACGAATAAATTGGATTAGAAGTAGCAGACAAGAGATCGTTAATGAAGATTAAAAAGAGTGTCGGAGACAGAACGGAGCCCTGGGGCACACCAGCATTTATTTTGTGAATATCAGACTTGAAACCGTCCAAGACAACTTGAATTGAACGTTCCGAAAGGTAATTTCTAATCCATTGAAGAAGAGAGTCATCGATCCCAAGAGCACGCATTTTCGACAAAAGAGCCTGATGCCAAACTCTGTCAAATGCCTTAGAAATATCAAGTGCAACTAACTTGCTTTCGCCAGATTGATGTACGCTTTGGTTCCACTTTTCGGTGAGACATGCCATTAAATCACCAGTGGACCTGTTGCTACGAAAGCCATATTGCCGGTTATTGAGAAGTTTTCGTGTTTCGAGATATTTTATGAGCTGACGATTTATCAGCGTTTCCATGACCTTGGAAAGAAGGGACTAAGTGCAATGGGTCTGTAGGAGGATAGAGAAGAAGATTCGCCTTTTTTAGGGACTGGCTGGACAAATGCTGTATTCCATCTGCTCGGAAAGAGTCCTAAAGAGTAGGACTGATGAAAAAGCTTACGCAGTGGTTTTGCCAGCGTAGAAGAACACCTCTTCAGAAGAAGGGGAGATATACCATCTGGACCAGCGGATTTGTGAATGTTAAGATCTTTAAGAACTCTTGCTACTACACGAGTGCGAAAGTGGATTTGTCCCATTGAAGATTCGACGCACTCGAGTGTAGGCGAAGACAAAGCACAATCCGCGAGTGTTGAGCTGGCCGGAAAGTGTGGAGTAAGCAGATTGGCCTTGTCCAAAGAGCTGACAGCTGGAATGCCAGCGTTGGGATGGAGGATGAGGCAGAATTTCTAATGTTTTTGACGAATGACCAACAATTTTTACTGCCTTTGGGGCATTGCAGTATTTTTTGCCTCAGGTTTTGGTCGTATAGAAATTTCACACGCTTGAGAAAGACGTTGCAGTCATTTCAGGCTCGTTTGAACTTTTTTCGGTTTTCCTCCATCGGGTTGGTCTTGTAAGACCGAAAAAACAATTCTCTAACCCTGACAGCCTCTTTACAGCTCGAGTCGTACCATGCTTTTTCTTTTGGTTTGATACTCTTCATCCGATGCGGGATAAAGCATCTCATTCTTGTGATCATGTCAGCAGCGGCATCCACGTCGTTATCGAGGAAACATAACGACTAGTTAAAATTCCTAAATAAGCTGTTAAGACCGCTCCAGTTGGCTTTCTCGTATTGCCATACGGTTCTTTTAGGGATCCTTTCTCTAACTGGTGGTGGGTTTACGAGAATTTAGCTGATATGACACAATGGTCCGACGAGCCTAGAGGGGAGAGCACATCAACGCAGTACTTGTCAGGGTGAGAAGTTAAAAACAAGTCCAGGGTGTTGGCGGTATGACTATCAACGTCTGGTATGCGTGTGGGCTCATTTGCAAGCTGGGTTAAGTTATTTTCCGCAGCGAAAATCTCAATACACCGTCTTTCGGGTGTTGTCTGTCCAAAATTTCGAAGCCAACCAGAATTGTGAATATTCAAATCGCCCGTAATCACGATTTCAGTATGAAGGTAAGGGGATACAATTCTTTGAATGGAGTCAGAGAGCGCATTAAAATCGTTAAAAGTCGAATTGCTGTCCAGTTTGACGCTTCTGTAAATAAAGCAGTAGCGGATAATTTGCTAGCGGAGATGGAATTTTAACCACATGAAATTGAATTCCGGATTGGAACAGGGACTACATTGTGGTGGAATTTGGTAAGCTACATCACTACGCACATAAATGGCGAGACCGCGATGGGGAAAGAATAGTGGCACTAGTTCGTAGCCAGGTAGCTTCAGATCATTGTGGTCTGAGAGGTGTGGGCGGGGATCTACCTGTGTTTCGCTAAGCTGGTCGGTACTTACAGATGTGGACGTACGCAGAAAAGTGATTACTTTTTAGCCCGCGTATATTGTCACCCTGAATTCCCTAGACATAATCACAAACAAACACAGTAAACACAAACACCGACGATACTAAGCAGGGCTGCGAAGTGAAAATTCTGACGATGGTTTACTGAATCAAATTGCTGTAGGTGTTATGCCCTTACAACAATATGAAACAGTGCACCAACAAAATTTTCACACACAACCCGCTATCCATCAGTTGTTACATACACTCAGTCACTGCCCGTACCGTATGATAAATACCGTAACGGCAGCGACCGAGTGCAAGCAACAGTACTACGACCAGGAGCGGCAGAGGTGTAGGATTCCCACACTGTGTGATAATTTTTGTTTTTTTTTTTTCTATGACACTGCACTGTTTTTTTGTTTTTTTTTTTTTTTACACGCGCGCGGTGGTTTTGGTTTTTTTTGTTTTTTTTTTTTAGAGCATGGAGAAATACTAGTGCAAGATGACGTGTGACGTGTGCACTCGTCGGTGGTCCGTACGGAGAATGCCTCAATCGAGTGTTTAGCAAAGTTGCACAGCAATAAAGCCAGGTTTTTGCGTCGATTCATAACCGTGGATGAAACATGGGTCCATCACTTCACCCTCGAGACGAAGGAACAGTCAAAATCATGGATTAAATGGGGAGAATCAGTTCCAAAGAAGCCGAAGGGAGTTCCACCTGCAGGGAAGGTCATGGCGTCAGTTTTTTGAAATGCGCGTGGGATAATTTTCATGGATTATCTTCAGAAAGGAAAAACAATAAACGGAGTGTATTATGCAAACACCAGTTCACTCATCCGTCATCACCATAGCCAAAATCAATGAGTCAAAATTCGAAATGCTATCTCATGCACCCATTGCGCCAGATGTAGCCCCCTCGGATTATGTTCTATTTCCGCACTTGAATAAATGCCTCGGTGGTAAAAGTTGTGCCAACAGTAAAGAGGTGGAGTCTGCGGTTGATGGCTATTCTACGGAGCTCGACGATTCTCACTATAAACAAGGTATTGAAGCTGTTTAACATCACTGTAAAAGTGTATTGCTCTAAAAGGAGACTACGTAGGAAAATAAAGATATTTTGTCCAAAATTTGGTGTGTTTTTTTGTTAAGTCGGGTACTTCTGGGACTACCTTCGTAGCTTCTCTGGATTTTATAACTTATTATCACAACTTAAAATTTGGTTTTCAACCCTTAGCATATCACTAGTTTTGGAGTCGGACAATGGGCATCAATTCTCAGCAAAGAAATTTAAATCATTTGCCAAGACCAATACATTCAAGCATCAAACATCAAGTCCCTATCATCTGCGCTCCAATGGACTTGCGGAAACATACGTACAGATGGCAAACCAGCTACTTAAGAAGTGTCAAATAGATGGTAATTATATGTATTCATTTAGCGCTTTTAAATTATCGTAACACCGCCAGATCGCCCCAGCTCAAACCACAAAACCAACGACTGATGAAACTTTGCTACACTTAAAGGATAACTGAATCCAGAGGTAATTCAAAAAGTTCACGGACAACTAAGGAACATCAAAAAGAAAAAAAAATGCACGCTGATAAATCAATTAAACCATCTTGTGAATTTCAACTGACAGACGAAGTTCGAGTTCAATTAGGGGCACGAGAGTGTATATCAGGCGAAATAATCGCAAATTACCTGAACCCAGATCATACAACGTAAGGACCGATGACGGAGCAGTAAAACATCGTAACACAATGCATCTTCAACACACAAAGGAACTATTGTATAATTCATCTTCGGGCCGTTATTCCAGGAAATAACAACTATGCACGGAACATCACCCCGAGTAGTGATGCACATGAATCGGAAGAAATCAGCTCGCCACCTCACGAAAGCACAGAAGGGATGGTACTACGTTCGTGCAGAACTTTAAAAAAAATCGATTTAACTAATAAACTACTTCTTAAGGTAAAT
The DNA here is from genome assembly GCA_963966105.1 of Volucella zonaria. Classification (NCBI taxonomy): domain Eukaryota; kingdom Metazoa; phylum Arthropoda; class Insecta; order Diptera; family Syrphidae; genus Volucella; species Volucella zonaria. Next base: position 97,772,084 of record OZ014532.1, on the reverse strand, counting down.
GAGATTTGTGTAATTTTAAGTGTTTTTGTAATGTGTAATTTGAATTTTACGAGTATTTGAATTTTTTTTATTTTAATTTAATATAATGAATTGTAATCCACCTTTGCTTACGTGCTTGCATACACGCATATAATCACTAAGCATATCATTGTATTAGTATACATATATTACACCAACCAAATAAAATATTCATTAATTGGCGCCCGAGCAAGGACTCTTTTTTTAAATCCGTTGAATGGATCGATTTTTGTCAACAACAATCAAGTCAACCTTTCGGGAACTTTTATTATTCAGTGTCACAATTCATCCATTTATGCGAATGTTCAAAACTTCAGTTCCAAAGAAATTCCTACATCAGAACCACTACCGACAATAGTACAACCAGAGTCTCCAGTAAAAACCAATGAAGTACTTCTAACCCTAGAAATGATGAAAGAGCTTCACCTTAAGAATACCGATGACATAAACCAGCTGAAGAAAAACGAAACAATGTTGAGAATTCAAAGTAAAAAGCACACCAGTCTGAATTCTATGAATTTTATTAAAAGACAGAGCTAGATATACAGAGCGTAAATTAGAGTAAGATGTCAGTGTAAATGTAATAAGGAATTACCAGTAATTAATTTTCAACAAACAAAATACCTGATAACCAACGTCAGTCTTTTAAGTATAGGAATCATAGCGTTGGCAGGCTTATCAGCAAGAAAAATTATCATATGGCGAAAATACCGGTTAAAAGTTTCCAACCAGTTAGACCAAAATTTAACTGATCATAGTAGAAATCACGGTCCAATATTCTACATGGCCACGAGTGGGGACACTCGAATTTAAGAAGGGAGGTGTTAGCACGATAAACATTCATTTACGTTTTTCACACGATGTTTCCACAATCCAATTGACACATGCGCCCATACATCCGGCGCATGCAACAAAATTCATAAGAAGTTGATGTCAGCAAATCCACTTGAGCCAAACACAAGCTGCTGATTTGGCGTCGGGCTGAAATCATCAAATGTTCAACCGATGTTAATTTCAGAGTTTGATTTGGATTACATAAATAAAGTCCGGTTTCTCGGAGCAGAAAAATTAAAAAAATTGTTTTTTTTTTATAACAATCAAATAAAATATATTTATTAACTTATATACAATCTCTCAATAAACAGTCAACAACTAGGACTCGCTGGTACATGGCAACTATGAATTGCTGCTACCATTTTAAAGGAGTATATAATAAGGAGTATACAATAACATTAGATGGATAGATGGAACTTTGTTTCGTATACAAATTGTTACAAAGGATAGTTACCACATCTTTTACATTACAGAGATATGGTATTATTTATATCTTTCTACTGAAACATTGTTTTTGCTTTTTGTTTTGTAAATTATTGATTATAATTCAAAAACACTTGAGTTAAATTTGGAGGAAAATACGACAAAAAGCTCCAATCTACTCGTATGTACAAAAAAAATAACAATAAATAAATAAATAAGTATACAGGTACATAAGTAAATAAAAATAAAAATATATAGTTAACAATAATAAATATTAACTCAACAAACGAGTAAATAGCATATAAATAAATAAATTAAACAAACAACACAAACAAAAAATAAAAAAATAACATAAAGAATTAATCAATAAATAGATAATTATAAAAAAAAATATATACAGGGCATCCACTAATTCGTTGACGATAATTTGGGAAATGATTCCTGGTCATATTCTAAGAAAAAAAATCGTTCTACAGTAAGGGTCTATCTCCAATGTTGACATCATTTATCGAGGATTTAAGAAAAGGCTTACTTTGGCGTACCCTGACCCATGTTAACGAAAATTGCTCTGTTAGTACTATTGGTAAAAACTTCATGTAGGTCCTTATTTTTAGAAGAAATACCAGCCTTTATAACAGCGTTTAAATAAAGTTGATATCATATTTGAGTCTTTAGATATCCAATTTCTAAGCCTGTTCCGTTTTCATTATGCATGCTAATTTTCGACTTTGAGGTCACTTTTCTCCAGAAAATGCCTAATTAACATAACGTTTTACTATTTTTTTTTTATGAAAGTAATAATAATAAAAAAAAAATCATCAATGAGTTTGCAGAAAAACCTACAGATTTTATGATTTTTTACAAACGTTTCTAACAACAGTTGTCAATAGATACTCGTAAGAGTGATTTTCCACGAATTACTAATTTTCTAATATTTTTTTTATAATTGCATAGCTACTACCTTGTTCCCGGAATGTATTCAGAAAATTGGAAATTCAAGTTTATTCATCTAAATCTACATATATTTTCCCCTTCAGAGTAATACCCATCGACTGCAACACATGTATGCCAGCGCTTAATCCAATCCTCGAAACATTTTTTATATTCGGTTTTCGGTATGTCCATTAGTGCTTCCTGCGATTTTTCCATTACTACCTCTCGGCTGCTGAAACGTCCCCATAGTGGTTTTTTAACTCGATTGAACAGAAAGAAGTCACAGGGAGCCAAATCAGGTGAATTCGGTGGCTGTTGGATGGTATTTGTTGTATTTTTCGTCAAAAAATTACGAATAATGATGGCACTCTGCGACGGTGCGTTATCCACGAGTTTTCTACCCACAATTCTGGTCTTTTTCGGCGAATTGCTTCACGAAAACGTCTCATAACGCCCAAATACTCAAATTACTCTTAATTTACTGTCTGGCCTTTTGGCAAAAATTCATGATGCACTACACCGTTGTAATCCATGAAAACCGTGAGCATTGCCTTCTTTTTTGACTGAAAACGACGTGGTTTTTTTGGTCTCGGCTCATTTGGTGAACGCCATTTGCCTGATGTCTGGATTGCGTGTCGTACTCATAAATCCACGACCACGTCTCGTCTCCAGTAATGATCCCTTTGATGAATGTGGGATCGGATTCAGCCTTGCAAATCATCTCTTTTGCGACGTCAACACGAGTGAAATGCATGAAATTGAGGTCTTTTGGCAGCAACTTCGCTGCTACACGACGTAAACCCAAATCATTACCCAAAATGTCTGGGACGGATCCATAGGCAATGTTCAAGTCCTCAGCTATCTCTCTGATGGTTAATTTGCGGTAATTGACCAACAACTACTTCATCAATGTTTTCGTCGGTTTTCGATGTTGGTCTGCCACTGCGTTCATCATCTTCGATTGACTCCCGACCACTTTTGAACCGCTCGTGCCACTAATAAACGACCGTTTTCTTTAGAGAATCGTTGCCGAAACGCTTTTCCAACATTTCCAACGTTCGCGCACCATTAAATCCGTTTTTTACGCAAAACTTAATACAAGTTCGTTGTTGCAAATTTAAAACCATTTCTAAAACTGTAAAAAATCTCCAACACACACAGAAATAGTTGTACTCTTGGCTACCTAACTTTTGCAAATGTCAAGCTATGACGCTAAGATTTAGAGGGAATGTCAACAACAGAGTTATTAACTTAACAAAGAAAGCAGAACTCAAATCGGAAGAATGGGAGCGCCACACGGTGGTGTGATGCGGGAACTTTTTGATCAAGGTGGTATGCGCGCGTTCGAATGAAGCGCAATCGTGAAGTCCTACTTTCAACAGCTTTATCAAGCAACTGGGGCCGTATATCAGCAATAACACGCAAATGTTGACTTCCAAATCGTGCAACGTCTCTGGTTTATCGGCACAGAATAATGACTTCGCTTACCCCCAAGGAAAATAATCTAAAAATGTGAGACCATAGGATCGTGGAGACCAGTTCACAGGTCCATTACGCGAAATTATGCGCTCAGCAAATGTTTCCCGCAATAAATTGTTAGTGTCGTTCGCCGTGTGGCATGTTGCGCCATCTTGTTGAAACCAAAGCTCCGTCACGTCAATGGCATTCAACTGAGGAATGAAAAAGTCAGAAATCACAATCACAGAAATCACAAAGTGGATGGGCATAGCTCAAATTGCTGTACACGATAACGAATCGACTCATTTAGATTCTCCTCAACACTGCGCTCCACAACGGCAATAACTTCTTCTGTTCGCACTGTTTCTCGTCTTTGGGCATGAGTATTATCCACTAGAGTGTATGTAGTGCGACAACGATTAATGGTGCTCCGAATAACTTGCTCAGATGGACGATTATGTCAACTGTAAAATGGACGCAGTGCACGATAAGTTTGGCGAATCGAACCATGGTTTTCAAAATAAGTTTGCAAAATTTGCACTTGTTGTTCTGACGTTAATCTATTCATAGTAAAATGGTAAAATGTACTAACCACATATCAAATTTCAACTATCAAATTGACAATCTAAGGAGACAGTGTTGCCAGTTTAAAAATGAAACCTCTAAACAAAACACTCTTTATTATAACAACCAAATAAAATGTTCATTAACTGGCGCCCGAGCAGGTACGCTTTTTTTTTTTTAAATCATTTCAATGGATCGATTTTTGTCAACAGCAATCAAGTCAACTTTTCGGGAACGTTTATTATTCAGTGTCACAATTCATCCATTTATGCGAATGGCCAAAACTTCGGTTCCAAAGAAATTCCTACATTAGAACCACTACAATAGCACAACCAGAATCTCCAGTAAAAACCTATGAAGTACTTCTAACCCTAGAAATGATGAAAGTGCTTTAACTTGAGAATTCAAAGTAAAAAGCAGCACACCAGCCTGAATTCTATGAATTTTATTAAAAAACAGAGCTAGATATACAGAGCGTAGATTAGAGTAAGTTAATATACATAGGTAGTTCATATGTGTAGTAGCAAGTTTAAAAGTTATTATAAGATGTCAGTGTAAATGTAATAAGGAATTTCCAGTAATTAATTTTCAACAAACAAAATACCTGATAACCAATGTCAGTCTTTTAAGCATAGGAATCATAGCGTTGGCAGGCTTATCAGCAAGAAAAATTATCATATGGCGAAAAAACCGATTAGAAGTCTCCAACCAGTTAAACCAAACTTTAACTGATCATAGTAGAGGGCCCCCGCCCAATTATTAAGGCTTCGCCCATCAATGACGTTGTCTAATAAAAGCGGGGGCAGAGCATATTACTGGTCTTATCGTAAACATCTTCAGATGACGCTACGATTTGACCAGTTGCTACGATTTGATCAGTTACACGTTGCCGGTCATAGGTCTTGTTGGCGGCTGGACCACCGGTAGTCCCTACCAGGACTTAAATCACTGTACCATGGGAGTCAGGAGCCCCCCGGATTTCGGTCCGGGCGTGACTTGTTGAGGTAGGCCCACTTGTGGGAGCGTCATGGTGGCTGTGGCTTAAACCCTAATCGCGGGAAAGGGTCTTCCTGTTGGTTGACCCATTGTAAAGTTGCAAATAAGTACTGTATGCTGTGACCCTAAGAGCAGCAAGAGGTTTTAGGTCGGCCTCGACTCATACCAAGGGTGGAACCTGTGCCTCCAACACAGTTCCGAATTGGTATCAAAGGATTGACGGAGAGCGCCCATGGATGTATAGGAATCCCGTAAACATAAGTCTACAGGACAGGTGGTTTACGTTAAAAAACCAGAGACTAATGATCATAGTAGAAATCAAGTTCCAATATTCTACAGGGACACGAGTGAGGATACTCGAATTTAAAAAGGGACTTCATCAGATCGTCAACCGATGGTACAAATAATAGGTATTAGAATACGTTTATTTCAAAGTTTGTTTTCGATTACATAAATAAAGTCCGGTTCCTCGGAGCAAAAAAATTTAAAAAGTTAATAAAATATTTATTAGCTTATATAAACTCTCTCAATAAACAGTCAACAACTACAATAGCGCTCGTTGTTACATGACAATTATGAATTGCTACTGCCATTTTCAAAATTATAAATCAAATAGTTTCTCACGTATCGCCTTAATCAAGATCAGTTGTAAAAGTTTATAAAAGTTTACGACCAGGTTCTAGCAGAATGCGTGCGAGATGTTTGTCTATATTTACACGAGACATTTCGAGCGACGTTAATCACTAAACAACTGATCATTGATTATTATTATAAGACTTTAAATGATGAGAACGACAACAGGAGTGAATTTTTTTCGGATTACATAATAAGGTTTTTTTACAATAAATACAAAATTTAACTTATGCAATTAATTTAGTTTTTTTTTTCCTAAAAACATATTATCATAAAAAACAGGTAGCTGGCAACCCTGTGGTAATTATCTTCAGAAATTCCTATCGACAAATAAGTATACGATGGTACCCTATGAGAGCTTTCAAGAGCGAAGTGGTTATGCATATCCTTGTAACCAGATTGAGAAGCAAATACATATTCCTAGCTTCCCTGTAGTGCAGATTAGATTTTTGTTGAACAGGACATAATTTAATTTTCATGGATTCGATTCGGTCGCATAGTATGTTACGTTCCCTACACATCTTAAGCCCTTTATAGACGACTTCATAAGTCAATATTAAATAATAATAATTTAGAACCAATGGACATAGATCTACAGGAAAACTCTGCATCACTATACATTCTCCACTCACACACTCAAACGACTTGAAAACCCATTCATTGGGAACAAGAAAAAGATAAATTTTATTTACTAGCTCGTTCAATCACAAATCTCCGGAGCATAAATAAATAAATAGATCCGGCTTGAAACTACAGATACCCCCAAACAATCTGTAATGAGTCTAAAATATTTTGTACCTTGGAATGTGGCGTGCTGAATGCTGGATGTTACGAGTAAATGCCGGATTTACTGTGCGATGGCAACTTACTCTGAGGACAATGTACTACCGGTTGCTTAGAGCCAGCAACCTACCGAACATTACCTTCATAATTCTATTCAAAGTATATATAATAACTGTAATCAAAATCGTCATCGCATAGTTTTTACAAAATAAATTGAAAAATATCATTGCTAGTCCTGTCTGTGCATCAAGCAGAGAATTTCCTCACTCTGTTGGATGAAACTTCAACGAGTTCCTGTTTTCATTGTACATTCCTTCAAATGCATTTAACTTCGTTAATGGCAGTGTATCTAAAGGGGATGTCATCTTTAGTTAATTGTTTATGTGCTCCACGTTCAAGGTCTTGTTCTGAATTACCTTTGCTAATTACACTCTGAGTGATTCGTATTTGTACATTCAGGATTTACCCAGCGACACAAAAGAGCATCCGTATTTGAATGCTTGCTCATAGTTTAAGGGCATTATTATGTGTGTGTCACAAATTGGTTTCGTTTGTTAAAGCACCGAGTAGATTTTCCAGATTTTTTTCATTTTGTTGAGATACAAGTACCTAGGTAGTAGATATGTCCTCGCTCGTATGTATGTATGTTACTTTCAACAAAGGATTCAGCGAAAAGATAACGAGATTTTTCTGCAAGTTTGAGGTAACAGAGAATGTTCTGATGGATTCTTTTTGGACAAGAAATCCTCGTTAGGGATGAAAAGATTTTCATTTTCGTATTTTTCCGGGGAGATGAATGAAATTTTTATAAAGATTTTTCAATTTTTTTTTTTTTTGTTGCTGGTTTAAGTTGAAAGGTTGAAAAGGTATTGTATTATAATTGGCTTTCAATCTTATTACCGGATATCACAGGAAATTAATTGCAGTTTGATTGACTTGATTTAGCAAACAGAATTGGGGATAGAGATTGAAAATAATCTTTTCTTACAGATCCTTAAACAAAATATAGCGGTCACTACCGAGAAGACATCTTAATTTCATTTGAATTCATAAGGTCCGGTGTCATTGTAACTCAATATACAATAAACCAGTACAATAATACCCGTATTCTCGTATTATAGTAGGTTTCAGTTGAAGTAAGACAACAATTTTTTACTGCTGCAATAATCCTATTCAATAACTGAATCATCAAAGTTGAGAAGGCGGCAAAAATATTTTGGTGTCCATCCGGAGTTTTGGACTGGCCAGGCCTTCAAGTCGGAGGAATTTCGCATATCAGATAGACTGATAAGTATTTTGACTTACTCAATGACTTTAGTTTTAAAACTACCGTCACCAGTCATTTCGAATATTCTGACTGGGCAGTTAACTAAAGCAGTCAATTGACTGTAACTTAAATGACTGCAGTACTTTTTCACTGATTCAAGTCTTTTAGTCAATTGTAGGTCTTCTATATATAATTCTTAGTCATTTTTCGCAGTCAGTGAGTCATTTGACTGCAGTTACAGTTAGTCAATTGACTGATTTTAAGTCTTTTAACTGATATATTTCAGTTTTATTATTATTTTGATCACCATTTTGAATTTAGAGTCAAACTTACGACCGACTGAAGATGATGATCAGTGACAACACTCTTGTGCTTTAATTTTTTACTCAAAGCGCCACTTCATACCACCCTGCACCGGGACCTGAGCAAAGGAAAAAAAATTCTGATCACTTATCAATCAACGAGTGTCTTCCTAGCTTACAAATAACATACGGACAATTTACAAACCATCTGGAGTGGATAGCAGCCTACCCTAGTCCTCTATTCTTAAGGTTGCAGTCTCAAAGTGGACGGTGGACGTAAAGTTGACGAGATCAAAACATTTTTTTTTGCTTTATACATAATTTTTACGAGTCAGCAAGAATTTCGATGAATCGATCCATAAGGTATGGGAATAGGTGAAACAAGGACAGATTCACTGTTGACAACCCTGTAAAACGAACAAAAGACAGGGACTTTCGCGTGGAATATTCAGACCTTGAACAGGCCGAAAAATTAGTTGAGGCCCTAGACTGCTATAAAGCAGATGAAGATGAAAAACTGTGATGTTTACTACGGTGATTGCTATAGGGAACAGCGTCTATTTGTATGCGGATTTATAGTAAGCGGCATACTTAGGCAAGAAGACTTGAGCTTTCGACACGTAAGTGAACGCCCTATAACAACCCGTATCAAAGGTAAATTCACTAACATCAGCCTCTTATCCGCTCACGACCCAACAGAGGAAAAGGACGATGCTACCAAAGAGACTCCTTACGAGCTCCTCGACAAAACCTACGATCAATGTCTGATGTATGACGTTAAAATCGTCCTAGGCGACTTTAATGGCAAGATTGGAAAGGAGAACATCTTTGGTAGCACAATCGGAGGACATCACATAGCAAAAAATTTAAACATAGCACGGAGTACAGTGGATTCTGTTACTAAACGATATTTGGAGACGTTGACAGTTAAGCGAAAACAGAAAAGTGGAGTTAGAAGTGGAGCACATGATACAAAGTTGGACAGGAAAATAGTGGGTACCATCTCTATGTCATCCAGAGATGTTGCTCGGAAATGTAATACCAACCAATCAATGGTACAAAGATCTAAAAAACGTAACGGTCTAAAAACACGAAAAAAAAACAAAAGTTACTGAAAAGCAAAAAAAAAGTCATAAAAACACGAGCCCGAAAGCTATACGAGTTGATCGGCAACAAGAAAGCGTGCTTGATTTTGGATGACGAATCTTATGTCAAAGCCAACTTTACTACTCAGGTGCGCAGTTCTACAACTCGTTTGAAGCTGAGATTCTTCCGCAATCAACAATATCGATTGGGATCGAAAAATTCGGGTCAAAATATCTCGTTTGGCAGGCCATTTGCCCATGTGGACACACAAGTTCATCGTTTATTACAACGGGAACAATTAACGGACAACTGAACATTAACGAGTGCCTAAAAAACCGGTTCATTCCTTTCTTAAGCAAACAAGAGGGTTCAACATTATTTTGGCCAGATTTAGCTTCAGCTCACTATGCTCATGCGAGGTTGAGCTTTCTTGTTGCTAAAAAGTCGACTTTGTCCCAAAAGACATGAATCCACCCAATGTTCCACAGTGCCGTCCCATTGAAAGGTATTGGGCTTTGGTCAAAGCTAAATTGAGGAAAAGTGAACAGTGTGCAAAGGGCGTAAAAGATTTTAGTGCTAAATGAAAAAGAGCGTCCAAAAAGGTCACGGATGTAACTGTCACCAACCTTGTGAAAGATATTCGAAAGAAGTTGAGGAAAGAATGGGAACCCAAATAATATTTTTTATTTTTTGTAATTGTGAATGAATTTAATAAAAACAGACTTTTAAAGCAAATAAAAAAAATTTACATGAATTATGAAAATATATTTTGTTTTACTTTGAAATTTCCAATTTTTACTCGTTTCAGTCCTTACACACATGATTTACCTTCATCCAAGTCATTTAAAGTGATGTTATACGGCTTGGATGAAATGCCCTTAAATACCCTCAAAGGCGAACTCGTCTCTCATGGACTAAAGTACCAAAATATTAAAATAATAACAAAAAACGATTCGAACATTATGAAATGTTTTTTACATTGTTTTTCTCGAAACGGGTTCTGTTAAGCTCCATGAGCTCCTTGTTCAGAACACAAATTAAATGGGACTATGTCAGGAACAGAAAAAATTAATTAACTCAGTCCTTCAATTGTCAGATGTTTGGCCACGATTAGAGATACTGTGCAATTTGCCCTCAAAATCACAAAACGGAGAACTGCAATACAAAAAGCCGAATAATATGTACAAACTGTAAAGGTAAGCACAAGTCTAATGACTTGTCATGTGTCTCAAGGCAATCATTTTTGCATTTAAGAGAAAAGCTCTCTAAAAACAAAAACAGTCGATCAGCAAGACCTGTCAAGAAAACGGTTCTACTATTCGTGCTCGAAAATGAAGCTTTTCCTGAATTGAACGCGCATCGAAATTGCAGTAAGTCTTCTATGCCAGCCTTTCTTAGTCCTATTATGTTGACTAAACTAACCTAGATGTCAAACTTTACTAATATTTTGCAAACCCTTAACTTTTGCACACTGTAAGTGAATTCCAACACATCTGCATCTCTATAACTTTGTCAAAATTTGCTAGAAGGAGAGCAATTTACAAGTAAAATTGCTAGAAAGAGAGCGATTTGCACCAGAGTGTGTAATGTGGATGACGTTTTTTGAATAAAACGGGCGTGGTTGGTATAAAATGAGATGGATATTGCCATTGATGACAATTCACACGTATTCACAGGCATGGTCACACGGGTAGGGGCGTTCGGTAGAAAACCGGTTTTAATTTTCCAATATCTGGAAAGTTTGCCATGTAGGTTAGTTCATCTATAGTCAACATCATCTACAAACTTCATCTTCAGATGTAAACAACAATCTTTGGAAACAACCAACAAGTGGGCTTGTTCATGACATTACTGGAATGCAGATTTTCAGTAATCTCTTCTCCTATGAAGAAATAAGTTCCTTTACCTACGAGATGACAACGTTGTTAGGAAAATGTAGTAGTAGGCATGAACAATTTAATGTTAGCCAAATTAGCCATTAAGTACATATATAATGTCAAACAATATCAATGCAAGCCTAAAGATTATAACTTGGAATGCAAGACACAATATAGATATCGGTTTAATATCAGAAACTTGGCTATCCGATAATGTTAACTTATCCAATGCTATCGATATGATAGACTTGACAGAATAGGCGGAGGAGTTGCCATTCAACATTCACTTTTACCTGTAGTTAGGCCACAAGTTGTTGAAAACATAGGTATCGAATTACCTACCCTTCAGTAATGGTAATTACTTAATATTTTTTTCAGTTCATTTCTGGTGATAGTAGAAATATGAATTTTAAGCGTCAATCGTTTAGAAGCGACATAAGGAAACTCACAAGTGTTAGTGGCTTACTTCTTCTGGGTGGTGACCTCAACTGTCGTCATTGCACTTGGAATTTTCTATAATGTCTCCTCTAAGTCCAACATACTACCCACAAAACAACAGAGGAAATCCTTCTACTCTTGATCTTTTTATAACAAATGCAGTGATGCTTGTAAGTCAACCGCTAGTGCACAACGATCTTAGCTCTGATCACTTACCAGTAAAGTGTACTCTGTTAGGTGCAGTGATACAGAACGAGTTTTTGATCAAGGACATTAAAAGTACTGATTGGTTGAGATACCAATCATTACTTAAACAAAAGCTTAATATTGTCTTTAGTGAACAAACTACAGGGTGACTTACTCGAACTCCAACTTTTTAAAATGCTATAATTTGTTTATTTTTTGATAAATTTTATTGTGCCGGAGCAAAAAATGTTGGAAAATACATCAATTTTCAAATTGTATCAGTAGTTTTCAATATGTTCACCTTTGGCACGAATAATGGCCTTGAGACGGCCGCAGAAAGCATCGCACGCTGCACGCAAGTGGCTCTGCGGTATTTTGACCCATTCCCGGCGAAGTGCTTGTTTGAGGTGGTCCAAACTTTGGTATTGGTATTTTTTAGTGCCAACCTTCGCCTTGAAAACACCCCAGACAGAGAAATCCAATGGATTTGCATCCGGAGAATTTGTAATCCATTGTGTCGAAGAAATGAAGTGTGGAACATTGTTTTTTAACCAATCTCAGTTGACGCGCGCTTTGTGAGACGGTGCCGAGTCTTGTTGAAATGTGCACGGTCTCCGACTGAAATGATTGTTTGTCCAAGGCTTCAAATCTGCCTCTAAGACAGTTTCACGATATACGATTGCATTAATTTTGACGCCACGGTCCAAAAATATGGCGGCCCAAACCATCACCATCGGTGCTGCCTGCTTTCTAGTGGCCGTCCGAAGGTGTAAATTTTCGAAGGACCTCTCTGGCAAGTAAACTCGGTCATTTTGTTTGTTGACATATTGCTCGATAACAAATGACGACTCATAGGAAAAAACCAAATTCGGCAACTCACCACTTTCGTGCAAGCGTAGCAACTCCTTCGCTGTTTCGACTCTAACTTTTTTCTGTTGCGGTGTAAGATCGTGTGCTTTTTGGAACTCCAATGGCTTGAGCCCAAGCTCATTTTTCAGTAAGGACTGAAACGAATAAAATTTGGAAACTTCAAAGTAAAACAAAAAATATTTTCATAATTCATTTAAATTTTTTTTATTTGCTTTAAAACTCTGTTTTTATTAAATTCATTCACAATTACAAAAAATAAAAAATATTATTTGGGTTCCCATTCTTTCATCAACTTCTTTCGAATGTCCTTCATGAGGTTGGTGACAGTTACATCCGTGATCTTTTTGGAAGCTCTTTTCCATTTAGCACTAAAATCTTTTACGTCCTTTGCACACTGCTCACTTTTACTTAATTTAGCTTTGACCAAAGCCCAATACCTTTCAATGGGACGGCACTATGGAACATTGGGTAGATTCATGTCTTTTGGGACAAAGTCGACTTTTTAGCAACAAGAAAGCTCAACGCCGCATGAGCATAGTGAGCTGAAGCTAAATCTGGCCAAAATAATGTTGAACCCTCTTGTTTGCTTGAGAAAGGAATGAACCGGTTTTTTAGGCACTCGTTAATGTTCAGTTCTCCGTTAATTGTTCCCGTTGTAATAAACGATGAACTTGTGTGTCCACATTGGCAAATGGCCTGCCAAACGAGATATTTTGACCCGAATTTTTCCATCCCAATCGATGTTGTTGATTGCGGAAGAGTAGTAAAGTCGGCTTTGACATAAGTTTCGTCATCCAAAATCAAGCACGCTTTCTTGTTGCCGATCAACTCGTATAGCTTTCGGGCTCGTGTTTTTATGACTTTTTTTTTGCTTTTCAGTAACTTTTGGGATTTTTTTGTTTTTTTCGTGTTTTTAGACCGTTACGTTTTTTAGATCTTTGTACCATTGATTGGTTGAGCAACATCTCTGGATTACATAGTCCGGTTCTTTACGATGGTACCCACTATTTTCCTGCCAAATTTGTATCATATGCTCCACTTTTCTGTTTTCGCTTAACTGTCAGTGTCTCCAAATATCGTTTAATAACAGAATCCACTGTACTGCGTGCTATGTTTAAATTTTTTGCGATGAAATGGTTTGGACGCGAAGTATTTTCGAGCCACTTGTCGATGATCTTTTTACGGCGTTCCTCTTGACTCATATTTTATAAATATTTTAAACCGCACCGAACTAAAATCAATAACAAACTGAAACTAGAGAATATACAGGCTAATTTGGGTACAAAATGGGATTGCAATTCTTATGCATTGGAAGTATAGCCCGTATTAAAATTTACAGATTTTATGTGTTGCATCCGTTCCAACGATATGTTGAGCTCACGAGCCATTTTTCTTCCACTTCGACACGGATTTCGCTCAATTCGAGCCTTCACTTTCCGAACCATTTCTATCCATGTTGCTGTTTTTTTATTACCACCTCCGTGGCGTTTTGTAACGTATTACGGTAACGAGCTATGGTTCGAGACAGAAATGATTTATTCCCGTTGAGGTGCTGGAGGGCTCTAACGATAGCTACTTGTGGTTTTCCAGTCAAATATAAAGCAATCACACTATCACGTTTGAGTTCCATCGCGGATAAAAATTTTTCAACACAACTGAGACGCAAATCGTTTAAAAGGCTTGTAAAAAATAAAATTATCTGTCATGTGTCAAAATTTGAGCTCACTGTCATGAACTGTTTGGAAATTATAGCAGTCTGAAGTTGGTTGTAGTTCGAGTCATTCAGGGTGTATATGTGCAAATGACTCAGATTCTGCTGATGAGGCAGTTCAATTGTTAACGTCGTCAATTTTAGATACCGCTGAAGAAGTTGCACCTACAAAACATATAAACCCAGGTAGATCCTCTAAACTGCCCTATGACATTCTGCGGCTTATATAATATTCGCAATAGTTTTCGTAGAAAATGGCAGCAATTTGGAATTTTGATATATCTACACATAAGCAGATATTTAACTAGACTAATTAAAGAACATATTGATCTCTTAAGAGATAACGAATAGAATATAAAGCTAAATGGCTTAAACAAATCAAGTAGACCGTTCTGGAATATTGTTAAAATCAATAAAAATTCCCTTCTTAAGAACTGCCGATACTGAAGCAGTTTTTCATTTAGAAAAAGCTAACGTTTTAGCGAAATCATTCGCTTCCAACCATCTGCTTTCAAGTACTGTGTTAAGTAATTTAGAGAGTGCGATTGAAAATATAATACATATCGTTAATAACCTCGCCTTACCTCACAAAAGCGTATATGTTTCTTTAAAGGAGGTCAAAAATATTGTAAGTACTCTAAAGATACGCAAATCAATTGGATTCGATAATATTAGAAATATTTATTTAAAAAAATTTCCCAAAGTTGGTCTAAAAATTATCCAGTGCATTCTTAATGTATGTTAAAATATTGGATATTTTCCAAATACATGTGCCAAAATTATACCAATTTTGAAACCAGGCAAAACTTCAAACAATTCGATTAATTATCGCCCCATAAGCCTCCCCAGTGCTTTAAGCAAATGGTTTGAAAAAATTTTTAAAAACAAAATAATGCTCCACGTTGACGAATTTAAAATCTTGCCGTCAGAACAGAAAGTCATAGCACATCCCACCAGCTGTACAGGGTTAAAAAACACGTACTTAACTCCTTTCATTAAGGTCATAGTACTGGTATGATTCTCTTGGACGTAGAAAAAGCTTTTGACACCGTTTGGCATAAAGGTTTAATTTATAAGCTATTTCATTTCGGCTTTCCCTTACATCTTGTCAAAGCAATCCAATCGTTTCTAATGGACAGAAGTTCTAAAGTACTTGTGAACAGCACACCATCAGATTTACAAATAATCTCTGCTGGTGTACCTCAAGGTTCTGTTCTAGCTCCAATACTTTACAACATTTACACATCGGATTTTCCCTTTCTTCCTGGGTGTCATTCTGCAATTTTCGCGGATGATACGTGTATTTACTCCTCCGATTCGGTTGGTTTATCTATTGAAACCAACCTCCAATCAGCTTTGGACGACTTTATTTCATATTGCAACACTTGGAAAAACAATATAAATGCTCAAAAAACTCAAGCTATCTTGAAAAAAACCTGCTTCCGCCAACTGTTCGAATTGCCATATAAAAAATTAAAAATTTGCCAAAACAAAATTCTCAAACTAATCTTAATCTTTTCCTACCTCGCTTCTTCATCAAATTGTCAACATTGAGACTGTTACTGAACTTGGTGCCATTTGTCTGACAATCTTCTTATATCCAGTTTAACGAGTAACTAACTAAACTTTTGTATTATTTTTTTTTTATCTAAACTATCTATTGTTACCAGTTGTTTAATTATTTATTTACTAATTTATTTATTTATCATTTACTTATTATTTCTACACTAATCCTGATTGTTAATCCTTTCATTTGTTTCCCTTATTTTTGATTTATTAGTACGAGCATAAAGCTCCTTAAGCAAACTGTGATGGTATATGAGCGATGGTTTTTACATAGCTTTTCCTTCAAATATTCCTTCCATTTATCTCCACTTTGCCCTTGCATTATAGTTTTCATAAGTGCGGTAGATGATTACCGTATCTATGTAATTTTTTCACTGTATTTACAACTTTTACAATGTTGCTATTAATAAAAACTAAACTAAGCTAAAAATTTATCATGTTGCGATCGATGTAAGACACTTCTCAAGTATTTTAGATGTCCGAACATTCCGAGCAGCCAACAAAAACTCAGACCACTAGCTAGTTGCAGCCAAGGTACATCTACGGATATCTCAGACGTCACAACAACGAGGAGATTTAACGTAGAACGGTTGCATTCGCAACAAGCCGCCAAAACCTTTCCCGATCGCGTAGACCTCAACTCTCGAGAAGTCGT
This sequence comes from Volucella zonaria, assembly GCA_963966105.1. NCBI lineage: Eukaryota > Metazoa > Arthropoda > Insecta > Diptera > Syrphidae > Volucella > Volucella zonaria. Next base: position 97,755,484 of record OZ014532.1, on the reverse strand, counting down.
TTGCAGCTAGCATCAAATGTTGAAGACCAGTGGCTTAGATACCGAGAAGCCATCAGAAATGCCGCAACCGGTTTGATGAAGAGTGCCGGCAAGCATATGCAGCAAAACAATATGCCTACAAAGCGGCGCTGCACAAAAGGACGAGAGCAGCTCGTGAGATCTATTACGTGCAAAAGGGTAGCGAAGAACATCGGCTTCTCCGAGGAAAAATGAAAGAGGAAATAGAGAGGTGCTACTCCAAGGTAAAAAGAACGTGTCAAAGAAACAAAAAACCAGGACGAAAGCGTGTAGCGATGAACCGTGAAACGTTGTAGTATAGTCATAGTCGGCACTAAGGATATGGAAAAACCATTTCTGCAGACTACTAAACGGCGAGGACGACACAAATTCGGTTGTCAGGCGAAGCGAACCATTCAATATTGACGATGCAAGTCAAGAATTCGGTCCACCAAACCAAAATGAAGTGAGGATAGTAATATCTAAACTGAAGTCGAATAAGACTACCGGGCCGGACGGTCTATCCGAAGAGCTATTTAAAGCAGCAGGAGATAACTTGGTAGAAAGCATACGCCAACATATTTCCAAGATTTGATCGGATGAATGTATGCCTGATGAATAGAACCCCACATCGTCTGCCTGGTTCACAGGAAGGGAGACCCTCTAAACTGAGTCCACTATAGAGCTAGCAGTCTCCTAAACATCGCATATTAGAGCTTATCTGCCATATTGTGCGAGCGCCTGAAACCATTTGTCAATGATCTGATTGCACCCTATCAGTGCGGCTTTAGGCCCGGTAAGTCTACAATTGACCAAATATACACACTACGGCAGATCTTGGAGAAAACTCAAAAAGTTCAGATCGATACTCACCACCTTTTTGTCGATTTTAAAGCTGATAGCATCTACAGAGACGAGCTATACAGAGCCATGTCCAGTTTTGTCATCACTGCCAAACTCGTCCATTTGGGTAGGATGACGATTGAGAAAACTCGCTGCCGCATCAGTGTCAGTAACGACCTAATCGAGACCTTTGATGTCAAAAAAGTATTTAGACAAGGCGTGTCTTCTTGAACATCATACTTGAAAGAATTGCGCAAAACTCAGAAGCCAATACACGAGGTACGATCTTTCAAAAGTCTGTTCAATTGCTTGCATACGCCGACGATATTAATCTTATTGGCAGAACACAGCGAGTTGTCACTGATCTGTTTGTGAGTATAGGAAGACAAGGGGCAAAAAAGCAAAAATGCAAAAATGCAAAAATGAGTCTAGTGGTAAAGGACGGCAAAACAAGAAGGCATACCCAACATCGGAAAATCGGCCAGAATATCACAATCGACAGTTGTAACTTTGAGGTAGTAAGGCACTTTGTCTACCTCAGCTCGGCTATCACATCTGAAAACGACAACTCTTCAGAAATCAAACGAAGAATCGCTGTTTCTTTGGGCTGAGAAGACAACTATAAAATAAGGCCATCTCCCGAACAACCAAAGAAACTCTATATAAGACCAGAGTAGTCCCTATGATTCCGAAACATGGACCCTTTCTAAAGCGAATAAAGATATCCTTAATCATTTTTGCGTGAACGGTGAACTCTACGAGCTGTACAGCGACACCAACCTGGTGAAAAAACTGCCAATTGGGCGGTTGAGATGCATGGGACATATAGAATCTTCAACTCTAATCCGGAGGGACGACGTAGTAGAGAAAAGGCTCGCCTTAGACGGCGCGCGTAAGTGGAAGAAGACCTTAACCAACTTGGAGTGCGCAACTGGTGGCTGTTAGCCAAAGACCGCACTAATTGGAGAGGCTTATTGGTTGAGGCCCAGGTCCACTCCGGACTGTAGTGCTGCCTAAGTAAGTAAGTGGTTCCTTTAGTTCTTATACTGGCATACGAGTAATTTATTATTTCTCGATCTACTTTCAAATTTTCCGTTACTTTATTACTTTTATTAAAGCAATTTCCTCATGATCTCGTTTCAATACTTTCCATTTTCTAAATAAGAAACTGATTGAATCTCGAATTTTAAGTTTCTTCACAAATGTAAAAGTCCCTGTTTCTTTGCAATGCAAACTACTATGCCCTAGTTTGAGATGAAATCCTTCTCCTGGCAGAACCAATACAAAAGCCCTTTCCAATGAAATTATGCACGAAATTTACAAAAGGAAATCCTTGTAGTTTTAAACGCCACAGCACACAAAACCTCTGCAGTATTTGTGTCATTTTGTTAAAAGAACCTTTCCGCATTGCCTTTTCACAAAAGACCGCAAATCTCCACATGAACTTGGATGGTGTACTGTGTACAAGTACGTTGACGGCGAATTACAAGTAGACAAAAAAAAAAAAAACAATCCCCTTCTTGCTCTAAAAATCTCATCTGTTTCAAGATGAACCAGAAACAAACTTATTTTTTCTTAGTGAGTAAAAGGAAAAACAATTTTCACTTCCGCCAAGCCGAATCGCCATTCCATTGCCAATTGAGTTGAGGTTGCTATGTGTACTGCGGAATGTAGTTGAAGTTCTTCTTGGTGATGTGGTCCTTAGGATGCTGGAAATTAGAAAATACATTTTCACATTGATTCCAAGGACATCTGCTCTGCGTCATACGCGTGGTTCTGCCCGTATCTGTACTCGTACTCGTACTCGTACTCGTACTCGTCCTCTTTTATACCAGCCAGATCTCTGACAGACCATGCATTCGACCATTACTAATCAGTAGAGCTCTGTGACTGCGATTCTCTACTGATTCTAGCCAATTCCAACAAGAAAAGAAGAACCTCTCAACGGATTCGATTTTTTCCTCCTCATCATCATCTTACCATCAATTTTCTGACAAATAAAGTCATTTCAATGCATTACAGGGCTTACCCAGATCGACAAACCAATTTTCCACCATTTCCAACTGTTGTAAATGAAGTGGCACTGCAAAATCGGATACGAGAAGAAGCTGATGTGGCTCCCAGTTGAGCTGCGTACCCTGTGATGCAGACAGAACAGATTTCGATTAAAAGAAATCAAGTCGATGGTATTGACGGAATAACTACTCCAGTGAAACGAATATTAGTTACAGCGTGCGATGTAGTGAGTCTTTGATGATGGCGTTCCTCCAAGAACACCAGAGTAGAAATAGAATGGGACTCTCAAATTATGATATAAAAGGCCATCAAGGGGTTTCTAAAAGAATGTGCTGGCACTTATGGTAATACGTTATGCTGAAAGGAAGTTCCAAGAACGTGTTCTTCGCGAAGTTAGATTTCACTTGAAGTGGAAGTAAGAACACATGCAGAGGAGAGTGTGGTCAGGATTAAGTTTAAATGGAAATTTTTGGCAAAATGCCCAGAAATTGGCTTGGCTTGCGTGTGGAAAATGTTATGTATGCACTCGTATGTTCGTATAATAATCTCGTGACTGGATATGCTTATAGGATTACTGTTAAAAATTACTTATCCAGTGTTGAGGAAATAAAAACAATTAGAACAAGGGTAGTGGCGAAGAACTAGCCAAATAAATGTACGTGTACGATATACTGACATTCTAGTTTCTGCATCATTTGTCTATGAGAAATTCTATGCATAAAAGAAAGTCTAAATAGGTATCAGCTAAGGGTCAAAGGGGACATGCAGACTATGATCTAACCTTTTGCCTTAAGCTTATACTAACTCGTATGAAAGCAATAAATCATTACCTCTATTTCCATACTTTCTTATTTGGTGAACACGATATGAACTTTGGATATTTATTGCTGCAACAACGAACTTAAACACTGTATCAGGCTGCCACTTTCCAACAGAAACAATGGCAGGAAAGGTCTCCAAAGTGTATATTCCAAAGATATCTATTTATCCGTTGATAGATCGCTTGTTACCATCATTATCTTAAAACCTAAATGTTGTTTTAAATTGATCTATGTTTCCCGACGAAGTCGAGTTGAATGTTTCAATACTCCGAAGTGGGTTACGTACTGAAAAATATTCGGCCCCTTTCTTCAAAGGATTCCCAAATCAGGTCTGGCGCTCCTAGATGCAGGCTGTTCGTAAGGTTGGTTACCGGATGGACTCTTTGTTGACGACTTTTCAAAACGAGAAATGAACAATGACGTTCGAATCTGAACATGAAATGTTTGGAAAAAGAACAGCCCACGCACAGCGGGCAGCTAGAAAAGACCCTTGGCTACCATCCAGTAAGTGCGGCGCGATGATCTGGCCATAATACTGATATTCATCAGTATCAAGGCTAAATTCATCAATGGTATTGGCCGATGTCCCAAGACGATTCTATGTACTAAAGAGTTTTTCTACGACTATATCTACCGCGGCTGTGGCTCAAGTGGTAATGTATTGACTCCCAAATCGGACGGTTCGGCGTTCAATACCAGCCGCATCCGAAAAACATTCTTTTTCTCAGGCAACTAAATTTACATAGGATGAGTAGTTACCTAAAATACAACAAGTCCAATTACACTTATAAATTAGTCTCCCCATTAAATGTTGGATGTCACCCATGGAGCGTAATAACCACTAAACCTAAAAAAATTCTTTTTTCTGTCTCTGCCTCATTTTCCTAAAAACCTAACACGTGCTCAGGCATTTTAAGTGTGGTAATACCCACTTGAGTGTTAAGTTAACAAATTATGTCACATACGTGACATGTCTTGGGGTAAGTATGGGCTTAAAATTGTCCGAGATGACATCCTAATTTTACACTCCCACAAAACCAACCCGAAACAGGAATGACTGCAACGTCTTTCTTAAGCGTTAAAGTTGAGGCAAAAAATACTACAATGTCCCAAAGGTCGTAAAAACTTTTGGTCGTTTGTCAAAAATATCAGAAATACTGCCTCATTCTCCATCTCAAGGCTCATTTATAATGACATTCCAGCTGTCAGCTCTTTATACAAGGCCAATCTCCTTGCTGCACACTTTGCGGCCAGTTCAACACTTCCAGATTGTGCTTTATCCCCGTCTACAATTAAGTGCGTCGAATCTTCAATTGGACGAACCTCCGTTCTCACTCGTGTAGTAGCAAGATAAATCCGCTGGTCCAGGTGGTACATCTCCCTTTCTTGTGAAGAGGTGTTCTTCCACACTGGCAAAACCACTGCGTAAGCCTTTTCATCAATCCTACTCGTTAGGACTCTTTCTAAGAATATGGAAAACAGCATTTGGCCAACCCGTCCTTAAAAATGACGAATCCTCTTCTCTCCCCTCCTACAGACCCATTGCCCTTATGTCCCTTCTTCCCAAGGTCATGGGAACGCGTACTAACCGTCAGCTCATAAAATATTTCGAAAGACGAAATCTTCTCAATGACCGGCGGTATGGTTTTCGTTGCAACAGGTCCACTGATGATCTGGCGAAAGCAAGATAGTTGCACTTGATATTTCTAAGGCATTTGACAGGGTTTGGCATCAGGCTCTTTTGTCAAAAATGCGTGCATTTAGGATCGATGAGACACTTCTTCAGTGGATTAGAAATTAGCTTTCCGAACGTTCAATTCAAGTTGTCTTGGATGGTTTCAAGTCTGATGTTTACAAAATAAATGCTGGTGTGCCCCAGGGCTTCGTTCTGTCTCCGACACTCTTTTCAATTTTCGTTAATGATCTCTTGTCAGCTACTTCTGATCCAATATATTCCTTTGCTGATGACAGTACCCTCTGCTTTTCATATTCGTTCCCGGACTCACGTCCCTGCTCTTCGGCTGAAGAGCGGGAACGGCAGCGTATGTTAAGCTCATTAAATTTCGATATTAACAGCATAACCAATTGGGGAACTATCAATAGGGTGGAATTTAATGCTTCCAAAACGCAATGCTGTCTGCTGTCGTTAAAGCGAAATCCAAACACTTAGCCATTATCCAAAAATGGCACTTGCATCGTTGAAACCGAAAAACTTTCTAGTCTCGGTATGTGTGTGAATGGCAACTTACGTTGGAATGACCACATATTTGATGTCGCCAAAAATACTGCGAAATGTTTAGAGTTCCTCAAACGATGTAAGAAATACTTCATCCCCTCTGACCTGGCCTCAATATATAAAGCATTCATCCGCCCAAAATTCCAATACAATGCCCTAATCTGGTCATGTGCGCCCAAAACATATCTGCACTTGCTGGATAGGATTCAAAACCATGCGATAAAACTTACAGGTGATGCTAATATCACTCAGACAATGGACACCCTCGAACACCGACGTATGTATAATATCTCACTCTGTTTTATCGCTATTTCCACCACCAATGCTCCAGTGAAATCGCCAGTACCATTCCACCCATTCAAACTTTCAACCGTAACACCCGTCTCGCTATGAATGCTCATCAGTATACCCTCAAGCTCATCTTCGGACGTACTCTAAAATATCGTGATTGGTTCCTAAGCCGTGCAACTCGCTTATGGAATGCCCTGCCGATCGCTATATTTCCTGGTCGTTATAACTTACAAACATTTAAAAACAATGTACATCGGTACCTGTTTTTTCTTCCTCCCTAAATCTCATTCAAACCTTTTTGTGTTGGAAGATGTTATTTCCGCAGACAATTTTAAGGCTAAGCCTTTGCTGATGACGTTACACTGTGCACCTGTGTCCAGCTTTACTTTAATTTGAATGTTATTGAGCTTTACGCCTTCAAACTAATGTTAGTTTTAGGAATGGAATAAGCCTTTAATTTTGCTCTAATGGAGGTAATTGACTTCGACTCATAAGTTGTACGTTTATAGCATCTGAACCGATGCTTGACATAAATGTACCTACTTGGACGAACTCTGATTTTTTATCCAGCTCTTGTGCTGGAGCAAACCAGACATACTGCTGCAACCAATTCTCCCAAGCCAAAGCCACGTTCTCCGTAAATTCGAATGGTTTCGGAGGTCTCGCATACGCTTCCGCTGCTGTTGGATGGTTGATAGGGACAACACCAGCATCACCCTGCATTTTCGATCTACTACACCTATTTCACCATTTTGGTTGAGCTGTTTTAGATGCTTGGTTAATTGGTTAATCAACACTCATCTAGAAGTCTTCTTATCTCCTTCACAATGATATGGGCTAACTATGGCCCCTTTTTCCTATGTCGACTCCTCTTAATTTTGAAAATGTCTTGCTTAACGAGCTGATTGTAGTTTCTTGACTTTATTTAAGTCAAGTTGGTTGGATTACACATAACCAAAAGAATATTTTCGGATGAAAATTTTGAGAGATACTCTCTAAATATTTTTTTGCATTACACCATTTGCTAATGGAAAGTAGCCTTTGTTTATCTATCAACCCCCTTCACTTGCATTGATCCGTCTAAATATTGCAAATATTCAACCGAATTCATTCTATAATTGCTTCGAAAGCCCATTTCTAATTCTTCCCCAGCACGTTTGGCATTGTCCATACTTTAATATGGCACTAAGGGCAAAATAAATAAAAATCGTTTACCAGACAACCAAACCACAAGTAAGAAGATACGTGCGAAGACAGCTAACCACTTCAGAGGCCACAATAAATTCAATTCCAGAAACTGCGCACCAACCCCAAACGGAGCAACAGCTATTTCCAAGAATTCGAAGAAATTCTGCTTAAGCCAACGGCAAAAAAGAACCAAAAGACAATCATCCATTGTTGACATATCAAATCAATCAAACAACGACAATGGTGGAAAAGATCCAACCATCTCGGCACATCCCCCCAGCGAAACTTATTTACAAATTTAACTCATGTAAACATGGAATACAGGCGAAGCTTTAAATCTCTTCAACAACAGCTTTAGGATAAATATTTGGACGCCACCAACATGCAATCAATTTCGACGAATCCAAATATGATACTACGTTACAATTACGAGTATACGAGTACATAGCAACTACGTCTACGACTAGGTGTGAATAAATCCCATGACGATAGATTTATGCGCCTTGGAAGGACTACCAATGAATATTTATTGACTCTTTTTTTTTTTTTTTTTTTCCTGTCCGATTAAGAATCATAGCGAAGTACGAGTATTATCCTGGTTAAACGCTCCCTTGCATGACAAGCACCACTATATTTGAAGAGTCGTAAAGGGGGTACCAGCAAAATGCTCACTTTCTAAAAGTAACAATTTATGAAAAACCAGTGAACTGGGAAAAATTCAAAAAATTCCAAAAACCGACAGGACCAGCAACCGGCATCGTTTATCTCCGCTGTTTGCAGGAAAGTAAGAAGGAACGATGTAGCACAATGCTTGTGTAATTGGACTTTATAAATAATTAATCGAAAAATGAATATAACATGGAGGTCTTTATCAATTTTTGTCACCTTTCAGGTGCCACTTCCGGTGTGACATTTTTGTTTTACACTCGCAAACTGAAAGTAATTATATTGTACGAGTAAAAGTAATCGTATGTGATTTACTCATACTCATAGTTTGTTGAACAGTTACGGGAGCACCGGGCCGTTACGTCATTGTAGCTATCGTAAAATGACAAGAATAGCACCAGCTGGAGGACTAGTAGAAGTGGAGTCTGTGCTCTGATGAAGGAGCAATCTGTTTGTCGTAGACTATAAAAATCAGCGTCACTTTCTTGATTGACATTAACAAGGATATTTACATTCGCAATTAGTTGTAGCTCAGTGGGAGAATGAAGACCCGGGCGCAGGGCATAGTCGGTCTGTCATATTATATTGAATGACTCCGAAGGGATCTGCAACTTAATTGCACTTAGAAAAAGACACGTTGAATACCTATTTGCATACCGGGTGGAGAGTTTGTACTCGTACAATAGTAAGGATGTTTAGTTCCAATTAGATAGAAGTTTTCTCCTCTTCACCCCTGTGTCGATATCATATGACGGATGTCATAGTATGATTTACGACATATATTCGAAATGAGCATTCTGAGGGTTCCTAGGATGTGAGATGTATGTACAAATGCGAGCATTTGTCATGGAAGGGGATGGTTTCATTTCGTTATTTCTAAGGACTTGTAGAAGTCAATAACACGAGTAGACGTTTTTAGTAGTACAATAGTAGTTAAAGCCTTTGTTCTGTTCGTCATTTTGCATTTTACACCGACGGGAGAATCTTTTGAAGTATCAAAATATAAATCTCCGTAATTGGGATGCTTAAAAATACTCAATAGAAATGGCATAATGAATCTGAATAAAATCCTTTTAAATTCAAAAGAACGTTCAGAAAGGTGAATTCCTGTACACCACCTTGATCAAAAAGTACCGGCACCACATCACCGTGTGGCGCTTCTATTACTCCGATTTGAGTTCTGTTTCATTTGTTAAGTTGTTAAATCTGTCATAGCTTGACATTTGCAAAAGTTACGTAGCCATCTACAGAGTACATCTATCTCTGTGTGTGTTGTCGATTTTTTACAATTTTAGAAATGGATTTAAATTTGCAACAACGAACTTGTATTCAGTTTTGTGTAAAAAAGAACGGATTTAATGGTGTGCGAACGTTGGAAATGTTGGAAAAGTGTTTCGGCAACGATTTTCTAAAGAAAACGGTCGTTTACTAGTGGAACGAGCGGTTCCAAAGTGGTCGGGAGTCAATCGAAGATGATGAACGCAGTGGCAGACCATCGACATCGAAAACCGACGAAAACATTGATGAAGTAGTTGTTGGTCAATTACAGCAAAGTAACCATCAGAGAGATAGCAGATTACTTGGACATTGCCTATGGATCCGGCCTAGACATTTTGGGTAATGATTTGGGTTTACGTCGTGTAGCAGCGAAGTTGGTGCCAAAAGACCTCAATTTCATGCATTTCATTCGTGTTGACGTCGCAAAAGAAATGATTTGCGAGGCTGAATCCGATCCCACATTCATCAAAAGGATCATTACTGGAGACGAGACGTGGGTTTATGAGTACGACATGCAATCCAGACATCAGGCAAATGGCGTTCACCAAATGAGCCGAGACCAAAAAAAAACACGTCGTTTTCAGTCAAAAAAGAAGGCAACGGTGTAGTGCATCATAAATTTTTGCCGGAAGACCAGACAGTAAATTAAGAGTAATTCGAGTATTTGCGCGTTATGAGACGTTTGCGTGAAGCAATTCGCCGAAAGAGACCAGAATTGTGGTTACAAAACTCGTGGATAACGCACCGTCGCACAGTGCCATCATTATTCGTAATTTTTTGACGAAAAATGCAACAAATACGAGTAAACCCAACAGCCACCGAATTCACCTGATTTGGATCCCTGTGCTTTCTTTCTGTTCAATAGAGTTAAAAAACGACTACGGGGAACACGATTCAGCAACCGAGAGGAAGTAATGGAAAAATCGCAGAAAGCACTGATGGACATACCGAAAACCGAATATCAAAACTGTTTCGAGGATTGGATCAAGCGCTGGCATAAGTGTGTTGCATTCGATGGGGATTACTTTGAAGTGGACAATATAGATTTAGATGAATAAACTTGTATTTTTAATTTTCTGAATAAATTCCGGATCAAGGTGGTATATTCACATATTTCGGAGCCTTTAGCAGCGCAGTGATAGTAAGAGCATTCAGAGTACTTCGAAAAATCGGAAAATAGAGCCGCAGACATTCTTTCCTTTTATGTCTACGAGTATGTAAATATAAAAAATAATACATACGAGTACATGTTTTTATTTGCGTAGAAGGCATCTTCATTCCCACAGGAATGAATTAACAAATAAAGTTTCACCAAACTTCATCAGAAATTCCTAAAGACGCGTTTTACACGTTTTGCTTCGAGCTGTGTGGGTGTTTTTTTTTAGAGGTTTGGTTTTTAAACTGGCAACACTGTTTCCACAGATTGTCAATTTGACAGTTGAAAGTTGATTTGTGGCTAGCACGTTTTTCCATTGTACGATGAATAGATTAACGCCAGAACAACGCGTGCAAATTACGCAAACTTATTTTGAAAACCATGGTTCGGTTTGTCAAACTTATCGTGCGCTATGTCCATTTTACGGTCGACACAATCGTCCATCTGAGCAAGTTATTCGGAACACGATTAATCGTTGTCGCACTACATACACTCTAGTGGATAATACGCATCCCCAAAGATGAAAAACAGTGCGAACAGAAGAAGTTATTAACATTGTGGCGCACAGTGTTGAGGAGAATCGGAATGAGTCGATTCGCCATCGTGCACAACAATTGGAGCTATGACCATCCAATTTGTGGAAGATTTTACGAAACGATCTTGGCTCAAAAGCTTATAAGATCCAGCGTGTGCAAAAGTTGAAACCACGTGACCATTATACGCATCGTATGTTCGGTGAAAGGATCCAGCATGATCCAGCTTGGTCCTCATTTTCAACGCAAAATTTTGTTCCCCGATGAGGCCCATTTTTGGTTAAATGGATATGTAAACAAGTAAAATTGCCGAATTTGAAGTGGAGAAAACCCAGAAGCCTTTGTCGGGACGCCCTTACAACCATTAAAACTCACTGTTTGGTGTGCTTTATGGGCTGGTGGAATCATCGGCCCATAAGAGGGTTGTCTGAAAAGTTTCCGTAAAGATTGCGGCACTCGTCAATAAAAGCTAGTGAATGCTAGTTGTGCATCTTTTGAGAGTTACTTACCGAAGCTTCAGTCATTTTGGACGCGCAGTTTTTAGTTGACAGTCGTTTGAGTGAGTCGATGTGAGTGTTTTTTGTGAAAATGGAAAAAATTGAGTATTGAGCTGTTATTCAATTCTTGTTTTTGAAAGGCAATACGCCTACGCAAATCAAAAATGAGTTGGACTCTGTGTATGGGGACTCTGCACCATCATTTACCACAGTGAAATTTTGGGCAGCTGAATTTAATCGTAGCCGTAAGAGCTTGGGAGTTGATGAACCTTCGGGACGTCCAAAAACTGCAACCACTGACGATAACATTGCTAAAGTTCACCAAATGGTGTTAGACGACCGCCGAATTAAAGTGAGAGAGATAGTAGAGGTTATGAAAATGTCCAAAGAACGTGCTTGTTACATATTAAATTAAGATCTAGGCATGAGAAAGCTGTCCGCGCGTTGGGTGCCGCGGTTGCTTAAGTTAGACCAAAAACATGTTCGAATGAACATTTCCAACGCTCTGTTGGCGCAGTTTAGGCGCAATAAATCCGAGTTTTGGCGCCGATGAAACTTGGATACACCATTATACGGCCGAAACAAAAATTCAAACAAAACAGTTAACTGCAAAGGGCGAGCCGGCTCCAAAAAAAGCAAAAACTGTTTTTTCGGCTGGGAAAGTGATGGCAACTGTTTTTTGGGATACTAAAGGAGTTATCTTAATCGATTATCTTCAAAAAGGAAAAACCATTACAGGAGCATACTACGCATCATTGATTGCCAAGCTGAAGGCAGAATTTGCGGAAAAACGGCCACATTTGCAGAAAAAGAAAATCCTGTTTCACCAAGACAACGCGCCGTCTCACACCTCAGCGGTTGCCATGGCGACAATCCATGAGTTACAGTTTGAACTGCTTGACCATCTGCCTTATTCATCAGATCTAGCCCCAAGCGACTTCTTTTTGTTCCCTCATCTAAAAACTGCGCTCGGAGGACAGAGATTTTCGTCAAATGAGGAGGCAATCACCTTCGTGAACAATTACAATATTTTGGAGAGAAAAACGCCAAGTACTATTTGGACGGGTTAGAGAGATGAGAGCATTGCTGGGAGAAGTGCGTAGAGTTACAAGGAGACTATGTAGAAAAATAAAAAAAAATTTGAGAAAAAATGTCTTGTATCATTGTTCGGTCGGAAACTTTTCAGCCAACCTTCGTATTTCTTTAAGGACGATTCCGGCCAGAATGTTACGGTCAATGGAGAACGCTATACTTAGAAACATGATTTCTGACTTCTTCGTTCCTCAGTTGAATAGCATTGACGTGACGGGTGTGCCTGGAATCAACAATAATAATGCAAGAGATTGTGTGCACAAAATTTTCAACGATGCTCTGGATGTATCTGTGTCATCTTCTGATATTCAAAAATGCTTTGTCAAACGCATATCGAAGAAAACCAATAACATTAACAATAGGCACAATGATAATATTATTTGTGGACATTTCTATTGTTCAGAAGCCAAAAAAAAAAGTGATGAAAAGTAAGAAAACTTCAATGAAGAATTTCAATTCATCATTACTTGTCGCGGGCACTAAGGACAAAATGTTTATTGCTTAACTACTTATACCAGAGCTCTATTTAAGGAAGCTAATAAAATTAAAACAGAGAAAAAATTCCAAATACCATATTTATGGTTTCAAAATTCGCGAATCTTAATGAGAAAAGTTGAAGGGGGTAGGGTTATTGCTATTAGATCATTTCTCGATTTGTCTTTACTGAAAGACTAATTGTCTCTTAATTCTTTTTAATAAAATCATTTTATGGCTGTATTTATTAATAATGATAACGACCCAACCACTAAAATAATAGTAAACATTGATGATGAGATATTTTACTGTGATTCTAGTGAGGGCAATGCTTTTCTTGTTGTGCATCAAAATACACGTAGTTTGCGGCAAAATTGGGATTTGTTGGTTTGCAATCTTGAAGCGCTTGTATTTTTGCCTGATTTAATTTTTGTAAGTTAAATTTGGATATTTAATTGTGAAAAAGAACATTATTTTATTCCAGGCTATAATTTTTATGCAAATACCAACGAAACCTATGCTGCAGGTGGAGTAGGAGCTTTTGTTTCGTGATTTTTTGAATTGTCTTAATTGTTTGAGCGCAGATGTAATTTGTTTGGCTTGCAGTATATGTGATGAAGTTTTTAGATTTGTCTGTGTATATAGGTTACACTTCTATGATATTCAAGTGTTTTTGAATGAAACGAAAAAACGGGTAATCTTGTTCGCCTAGGTGATTTTAGCATTGACATTCAAACTGCGAGCACTAATTCTGACTGTTACCTTGCATCAATGGCTGAGCTTGGTTTTTATTCACTTATAAATGAAATAACTAGGCCAATTTCAGGTACTTGTCTTGACCATGTATTCGGACGTTTTACAAAAATATCCACAACTCAATGTGCTGGTATTAACTTTGATCTGCACATTACTGATCACTGTATGACTGGTATTTTGTTTAGTTGTATAAAAACTAGGAGAGCCTCAAAAAATATTTCGTCGCCCAAGGTATCCAAGGTTAATTTTGATCTTCTAAATATGGTATTGAACTTCTTTATGAAACTTGGAAGGAAATCTATCTAGAAGGTGATCCATCTAAGGCTTAGGATTTGTTCTTAACTTTCCTTCAAAATTATATCAGAAATTGTACTTACAAGGTCGTTCGTAAAAAATCTGAAGAAAGGCTTAAACCTTGGATAAACTATTCCTTGTTAAGAAAAATTAAATTTGAAAATAGATTAAGGAAAATATGCTACAAGCACCCACTTAACTCAGCACTGAATAGCAGATTCAGAACTATGAGCAAGAAAATAAAAAAAGAGATTAGGATAACACGTGATAGATACTTTTATTCTCAGTCAGCGTAGTTGGTTTATATAATATTCGTATATCATTTTTATTTTCCTTTGTTTACATTCGAAGTATCAATTTTCCCGCCCACGCGGCCTAACTTAAACTTTAGATTTTCAAGTTTTTCACTGGCGTATTTTCTCTTTTTTCACGCTTTTGTCTAAAAATAAGAGATGAAAGGGGGCTCGGACCCCCCCTAATCGTAACCGATTTAGGGATCTTTCTCCGGAAGCTTCCTTAAATCGGAACATAAAATCAAAACGCAAATGCATTGATGATAACTTCCCATCACTCCCAACAATCTCTTCACATGATGACAATTTTCCCCGGTATGTAGTAGTATCAGGATTAAAAAAACTAGATGACAATCTTAAACCACTCTCAGCGTATAACCTTTCCAAATAAATCGTCGATTGAAATATATTTCCAAATACATTTTGGAGGTTAAACCAATGCTGTCCGGCGACCTTCTCGTAAAAGTTTCTAATCTTTTTACGGCTGAAAAATTCTTCAAAGCCAAATACGTCGATTCTATTCCAGTAAAAATAGTTTCGCACGTAGGACGCAACTCAATTCAAGGTAGAATCTTTTCCAGACACATAATTGACATACCAGAAGGTGAGCTGCTGAATGAATTTAAAAAAAATATAAAATAATTGACATAAAAAAAAATCCAAAAAAAAGTTAACTCTTGACTAGTCCCGACAGGTGCCGCAATCGTTCAATTGTCATTGGACGTCCCAATGTCATAAAAATATTGGGTCTACAAGTAAGTTTCCAGCGTTTGTCAGAGATGGCGCCACCAGTGGATCCCGGGCAGAAATGTCGGACCCCATGTGTTTTATTTGTAGGTTTTGTATCTGTCAACAACTTTGCAGCGTTATATTTGAGCAGTTCTATCGGTGTCGTACATTTTATCGAGCAAAATCATGGCAAGTTTCCAGCCAAATAAACGACATTTGCGGGAAGCGCTGCTTTTATTCTTTAATATGAAGAAAAGTGCGGCTGAGGCCTATCGTTTGCTTTCGGAAACTTATGGGGCGGAATGTATTGGTGAATCGACGTGCCGCGAGTGGTTCAAACGGTTCAAAAGTGGTTATTTTGGAGTTGAAGACAAAGATCGCCCCGGAAAGCCGAAAAGTTTTGAAGACGAGGAATTGGACGCTTTACTGGATGAGGATCCGCGTCAGATTCAAGAAGAACTTGCTGCATCATTGGGCGTCACGCAACAAGCCGTTTCCCTGCGCCTAAAAGCACTGGGATTCATTCAAAAGGTTGGAAACTGGGTGCCGTACGAATTGAAGCCAAGAGACGTCGAACGGCAATTTTGCATGTCCGAAATGTTACTGCAGCGGTATAAAAATAAATCATTTTTGCATCGTATTGTCACTGGTGATGAGAAATGGATTTATTATGATAATCCTAAACGCAGAAAATCGTATACAAAGCCCGGCGGGCCCGCCCATCCGACGCCGAAACGAAATATTCACGTGAATAAGGTCATGCTCTGCATATGGTGGGATCAAAAGGGTGTCGTATACTACGAACTCCTTCCGAGTGGTGAAACCATCAAAAGACCATTATATCGAACCCAACTAATTCGTTTGAAGCGGGCATTAAAAGAAAAACGGCCAGAATATGAGACCAGGCATGAGTCCGTCATTTTTCATCACAACAACGCTCGGCCACATGTTGCGGTTTCGGTGAAAAACTATTTGGAAAATAGTGGATGGGAAATTCTGCCTCACCCGCCTTACAGTCCAGACTTGGCACCATCTGACTACCACTTGTTTCGTTTGATGCAGAACGCTCTTACGGGAATACGCTTCAGCTCTGTAGAGGAAATCAAAAATTGGCTCGATACGTTCTTGGGCTCGAAAGACGAGTAATTTTTTTGGTCCGGAATTCATAAATTGCCAGAAAGATGGGGGAAAGCTGTAGCTTCCGATGGACGATACTTTGAATAAAGCATTGTAACTATGTTTTCATAATAAAACATAAAATTTTGGAAAAAAAACGCTGGAAACTTACTTGTAGACCCAATAGCTTGGGTAAATTGCAAGGTAGACGAATACCACCTTGATCAAAAAGTTCCCGTTAAGTTGGTAAATCTGTTGTTGACATTCCCCTACCTCATAGCTTGACATTTGCAAAAGTTACGTAGCCAACAGTACTCGTATATTTATCTCTGTGTGTGTTGGCGATTTTTTACAATTTTAGAAATGGATTTAAATTTGTAACAACGAACTTGTATTCAGTTTTGTGTAAAAAAAAAAACGGATTTAATGGTGTGCGAACGTTGGAAAAGTGTTTCGGCAACGGTTCTCTAAAGAAAACGGTCGTTTACCGGTGGCACGAACGGTTCAAAAGTAGTCGTGAGTCAATCGAAGATGATGAACGCAGTAACAGACCATCGACATCGAAAATCGACAAAACATTGATGAAGTAAAAGAAATGTTGGTCAAGGTCAATAACCGCAAATTAACCATCAGAGAGATAGCGGAGGACTTGAACATTGCCTTTGGATCCGTCCAAGACATTTTGGTTAATGATTTGGGTTTCCGTCTTGTAGCAGCAAAGTTGGTGTCAAAAGACCTTAATTTCATGCAGAAAAGGAACCGTGTTGACGTCACAAAAGAGATGATTTGCGAGGCTGAATCCGATCCCACATTCATCAAAAGGATCATTACTAGAGACGAGACGTGGGTTTATGAGTGCGACACGTAATCCAGACATCAGGCAAGTGAATGGCGTTCACCAAATGAGTCGAAACCAAAAAACCCACGTCGTTTTCAGTCAAAAAAGAATTCAATGCTGACGGTTTTCATGGATTACAGAGGTGCAGTGCATCATGAATTTTTGCCAGAAGGCCAGACAGTAAACAAAGAAAATTATTTGGACGTTATGAGACGTTTGCGTGAAGCAATTCGCCGAAAGAGACCAGAGTTGTGGGCAGAAAACTCGTGTATTTTGCACCATGATAACGCACGTTCGCTCATTTAGCGGGATTAAATTAATAGCGGTTAAATTTAGTTGTTTTTGTGAAATGTTTTTTTACTTACTTTTATGAGAATTGTTTATAGAATGAAATGTAATAAATTTTGTAAACATATCTATAACAGTTGTGATGAAAAAAAAAACATACAACAGCCAATAATTTGCATTTTATTACTCAATTGGTATATTTAACAATTGTAGAATTTCGTGTTCAATTAATGTTTTTTTTTTGTTTTTGGAATGCATCGAAGACTTACCAAAAATGGATCTGAGAATACTAGAAACCTATTAAAAAGGTCAGTATTCCTGGTAAACAGTTCCCTAAATTTTCGATTTTCCTCGTTTCTAGCTTCTTGAGCTTCCTCGGAAAGTTGTCCAAATTGGAAGTATACAAGTAGAAATTATTTGCTTCCCATGAAATAATACCTTATGTACACTTACTGGTATGCAAAACCAGCCATACTTTCTGATATATAGCTCTCTCGTTTCTCTTGCAAATGTTTCGAAGGCATCTACGTCAATTGGAAACCCAGACCCAATCGCTTCTAAAATTATGTGAAATTTTTTGATAATTTCCTTATCTATCCCTGTTATTTCAGCTGTTTTTTCCTCATCTCCGAAAAATCTTCTGGCCGTGTTTCCATCATTCGTATTGCTCGACTGTTGAGTTGGCATATCAACCAATAACCTAGTTTCCGCTCTAAATCTATCCTGAATCAATTTTTTTCTTGCTTTAACCTTTTCTTTACTCTCTTGGTCTCGAACTTGCCAAACTTTAACATCCAGTCTATAAGCGATATGTAGGATACATTCCATAAATCGGATCCAAGAGTGAAGGGGACTTAGCCCATAGGACATTGCTTGTTGGTCCACTTGCTTTTCTGAAAGTTTGGTTGAATTGTTCATTTCAGATGGTTTTGCTGCGCAAATATAACAGGTTTGTGACGAAGAAGTTATAGGTGATAAAGCAGTACATATTTTGCCGTCGATCATGGTAAGTAAGAAAATTGGTTTTATTTGGATATGAAAGCTGTCATTATTTATCTCAACTAGCTGTAACATTTTAATTTGTTCTTGTATTGAATCTACTTCTAACTGGATTTTGCCAAACCACTTTTTTATTTTCTTCTTGTAAGAAATATAGCTGAATTGGCACCATGGAAATACTAAAGAGGTTTTCATCGAAATGATGACCTGATGAAAATTTTTGCTTGTATTGTTTTTGTTGAGCACCAACGCAATCCCATTTTATGAGCAGGAATAATTCTTTAAGCCCAGTTTTAAAATCCGAAATAGAATCTAAAACATCTTTTTGAGCTAAGCATAAACGTTCGATGCTATGATTTACCAAGCTTTGTAAGCCGCATTCAGCAAAAGACTCACTCACAGTTCTACTATTGGGATAGCATTTTGCCATAGCCTCTTTAATTTTGTGGTACGAAGGTAGTAGATTTGGAACATTTATGTTAATTTTTTGACGTATTATATCAGCAGCCGAGAGGAAGTAATGGAAAAATCGCAGGAAGCACTGATGGACATACCGAAAACCGCATATAAAAAATGTTTCGAAGATTGGATCAAGCGTTGGCATAAGTGTGTTGCAGTCGATAGGGATTACTTTAAAAGGGACTCCGGGAACTTTTTGATCAATGTAGTGATCATAGATCACGCTATAGCTTGACCTGGAACCAGACCTCTCCAGTTAGTGGGGTTCTTAACTGCAAGAATATTGAGAAGCCCTTCCTGTTGTGCTCACAACATAAGAAGGGATCTCTGTGCTCTAGAGTCTAGAGAAATGTAAAGGATGTCCTACAATTCACGTGATATTCGAATTTTATGCCATTTGTGCGGTCAAGTGTTGCCAACGAAAAAAAAAGACAGGGTGACAATTGACAGTTCAAGGTTATTAGAAATGGAGCCCTACATGAAAGAATAACTTGTTTTCATTATTGAGAAATATTTGAAAAAATAATGAAGGTTTGGCAGCTACAGCTATTCTAAACTATGGGCGGAATAGTGATTTAACTTCACCAACTGTGAAGAGATTAATTCCAAGGAAACTAGATCAATTAGTGATGTTAGACACTTTAGCCGCCCTTCAAAGGGTCGGTTAACACAAAACATCGAAGCAGTTCGTGAGAGTGTTGCTGATACTGCGTGGATATTAATTTCGTGCCATGGTCAAGAATTGAAAATTTCGAGAAGCTCACGATAGATTTGCATCTTCATGCCCACAAAGTGTAAGTAACTTACTCGTAAGAACTTAAGCCCACTGAACTATAGCTATGGAACAACAACAAGTGGATGCACTCTTCTTGGAAAATGTGGCTGGTCAGGCAAGAAGAGTTAATGGTGCTAGCTATAGCAACATGATAATCCAGTTGTCTGTACCTAAATTGCAAGATATGGATGTGGCGACATGTTGTTTCAACAGGACTGTGTCACATGCCATGCAACCCAAGAAAGAATTCAATTACAGCATGACTCATTTTCTGGTCGTGTAATTTCCCATCTTGGTGATCAGAATTGGCCGCCTAAATCATACGATATAACGCCATTGGAGTAGTTTTCTTTAGGGTTTTCTGAAGCCTAAGGCTTGTGCCAACAAAGCCTACGACCAGCGCTATTATAGCCACTATATACAGACACAGGCCAGTGTTTTCTATCAGAATTGCTTCTTTCGTGAATTTAGGGACTCTTTTTACATGTCCAAGCCATCTCAGATGTCAGTGTATAGTTTATAGCGTTCGCTATTTTATCTGCTTGTCCAGAGTCTGACAACGCAAACAAGACCAAGTATCATAAAATCTTGCGTTTAAAACGGCCAAGGATATTTCAACCGCATTCGCTAACGTTAATGATTTTTTTTAATTTAACTTAGGGTGGGAGCTAACGCCCCTATTTATTTGACTTAATACAAGCTTAATCTAGCTTAAAAACTAGGACTTAAAAAACAAAAATTAAGGGGTCTGATCTAAAGGAATGGTGAAGGAGCTCAAGTTTGAGACGAGAAGTGCTCAGGTTAAAATCGAAAACGGGGAGCTTTAAGTTGACCTTGCGGAGCATGCGGTAGATTGACAAGAGGTACGATGGGTTGGAATATAGAAGAGACGAGGACGTTGTAAATTACGAGGGTTAGTGTTAAAGTAAATAGAAATGTAAAGGGAGGCGCAATCCACAGAACCAGAGAGCAGTCGGTGACTGAAGAGAATATAAGCTACGTCTCTGTATTTTTCGAGGGTATTCAGGTTAAGAAGTTTAAGGTGGTTACGATAGAGAGGAAAGATAAAAGAGTCATCTCAGGGTAGTCCTCGAAGGACAAATCGAAGGAAATGTCGTTGAATGTTCTCGATTCGGGATACATGAACTTACTGAAAGGGAGGCCACACTTGGCTGGTATATTTGAGAAGGGGGCAAAATTCTTTAGACCATCGTTTGATAAAATCAAGTGATGAGTTGGTTTTTAGGATTATCTCATCAATATGCGAACCGAAGTTTAATTCTCTATCGTATAATATTCCAAGGCCGGGAAGGGACTAATCTGGCCATGCAGAAAATAAAATCGAGGAGGACATTGATTGGACTTACGTGACAAAGTCTTACATTGACATTTGGAGACGTTAAATTCTAAGCAATTTTTTAGATACCAAGTGGAAAACATATCGAGGTCTTCTTGAAAAGCATACTCGTAGAGTTTTGGGGTGCAGACATAGTTTTGGAGAACTTAGTGTCGTCGGCGTACTTAGATAGGGGGCAGTATTTAATAATCCTTTCAAGATCGTTTATAGTTAAAATGAAAAGAAGGGGACCTAAATGGCTGCCTTGTGGGATACCAGAAGTTGCTAAAAATTGTGTTGAGAATGCTGACCTAAAATGAACGCTATAATTGATGTGATGTTTTATCGAAGACCTTAGCGAAATCTGTAGCAATAACATCGATTTCGTTATCATATTCTAAGGCTCAAACCACAAGGGATAGTAGTTGATAGTTTGTAGCAGTTGATCTAGCTTTCAGAAATCCATGCTGACTGCATGATATAAGTAACTTGCACTGAAAGCTTAGAACTTCATATCGAACATTTTAGGTATGTGAGAAAGTTTAGCAATGGGACTATCGTCCATTACGTAGTTACTTCACTCTTTGATCAATTTTTGTGGACCGGGGTTATGAAAGACGTCTTCCGAACTTGTGAGAATTCCTGTCGTGTGAAGGATAGATGAAGTATGGAGTAAAGTGAGTGCGAAAGATTGGAACCACACTTTTCGAGAAATATTGAGGTGAGCCCGTCTGGTCCGAGTAAAAATTCATCATTGGAATTTTGTGACTTTTCTTCGATAAGGGTAGGATAGGGATCAATAGAGAAATCGGGAAGGTATTGTACTTAAAAGATATGGGGTCAGGTACGATGGAGGTGAAAGTGAGGAATAAAAAGTCACTGTGGAATTAATGGGATCGCTAGTGAAAATAAGATCTAGTTGTCTACAGGTGGTGTTAGAGACGCCATTTATTTGGCATAGGCATGAGTCTGTTACACTGTTAATGAATAGACATTCCTAGGATGAACTAGCCTTAGACGCGGTGAAAAACAATTGACCATCCCATGGAATCCACTTCAGCAGAGGCAGATTAAAGTCATCAAAGATAAGGATATCGTCGATGGAATCACTTAGGTCAATAAGTTTGTCAATAGCTTTAATAACAAGGATGTAGGAATTAATGGGTTGAGCCGGAAGAATGTAGCAACACGACCTATTGGGGAGTGTTATTACACAGTTATTATTATTATTATTTCGTTGTCGTTTTCCTCATCGCCCTGCACCATGTGCGCGAACAATTAAGCATTTGGCTGAGCGGCTTGTACAGACTGAGTCCACTAAAGATGTCGAAAGAAGTGGCTGGCCCCGTATTGATCGTTCGACCGAGAAAACGAGTATAACAACTATGGCCGAGGGCGTCCGATAGAGTCTACAAACATCGACGAGACAACGATGCACACAATTTGGCATCTGCAGACGTTCATTGCGTCGAATTTTGGTGAAAGACCTGAAGATGTTCCCTTATAAAGTTCACCAATTGCTGCCTGCTGACCGCCAAGTGAGGATAACTTACTCCCAATCTCTGTTAAATCTGGTGAAAGAAGATGATGATTTCGTTTCCAAAATCATAACGAGCGACGAAGCCTATTTCCACTTAAGTGGCTACGTTAATAAACAAACCACAAACAGTGCAAGTCTTGAAAGCCAACATTGAAGAGAAAATCACCTATTTGGAGCCAGATGTTTTACGGGACACAACTCAAAGTGCCGTAAAACGAGCACATATGTGCATCAAGCTAGGAGATGGTTATTTGACCAATACCATTCTAGTTTTAAGCCTCCAACTAAACTTTTCATGAAAATAGGGCAGCCAATTCACATTATGCCCCACTTTGTATTAATAGTTGTGCCTTATATACTCGTAGAGCTAGGTAGTGATCCAAGTCCATATAAACCCGCTGGAGGTCTCGAACATATGTAATATTGCAGTTATCGCAATATGATCAATTTTATTAATTGGTTGATAAGGGAAGTAAGCCGTTTTTAACTTCTTCACCAATAATTATGTCCAGACCATCGCGCCGCACTACCTGGTTAATAGTGATACCTGTTTCGAGGAAGCCTACGATCTCTGCTATTTGTTCAATTGCACATGACCTGTTTAGGGATAGCACATTCCATATTCAGTTCCAAGCGTTGCTGCCATTTTTTTGTATTATACATACGATCGTCAACCGTCTTTATCTGAAGGTCTTGATTGAATTTTGAACTTTGGTGGGGGCTAAGACCCCTATTTACTTGGCTTAATACGGGACCTAAAAACTAACAGAAATACTGAAGAACTAGGACCTAAGGAAATGGTGGAGGAGATCTAGTTTGGGACGAGGAGTGCTCAGGTTAAAATCAAAACCGGAGAAGTTTGAGTTGACATTTAGGAGCATACGGGAGATTAGTTCATTCGAACTATAAGAGGTGCGGTGGACCGGTAGATAGAAGAGACGAGGACAACGTGAATTACGTGGGTTGGTGTTAAAGGAAATAAAGTTGCGCAGAACCTGAGATCTGTCATTGAATGAAACGAATATCAGCTATATTCCTACGCTCTCCTAAGGAATTGAAATTGATAGATCCTGATAGGGAGGTAAGATTAAAGGATCGTTCCAGGGCTGACCACGGAGAGCAAATCGGAGGAATCAACGTTGAATACCCTCGATTCTGGAACCAAGCTTGACTAGCATACTCAAGCAGCGGCCGAAGAAATGTAAAATAGAAAGAATTGGTTACGTACAGGTTGGAAAATTCCTTGAACCACCGTTTAATAAAGCCAAGTGATGAGTTGGCTTTAATGATCATCTTATCGAAATGCGAATGGAAGTTAAGCTCACAGTTAAATATCATGCCAAGGTCTTGAAAAGATTGAACCAGGGGGCAGGTTTATCATAGAAAACATAAAGTTGGTGAGTAAACGGGTTTCATATACGTGAGAAGGTTATAGATAGGCATTTGGCGATAGATAAATTTTGAGGCAACAGATTGAAACCCGATCGAGATTTTCTTGAGGAAAGGTGGAATCATGGGAAACGGAAATAGCTTTCAAATTTTTTTTCGTCGTCGGCATAAAAGGAGAGGGAAAAGTATTTAATGACCCTCTCAAGATATAATAATAGTAAGAATGAAGAGAAGGGGACCAAAATGGCTACCTTATGGAACTCCAGAGGAGGCCAGGAAAGGAACTGAAAGGACGGATCTAAACAGAATACTAAAATCTCGGTTTGCCACGTAAGAAAATATCCATTTTAATGAAAGAGGTTCAAAGCCGACAGCAGATAATTTGAAGAGGACAAATTGAAGATTTATTTTCGAAATAAAGGGAGGAAGCATATCCGTCTGTCTTACTTTTGCAATTTATAAATTGAAAAAAGGGCTTGGAGTCGTTTATAAGATTAGTTTTTACACTATTTAGGTACCGGTCTGATCCTTCTAAATAGGAAGCATCTCAGCGCCATCATAGGCAACCACGCAAGACGGCTTGGCACCTTTACAAATGATTTCTGTAGAAGCTGCATGGACGAAGAGGAAGAGGAGACAATCATCCAACTTCTCTGTAAATGTCCAGCTCTCTCCCAGAGAAGAGCTTCCGTAGGAACTTTCTTCCACAATGACCTAAACGATCTAAAAAATATAGACGTAAACAATCTCCTAAGCTTCATGGTAAGCTCAAACTGGTTCCATTAGTAAGAGGATCATAAATCCACGTGATAGGGAGAGTTGTAGAGTTCCATAAAATGAAGATATGCACCTAAGATAGTTTAAGTCTTCAGATGGAGTCCATTTCAGCTAAGGCAGACTAAAATCGCCAAAGATAATGATATCATCAAGCGAGTCCGATAAGTCAATCAAATTGTTAATTGCATCAATAGCAAGTTGGTAGGCTTCGATAGGTTAGGCCGGAAGAATGTAGCAACACGTGGCGTACAAGCATCGAACTTAGAAGAAGAGCGAGTGAGAGGACACCTCTACAGGGAGAGTCAATCAAAGGGGATGTGCAACATTGGAAGAAAGAGGAAATAATTTTTTTCTATGTTGGGGATAAGATTCCTTTCAGTCAGAGTGTAGATGTCAAATGAGGGAGCATATGATTGACGCAAAACAAAGTGGGTTTTAGACCTCTTACATTCTGATAATAGAAAGTGAGAGGAAGGGTTCTATATGATTTGTTAAGTTGGAGGTGTGAGACTCATTTAGAGTGTACATAGTTGCGAAGAGCGGCAATTTTTTACGGAGTCGTATTGAAAATCTCGTGATACTTTATATAAAGTTGCTTGAGACTGGTAACAACAGTAAGACGGCTTTCCTATTGGATGGAAACCATGACGCTTGTTTTTGTTTTACCCTCTTAGAACGTACAATTATCTTTAAGCCTACATAGCAAATAGCGACATTTAGTAGTATCACTAATTTACTCCGTTCATTTAACAGTGGACTGCGAAAGGGGGTCAATAGAAGAGGGAGAAATTGCGGAAGAGGGGTTTGATGGTGTAGCAGACAGGATGTCAAAAGTGGGGTCTATAAGCTCCGGTTCTGTGGTTGAAATTAAGGAAAGGCTTGTGTTTTGAGTGTTTAGAGGTGGTGGTGATTCAGAGCTGGAGGTTAAATCGACTGAGACACGTTGACGTTGGGGTTTGGTTTGGGATGAATTTGGGATGAATTGGAGTATGGATGGTAGGCTTAAAATTAGGAAAAATATTAGTGTTGACACTCTAATTGGAACTGGATTTATTATGGGAAGAAGAGGTTGGTATCCTGATTCCTTGCGAATGATCTTCCAACCATTTGACATGCATCTTTCCAAGATTGAAATTGCTGCTGGCTGGATTATGCAAAAACCATTCATATTTAACTGGAAGATTGAGTTTGAAGCTGCGTTTGCTTCTGTGGTGAGATGTTGGAAGCAAATTGCAGTGACTGATGGTGATGGCATGCCTCTGTTCGAAGAGATAGAAACGTTTGGGGGGCACAATTGAGAAGAAGATTGCTTCACGGCAGTGATGTTACGTAATCGGGTACTCAATCTCATACACAATTTCCAACCATATTCCAGAATCAGTAATTTGCTTCGTGGAAATGGATTAAAGCCATTTACAAAGATTTATCCGCCATCATTGCATTTCTTATTGGCATACGCTCTAATCTTCAATGCTAACTCTTAGCAATGGCTCAAGTGGTAATGGACTGGCTTCCAAATCGGAAGGTTTGGTGTCCGAATCCCAGCCTCGCCCGAAACACATATTCATTTTTTCAGTTAACGAAAATCAAGTAAGATGAGGAGCTGACTAGAAATCAACATCAAGTCAACTTCCACTAAGAATTTAGTCTCTCCATTGAATGTTGGATGCCACCAATGGAGCGAAATAACCTCAGAACCCAAACATCTTCCTTCTCTCTCTATTCCAATTTCCAAAAAGTGTGTATATAAGTGTATTCATATTAAGTTCTTTTAAAAAAAAAAAAAACCCCAATAATCATGCAGCTCTTACTACAACAAAATGGTTTATTTACTTCTCAAAATTTTCACACATCTGATCCTTTGCCTTTGATCAATCCTACTCACTAGATACATACCCGTCTATCAAGATGACCATTTTGGACATTTAATCCTGATAAAATTTTTAAGGTGAACAATTAGTCAGTCCCTTCGGGTTAGGGGTTAGAATATACCCGAGGTAAGACATGCCTGTCATAAGAGGCGACTAAAATCCACTGGGCCGGATTAAGGTGTTAAGCGTGGCAGCATCGACCAGGTTGGGGGCCCAGTATAAAAATAGCTCAATCTCTAACGGACCATCCGGATACTTGGCGACCTCCGGATCAGCCAGCCTTATCTGTCTAATGCGGATCTCTGGACAGACGGACTACCCGGATCGCTAGGAAAATCATGCGAAAGCAAAGACCAAGCACAGTCGGTAGCTCAAGGCAATAGCATTACACCGAATAAGCTACAAAATCTCGAACGCCAAAATTCTGATCTCCGCGCCAGACTCCAAATAATGGAATTGTTCTGTGCCGAACTAAAAAAGCAACTAGATGCCATTAAGCCGCAATCTAAATCTGAGTCTGAGCCTGTTTCGCTACTTGACCGCCCCGAAAACTCGAGTTTTCACACGGACGAAGAAGAGCTAGTCCGCGAAACGGACTGGATACTTAAAAAAAAGCCAGGTAAGAAGCGCAAAGCTACTTCCCCGCCTGATATCGAACAAACAAAGAAGCAAGCCAGCTTTAACACTGCTGAGGTCGATAAGGCAACAAAGCAACCCAAACAGAGACCGCCGTCGCCAATAAACGTTTTTGGAATCTCGGACTACAACAAGTTGCACATAATCCTGAAATCATTGTGCTCAACCGATTATAAAGTAAGATCTCGTAATAATGATACATGGACTATTACTGTCCTTAATCCAGACAACTACCGTTCGCTTTCGCAAAATTTAAATGCCGAGAAGAATCAATGGCATACGTACGAAAATAAAACGGAAAGACCCATACGCGTCGTAGCTAGAGGATTGCATCCCTCTTGTCTTAAAGAAAACATCGTAAATGACCTAAAACAGCGCAATGTTGAAAGCGAGAGGACGACCCCAAGACGCGGTCTTCCCCTCTTTAGGCTAACTTTCGACAAAACCGAAAGCCTAGAAAGAATTTATGCCATAAATTCAATTTTGGGACTTGTTGTCAAAATTGAACCTCCGCGGAAAAACTCTAGGCTGATTCCCCAATGTACACGTTGCCAGGGATTCAGCCATACTCGGGCCTACTGCCAGAAGGAACCCCGCTGTGTAAAATGCGCTGGCAAACATCTGACTCGAGAGTGCAATGCCGCGAAAGAGTCCCCAGCGATATGCATTAACTGCAAGGGAAAACATCCAGCTAATTATCGAGGCTGCGAAGTCGCGAAGGAGTTGCAAAAGCTACGAGATCAATCAAAAACGAAGCCTTTGAAAAACGCAGGGACAGATAGAATGAGAAATAACAACAACGGTCCTACTCCAAAGCCTTTAAAGAAGGTAATGGTGACAAACGCTAAAATCACCAATAACAACAACGTCAAAAATAACAATGCGCAAGTGGAAAGTGGAAAAACTTACGCGAAAATAGCGACGCGAGTAAACATGACTAACGGTACATCACCGGATCCTGCCTCAAATGTGTTCTCAGTAATTCTCGAGAGAATAGAAGAACAGACTAAAATAAATAAGATAATAGTCGAACGGCTTCTTAAGTTCGAAGCCAATTTCTGCAACTAATTATGGCAAAGAAGCTCAATATACTTGCATGGAATGCCAACGGGCTACAGAAAAGGCTTAATGAACTAAATATTTTCATGTAGGAAAAAGTAATTGACATATGTTTAATTTCTGAAACTCACCTGGCGACAGAATCGCGCGTGGAACTAAAAGGTTACCGCGACTACCACGCTCATCATCCATCGGGAAACGCAACGGGCGGATCATCCCTATTCATAAAAGACTGCATTGAACATACTCTGGAAGCAATAATTGAACTTGACAAATTTCAAATGACCGTAGTGCGCGCTAAAAATAAAAATTACTCTTTTAATATATCCTCAATCTATTGCCAATCACGCTGCAAAATAGAAAAACACGAATTTATTGACCTATTCAACTCTCTTGGACCAATCTTCATTATTGGTGGCGACTTTAACGGGGGGCTCAAGATGTATCTCTGAAAAAGGCAAAACTCTTTACAGGGCTGGTATGGAATATGGTTGCTATTTTTACTCAACAGGCAAGCCGACATACTGGCCCTCGGATGTCGCCAAAACACCCGATCTAATAGACTTCTTTATCGGAAAAGGAGTAAACGCTAGTTACGTCAAAGTTGAAGAGGGCTTCGATCTTTCCTCGTATCATTCTCCAGTTATCCTCTCACCCTGCGAACCCAGATTAACTAACAGCAAAACTCACTGGGAATATTTCCGAATAGAAGTTGTAGACAATACTGAGTTGAAAGTAGCACTTAGAACGCAGTATCAACTTGAAAAATAAGTTGAACGTTTTGTTGAAGTTATACAGCAAGCGGCCTGGAAGAACACTCCCCGCGAATCGAACAAAGTTCCCAAAGTCGGCATAAGATACCCACCGGAAATCAGAGAAATGATAAGGAAGAAACGAAGAGCGCGGAAAAAGTGGCATGAAACCCGGGCACCACAAGATAAAACGTCCTTCAATAGGTTCTGCAACTTGTTGAAAAAATCGATCAAGGACTTCAATAATCAAGGTACTCGTATTAATAAGTACCTCGAAAGACTCACAGTGACAAAGGATACGAACTACTCCATATGGAGAGCCGTTAAAAGTGTTCGAAAGCCCCAAATACACGTGGCGCCGATAAGAAGAAACCAAGAAAGAGGATAAGGAAAAAGCTAATGTTTTCGCCGACCATCTTGCAGAAACGTTTAAACCATTCGACGGGGAAGTGCTTCCAGAGAATGTCAATACGCTAGACGTGACGACAAACTTTCCAGTAGAAAAGGCTACACTTAGGGAACTTAGACAAGTTATAGACACGCTTAAGCCCAATAATAAAGCCCTGGGATATGACTTAATAACGGGAGAGATACTCAAAGCGTTGCCGAAAAAAGGTTTGCTAAAGCTGTTCTATCTTATAAATGCCAGCATTAGATTAGAGTATGTACCGCATCAGTGGAAAGTAGCCGAAGTTATTATGGTTCCGAAATCCGGTAAACCGCTGACTGAAGTCAAGTCATATAGACCAATATCGCTTCTCCCGATTACATCGAAGGTCTTCTAGCGAATCCTTCTTAATCGTCTTAAACCTATTACCGACACAAATTCCCTCTTGCCGGATCACCAATTTGGCTTTAGAAGCCAACACTCTACAGTTGACCAAGTGCATCGAGTGACCGATGTAATTGAACGAGCAATCGAGTGTAAGTTAGTCTGTTCAAGCGCATTCCTTGACGTTTCGCAAGCCTTTGATAAGGTATGGCACGAAGGCCTAAAATATAAACTTCGACAAGCTCTACCCCAGCAATTGTCTTGTATTTTAGGTTCATACCTGGAAGACCGACTCTTCCGTGTGAAACACGGAAACGAATATTCCACTTTTAGGACAATAAAGGCGGGGGTGCCGCAAGGAAGTGTACTTGGCCCTCTGCTATATTTGCTTTTTACCCGTGTTATACCGCAAACGGACGACACTATTCTAGCCACATTTGCTGATGACACTGCCATTTTGGCAACAGCTAAAACAGTCGAAGAAGCAACTGCCAAGTTGCAACGTGCCCTTACACTGATTAACAATTGGACATAGACTTGGCGAATCGCGCTTAATGAAAACAAGTCTGTCCACGTGAACTTCACTCTCAAGAAAATTGAGAGTCTACCGGTATTTATCAACGCAGTACGAATTCTTTATGCGAACGAGGGCAAATATCTCGATATGACACTCGACGCTAAACTAAAATGGAGAGCACACGTCAAGAAAAAACGTGAAGAGCTTGAAATCAAATATAGAGGTATTTACTGGCTTATTGGAAAGTATTCCAAGCTTAGCTAAGAGAACAAACTGCTGTTATACAAGCAAGTGCTAAAACCGATCCGGACATATGGTGTACAACTTTGGGGTTGTACTAAAAATATTGGGTCTATAACTTAATTCGTGCGGTTTGTTAAGAGATGGCGTAACTTGTGTTATTCCATTGGAACATGCGTTGGAAAGCTACTGTCATTGTACGTCATTTCAGTATATGTCATTCATTTGAACCGTAAACAACAATAATTGTTTTTCACTCAAATATGTCGAACTTTGTGCCTGAAAAAGTCCTTTTGCGGGGAGTTCTTCTTCATTACTTTAATATGAAGAAAACTGCTGCCGAAAGTCATCGTATTTTGGTGGAAGTTTATGGTGAACAAGCGCTAGCTGAGCGAACGTGCCAAAAGTGGTTTGCACGATTTAAAAGTGGTGATTTTGGCTTGGAAGACGATGAACGTCCTGGGCAACCAAAAAAGTTTGAAGATGAAAAACTGGAAGCATTACTCTATGAAGATTGTTGCCAAACACAAGAAGAGCTCACAGAATCTTTGGGTGTCACTCAAGCAGCCATTTCAAAACGTTTAAAAGCTGCTGGATATATTCAAAAGCAAGGAAATTGGGTTCCACATGAACTCAAGCCGAGAGACGTCGAAATTCGGTTTTGCACGTCCAAAATGCTGCTGGAACGCCACAAAAGGAAGTCATTTTTGCATCGGATTGTTACTGGTGATAAAAAATGGATCCATTACGACAACCCCAAGCGCAAAAATCATATGTGAAACCCGGTCAACCAGCCAAATCAACGGCAAAGCCGAATATCCATGCCGCGAAGGTAATTCTCTGTATTTGGTGGGATCAGATGGGTGTGCTGTATTATAAGCTGCTAAAACCGCCCGGAATATGCGACCAGACACGAGACAATAATTTTCCATCATGACAACGCTCGGCCCCATGTTGCTATTCCGGTTAAGAACTATTTGGAAAACAGTGGATGGGAAGTCTTACCCCACCCGCCTTATAGCCCAGACCTTGCCCCTTCTGACTACCATTTGTTCCGGTCGATGCAGAACGCCCTCACTGAAATACGGTTCACATCAGAGCAGAATATCAAAAATTGGCTTGATTCATTCTTGGCTGCCAAGCCGGAGCAGTTCTTTTGGGATGGGATCCACAAATTGCCAGAAAGATGGGAAAAAGTCATAACTTCAGATGGGCAATACTTTGAATAATACTATTGCACATGGTTTTCTTAAATAAACGTTCAAATTTTGAAAAAAAAACCGCATGAATTAAGTTATATACCCAATAGTAACATTAATATATTACAGACATTCCAAAACAAAGTTTTTCGAGGTATTGTTAATGCGCCATGGTACATTAGAAACGATGATATCCACAGAGATATATCGACTCCACTAGGAGTCGTAAACGAAATTAAGATATTTGCGAGAAAACACAAAAATCGACTACAAGGACATGCAAATATTTCTGTTCAACAGATCCTCGACGAGACAAATTTACTGCGCCGTCTGAAAAGGACTAAGCCTTTCGATCTAGCGCGGTGATTAGCAGCGTGTAATTTTTCTAAAGTACACAGGAATTTTCAATGGAAAATGAAAAAAAAAACAAAAAAAAAAAAAGTTGGATTGTATGTTGTCTTGGCGAAATACCTATCACAATTTCTGTCAATATTCGCAAGCCGCGAATATAATCATGTGAAGTGCCACCTTCACCCTGGAAATTGCTCACAATAACGTTCCTTAAACTTTTTCAAATTATTTTCAAAACTCGCAGAAATATTTGCACGAAAGACACGTAACATCATCCAGCTCCATATTTTCGGAGAAATAGTCATTTTTCATTGTCCGCTAACGTTGACCATTAGCATTAGCCGTACCACGAGCCGCCCTATTTTTGTAAAAAATAAGGAACGATGAAGCCACTAGCCTGAAGGCCACAACAAACAGTGCACTTTTGTAGGCGTTATTAAGTTTCATGAGTCTCTTTTGGATTTCTTGACTTCAACAAAAGCAATGAACTTAATAAATCAAAAGTGAGCCTCAACACAAAGCAAATTTTTTTAATAAAAATGTGTGAACTCTCGTCCAGTTGGATTTTATACGGATTTAGGCTGAGGTCTTTTCGCAAAATTTTACACATAGCGGAGAGACAAGGGCCAAACTGTTCCGATTAACGTCGAATTAAGAATTCCGAATCTTTTGCCACACTTTCAATAACAGCGCATCCAGATACTTCTATACTGTGCATAGGTTTTAGGCTAACGTTTACGCGTACTAGGCTTCGCGTTTCATGTAGAGGCCTTCTGTTCGAAATACGCATTCTTCAACACATTTCGAAATGAAACACCAGTTTTCAAAATTAGTTTGAATTATACGAAAGCGTTCTTCCAGTGACTGTTGTCAAGTAGTACTGAACATAAATGTTTGCACAGAATGGTTTTAAACTTATCTCTATTGCAAAATCAATGAGTCAAAGAAAACACCCTTAGCATACGTTTTACATTGACCCGCCATTATCCAATTAAAATTGTTAATTTGAAAATGCTTTGAAATAGCTTGACAAAACATGTATCCAGCCATCGGTAGGTTTCACAACAAATTGGCAAATTAAGGCGACAAGTAAACGCATGAGCGGACGGTCTCATTTCATGTGGAAACCATTATCGTTTGGAAACACTAATCGGTTGAAATAAATTGGAGTTCGAACAGAACGGAATAAGTTAAATAGCGCGCCATAAGCTGGGTTCTTTAAAATGGAAAGCATTTTTGAAAATTTTCCTACGTAAAAAGTAAAATGGATTTACGAGTATTTGTAATATTTTGCTCATATTTCAGGGACACATGTGAATATGGTATGTCCACCGAAATTAATGGCAAATCTCACAACTATAAGGTCTCCCAATAAGAGGTTATATTGTATATTGGAAAACCAACAACAGCGTCCTAACTACGTCCTGTGTTGTGCATGGAGTTAATCAAAAGTTTAATCGAAAAAACACTTTGAGCTCTACAGCACATTTCCATCCCTTAAGTTGCTACATTTTGGGCTTAGAAAATCCTAGAATCACTGTTTGGTAAGGAGGGAGAATTGGACCTTCATTCTTCGACAATGAAGCGAACGCGTGTCTGTTACCAGGAATAGATTACGAGCTATAGAACAATATTCAACGAATTTTTTATGATTTTATGAATTCGAAAGTATGGTTGTGAGTGTTGTTTATTTCGAACAAGACCGCGCTGAGTGACATACAAATGGCGAAACCATTGCTGTTTTACCTCAAATCTTTCCTGGTCGAGTGCTTTCTCGGAATGGTGATCAAAATTGTCCGCCAAAATCGTCCGACTTATAGACCATGTAATATACAAAGCTTATGTCAACGCACCTCTTCAGTCAATTTAAGTGCTCTGAGCAAACATCCGTGTTGTAATCGATGAAATAGAGACACAAATGTGCTAAAATGCGATGAACATTTTTATCAAAAGAGCCTGGATGTGCAGTCGAGGTTTTGTATTTTGGTTGCGCCATAGGATGTGTAATTTTTCATAGATACCAGTAGCATGGCTACCATGCACGACTCGCTAGCCCGAATATTCGATTCCAGGAATACGCCTACTTTACTTAACCCAACCTTCCATACTTCAACCACTCTCCCTGCGGGACTGCCGTTAGGTATTACTTCGCGGGGCTGGTAAGCAAATCAAGCTATTCCTATTGTGTCACCTGCTTCTGAGGCTTCTGCTGTTGCTTTTCTTAACCTTCTAGCTCATTTTGTAGAGTTGTTATAAAAATAAATATTTCCGGCCAATTCTCCTCCGGGCTGGGCAGAGAAGTTCCCCATGCCATGGACCATGCGTAATAACATACTGAGTGCTCCGTATCCTCATCTTCGTTTGGACATTCGGGGCAAGATGGTGAGCTGTCGGGCCCAAAACAGTGGAGATACTTGCGATAACTACCGTGGCCAGACAAGAACTGCGTAAGGTTGTAATTGCAGTCTCCATATTTACGTTCTACCCGGTCATGGATTGTCGTATTGTTGTATTGTATTGATTCCATTGGCATCGTGTTGGCTTAAGGCTTTTCTGTTATAAATATATCCTCAAAATTTCATCTGCAAGAATGTCGGCGGGAACCATTCCAGCTATAACGAAGGCGGCCTCTTCTAATATGATTCGAGTGCGCTGATTGTCCGTAGCGCGCAGAATCTGTATGTTGGCTATAGTCTCCTTTTGGTCTCCGTCATCTTAAGTGCCTGCGCCCAGACTGGGGGCGGCATACAACAGAACTGATGTGACAAATCTAGAGAGTAGGATCCTTTTTGCGTATTCAGGTCCACCAATTTATAGCAATTTTGGGCGAGAGAGCTGCCTGCATTTGCGATGTTTTCTTGTCTGTTGTCCAGCATTACTTCAAGACATTTAACCGCTTCTCTGGACTTGATTATTTGGTTACCAACCTGGGAGTTGCCGAACTCTACAGTTGGTTATGAGGGCAGCTTCTGTTTTACGATCAGATAGTTCTAGGGTGACGTCTGCTAGTCAATCCTTTATCCGGAAAATTGTTTCATTTGTAGCAGATTCAATTGTACAAATATGTTTACTTACTGTCACGACGGCAATGTCATCGGCGAATAGAATTACCGTCGCTCGTACTGGTTATGCCAATCGTAGGACTCCGCCGTAAATGATATGCCACAATAACGGACCTAAGACCGATCCCTGTGGAACTCTGGCAGTAACGTCAATTTCCTGTTGTAGAAATAGCTCGTCACTATACGTAGCAAGTAATAAGGTGTATCCATCCTTGTGAGTGATCTTC
Source organism: Volucella zonaria (assembly GCA_963966105.1). Lineage (NCBI taxonomy): Eukaryota > Metazoa > Arthropoda > Insecta > Diptera > Syrphidae > Volucella > Volucella zonaria. The sequence goes on along the minus strand of OZ014532.1, from coordinate 97,720,121 downwards.
TAATGAACGACTAGTTCGCCGAGTTAAAAGCATTTTTAACGTCCAACGTTAGTATTGCATAGTACTCCTTTGTGTCGCAGAGCCATTTTTCCCCATTCGATGGCGACTTCTCCGATATCAACTACTGATCTTATGGCATCAACAGCAGATCGCATTTTTCTAAAGCCAAATTAGTAGTCTGAGCCCTCTCAGAGTCTGCCACTAAGAGTAATCTGTTGCAGATTATCTTCTCGAGGATCTTTCCCATGGTGTCTAATAGGTATATTGGGCTTCTTCCCTTTTGGTAGCAGAACCAAATGTTGCATTTTGCACATTTTGGGAAACGTTTCTTATTCGAGGCATTTCTGCATTGTCATCACAAACAGGTCTGGCGATTTTCTTGTTGCATGTTTGGAGCTGTACCTGTAAATTAGTGGAATGTCCACTGCATTGACTTCTCTTACGATATTACACATAGTGGCTGGTATTTGGAGAAAAAGATGTTGTACTATGGACTCCAGCATTATTGGAGACGTGCTGTAGCCCTTCAGTTTGGTCATTACCATTCTGTATGCCGAACCCCATGGCTTAATATCGGCCTCCTCACAGAGGCACTTAAAGAACGCGGTTTTGCTCTCTTTGATGACTCTATTTAAATTGCGCCTTTCCAGTTTAAAAGTGTTCAGGTATTGTTGGAAGTCTAGTCTCCTTCTTGAACGCTGGACCTCGCGTCGGGCTTGTAGGCATCTTGCACGAAATGTCTTTATTTCCTCGTGCCTCCAGTAACACGGTAGTGCCTTCCTGCTGTTTGTCCTTTTAGGCTTGCATGCATCACACGCAGTGGTGATGGTATTTGTGAGGCGACGTGCGAGGGTCTCCGCTGTTCCATTGTTTCTTTATCGAAAGTTCAGTTGCTTTATTTTGGACCCTTAAGTTTTGGGGGTACGACTGGCTTGTTTCCTTTTATTTCCAATGCTACCATTTGGTGGTCGCTGTGTGAATATTACTCACTGACCCTCAACTTTAGGGTTTAGAACTGCAAGGGTCATGTCAATTATACATAGAGCCTATTCCAGCCCTCCGGTACGTATTTTCGCGGCTCTTGTGGGCGATAGGGAAGCGAAAGTTTCCAGTAGGGCCTGTCCTCTGGTGTTGGTGACTCTGCTGCCCCATTCTGTGGCCCACTGCGGCTCCCTGAAGATTGTCCGCGGTTAGATTGTCCAGCATTTGTTAGTATTCATTGGACGTCAAGCTGTGTCGGGCATAGCAGCTGTAGAAACGGATCCCATTTATTTTCATGATTAAGATATATTTGTAGTAACTTCATAGTCTTTTAGTAGTGATAGCTCCCCCGAAAAACTAGGCATTTGTTACTGCCAGCTACATGCTTCACGTCATCTGGATGGTCTTTCTTATAGAACATACAGGATGGTTCCTTATCGCAGTTATTTGCTATGTAGCCTTTTGCTCCACATCTCCTATATGGGTTGGAGGGGTTTTCTTCGCTTTTACATTGCCAAGCTAGGAGACCAAACTCTAAACGTTTGAAACATTTTTTTTACCAAGGTGGTAAAGGTCCATTTGTGTGATTTTGTTTTCCGTTATTAATGGCAATCCTTCAAACCTAATTTTATAGAAAGTGCCTATTTTCTTGCTAATCAAAATCAAACCTTTGATTGGAAAACCCTTTCCTTACAAGTTAAAATAAGCAGAATAAAGGTACTCCCTACAATGTGTTTTTTGCTTTCGTTGGATGGAAGTTGTGTCAGTTGTGTAGGTATCTGTGTATCTATTGGGTGAATCCTTTTTTTTTTTTTGATATGAAAACACACGTTTTTAAAATTAAATATATTTCTGAGAACGATTAATTTATAGAATGATTTAGAGAAACAAATCTGATGTAATTTAGTGAGTAGGACAACACTCATTAACCCTGCCTTTGTATTCGAATCACAGAATGAATTAAATATTGACAACAACTTATATAAGTAAAGGGTGTCAGACTCTTCAATAGGAGTTAAGAATCAAATCAGCTGTCACATTGAGCTGTCAACCCTTAATTGACGCCTCAATAACGTTGAGATGTATTCCCAAATAGAAGCTCTGTTCGCGAAACTTATAGAGCACTTCGTGAAATTTACGTTAGCCAACATCGACCTCCCAAACGTGCTATTTATTGAATTATAGAACAATTTTTGCACCCAATTCACCGTATTGGATACTTACACAGCATCAAGAACGAGAGCAGTGCGTTTAGAGGAAAATATCGCGGGTGCCAAAGCTCGTGTTGAAGGGGATACCAATTTATCAACTCGTCGCGGTTCGAATCAGGCCTTTGTCCATCCACTATCTGAAAAATTCTGCATTCTTGATCTCCAGGCTTATAATATTGAATTCGTAAGAGAGCTAAAACCGCGTGACCATTTAATGCGGCGGGTATTCTGTGACTGGGCTTGTCCGAGTTCTCCCAGTTTTTACCCTAAAATTTTGTTCAGTGATGAGGCTAATTTCTGGTTAAACGTTTTCATAAAAACGCTGAATTCCCATATTTAGAGTGAAGACAATCCTCAAGAAGTTCGCCAGACACCATGTAAGCCGATGTCATCATTGGTCTTTATTTCTTCAAAAATGAGGCCGGAGCACAAGTTACTGTCAATAGACACCGGTACAATGCGGGGATCAACGATTATTAGTTCCCAAATTTTTGGGGAATCCATGTGTAAAGACTGTGGTTCCAAAAGACTGGTGTTACCAACGAAAACATCGCCTTGTTAAAAACACTATTTGGCAGTAGAGTCATTTCAAGAAATGGACCCGTCAATTGACCACCAAGATCATGCGATTTGAAGCCATTGGATTATTTTCTGTGAGGCTAAGTCAAAGTCACTAGTTTAACACGATAAATCAACAGCGATTGATGCTTTGGGGTAAAGCAACGTTTTTACGCCATTTACCGGCGTAAGTTTGCGTAGTGATTTCTGTTCCAATCCGGAATTTAAGTTCGTGTGGTAACAATTCCATCTCCGGAAGCAAATTATTTAGTTCTGTGCTATTTACCCAAGCTTGATACGTTGTCTGACTTCATGCAAAGAGTTCTATCCCTGTATCTTCATACTGGAGTTGCTTTTCGATCCGATTCCTATATACACAATCTAGGTCGACTTTGGCATCCCGGATACACCGGGTGCTATGCTGTCTGGAGAGGACGGTTTGTGGAGATCTTCGCTGTTTCATCCATCTTATAATTGAGATCAAACGTTTTTTTTTTTACTGTCGGAACAGAGCACTCAGACAAAGAAAGAAAGGCGCTTCAGTGATAAAGTACCTTACCTACAGTACCAGCACCGACCACGTCAGCGCCGAGTACCTGCAGCCTGATGCGAGCATAAGCCGGACATTCACAGAGATGGTGCTCCGCGGTGTCGTCATAACTTTCACAGCAAGCATCTGTTTAACTTATACCCAGCATATTTAAATGTGTATTACGACGCGAGTGAGCAAACTACAGGCTTTCCTGCTTAGGGACATCAGAAAGGCCGCTGACCTCCTAGACATGTCGGGAAGCATTCGTTTGGTCTGTCTGCGTTCCGGGGAGTTATGCCATCTTCAGTTATGCTCATATGAGACCCAGCTGTCAATGGAAGCCTTAACCGAGAATGAAGGCAGACCCTACGTAAGTTCGGGTACAGAAAAACTCCTTCCGGAACCTTGTCTGGCGAATTAACCTGCCATTGTGAACTCGGACCCAGACAGGTATCACTGAATTTAGCCTTCCGACCGCGTTCAGTGATCTCGAGATTCATCAATGTGTCTTGAGTAGAACCAGGAGTGCTGGGGAAAGCCCCCATGGATCCAAGACTGTTAAAAGCAGCAATCACCTACTTTCGCGAGAGCTTATTCCACCAGACAACCGACACAATATAATTGGCCTTATCACAGCCGTGTAGATCCTCTGCACTGCCAGAAGGCTGACAACGCTTTAGATGCTTTCGACGTAATAAGTTTAGTTCAGAGAAGTTTGTTATCCAGGATGACACCCAAATGGGGAGCATTTTAGGCACTAAATGAGTCAGAGCAGGCAGCTTCCTCCTTCTCGTAAAGAGAACAACCTCAGTTTTGACAGCATTGACTGAAAGCCCATTACTAGTTCACCAGACCAAACGAATACTTCACGTTGATAATGACGGCGTCAACATTATGGGCTTGCCGTTTTCTGATAAGTACATCATTTGTGTGTCCTCCACTCTAAGTTCGTTGGTCCATTGAACCATAGCAACTCACTTCTCGAAAACTGACCACATAGTTAGAAAAGAATTTTTAAAAGAACCGTACGGCATCACGAAAAAGACACGACAAGAGCGGATTAAACTGGTCCTTCTGATTCCTCGAAAACGATGTGGTGCCGCTGCTATACATATGTTCTCCGCTCACAGATACTATTCTCCTCGAAAATGAGATCCGTTACACCTAATTGGATGAAGACTGTCAAACTAGACGTGCCACCCGGCAGAGGAAAACCGAACAAATCTCAAAAGAGTCAGGTATGACAATAAATGACAAACAACAACAATTAAGGCAAAAAATACTAGAGCACCCCAGGGGAAGTAAAAGCTTTTAGTCAGCTTTTCCGACAGGGAAAAACCGAAAAAAGTTCAAACGACTGCAACGCCAATTTTAAGCGTGTAAAATTCCAATACGATCAAAAACTGAGGCAAAAAATACTACAATGTCCCAAAGGTAGTAAAAATTTTTAATCGTTAGTCAAAAATATTGGAAATTCTGCCTGATCCTCCATTCCAAGGCTCATTTACAATGACATTCCAACTGTCAGCTCTTTGGACAAGGCCAATCTACTTGCTGCACACTTTGCGGCTAGCTCAACACTCCCAAATTGTGCTTTGTCTCCGCCTACACTTGAGTGTGTCGAATTTTCAATGGAACAAATCCACTTTCGCACTCATGTAGTAGCAGGGGATCTTACAGATCATTAATCCGTTGGTCCAGTTGGCATATCTTCCCTCCTTCTGAAGAGGTGTTTTTCCTCGCTGGCAAAAACCACTGCGTAAGCTTTGTCATCAATCCTACCCTTTAGGACTCTTTCCAAAAATATGAAAAACAGCGTTTGGCCAGTCCGTCCCTAAAAAAGGCGAATCTTCTTCTCTCTCCTTCTACAGACCTACTGCAGTTACGTCCCTTCTTTCCAAGATCACGGAAACGCTGATAAACTGTCAGCTCATGAAATATCTCCAAACACGCAAACCTTCTCAGTGACCGACAGTACGGTTCTCGTAGCTACAGGTCCACTGGTGATCTGATGGCACGTCTCGCCGAAAAGTGGAACCAACCAATCTGGTGAAAGCAAGATAGTTGCACTTGATATTTCTAAGGAATTCGACAGAGTTTGACATCAGGCTCTTTTGTCGAAAATGCGTGCTTTTGGGATCGATGACTCTCTTCTTCAATCGATTAGAAATTACCTTTCGGAACGTTCAATTCAAGTTGTCTTCGATGGTTTCAAGTTTGATATTCACAAAATAAATGCTGGTATGCCCCAGGGCTCCGTTCTGTCTCCGACACTCTTTTCGATTTTCCTTAATGATCTCTTATCTGCTATTTCTAATCCTTTGCTGACGACAATATTCGTTCCCGGACTCACGCCCCTGCTCTTCGGCTGTAGAACGAGAACGGCAGCGTATTTTAAAGCTTATTAAATTCGATATTAACAGCATAACCAATTGGGGAACTAGCAACCGAGTGGAATTCAGTGCTTCTAAAACTCAATGCTGTCTGCTGTCATTAAAGCGAAATCTAAATACCCAGCCATTATCCATGAATGGCACTTGCATCGTCGAAACCGATAAACTTTCCAATCTCGGTATGTGTATCAATGACAACCTGCGTTGGAATGACCACATATTCGGTGTCGTCACCGAATTGACCTGGTCATAAAGGCTACGATTAAGCGGTTTCGATGATTTATTTGCACATGTGAGCGAATGAACGCAATTGCTTCGGCCATTCTTTGATTCCATATCAGAGTGGAAAGGAAGTTCAGATGACTTGGTTTGCACAACTGAAGGCAATTGTCTAAGGCCGCTCTAAATGGATATAACGGGTCTTCCATTAGGGACAAGTGATAGCGACCATATTGTTAAAGGTACATCTGTCAAAATGGCTGTCATTTATTCAGTCTGTTTTCCCAAATCGCCATGGACGAACATAGCATTCAACAACATGTACAAATGATAAAATTGTTTTATCAAAATGGATGTTCTGTTCGGAGAACGTTCCGCGCGCTTCGTCCATTTTACGGTCACCATAATCGTCCTACCAAGAGGACTATTCGCAGTGTGGTGGATAAATTTGAGTCCACTGGTTCAGTAAACGATAAACCAACACTCGTACGGTGACGAAACGCAAGATCTGCCGAAAACATCGCCGCTGTCCGTGAGAGTGTGCAGGAGAATCCGAGCCAGTCGATTTCGCGTCGCTCACAAGAACTCGGCCTATCGCAGACCACAACTTGACGAATTTTGCGTCATGACTTGAGCATGCAGCGTACAAAATTCAACTGACCCAGGAACTGAAGGTAAACGAAAATAGACAACGACGTGTGTTCGCTGAATGGGCTCTGGAGCAGTTGGAAACTGACCCTAATTTATCATCTTCAGCGATGGGGCTCATTTCTGGATGAATGGGTACCATAACAAACAAAATTGTCGAATTTGGGACGATACCAATCTACATGAGATCCAAGAGCGTCCAGTGCTTCTCAAAAAAGTCACTGCTTGGTGTGTATTTTAGGCTGGCGGCGTCATCGGTCTATAATTCTTTGAGAAAGACGTTGGCCAGGCCATCATCGTCAACGGCGAGTGCTATAGGCCAATGATTACCAACTTCTTTTGGCCTGAATTTGATGATATGAACACCAATAACACGTGGTTTCAATAAAACGGCGCTACGTGCCAACAGCTCACGCCACATTGGAAGTTCTGCACGAGCGATTCGAGGGCATGGTCATCCCACGTGGAGGTGATGTGAGCTGGCCACCGAGATCGTGCAATTTGACACCGTTAGATTTTTCTTGTGCAGTTTTCTGAATTCGCAGATCTAAGCCGCAAACCACAGCTAACCTAAAAGCCAACATAACCCATGCCATCTGTCAAATTCAACCTGATTTATGCGCCAGAGTCATGGAAAATTGGATATCTTGGATGTACGCCACCCAGACAAAAACAAAGAGTTGTTTGACGAATGCCAATTGCTTGATTGGTTCCCTGTTTACTGTACTTCTGACGTCAATGAGCAAGTCGTGGCATTGGAAAATAATTTACTATAGCTTTTCGATAAATATGTTCCCATATGTACAAAAAAAAAGTAAGCCCCGTGGCATAGGATGGCTTACCCCAGAAATGAGACAAGCCATTTGCAAACGTAATTTACTTTATTAAAGATGGCGAAGGTATGGATGCGAGAGTATCTTGAAAGAGTTTAAGGTTTGCAGAAATATGACGGCAAGCCTTGTCCGCAAGGCTGAAAGTAAATTTTTTCAAAATAAGTTCTGCAACATCTTCTTCTGCTGTATTTTGGAAAAACATTCGTCAGATAGGTTTGAACCCAAATAATTCTCCTTCTTTACACGGTGTTAATTTAGATGGCCTTAATGAAAAATTTGTGCAATCCACACAATCCTTTAACAGCACATTAGACTATAGTTTTTCAAGCATTAGACAGGGTATGAGTAGTTATTTTAACCTTAAAAGTGTACATAGGACGGACGTTGGAGAAGCAATTTTTAAAATAAAATCTAGGGCTGTAGGACTAGATGGCATCCATCCGGATTTCGTAAAACTTCTGCTCCCTTAAATCCTTAAACATATTACACATATTTTTAATACCGTCCTCACCACGTGTGTATATCCGGAGAGATGGAAAGTTGCAAAAATAATTCCACTTGCAAAGAGTTCTTCGCCAACAAATCCCGAGTACAGGCCTATTGTTCTTGAATCTGTTATAAGCAATCAAGTTAAAGGGTACTTAGAGAAACAGAACTTAATAACAAAGTACCAATCTGGAGTTTCCCTCAAAATCTATCGAAGCTATCGTTAGAGACCTCCAGCACCTCAACATGAATAAATCATTTGTTCCTCGAACCATAGCTCGTTATCGTGACACTGGCGGCATTGCAAAACGCCATGGGGGTGGTCATAAAAAAACAGCAACATCTGCAGAAATGGTTCGGAAAGTGAAGGCTCGAATTGAGCGAAATCCGCGTCGAAGTGGAAGAAAAATGGCTCGTGAGCTCAACATATCGTTGGAACAGATGCAACACATACTGAAAAATGAGCTTGGGCTCAAGCCATTGAAGTTCCAAAAAGCACACGATCTTACACCGCAACAGAAAAAAGTTAGAGTCGAAAGAGCGAAGGAATTGCTACGCTTGCACGAAACTGGTGAGTTGCCGAATTTGGTTTTTTCCGATGGGTCGCCATTTGTTATCGAGCAATACTAGATGGAGAAAAAAAATTGTTTTTTAAATGTTTTTTTTATATTATTCAATATAGTCCCCTTTTAGTTTGATACACTTATTCCAGCGATTTTCCAACTTCTTGATCCCGTCCGAAAAGTAATTTTCCCGAAGGTCTGCAAAATACTTCTCCGTGGCGTCGATGATTTCCTCGCGTGAGCTGAATTTTTTATTGATGAGCCATCTTTTGAGGTTTGGGAAGAGATAATAGTCCGAGGGATCCAAATCCAGTTACCAATCGACGCCAAAAATCCGCCCGATTCCGAATCAGCAAGTCCAAACACTCTTTCGAAGTGCTCTCGCGTTCGTGTTTTTAGTCATTCCCGGCACCCAGCGGCAGGATAGCTTTTTCATATGCAGAATATTGCACAAAATATGGCGTGTGCGCTCAGTACTAATCTTTGTGGTATCTGCTAGCTCGCGCACCCTCACTTTCCGGTCAGCCAACACCATTTCATGTATTTTTTTGACATTTTCCTCTGTAACCGCATCGGAGGGCCTACCGCTGCGGACTTGATCGGTAGTGGAGTTGCGGCCACCACGAAACTCTCGAAACCAATATTTGACGGTGTAATCTGACGAAGCATAAGCCCCATAATTTTTATCCAACTTTTCTTTTGTTTCCTTCGCCGTTTCGCCTCTCAAAAAATAATGTTTTCTGGGAGAACAAAGATCGTGTTTGTCCATACTCAACATGATGCCAAACACGTCCACAAAACTAAAGACAGTATCACACTGAAATTTGGCATGTCTGCCTAAATATGAACGGACTTCAAGGCACCATAACATTTTTTGGAGTAGCAGCGCATTCTGGCGGTCAAGGAGGACACTTTTCGCTCCATCTAGTATTCCATACATAATTACATCGATAAGCCACTCAAACAAATAAAAAATTTCGATGATATCTCACACACACTTTGTTTTATTTAAATTTAAAGATAGAAAGCGCTTAATGAAAGACCCTTTACCTGTTGGTTGACGTGCAGGTCCCCACCGGAATCTAGCATTACATAAATTAAGGCCGTTAAACAAACTTATCTGTTTTCAAGACTGACATTATGGGACAAATTGAGTCCTATGGGATTTGAATTCCTAAAATTGGAACCTTTCAGTTTCATTTTAAGTTAATTGACTGTCTGTAGCTGAATGTGAGAAAAAAAAATCCACTTGTCCCCAAAATGCTCCCTAATATCTTGTTCACTCGAGTGTAACTTGAAAACATTTTAATTACACCAACTGTACTCAGACACATTCCACCACCAGTTCACCAAAAATAAAAATAAAAAAAAACCTCCCTCATTCAATGAAATGTTAAAAACAAGATTGTTTACGAAATTGTTCCCTAAACAAAGACCAAATTCTCGTTCTAAATCCGTTCAATATGAGTACCATACTTCCCTCGAATTACACGTACTTCACCATACTTAAGCGACTTGTTCCCTCTTCCACTAAAGTAAACATCTCGATTAAACAAATTCTTATAGATCCAGAGACTGTGGCGGAAAACAGGAAAAAAAAATCCATTTAACACCTTCCCCAGGCACAGTCCTTAAGGATTGCTTTAGTGGGATTATATTCACCAACAGAAAAAAAAAAACCAAAAGCTTCCAAAGAAAAATACGGGAAATAACCAAAAAAAAAAAAAACAAAGTAAAAATGGCGTACCAGGACATTTGTTTTTTTTTTTTTTAGAAACACCAGGCCAGACAGAATACAGGGATAGTAAAAAAAAAGTTTAGAAAAACTTTCTTATATTAGAATTAGTTGACGTAAAATATGTATGTATTGTGTATGTATGACCACTCCAATAAGGACAAGGATTTGAATTCAGATAGATTCAATACTTTCGAAAAGCATAACAAAGGATTAAAATTCTTCTCTCCAATAATCTGTATAATGAATGTCGAACTTATTTTTCTTCTTCTTTTTTTTTTTTTTGTTTGTTTGTAGTTTTCTTTCCAATTAGTCTAAGTGAATATCAACAGCACACTCCTACCCGTTTTTAAAGGAAGCAAAGGAGAAGGCTTCTATTCAAATTATAATGGCAGAGGTGTGTCCTTAACAAAAACCGTTTACACCATTGCCGCATCGTATGATTTAAATACATAAAACAAATAAAAATAAAAAATAAAAAATTAAAGGAACAATTTTAAGAAATTTTTATTCAAAAACAAAAAAAAAAAAAAAACACACACAGATAGGTAACTCAATACATACCCTTCGCATAACACGTATGGAAAAAGATGACGACTTCATCTTGCCGTTTGCTTCGTTTTTTTCTTGCAAATGCAACAAGGATCCACCAAAAGATACCGTATCCGTTGTTTCTTTAATTTTTGAATCCACTCGTTCAATTAGAGTATTTGCTATGTATACACTTTCCTTGTATAGGCTCAACGGAAAGTTTAAAAACAAAGAAAGACGACGAAAAAAAAAATTAAGAATGAGACACGAAGAAGGATCCTTTACAACAGGTGGTTTAATAAATGACACTCTCACCGAAAGGACTTAAGGCCGTCTAAAAAGCCCTTTTCATCTATTTTTTTTTCTTTTTTTTTTAACTTATCTCGATGTGTATCTAAAGAAATATGAACTACCCGGGGTTATAGTGGAAGAAGGAAAAAAAAAAATTAATTATCCTTTTTTTTTTTTATTCTTCTTACTCCGCACGCAGTACAACACGAAGTGCTCGTTTTAATTTATCATCAAAAAGTTGCATCTAACAACAAAATACGCGTATTAATATTTTACTTCTCAAAAATATGGACGGCTATATTCGTATCTTTTTTTTTTTTTTTTGTAAAATCACTATTCAAAAAATGAAAAATCCTTTCACAGGAAATTACTACATATTTAATAGAACACTAAAGGAGAAGCAGTTCCAGAGGAAATGAGACTCAAAAAAAACAACAATAACTACGAGGGAATCCGTAAGGAAAAGCAACCGCTATTCTGTTGTGACCGATTCCGAATGAGGGCGGTAACTGATAGTGAAAATATTCCCGAGGATCCTGATTGTGGTATGTAGTGTTGCCACACCATACTGTCTGGTCTGGGCGATGTTCTCGCACGAGGGTATGTTCAATGTTCAATTTTCATGTGTCCTTCTGTATCTGACCTTTTTCCAATAGAAACGTTTTTTTTTTTTTTGTTTCTTCCTTTCGGCCTTTTATGTTTTTCCTTTTCTTTCACTTGTTTATTGGGAAATTTGTTCCTTTGCTTAATGATTTTGATATACATACGATGTAAAGCAGCCCTGTGAAATTCAGTATATCGGACACTAAAATATCTAATTGCAATATCCTTTCATTGCATATGTGCAAAAAAAAAAAAAAAAAAAAACCAAAAACAGCAAAGTTTATATCGAATACTCTCTTTACCCAACAACAAGTTGTAGTTGTACTTAAAACTGATAGAAAGAGATAAAAATACTTGTAAAGGACTACAAGTAGAGAGATGAAAGATGAGAGATGCGTGCTTAAGTCCCTTTTCGCACATTTTTCGGAAACTTGTGGATTTCCATTCTGTATTGAATGATAGGTAGATCCTTTGAACCAGACCTATTGATGGGAGATATTTATACATGTTATCTCTGTATAGGTGCGCATTGCGTGCTTTTTTTTTTTTTTTTTGCTTTTCTACAATATATTCATAGAAAATCAGAAGAGCGCAAGTATGTAACAAGTCGGCAGAATTCCACAGGCCGAAGCAACAGAGAGAAAAGAGCTTTTTCAGCGTTGAAGTGTTGTTTTTGCCAATAATATTGCATCGGAAGAGGAAATGAAGCCAACAGGTATTTTGTCAAAGGGGAAACAGGCGGACGGAGATGAGGTTTTCGTTTATTTGTGTTCGGTTTTAGCATACTCAATACAGTCTCTCTGGAGCAGGACAGTGAGAGATGGAAAAAATGTTTCGGGTCTTCTGCTCTCAATCGAAATGTAGGGTATGATTTGAGTAGTTTTAATCGCTGCACTCAAAATATAAAAATATAACGCATACGCCACACCCGACGGTATTATGCCTGTATGGATGTATTGAAAATATCAGCTGTGAAAATAAGACTCTGTTGAAGAGAAGAGGTGCAATAAAGAGCTAGATGAGTCTTTCATATTTCAAATCGCTAAACTGCAAGGGCTTAAGGAAGACGAAAGGAGGGCGCACTTCAAAATACGTCACTGAAAACTGGAACCTTTACATCCCAATTCGGACTTCTTGGAGTGCTTCCGATAAAAACTTCTTCGAAAAGATCAAAACACAGTATTTGGGAGGAGCAATTCAGAGTAGAAATACTTCCCAAAACCTTATGGTACCTACACTTACGATAGGGACTTTCAGTCACATGCTGGAAACACATTTTTCAAGCACTTATCACGAGAACAGCAAGTGAAGGAAGTAGTTCAACAATACAGCTTGTACCTGTTATTGGTTGCAGCTAAAAATATAAATACGCTGTTGTGTTTTTGGATGGTTTTAATTCTCCTGGCATAGATGACATAAACCCCATCCACAGCCAACCCTGGAAAAGATCCTCACACTGCGATAGTATTTAACTACACTCCTGCCTATCAAAATGGTATTCTGGCTACAAACAGAGCTTGTCGCCCAGGAGTGTACACTGGACTCACCGCGCCCCTTCAATAACCGCTGCTTCGCCCTCAAAATCTTCGCCCAGTAGCCCCATTTCTGACCCCCTTCTGCCTCCAACAGTTGAGATAACCCAACAAACTTTTGACACAACAGAATGTCGATATGCACTTTCTAGGCTTAGAGAAAAAAAGACGTACGAGTATATACGTCTCCTTCTAGCGTATCTGCATGACAAGTCCGACTAAGTTTGCTATGAGGGAAAAACTAAAACAAGTTTCATGGTCTCCCTACAGCAGGAAGGTCTCCCTACTGACCTTACAAGTCTGAGGAATTTATATATCAAGTTCCACGAGATTTTCAATATGGCTCCCCAAAAATTCTCAGGCGACCTTGCTGCTTTCGGTAATTATGTGCACTCAAAAAGGATCTCACACCTTCAACGGAGCAGAGCTGACAACGACAAATTTTTTCGTCCCTAACGTGCTACAATTGCCAGTGCTTCAACCATCCACTCCTACGCCCTGTCGAAATAATATTCCTCTTACCTTCTACTATCAAAACGTAAGAGGACTGCGACCTAAAACCCATGACGTCTTGCGCCAATCTCACGCATTTGAGGTCTACCCTCTGACCGAAACTAATCTAATTCCCGATATAAAGAATCAGGTATTATTCCCCCCCCCCCCTCCCTCCCCTAGTTTCAATGTTTTTCGAGACAATGATCTTACCCGTCCAAATGATGATTCTCATTGTGGAGGTGTCCAACTGGCCGTCCACATTGACCTAAACTCCAGTCCCTGTTTCTACTTCTTTAGGCTTGACTACGTTTCAATAAAGATAGCGCTCACCTGCAGGTTCCTGTATGTTATGTGTTCTTACATCCTACCGGCACAACCAATCGAATGGTACCAACTTAATCAGTCGTTTCCCAAATCGCATAGAGGACGGACGGCTTAGCGGTGGTACACATAAAAGTGAAAAATCAATTAAATAGCGATATAAGAAACTAACTAACAAGTAGTTGTGTGTGGCTCAGTGGAGCAGTAGTTGACTCGGTACGTGGAAGACCTGGGTTCGAGTCCAGTAGAAAATCCACTGGTTACTTTTTTAATTTATTGATATTAAAAATATAAAAAGAAGTGGTAGTTTGGTAGCAAAGCCGACTAACGATGGATACCGGTCAGCCGGCGGCCCCGGAGGAGGAACCGGTATCGAATCGAATGACAACGAGGGCGTGTGAAGTGCAACAACAGCAAGCAACAACAAGTAAGGCAGCAGCAGCAGCAATGAAAAAGTCAGACGATGACGCGAAAGTGGAAAAGAGGCGCAGGAAAACCAAGGCGTCGTCGAAATCATCCACAAAGAAGAAAATAAAAGAAGATGAAGGCGTTAAAGCGGTCGGCAAGGAGTACTCTTACGAGTCTGAGGGGGGTGAGTGCCGCTACATTGGAGAGGGGAATTCCTTTAAAGAGTTGTCAGATACCGATACCTCAGCAGAAGAGGAAGAAGATGAGGAGGCTCAGCTTGACAAGCTTATAAAAGAGCTCCTGGAGAAGAGAGAGAAGTTGCGGCAGCAAAGGCAACAACAAAAACTGCAACAACAGAATACAGCAGCTATGAAAGAAATGCCAATGGAGCAAAAACAAAAGCGGCAGCAGCAGCAGCAACACCAACACCAACACCAACAACAACAACGACAACAACAACAACAACAACGACAACAACAACAACAACAACAACAACAACAACGACTGCAACAGAAAGAGCAACCGCAAAAACGACAAAAACAACAACAGCAGCAAGCACCACAGACAATGCAACAACAACCATCGCGACAGCAACAACAACAACAGCAACAGCAACAGCAGCAGCAGCAGCAGCAGCAACAACAACAACAGCAGCAGCAACAACATCAACAACAAAAACAGCAGTCTGAAAACAAGGGGAGAGAAAGAGTGCCTCCCATAAATGTAAGTAATTTAGAAATAAATGATAGTATTAGGTTATGTAAGTTAGTAACTAAGAATTTTTATGTTAAAAGATTAAGTGCGAATAAGCACATTATTATGTGTAGTAATATGGAGGAATACCGGAAAGTACGAACCGCCCTAGGTAAAGCAGATACTGAATACTATACATATACCCCTAAGGGTGAAAAACTACAGACGGTGCTGTTAAAAGGGATCGATCCTGAAATAAAAACGGAGGAGCTCGAAGCAGAGCTTAAAGGGTTAGAGAGCGACGACCTTAAGTTCGTGGGGGTCAAGCCGTTTACCACGGCCGCGGCAAGGGGTGGTAACCGTAAATTACCATTCTTCCTAGTTCAATTAACGCCCAACAGCAAAATCGATAGTCTGCGAAAAATCAAATTCCTGTACTATCATGCTGTAAGTTGGGAAAAATTAAAGAGGGCAGATCGTGTACTGCAATGTATGCGCTGCCAGAGGTTCGGGCACGCCGCAGCTAATTGCAATATGCAATTTAGATGCGTTAAGTGCGATAAGGACCACAAATATGGAGAATGTCCTTTAGGCAACGATAGAGTAGTAGATAGGGGTCAACTCTTTTGCGTACTCTGCAGGAACTCGGGGCATCCTGCCAATTTCAGGGGTTGTCCTAGGTTTCAAGAGCTGAAAAAGAAAGTCCAGGCTCGAAAACAGTTCATCGAAGAAGAGAAGCGTCAAAAGAGTCGTGCTTTCTCTAATTTTGTGGCACCCAATGTATCCTTTGCCCAAATGGTATCTGGAGCGGGTAAGGCCACAATAACAGCAAAAAATACGCCAAAGGTAGCTGAAAAAGCACCGGAAGCGGATCTGGATTTGAAAGCGATTCTTCTGTCCCTACACGGAAAAATTGACCATTTTCAGAAACAACTAAATGAACAAGCGGCTCGAATTGACGTCATCTATTCGACCCTGTTTGACAAGCCTGGCATGCCGATATAATGTCTACTACGTTGAATGAGGTTAATCTGAAGATCCTTGCGTTAAACGTTAATTCACTAATCAGGATCGAGAGAAGGGCCAACCTACAAAATCTGTTGTTAAGTGAATGCCCAGATGTGCTTTTGGTTAGCGAAACTAAGCTCAACCAGAATCACAAAATTGGCTACAGCGGCTATGATATATATAGAAGAGACCGTCCACATTCCTCACGAGGGGGTGGGGTTGGTATCTTATTACGCAAAGGCATGCGCCATAGGGTCATATATAGCGGGGATTTAATGAGGTTCCGGGTGTTGGAAGCCTGCATCGTATGCATTCCTCTTCATAGTCGAAGGAGAGTGTATGTGGTGTCGCTTTATGCACCTGAAGTACCTAATCCCATTCAATTTATAACTGAGCTCGAAATACTTTTTCGTCGCCTTCAGCTTCAATCGGAGGAAAATTATTATTTTTTGGCCGGAGATCTTAACGCTAGACATGCGGCATGGGGAAATAATCCACCAAACACCAGGGGCAACCAGTTATACTACTGGTGGGGTCAAAATATGATTGAGTACAGACTTGAACTGTACGCGACGAATATCCCATCCTTCCCGTCAGCCGGTTCTTTCCTGGACTTGGCATTAACAGACAGTAGACTAGAACTGACTAACACGGATCGAAACACAAGGAACTGTTTGCGAGCGTTCGAGTACGATAGTGATCACTACGGACTTGCCGCCACAATACGGATCCCAAACGAGCAAACACAGCTGGAGCAGTATGATCAAGCGTACTCATACGACTACCGTAGAGTACGGTGGTCGCGCTTCTCCAGAATCTTACAGCGTAATTTACGTTTGAGTGGAATTGATCCCCCGACTAACAGAAACTTAACTAACGAGGAAATCGACCGTAATTTACTGACGATGCAAGACGTTGTCAAACGAACTATGGAGCAGACTATCCCTCGGATAGAATACTCCGACGAAAGCCAGATCGAAAAGTACAGAACTCCAACAATCAACGCATTGTACGCACACAAAAGTAGACTACTCTCGAGGCTTAAGCAGCTGTACAGACAGTTTACTGACAGAAATGACACGGAAATCAGAACACTGAAGTCAATGATCAAAAACCTGAAGCAATTAATCAAAGAAAATTACAGTAAGTCTGTAAGTCTGTACTGGGGCAATAAGATTCGGGCTATAAAATCTAGTAGTCCGAATATGTTCCCGCAGATAAATAAACTATTCAGGCGGAAAGATCACAATGACATTCAGTGTGTCCGAATTCCACAAACAACAGAAAACAGACAGACACTACTGACCGTCGGCATAAGTCCAGAGAGTGCCGACTCAGGCGACGGTCATTTCGTGGTCGAAGACCCACAGGAGAAAGTGAATTTGCTGGGAGCTTTTTTCGAGGCCGTGTATACAGTGAACAATCCTGTTCGCTGTAATCACGACATTGACAACAGGGCCTACGTAAGTCACTATTATCTGCGCAACGAACTTCAAAATTGGCGATCCGAGAATCACGGTTTCACCGTATTCAATGAAGAAAACGCGGCAAACGTCATCGTCGCCGATGAACGAGTTACCTCTCATCTGTTCGTGCGAAAAGATGAACTCCTGTGCATCTTTGAATCTCTGAAAAACAAAAAGTCGTCGGGAGTGGACGGTATTCCAAACGTCGTATTAAGACACCTGCCCTTGGAAGCAGTGGATGTATTTACTACGCTGTTTAACAATGCGCTGAATAATGCATATTATCCGACGCATTGGAAAACAGCTGTGGTACACCCAATCCCGAAAAGGGATAAAGTTAGAACTAACCCTGCTAATCTTCGGTCAATTAGTTTGCTTCCGAATATTAGCAAGGTATTCGAGAAAGTGGTAAATAGAGCGCTGTTAAAGTGGGTTGAGGAAAATAATATAATTCCGGAAAACCAGTTTGGTTTTAGGGCGAGGCATGACACTATTCATGCTGCGTCAAAACTGGTCTCCGACATACAATGGAATAAATGCAAGAACCAGTGTACGGGTGCTTGTCTGGTTGACTTTGAGAAGGCCTTCGACACCGTATGGTTAGAGGGGCTTTTCTATAAACTAACCAGCATGGGCATGCCGAAACCCCTGCTATATATGATTTACGACATGCTTATGGGAAAGAAGTTCGTTGTTAAATGTAACAACGTCATTTCGAGCAAGATCTTTGACATTAAAAACGGCTTACAACAGGGGGCTGTGATTTCTCCAATACTGTTTAACATTTACACAAGTGATCTAGTAGGTTCCCTCAATCATTCCATAGCGTACGCAGACGATTTAGTGGCGTACAGATCAGGTCCAAAAATTGAAGTCATTAACACCCTTTTGCAACGTGACTTCGATCATATTAAGGCGTATTGCGACGATTGGAAGTTGAAAATCAATTTTCAAAAGTCGGAAACAATCTTGTTTAGAACTCCATTGAGATGGGCTTCTAGGGATACCAGATATAACTGGCGAAATTTGGCCATCATTGGACAGCACGGACTGCCATTGGCGGTGAGAAGCGTAGTGAGATACCTTGGTATCTGGCTCGATAAGTATTTGTATTTTGACAAACATATAGATGCTTGTCTTGCTGGGGCCAAGAAGGCTTTGGCCCTGACAAGAAGACTATTTCACAGCAGTCAACTTGTCTCCAGGGTAAAGGTCATATGCTATGTGGCCCTAATCAGGCCAGTCATCGCCTATGGTTGTCCCGTGTGGTTCAATGTAGCGCCGTATCAGATGGAAAGGATTCGGGTGTTTGAAAGGCAGTGTCTTAGGACCTGTCTTGGCTTATACAGAACACCAGAATCAGAGTACAAAAAATATTATCCCAACAAAGTCCTTTACGATGGGGCTAATCTGAATAGGATTGACAATTTCCTGATTAAGGTGATCCGAAGACACGTTGCTCGAGCAATGACCAACGATAATAGCCTGATCTTTGGGGCTTATTACCCCAATGAAATGTACCACGAGAGCACGCTTCTATCGGGCTTTATCCCGCCAGAGGCTTTTCTCCATATTGATGCTAAAGGGTTAATGCAAAGCAGGGATGGTATCCCGGTAATATACCACCGCCATCGCGGTGCGAGGGACAAGCGGCTCATCTACGACGGGTATGTCGCCAATGCTCAGGAGCTCTTCCGTTTTAGTCCCGCGATTGCGGACAGGGATCGGATCGATGCCGAGAAACAGTACACCGAATTCTGGTGGCTTCTAGAAGGGGAGAGGGTGGGCTCGCTTTCCTAGGTCGGTACGTTACTAAGGTAACACACTGCTCTTAGTTGTAAGTTAGAATAAGGATAGTTAGGGGGATTTCGTGGAGAGACCGCGTTCGTCAACATAAGGCGGCGCCGCTGAGAAGTAACCGATGCTTTATGGCATTGGTTGGATCTCGGGGATGCTTGTGCACGATGTTGACGAATGCCAGGCGCCCGAAATCGCAATTGGTATGGTGACCACTCGATGCGAGAGGCTACGATTGCTCACCACACCGATTATAGTTAAGATAGGTTAAGTAGCTTAGGTAGGTTAAGTAGAATAAGTTTTACAAAAAATTTAAAAGATACGGTATTTAAGTTTTTCGAAAACCTTTTCTTAGAAATTTCATAGATCATAGATTGTAATACTGATAGATAAAATTAATCGTAAGATAGTTTTTAAGGCCGAAAGGTAAACTTCGAATGAGATTGTGAAGTTTAGAGTGCTCGGTAGGAGCCAGTAAGCTAGAATAAGTGACTATCATTGTTAAATTAGATTTAAGCATTTTTGTCTAGAATGTAAGTAATAATGAAAGAATCAATAAAAATGAATTTAAAAGTAAAAAAAAAAAAAAGGTACCAACTTAATTGATCCTCTCGATGATATCATCGTATTCGGCGATTTCAACCTACCTCAACTACACTGGGCTCAATAAGATGATGAATCTTTTTTTTATCGTAAACCCTAACTCGAGTAAAGAATGCCTCTTCTTGGATGAGCTTACAGACTCTAGCTTATGCCAAGTTGGTGGGGTCTCCAAGTATATAGGTAGGCAATTAGACCCCATTTTCACCACTGACCGCATAAGCTCCTCGGTCACGCTCCGTCCCCTTTCACTATCGACCATTGATAACCTTCACCCACTATTTCTTCTTCTCCATCTGCAGCTGACTCTTTTTACTACTTTCGTAAAGCGAATTTCCACAAAAATTGACGCTTATCTTAGTATGCGTTCTTTTGATTTCGCCAATATGTCCCTTAAAAGTGCTCTCACCATTTTCTACAGAGAATTATTCAATTCTATTTCTCTCTATGTCCCCTTTTCGCGCAATAAAACCCCTTCTACGAGCCCCCCGTGGTATAATCGTAGACTTCGCTCTCAAATTATGATCACTTTTCCTTCAATCCAATTCTTTTGCTGACTATTCCAACTATCTCGGGTCATACCTTCAATTCGCCCAGCTTTATAACCTTCTCTATCGACGATACCTGGATAGCGTGGAATCAAGGCTTATAAACGATCCTAAATCTTTCTACCAATTCGTTAAGTACAAAAAAAATCTGACGATTTTCCTCCATCCCTCTCATACGAAAACATATCATCAACCGATCCGCATACCATAGCCAACTTGTTTGCTACTTTTCTAAGCAGTCTTTTGCCGATAATTCCTTCATACCGGATCCCTCTTATGTCAAATACGGACTTAACTTCCCCTCTGGCCCCTCTATTTTCCAAAGTCTTGATCATACAGCAATAGAAAAAAAGTTACAACAACTTAATGATGAATACTTACCCGGGCCAGATGGCCTTCCATACATATTTCTTAAAAAGTGTTCCTCAAAACTTTCCCACACCCTTTCAAATCTCTTCCGGTTATCTCTCTCTCAAGGTGGATTTCCACAAATATGGAAGTCTTCTTTCATAACACCGATACACAAAAAGGGATCAAAGAGTGAAGTCACTAATTACCGCCCCATAGCTAAGCTTTCACTTATACCAAAGCATTTTGTACGAAGCCTTAAGCTGCCAGTGCAAATCTCTTATTTCCCCTTTCACGGCTTTCTGAAAGGTATATCAACCAGCACTAACCTCGTCGAATTCGTGTCCTCTGTTCTCTCAGCCTTGGAAAGTGGTAAAGAAGTTGACGTTATATCAACTGATTTCAATAAGGTTTTTGACAGGATATCTCTTACACTAATCCTGCTCAAATTGTCTGTCCAGGGCTTTGAACTCATTTCGCTAAAATAGATATCTCTTACCTGGATAATCGTTTTTATAGAGTTCGTTTCAGCTCTGTCCTATCGGCCCCTTTCTGGCCACTTCAGGTGTTCCTCAAGGTAGTCACCTAGGTCCACTTCTCTTCATGCTAACCATCAACGATCTTGAAAAGGTCATTCACCACTCAAAACTTTCTCCCTGTGCTGACGATACTAAATATCTTAAACCCATTTCCTCACAACACGACTCGAGCTTTCTTCAAAGAGATCTAAATAGTTTTTCCACCTGGTGCATCAAGAAGTACTTAGAACTCAGTGTCACCAAATGTCAATCGATTACCTTCTCACGTAATCGTGAGAAGTCTCCTTCCCGAATTTATCTTATCAACGGCCAACCTATATCCCTTGTTCAGTCTATCCGCGACCTTGGCATATTAAGCGACAGAGAGCTTAATTTTCGCTCACATATGGATGAGATAATTACTAAAGCAAACTCTTCACTTGGCTTCGTTAAAAGGTGGTCCAAAGAATTCTGCAACCCGTACGTGACCAGATCACTATAGATCACCTTTGTTCGCCCCCTTCTTGGGTATTCTAGCCAAGCGTGGTGTCCCTTTTAATGCGTTTATGTATCCCGAATTGAGAGGATCCAGCGTCGATTTGCTCTTCGAGATCTAGTTTGGAACGATCCTTTAATCATACCTCCCTATCGAGACCGTCTCAAACTCAACCTGAATATCCTTGAGGAACGAAGGGGCGCACCAGACATTCTTTTCACTCACCGACTCCTCTCAGGCTCCGTCGATTGCTCATCCCTTTACAACTCCGCTTTCTTTTACACTAACCCTCGACTTCTACATCGGCTCCTTCTCTTTTATCTATCAATCCACCGCAGCACATATGGCTCTAACGCACCAATATCCAGTATGCTGCGTAAAGTAAACTCCAACCTTTCCGTTTTCGATTATAATCGCAGCATTCTCTCCCTCGAATTCGACCTCCTTCACCATTCTCAGCTTTAAAACCTTCATTAAATATTTTGCATTTTTCGGTTTTAAGTCCTAGCTTTATAAGCTTGAATTAAGCCAAATTAGCCAATTAGTGGGCGTTAGCCCTAACTAAAATTAAATTAAAAAAAAAATTCAATAAACAAGCTTTCTTACAAGTACATCACTACTATTCTAATGTCTACGCGTAGCCATATATATATTATGTTCCGTTCAGGTAAAGGAGCAAGTTGTCTGGTTTAACAATTAGTGTTGAAGGTCGTCATCATCTGTGTGCCCAACGAAACTAAAAGCTCGGGTGGTATTCTGGAAAGAAAACTTCTTTGAAATAAATATGTCGCGTCGAAAACCATAAAAGGCAATGATGAAAGCTATTATACCCTATCTACCAGATGTGACTAGTTAAAGAAGAGGGAGCTTTTTCTGATCCCTTAAAGGCATTAAGAAGGATGTGGTATTTACTCGTAGTATATCATTAAAGAACTCTAACAGCAAAATCTTAACAGATTAACCCGTTGGGCAGATCGCCGGGTTTTAGGAGTGAACCCCCATACAACTGATCTTGTCCTCTTTTCCAGGAATTTAAAATTCCAATCATAGACCATCTGCCAATCAACAGTACTAGCTTAGTCTTTTCCGATACAGCGAAATATCTGGGTCTCATTTTTGACAGGAAACTAAACTGAAATCCAATATTCCAGAAATAGGAAAGAAAACTACAGTAGCTTTATTCTCTTGAAAAAATAATCATTGGTAACAAATGGGGCCTGTAACCTAGTATTACCCACTGGATAGACCGAGGCAATGCAATCAACTGCAGCAAACTAGGCAGAGTTCAAAGGACAGCAGCACAAGCGGAGCCTTATGCACCATTCCCTCCGCGGCACTGCATATTCTGTTTCACTAGACACCCCCGATATTTTCAGCACTGGTTTAACAAAGACTTTCACACAAGCATCCCCTCTAGATTTCTCTTGAAGGAAGATGCCTTCATGTACGATAAGTCAATGCATTTCTACATATGTTAGATAGATCCAAGACTGAAAGCGGGTTTGGTGATGGTGTTTTCTCAGCTTAACCTAAGCCCCTTCTATCACTTTCCAACTCACTGTAGCGTGTTCCAGATGGAAATTTAGACGATTAAAGAAGTCCTGTTCTTGATGATTAAAAACTTGATATCTTCAAAGGATACCCCGCATCTTTTCGGATAGTGAGGCTGCTTTCAAATCCTTGAACTCAGTCTCGCAAAATGCTAAAACCGGTACTGACTGCCACTCATCTTTCAGAGAGATGACAGAGCAGTTCAAGATCCACCTATGTTGGGTGCCAAGACACAGAGATATTCCAGGGAAATGTACGGCCGACGAACTCGCCAAAATTTGGACTACTCTACCCATACTTATTTACTTAAGATCACGCTGCAGTTCGGGGTGTACCTGATCCTCAATCGCCAAGCGTCTCCAGCCAGCTTGGTCTTTAGAAGCCTTCAGTTTCGGACGCTAAGTTGGTTGAGGTCTTCTTCCATTTGCATGCGCAAATTGAGTAGCGATCTTCCTTTGGTGCGCTGTCGCTCGGGGGTGGATTCGAAAATTTTTCGGATCTCAGTCATTGGATCTTCACTCTTCTAGCTAATTCGATGTTCCTGTACAGCCCGAAAATCAAACTAAGAATTTTCCTCTCGAACCAGCCAAGAATATCCTCATTCAATTTTGATCAAGTCCATGCCTCTGCGCCATAGAATAGGACTGAGATTATTAAGACTTTTTGTTGTTCGAGAGAGAGCTTTGCTAATCAATTGCCTTCTTAGCCCAAAGAAGCAGCGATTGGTAAGAGTTATTCTTCCTTTGTTCTCAATGCTGGTGTCGTTTGTTGTCTGAGTTGACAGCGAAGAGTAAGTAGACAAAGTCCTTAACTACCTCAAAGTCATATCTGTCGAGGGGGACGTTCAGTCCGAGACGTCGGTGTTGGGTGTCCTTTCTGATTAACGGCTTATACTTGGTCGTGGCTCATTGACCACCACTCACATCATGCTGCTTTCTTCCGATTACGTCAATATCATCGGCGTATGCAAGTACATTAGACGGACCTTTGAAAGATTGTGCCTCTTGTGTTGGCGCGTGAGTTTCGCACTACTCTGTCAAGAATGATGTTAAAGAAATTGCACAATAGCGCATCGTCTTGCCATCAAAGGTTTTGGTGAGCTCTTTACCGACCTTGATGGAAGAGCGTGCATTTTCCATCGTCATCCTCCACAAACGGACAGCGATCTCAGGGGTGCTAAACCTAGACATGGCTCTGTATCGTCTTGTCTCTATAGATGCTGTCCAATGCGGCCTTAAAATCCATGAATATGATTTGGAGCTCATAGGTTTTTTCCACGATCTGCCGTAGTATGAATATTTGGTCGATGGTGAACTTTCCTGGCGTAAACTCACACTGATATGAACCAATCAGGTTGTTGACGAAAAAGGCTTCAGGCGTACACACATTAAGGCAGACAGGATCTTGTAGGCGATATTAAGAAGACGGAGGGTGTCCCTTCTTGAGGATGGGACAAACAATGCTGACTTCCATTCATCAGGCATACTTTCGTCTGACCATATTTTACAGATGCGTTGATGTTTGGCCCTTACCAAGTCATCGCCTGCCGCTTTGAAGAGCTCGGTAATCAGGCCGAGCTCCATCAGCTTTATTTGACTTAAGCTTGAATATCACTATCCTCACTTCATCCAGGTCGGGTGAACGGAATTGTTGATCTACATCGACCAGGTTGAATGGTTCAAAGGTCCATTCTGCCTGACAGCAGTATTTGGTTCGTCATCGCAGTTATACAGTCTACAGAAATGCTTTTTCCAAATCCTCAGCATCGACTGCGACTCTACTACGAAGTTCCCTTGTTCGTTTGTATCCGTGGCAGTTTACGTTTTGCTGAAACTTCCGAATCTCATCTCTGGAGTACCATTTCCTCGACCGCGCGCTTCTCATGCCTTTTTCCTCCTGAGAAGCAAGTGTTCGTCTCTCCTCTTCTGCTCGTAGAGCTCATGAACAGCTCTCGTCCTTCTATGCACCGTCCCTTTTTATGCATTTTGCTTAGCTGCATATGTTTGCCGGCACTCATCGAAAACGGGATTCGTTGTGGTGGCCGAGTGAAACCCAGCACATCAGACGTGACATCTCTGATGGATTTTTGGCAATGTTGCCACTGGTCTTGGATACATGATGCTGGCGTCATAGGAGTTCTTAAGAGATTAAGCGAACCTCGATCGGAAAAGGATTTGGCGACCTCTTGCGATTGTAGCCGTCCAACGTCGAACTTCCTCACAGTATTAGCTCGCTTTTGCGATGTTCGGGATATCCGCAACCGTAACTTTCATACAACAAGGTAATGGTGCTAGTCGATGTCGACTCCTCGGAACGGTCTGGCATCCATAATACTGGAGGAGTGCCTTGCGCCGATGGCAATCTGGTTGGCAGTTGATTGATCAGAAGTTCTCCAAATCCCCTTGTGAATTTCGAGATGTGGGAACCGGTCGAAACATTACGTTATATGACATTACATTTCGCCCCGGCACAAAGTCGATTAGCCTGAACGCTATTATCCGAGGTGGTATCGTGCATGTTATACTCGTACCTTCCGACAGTATTACCAAAAATACACGCTCCCAGAGTTCGTGCAACCTGTCTTTAGTGTTGTCTTCTTTCTGCGGGGCGTGCGCACATATAAGACTAATGTTGGCAAATTTAGCCTTAATACAGATTTTTACAGGGCGCTCGATCACATGCCGGAAACTCAAAACTTCTTGCCTAGGTATGCCTCTAACAACAAATCCGTCGATAACAGTCCCCGTAGTAGATGTTGCAGTTTTCCACCCCCTTTTTGACCCATCCCATTGCATTTCTTGGATAATGGTAATATCTGTTTTGCAGCAGTCCAGGGCCTCCGCTAGTCATTCTACTGCACTTGGCTTATTAAGGGACCTAACATTCCACGTGCTGATCCGAAGTTCGCTGTCCTTGTTTCGTTTGGAGGGGTTGTCAACAGTACTCGTAGATCGCTTCGTATCCGAGGCTTGTTGTTGCTTCGTAAGTATATATTTTTTCCCCACAACCCCCAACCTGGAGGGCCAGTTCCATAGTAGATACCCCTAGGGTGAGGGATAAGTTAGACCGAAGCCAGTAACCCGTTCGTTGATGTGAGCAGTGCTGTTGGCTCATCTGCCACCATCTCTTTTCCAAGGCCCTGACTTAGTCTCGGAAATCCTTACATTAAAAACCGCAATAATATGCCATCAGGAGAAGCAATGGAAACAAACATTACCGTGGGTACTTTTGAGGCTTCGTACGGCCATAATGGAAGACTTGTAAGCATCTTCTGCAGAACATCGTCAAAAACATTAGAAATTCTGCCTCAAACTCCATCCCAACGCTCATTTACAATGACATTCCAGCTCTCAGCTCTTCGGACAAGGCCAATCTGCTTGCTGCACACTTTGCGGCTAGCTCAACACTCCCAGATTGTGCTTTGTCACCGCGTACACTTGAGTGCGTCGAATCTACAATGGGACGAATCCACTTTCGCACTCATGTAACATAGTAGCAAGAGTACTTAAAGATCTTAATATACATACAATCGCATGGTATATCTCACCATTCTTTTAAAGAGGTGTTCTTTCTCGCTGGCAAAGCCACTGCGTAAGCTTTTTCACCAATCCTACTCTTTAGGACTCTTTCCGAGCAGATGGGAAACAGCATTTGTCCAGCCCGTCCTTAAAAAAGGCGAATCTTCTTCCCTCTCCTCCTACAGACCCATTGCACTTATGTCCCTTCTTCCCAAGGTCATGGGAAGCTGACTAACCGTCAGCTCATAAAATATTTCGAAAGACGAAATCTTCTCAATGAGCGGCGGTATGGTTTTCATTGCAACAGGTCTATTGATGATCTGGCGAAAGCAAGATAGTTGCACTTGATATTTCTAAGGCATTTGACAGGGTTTGGCATCAGGCTCTTTTGTCGAAAATGCGTGCTTTTGGGATAGATGACTCTCTTCTTCAATCGATTAGAAATTATCTTTCCGAACGTTCAATTCAAGTTGTCTTGGACGGTTTCAAGTCTGATATTTACAAAATAGATGCTGGTGTGCCCCAGGGCTCCGTTCTGTCTCCGACACTCTTTTTAATTTTTCATTAATGATCTTTTGTCTGCTACTTCTAATCCAATATAAATATTTCTTTGCTGATGACAGTACTCTCTGCTTTTCATATTCGCGCCCCTGCTCTTCGGCTGTAGAACGGGAACGGCAGCGTATGCTAAGCTAATTAAATTCCGATATTAATAGCATAACCAATTGGAGACCTATCAACCGAGTGGAATTTAATGCTTCCAAAACTCAATGCTGTCTGGTGTCATTAAAGCGAAATTCAAATACCCAGCCATTATCCATGAATGGCACTGGCATGGATAAACTTTCCATTCTCGGTATGTGTGTCAGTGACAACTTACGTTGGAATGACAACATATTCGATGTCGTCAAAAATTCTGCGAAATATCTAGGTTTCCTCAAGCGATGCAAGAAATATTTTACACCCTCTGATCTGGCCACAATATATAACGACTTCATCCGTCCTAAATTGAATTGAAATGCCCACATCTGGTCAGGTGATCCTAAAACATCTCTGCACCTGCTAGATAAGATTCAAAACCGTGCGATAAAACTCATAGGTGACACTAATATAAGTCAATCACTTGACATCCTCGAACACCGACGTAATGTCTCCTGTCTCATTTTGTTTTATCGCTATTTCCGCCACCAGTGCTCCATAGAAATCGTCAGTACCATTGCGTCCATTCAAACTTTCAACCATAACACCCGTCTCGCTATGAATGCTCATTAGTATACCCTCAAGCCCATTTTCGGACGCACTCGAAAATGTCGTGATTCTTTCCTAAGCCGTACAACTCGCCTATGGAATGCCCTGCCGATCTCTGTGTTCCCTGCTTGCAAACTTACAAACATTTAAAAACAATGTACTATACATCGGCACCTGTCCTTTCTTCCTCCCTAAATTTCCTTCGCCCGCGCTGTGTACAAACATTTTAAGGGTACAAAAACCCCTTGAGCGCGCGCTCATTATAAAAAAAAAAAAAAAAAAAAATATATACGCCTATCCTAGTAACTCGTAGTACAACAAAGCAAGGAGGTGCCTCAAACCGATTATTTAAATCAGTTAAGACAACATTTTGAAGAGATACGCCCAATAGCAGCATCAGATCATTCTATCTTAAAGTCGTTCGTACTTAAAGACCTAGATCCTGTGATCCTGTGATTTCGTTTTTTTAACTGCAACAACCGTTCGCAGGCCCGTACAAAGTAAAGAAGGCCTATAAGGCACGATTTTCACGATTATCATCAAAGGAAAGCCAGCAGGGATCAACATCGACAGGTTGAAATCGACTTCTACTGAAAATCAGCCAACAGAACAACAGATTGCTGAGGAACAACCTTTCACAACACCTATAAAGACAAAAGATCATCCGAAAGGTCCAGACTCTTGAACTTGCTCTTAAACTTTTATTCGCATAGAAAATAATGAAAATAATTTTACGATAACTTTGAGATATCCTTTTACCAAAAATATTCATTCTATTTCAAGGATCAACTCCTCGTTATTACTTGTCAAAAACACTGGCTAACTTGCCCTATGAAAGCCTTTCCTTTTTATACTGTTTTTGTTTTTCTGTTTATTAAAATTCAATAGCTCTCCTTGCACTCACGACTGGGGTGCAAAATACAATAAAATATAATAAGTCATCACGCACTATACTTTTGCGCAATATCTTGACTTTGGAGAGCCATAATATGAATACAAGGTACATGTACGAATATCTCTCCTCTCACCATGGAGTCAAAAAGCTTTTTGCTAGTAAATATCCTTCCTTGCCATCAGTTAATTAAATTTGAATTGCAATGTTTCCAGGCCAAAAGGAGAGAATGCAATTAATGTGTAAGCGATGGGTAAATAATGAACCAAAGCTTGTAGTACTCGTAGATAGAGATGAAAATTTTGGAATAGGCTAATATAATTCCGTTCTTATGGCTACGGATACATTATTTATTGCGCATTTATTACATTTGAAATTTTCTTGCTCTCAATGCAAATGTCAGTGTTGTTTGTGGATATACATATGTTATTCGGAGTGATAGGAGACGATACGACATTGTTTGATTCCAAAAGTTAAAGGTCTAGGGCACCCTTAAATAATGAAACACCTGAGTATCTTCAGATTGTAAGAATCATATAAAACTGTGACTTGTCTTTGTTTTATTCCCACAATGAGTAGATAAGGAATCTTTCCATGTACTCGTACATATGTATTTATTAGTCAGCTTATAATCCAGTAATTGTCATCATCCCCAAAAAGGTTTTACCTACGGATATCATGGACGATGCCAGTTGCTTGGAAACTGTAAAGTCAATAAGTGGACCATTTAAGGTCGACATTCGAGAGGAAATAATTTAAGGGCACTAGGTTTGGTTAGGATGGAGGTAACGCTTCTCGTTCCCTGTCTGCGTTTTCAAATACTCGCACCTATTTCAATTGCTTCTCAGCTAACTGCTATTAGCGTAACAAACTTACTTTCTTAGGTGGCGCTTACAGTTCGGTGTGAACCGGGGCCTCCACTAACAATCTTCTCCACTTAGTCTGGTCTTTATTTAGCTAACTGCCTTTAGTCGTGCACTCCAAGTCCGTTGAGGTTCCCTTCTCCTTATGCGCGCCACCCTCTACCGCGAGCATCGAACTCGTCGAGTTGTAGAGGCTGAGTAGGGTGAATGAATCTCGAGAAATTCTCCAGGCGAATCCTGAAACCAAATGATGCCTCACCCCTCCCCCCTTCCCACCCAACCAATCCTTTTTCCACTGGGATTCATCAAGGTGTCATACGACCCGTGCCGAAGATTAACCTGGCTGAAGGCCCAGCATCTCCAAAAATAGTTCAGTCGCGAACGGAGCATCCGGATACCTGGTGACCTCTGGATTAGCTAGCCTTATCAGTATACGGCGGATCTCTGTACAGATGGACCACTCTTTCTCCGCTACTCGTGGGACCACATTATGGATAAACTAAACAAAACAAGCAAAACAAAACCCGACGCCGGTACTCCTTTAATACCGGGCGGTAGAACGGTGACTGCACCGACTACCGGCAAGGCTCCTGCATTATCGAGAGGAGGTGAAACTGTGGCAGGCCATGGTGCACCATCCTCTAAAGGCAAGCGCAACGAGCCTAAAAAGAAATCTTCAGAAAGTGGTAGGACTGTGGCAGCCATGGTCCTATCACTTCCTTCACCCCCAGCAGCAGCAATTTTGTGGCAGGCGACGGACTTGTCGCTGCTACTACAACTCCTCTCCTCAACGAGGAACCTGGAGCTCCACCGCATCGGCAAGCTCCATCTAAGGCGCTCTACTTAAGGCGCCGAAATGCTCCCAAAACATCTGAAGACTTCTCCGAGCGCCAGAGATCGTTGGAGGAAACTGTGTCGGTTCCCAAGAGGCCCAAAACCCCCAGCGCCAAAACCCATGGGCCATCCAACAGCATATCTCTTAGGTTTTTCAGCCAAGTCCTAAAGGACGCAATAATAATCGCGGTAATCGAAAGGAACGATTCCGACGGTTCTATAGCACCTGAACGGTGGCAGCTGGTCCAGCTGAAGCTTTCGAGCAACACGTTGGCCATCATGCCAACTCGAATTCGAGTCTATGTACCTAAGGGTCTATAAAAAGGATGAGCTGGATACTGATTAGCAACATTCTCCTCCTTTAACGGAGACACCACCAAACACAACCTCAGATCCTGGAACGTCGATATCCTTTCCAGAAATGGATAGCGACGATTCCAATCTATAAGAGGTGACAATCAAGCCGTCGGTCTCCTCTTCTGACATCCTATCAGAAATGGAAACCGATGGAAAGAGGTGCTATACGATCAGAGGAAGAAGATGAACTCTTGAGCACATCTTCAGAGTCGGACGACCTCAACATTAGTCTCTGGTTTTTAAAACCATCTGTCATGTAGACTTATGTTTACGGGATGCCCATACATCCATGGGAGCAAGGATACGCCTTACCATCGCTCTCCGCCAATACTTTGATACCAATTCGGAACTGTGTTGGAGGCACAAGTTCCACTCTTGGTATGAGTCGAGGCCGACCTAAAACCTCTTACTGGTCTTAAAGTCACAGCACCCAGTATTTATTTGCTACTCTACAATGGGTCAAACTAAGGAAGATCCTTCCCGCGATTTGGGTTTAAGCCACAGCCACCATGACGCTCCCACAAGGCGGCCTACCACAACAAGTCAGGCCCGGACCGAAATCCCGGGGGGCTTCTGACTCCCATGGCACCGTGATTTAAGTCCTGGTAGGGACTACCGGTGGTCTTGCCGCCAACAAGACCTATGACCGGCAGCTTGTAACTGGTCAAATCGTAACAACCTTCAGAGGCGTCATCTGAAGATGTTTACGATAAGACCAGTAATAAGCTCTGCCCCCGCTTTTTATTAGACATCGTCATTGATTACTCCATCACTCAAAAAAGGCTTCGGCCGCACTCATTCTGCGTCTTTCAAAAAACGCAGATAACATTATCCTAATCTAGACACTATGGATTCTATACGCTCGGTTCTAGACAAGAGACAAGGGTAAGATCAGAACTTGTACATTATTGAAACGTAGCCTTAATGAATTTTTACTTCCTAATCTCAGCGACCCCGACTTAACCGTTTCCAGACTAGAGACTGCCAAAGGCTCCTACTGGCTGGCATCGACATACCTTGGCCACGATCATGTGGGCCCTCTCCCTGGTGATAGCCTAGAAAGGGTGGTACTGGAGGCTGGAAGGCAAAAAACTGACCTCATCATCGGATGCGATGCTAACGCTTATCACACGGTATGGGGAGGCACCGACATCAACGATAGAGGTGAGTCACTTTTTGATTATATTGTAAGTATTAACCTCTTTATTTGCAACATCGGCAATGAGCCCACTTTTATAACTAGAAACCGACAGCAAGTGCTAGATATCACTCTTGCCTCCGACTGCATCACTCAAATGCTAACGAACCGGATGGTATCGTCTGAATACTCTTTTTCAGACCACAGATACATCCAATACATCCCCCAGCCAACCAGCATTCCGGAACTACCGGAAAATTGATTGGCCAAAACAAAAAGGAATACTGTCAGAAACGCTATCCTCTGAGCTTGACATGAAAGTATCGAATTCACTCTGGCTCTCAATCAGGCTACCGCCGCTTCTTGCCCTCTTATTCAACCTAAAGACAAGAAAAAGCCACATTGGTAGACATCAGCACTGGGACTGCTCAGAAACACTTGCACAAAACTTTTCAACGTAGCAGAAAGCACAAGTCCCAGTCAGTGACTCATATAAACAATCTCTCAAATTATACAAAAAAGAACTGAGAACGGCAAAGCGACAATCATGGAGGCCCTTCTGTGACAGAATCACGGAAACCTCTGAGGCATCGCTGCTAAGAAAAATCCTCTTGGACAACCTCGAGTGATGAATCACTCAACCTGCTACTAGATACCCACTTTCCAGGTAGCTCTCAATTCAAACAGGCCTACTGCAACCGGGACCAAAATTCATGGTCTGATCACAAGAGACAAAATGCTCTGAGTGCTGCATAGCTTCAAAC
This sequence comes from Volucella zonaria, assembly GCA_963966105.1. NCBI lineage: Eukaryota > Metazoa > Arthropoda > Insecta > Diptera > Syrphidae > Volucella > Volucella zonaria. Next base: position 97,687,142 of record OZ014532.1, on the reverse strand, counting down.
CATACAAGTCTGCTGGTCGGTAAATTCCTACCGAGCTACAGAGGTCCTGAGATATTATTCTGCCTGCGCTAGAAAATTGTATGAGGAACTGCGTGGAACTTATCCCCATTCCACTGTCATGGAGAGAAGTCAATGTAGTTTTCATTCCCAAAGGAGGAATGTCTAAAACAGGTCATGGTAAAGTCGTTACTGACCTTAACGGAGCAACGAGCCATCACTATCACCATCGTCATCTGTACAAATGCTGCCTTATGAGCTTTTAAGATCAAAGAAAAGATTGTGGGTATCGATTTGGAATTCTGACGGAGTGTGAAGATTTGGTCGACTCTGGAGTTTACTGGTCTGAAACCGCGCTAATAGGTTCCAATCAGGTTGTTCACGAAAGGTTTTCAGACGTTCACACAATATAGCAGATGAGATCTTGAGGAGAGTCTATAGTTGGCGCAGTTGACGGGGTCTCCCTTTTTATGGATGTGCACGATGGCATACGCTCTTTTGACCAGACCTGAGAAATGAGTTGGTTTATGCTCTCCCAAAGTCATTCCCAGCAGTTTTGAAAACCTCGGCCACTAAGCTGTCAGATCCTGCTTTGTTGGATTTCAGTTTAGATATTCCCATCCTTACTTCATTTTGGTCAGGTGGACGGAAGTTCTGGCTATCATGGTCTGAGTTGAATGGTATATTCTGCCTGGCGGCGGGATGTTTGCCTATTTTTTCCGTTGGAGAACCACCGACTGTGACGTTTCCTTCTTCATCTCTACAGGCTTCTGTACGAGTTTTTTTCCTTGACACATTCTTTATGCCTGAAGTACAACGTCTTAATATTTTCGATCGCGCTCTTCTCTTTTCTTCTTCTGGAGAAACCAATGTTCCCCCTGTCAATTTTACTAGTAGAGCTTATGATCTTCCTTCTTTGTAGCACCGCCTTGCTTAGCTACATGTGGCCATTCTTTACATCAAACCAGGTATTTCAGTTCTGGCACTCTATTGGCATATTGGCAGCGTTACCACCGGTCTTCGGTACTTGATTCCGGCGACGTAGGTGTTGTTGAGAGATTTCGGGATACACGTTCGGCGGAGACTCTGCCAACCTTTTGCGATTGCAGCTTGTTTATGTTATATCGTCTCATAGAAGGTCTTCTTTGTCGTGGTACTTGGGAAATCCGCATTCGCACCTTGGATGCAACAAGGTGGTGATCGAAGACAATGTTGGCTGCCCAGAACATTCGGACGCCCAGAATACTGGGGCATGGATTGAGTCTGTGATCAATTTGATTCAGCGTTTCATTATCCATAAGGAAACCCGTCGCAAAGTCAATAAGCTTAGGTCCGTTACCAGATGTGGTGTCATGTAGCCTAGGCTTACAAACTGTCCTACCAATGATATCCACCTTTCATATCCTGGTGTTAAAATCGCCTAGTACGATTCGGATTGATTCGGATTGTCATAGGACCTTCGCTCACGTGTCGGAAGGTCAAGATTTCTTGTCTAAGTCTGGCAAATCCACATCCGAATAAGCGCTGTTTCTTTTCCCTATAGCAATCACTATCGTACTCGTTATATATCAGTTTTTCATCCTCCCTATGCCCGGCTCATCCCATCACACTTCCTGGATAACGACGATATCTGTATGATAGCAATCAAGGGCGCACATGGAATGTTAGGTGTTCAAAAATTCCCCTAAATTCAAATCCAACAATCACTGGAACTCCAAGTAATACAACCCACCATAGTTGATATTTGTCGTTGGCTTTCATAAAGGTCTATGTCATGTAATAAAATACTGCGTCCTTTGATAGCCTCAAGTCCCCTGGCACCAATGACATATACCCACTCGTACTGCAAAACCAGCTGCTATCGACATTGAAAAATATTTTCGGTGCCAGATGAATCACTAGTCTTGTGGATTAAGGAAATGCTAGTGAACAGAATCTTAGTTGAAGTTGAATGCGGTCAACCGGGACGGGGTCCTGTCTCCACTGCAACAATTCCAATTTAAATTTTGATATAGCCGATTAGTTAACTAGCTTTACTAGGGGCTTTTAGTATAACCTCTCAAATTTGAGGTTGCTAACTTCTTTGGAATAAATATCTCGCGCCGGAAACCTCCCAAGTGCTGGCGGCATTCTGGTAGTATAAGCGATACATTGGGCTTGTGACTTAAAGAGTCTTCTGGATTTACACGGCTTTGATAAGCGTCTTTCCCTCAAATACGTCATAGCTATTTTCACGAGATTCACAAGAATAGTTTATCTCGCCGAATCTCTCACCTTGATGTTCAGCTCTCTTTTGAAAAAGAAGACGCAGTGGTATAACTCACACTGAAGTTTCCTTGTGCATCGATTGTCATTTGACTCCCAGTTTGTAGACATGCCGTTTGAAGAAATGGCAGAATCTGAGCCAGAAAAAAAATGCACTTTACGGATAGCTCCGAACCGGTACTGTGGTTTTTGTGAAGGACGACAACCTAAGAATTCACTCCTCATTAAGTGCTCGTAAACTTGTCTTTTTCTTCCAAGTGGACACAATGAAAATGAACTAAAGGTGAGGTAAATGAAAGGGTTATCGTTAGACGCGTCACAATGAATGACTGGTCGAAAGCGCACCGCGGGTTCGAGGTTGTTAAATATTTGAAGTGAGATGATTCGTTGATTCGTGTGCGTCGCACATTTTGTACTTACTTCAATATGATGGGCCAAGCACGCAGCTTATCTGGTCGTCGATTCAAAAGTTTAGACAAGAAGGGACAACGATTAACCAAAATCCTTCGGGCCCATCAACGTTAGCAGCGATGCTAAAACATGTGGCTCAAGTTCGGCGCGAAGTATGCGAAGTCCGCGTAAATCGGTAATGACGATTACGGCCTATTCGGAAATAAAAAAAACTACAGTGGACGTTCTTTTGAAAACGAAACTAAAGCTTCACCCATACAATATGCAAGTCATGCAGTTACTCAAAGAAAACGACGAACGTTTTCGAACAGCACGAACGCTTGGATAAATTTGCTTGCTGACGAAGCACATTTTCATATCGATGGCTGTGTTAATAAGCAGAACATGAGATACCGGTACCTCGACAACCCTAAGGACTAAGGAATGCCATCAAAAATGTTTGTGTTCTCTAAAACCGACAGTGTGGTGTGCAATTGGCCCTTACTTTTTTAACAAGAGAGAGACAATCACTGCTGGCGTGTATAGCTGAATGATCAACGAGCTTTTGGTACCGCCACTCCAGCTGTTTCCCAAGTTCAACAACAGTAAACTCCGCACAGAGCTAGAGCTTTAATGAAGAAGCTGAGGGTAATTTTTCATCGGTGACAAGACCTTACACCGTGCGGCTTTTTTGTATATATGGGAATACCTTAAGTCAACAAAAACAATCGTCGGCGGAAACTTTTTTTACTCTTGCTTCATTCCGGGAACAATTAAGTGAAGATCAAGAAGGCATTCAAAGCCGAAATGTCAAAAATGTTGTAGAGCAACGTTAGTGGCCATCGGTTGGTCCTGCGTTTACACCGATAAGTGCCAACCATCTGGTCGAGAGTGTCGACACCAGCTTTTGTTTTATCGTAAAAGTGAATTAGTTGGGCTTTTTTGCCTTGTCAGCTGAATCGAAGTGGACGGCCGCATGATACGTCGAAAGCAAAGTTACGAAGCAATATTTCTTGGGCACATATGACACCATTGTGACACGATCTGCATGGTTGTAGACGATTTCGGTATGCAGAACTGGTCTTCGTTTCATTTCAATCAGCGCTGACGGTATCTCCTTGCGATTTTTCCTTATGGTGCCGAGAATCGTAATTTGCTTCTTCTTCAGCTCGAGTGCCAAACTGTAAGATGTAAAAAAATTGTCACAAGTGACATTTTCCTAAAAATGGAAAAGAATCACAGACCAGAGAAAAATAAAGACATGTACACGAAGAAGAAATACCTTGGCACAAATCCAGAACAACACGCTGACCTTGATTGATTTCTGCTAAAGAGTTTCTGTTACGACTTGAATATTGTAGGCATGCAACGATCCTGCTTCGGCCAGAATCCAAAGTTTGATGCCACACTCTGCTGAACATTATACCGAGTTTCTCGGTAATCGAAACGTATCGATTAGTTAATGGCTCGAAAGTGAATAAGTGACATTGTCGCTGTGAAAATTGGTGGCCCATGCTTAGCAGTCCAAAGCTCATCAGCTGTTTCGCTTTTCGATCGATATGCTCCAGCCAACAACAAAAGTCCATAAAAGGCGCGCATTTCAGACACATCAACGTGACGCCATGCTTGTGAAGACAGTATAAATTGGTCATTTGTACCACAATATTCTCGACTCGCTCGATAAAAAGCAAAAACGCAGGCACTGGGTTGCTGATGCGAGATTTCGCAAATGATGTTGGTCTTGCAAACATTTCAAATGAAAACGCCTAAACAAAAAACTCAAAACAAACCTTGATGAGAAGCGAAATCTATTGCCTCGACTGTTGCTATCGACTTAAGAGCGTTGTCCGGTTCAGCAGGGATTTCCAAACGCATTTCTTGTCCGATAAAATCAGCATCACTTTTGTTACTGTTATAATCTTCGGAATCACTTTCAGTCTCGCTTGGTGAATAATCTGTAGCATCTTCCGAGAATTCGGGCAGATATCGCTGTCTTCTGTTTGCCGTACAAACTGTTGGCAGAACCGCTCATAGTCAGACATTTTGCAGTAATTGTTTGAAAAAAAAAATTTCTGAAATAATTCACAACAATTGTGCAACCTAATCGAATAATCAGAAATAACGGACGAAGTGTCACAGCACTGGCGATATCAAATTGACAACAAACATCAGATATGTTATAACTCTTCTACAAGCCTTCAGAGCCCTCTGGCGACAACAATTTTGTTTTTACGGAAACTAGACGAGAAAGTAGCCCGGTGAGCCGCGAGCGTTTGGCAACAGCACCACAATTATTAGGAGTTTTGCTTATTTGAAAATAAAAAGTGTGTCAAATTGACACTAAATAAATGTAGACTAGTGTTAAACAAAGTATGAGAAAAATGCTGCAGTTTTTTTTTTTTTTGTAATATTGAACTTGAAAATTTTCTGCAGGACACACTTTATATTGCGAAAATTGACATACATATATGCGCCTGTACTGAAACAGAATGAACGCAATGATAGCCACGTTCAGAAAGAGCATTGCCATCATGACCAAAAAAATAAGCTGACACGAGCTTTCAGCGGCCTCATCTTCCAAGGTGAATACTACGAGTACAAACAGGCAGTTAAATGATACTAGGGAACGACAAGACAGGTTTGGGTTACATCCATACGACAACAGAACATACTGTGATCGCGATTTGAATATGAGCAGCGTCATCTATATTTCCATAGCAAAAGATTTCAGTATTTCAGGAGCAGAAGCTTCAACCATTGGCGAATGGAGAATGGAATCAAATTTTCTAGCGAAATGGAAAATTGTATGGAACGCTATATGGCACAGATTATTCTCGAAATATTGTTAGTCAGGGGAGTTAAGTATCAGCATCCCCAAATATGTTGAATTTGAAATGTGAATTAAGAGAAGTGATTAAGTGGTCTTTTGGATTGTGAATTGTAATTGTATTGATTAAAGCGATTGTGTTGAAAGAAATAAGTTCTATCGATTGTACCCACACTGGGAATGCTCGACTACCAGAGAAGAACAGGGTCCAGGATATCACAGGGAACTACTGCCGTGACGATTTCCCAAAGATCAGCACTTCCATCCTCAAGGGGGGTTAAAATTCGACGTCACGTCCAAGACGATGCTGGATGGAGAGGTTCGTCTTTCGGATTGAAGCATTGAAAAGGATAAATGGCTTGACTTCTGACTAGCCTCTTGCCCAGTTCCATCACTTACTCGTAGTTTCATTCCCTGCCGAAAGGTGATACTAGGAATTCCTAAAAGAAATAGGGGAGGATGTATAGCTCAGCAACCATGACCTTAAAGCTGAGTTGATCAATCACTTTAGAGACGGACAACGGGATCACGAAATTCTAAGGTCCATAATGGATAGAAAACAGTTGTCCCACTAAACCTTTGACGACTTTTACACCGACATACGGTCAATGACGATACATATATTAAAGACAGAGCCGCTACACTCATTTTCTGTTGCCCCATACAGGGTATATAGGACCTCCGCGCTGAGTTTAGAAGAGCGGAAAGGTATTTATCCGACAAGTACCAGCTTTTGCAAACCCATAGGCAAGGTGTTTAAGTTTTCCGAGTAGGTAATGGAGAAAACAAAAAAGGCATTTTTTTTCGCCGACAGTGGGCGCGTAAAGTTTTCTGACTGAACTAATATAATTACAAGCATACGCGGACATATTTTTTTTTACATATATAGTGCATCAAACTTACGAGTTAGAGAAATTAAAGGTTTTTATATTAACTTAATTCGTGCGGTTTTTTTTTTTCAAAATTTGAATGTTTATGTAAGAAAAACATGTACAATAGTATTATTCAAAGTATTGCCCATCTGAAGCTATGACTTTTTCCCATCTTTCTGGCAATTTGTGGTTCCCATCCCAAAAGAACTGCGCCGGCTTGGCAGCCAAGAATGAATCAAGCCAATTTTTGATATTCTGCTCTGATGTGAACCGTATTTCAGTGAGGGCGTTCTGCATCGACCGGAACAAATGGTAGTCAGAAGGGGCAAGGTCTGGGCTATAAGGCGGGTGGGGTAAGACTTCCCATCCACTGTTTTCTAAATAGTTCTTAACCGGAATAGCAACGTGGGACCGAGCGTTGTCATGATGGAAAATTATTGCCTCGTGTCTGGTCGCATATTCCGGGCGTTTTTCGGCCACTGCTCTCTTCAAACGGATTAATTGTGTTCGGTAGCGTTGTTCATTGATGGTTTCACCCGGTTTTAGCAGCTCATAATACAGCACACCCAGCTGATCCCACCAAATACAGAGCATTGCCTTCGCGCCATGGATATTCGGCTTTGCTGTTGATTTGGCTGGTTGGCCGGGTTTCACATATGATTTTTTGTGCTTGGGGTTGTCGTAATGGATCCATTTTTCATCACCAGTAACAATCCGATGCAAAAATGACTTCCTTTTGTGGCGTTCCAGCAGCATTTCGGACATGTAAAACCGCCTTTCGACGTCTCTCGGCTTGAGTTCATGTGGAACCCAATTTCCTTGCTTTTGAATATATCCAGATGCTTTTAAACGTTTTGAAATGGCTGCTTGAGTGACACCCAAAGATTCTGCGAGCTCTTCTTGTGTTTGGCAATAATCTTCATAGAGTAATGCTTCATCTTCAAACTTTTTTGGCTGCCCAGGACGTTCATCGTCTTCCAAGCCAAAATCACCACTTTTAAGTCGATGCAAACCACTTTTGGCACGTTCGCTCAGCTAGCGCATGTTCACCATAAACTCCCACCAAAATACGATGACTTTCGGCAGCAGTTTTCTACATATTAAAGTAATGAAGAAGAACTCCGCGCAAAAACACTTTGTCAGGCACAAAGTTCGACATATTTGAGTGAAAAAAAAATTATTGTTGTTTACGCTTCAAATGAATGACATATACTGAAATGACGTACAATGACAGTAGCTTTCCAACGCATGTTCCAATGGAATAATGCAAGTTACGCCATCGCACGAATTAAGTTATATACCCAATACAACAACATTTTCGGAATACAATGTCTGCCGCGGCGAAAAGACTAAAAAGTACAATTTAACACAAAAAAAAAGGAGTTAAATATTCCTGGCGGGTGAAAGGTTCAAATCCCAAGTATCGAAAATCTGCGTGGATTGGCCGGCCAACCGTCCTTCAATGGGGCTGACTGCAACGGAACGTGACATACAAACAGTGACGACTTGACGAGAAATGACATGAAGGACTTCCGATGCTTCTTTTTTTACAGGTGGAGAGTAGGAAGAACTTCGTGTTAGGGGCTACCATTCATAGATCAGGCTAGAATGATAGCAATTGGTCGCACTTAGATTCGATAAGGGTAGGTTGGCCACCGTCAGCCAACAACATCCGGCTTATTTCAGGTCGCAGCGAGCTCTCATCTCTGTGTAATCATGGGAACTTTATTAGGTGTAGGATAAATTGGGTTAAGTTAGCTTTAGGTTTAGTTATAACTCGTTATTTAAGTTGTCAGTTTAAGGGTTTAGATTAGCTTAGGTTTAGTTAGTTTTAATCGCGTTCGTCCCGGTCTTGCACAGTGGTGATGGCACTCAGATGTTATCCTGCCGTTCTCTTTCCTCTTTATTCTGTCATCTTTCTCTCTTCCTTTCTCTTAAGTCCGTCCGCAAAGTCAAGGTAACGTAGCTTTCTCTAATTCTATCCTTGGTTTGTTTTTCTGTTTTTTTTTTTTGCATGAAACAAAAAGGGTAAGTTCAGTTGAGATGCACGAGATAGTAGCACGAATCAATGCAATCCGACGAACTAGGGTCGAGCAACCGCGAGCGTGCCACTGACGTCTCCTCCTACATCATGGATGCCTCCATGCCGTACTACACTCCTTAGAAGTTCTCTAACCCTGATAGCTTCTTTATGCCACGAGTCGGACAACGTCTTTTTATTTGGTTCGATACCGTTCATCAGATGACGGATAAAGGAACTCATTACAAGGAGAATTGCGTTTGTGTTCACGTGTCACAGGTTTCTTTTAGAAGTCTTTCCTAACTGTGTGGGCTTGGTACAAGAAATTAGCTGATATGGCGCAATGGAACCTGGAGCAGCTCAATGATGTACTTATCAGGATGAGAATTTAAAAACAAGCCCAGTGTGTGGGCGGAAATCTCAGCACGCCATTTTTCAGGTGTTGCCTGCCCAGAATATCATAGCTACTTAGAATTGAATGCATCTAAAAATTGACAGCTTCGCTGCCAGTTCTTCCGCCTTATAGTGATAACTACAGTGATAACTATTTCCTCCGGGAAGTACTAATTTTTGTATCCGCAACGTGTTGTGCCCCGAAATAGCTCTGTTGATGTATTGTACATAACCTAGATTTGAAAAATTCCGGAAGAACGAGTGTCTAAGGTCTTGTGCCTATCAATCGCAGTTGTACATAATTTCTCAACACCTTGGTACGTAATCGGAAGTCTGTTGCTTACTCATGCTCGTAACATGTCTCTTTTCGCGTAGATGCCTAGACACCATATCGCAAAGCGCTCCTTCCATCAGCTTTGCTTCTTTTCTTCATTTACTCGTAATCTTGTCTCTACTACATTGCTGCATCGTATCTTCTTGCAGCATTAATGTGGTTCCGCTTGTCTTGTCCAACACCGTTCTTAACCTCTTTTTTTCCTTTCAAATGTAATTTTAACTTTCAGTGAAATACTTCCCATTGATCAAGGTATCTACTTATAGCCTTGAACTGTGGTTTATATGACTCTTTATTGACTTATGTGCTTCGGACTTTTGCGAAAATATCTTTCATCTAGCTCCAGTGGTGAGTTCGGATCAGCTGTTTGGGGTAACCTAGGGGATATCGATATCAGTCGGTATTGTTTTATGTTATTTCTTCCTTTTTTCTTGAAGAACAGAATATTCGGGCAAAGAACTGGTCCATTGTACTCGTTTAATGTTCCTTTTAATGGAATTTCTCGGTCCTTCTGATATTCACAGCGTAAAAGTTCCGTGGTGTCGTTGTTGCTTTCAAACCCAGCATCGCAGCACATTTATTGCTATGTTAAGACAATAGTAAGAATTGTTACCTAGAACTCAGACAACTGCTATCATAGAAGATTTGCATTTTAGAGTAAGTGAAGAGGTTCGGTACAGGGTCAAACACAGCTTGTCTGTCACTTAAAATGCCAATAGAGCTTATTGTCACCAGGCTTGTGTATACATATCTCACCTTATGCTGCTCGTCATGATCCGATAGACAGTACAGCTACATCATCTGCATCATCTGTCACAACTATAGATAGCATTAAACAGATAGTCAATCAAGATGAACCACAAAAGTGGAGGGAGGACGCCACCGTGTGATTAACCCGTGTTCACAGCCGCCATCACATATTGACCTCAAACAGCATCCGCAGCCAAGATTCTCTTCAGTTTGCTTTTATCCACCAAGCTAGTGATTCAACTACGCCATGTTGTTTGACCGAATCACATTTGCCGTCAGAAGTTGCAATATCAGAGGCACTCTCAATGTCGATGAAAATTCCAGTTCTACAGTTCTGCCCACTAAGTTTTGAAGCACCACTTCATATGATCCTCCGCGATGTTATGCATGTTGCATATTGGTCAAACAATGCATTCGCAAAGCAATTTTACGCTCAAGCTCAACTATTTTCTTCATGCCCTTAACCAGGAAGGAAGTGAGACTGACAAATCTTCGTTTAATTTTAGGGTAAGCTCTGCAATCGAACTTATAAGACAGGCCAGATATAGTTGAACGTCGTCAGCATAAAAGTGAACTGAGGCGTTCTTGCATACTGATGTTAGGTCATTTATAAATGCGCAGAATAAAAATACGCCCAAGAATCGATCCCTGAGGCACGCATTGCTGTATTATTTCGAGTTCTGAAGATCTGTCATTTGTTGTTGAGATAACTTCCAATAAGCTGAACAGCTCGTTCGCTGAAAGCAAATAAATTCTTGAGCTTCCAGCATTTGATTTTATGACAAACTTTATCGAATCCTTTTGAAAGATCGAGTAGGTAAGGGAGTGTTGCATAGCCTCTATCAAATTCGTGCCTTATATCGTCCAAGATGTTTATCATAGCCGAGGAGCAGCTATGATTAGATCAAAACCCAGATTGAGAAGGGTCTAAAAGGCCATTGGAAGATAGGTAAGCGGATATTTATTTCGAAATAAGTTTCTCAAAAACCTTAGACAGGCATAGTAAAATGGTAACAGGCCTAAATGCAAAGATTGCGTTTGATTTGTCGGCAATCGCTATGAATTTAGCAATTTTCCATGATTCAGGAAATGTCGATGTTATTTATTATGCAATGGTTAGGAATATGAGTAAGGTGGCTAATAATTTGAGGCAATTAACTAACACCAGTTGAGTTAGACTTACTATTTAAATCACAGTCAAGAATTTCACTTTCGGAAACCACATGAAAATCACTATATTCAGGTCCAGAAATTTTATTCAGATCAAAGTCAGACACAGAAAAAATCGTTAAGGACGTCGGAATACAGGTCATATAGTACTTGGTTAAAAACTCAAAAAGTTCAAATCGATACCCACCATCTTTTCATCGATTTTGAGGCCGGATATGACAGTATCTATATAAAGCCATGTCTAGTTTTGGAATCTCTGCCAAACTCGTCCCTTTCTGGAATATCAGCTTGTTTCGCTACAACCGAAGCTGACAGACTAGTTCTACAGTAAAGCTTTGTTATCCTGATCCCATTTTGATCCATGGGTTGGATCAGTGGCGTCACATTTGGAGGCATACACATGACTGTAATAGAGTAATCTTCTGTGGTTAACTCACTTACTGGAGGATGCGATGGAGCATTGTCTAACTGCAGAAGTACTTTCACTGGTAGGGTCTATCATTCTTCATAAATGATGTTACCTAAAAAAGTATAGTATTGAAAACTATATGCATTTGGCTAATTTTCGGCATATATACTTGTGGCACAAATGCATCATGAAACCAACCTTTGAATATAGCCGTGGTCATCCAGGATGATTTCGAATTCTTGTAGTCTACTGAGCAGTTAAAATTTTTGAATGAACGAGGATTTTTCGCCTTTCCAATCATCAATGGCTTCAGATTATGCAATCCAGTTGCATTTGTACAGGCGAGGAAAGTTATGCGACGAAACATATGTTTTGTCTGGCAAAAGCTTCGAAAACAGCCCGGTTTCGTCTGCGTTATAAAGTCGGTCTGTGGTCACCTCCATCGTTTCAATCGTTTCCTGCAGCTTACGTTTGAATGGGTCTATCAGCTCGGGTTGGGAAGACAGTTTTTCACCAGTGATTTTAATAAATCTCAAGGCGTATCGAGTTTTAAATCTCCATCCATCCATCCACCCTTCGCTAGCATTGAAGTTGCTTTGGTTCTCCTTAATTTGAGAATGCAGTGACAAAGCCTTTGCCTTTATCACCAGGCCATTAATCGGGTAATTTTGTTCACGTTGTTCGAGAAACCACCGCTATAGCGCCTTTTCCATTTTGGGAAGTTCCGATGATCGAAGTGTTTTTCTTTTCCCTGGCCTCGAAAATGTGTTGTTTACACACTTTAAAATTTGTTCACTCTTTTTGTTAACGGCACAAATAGTAGACTTTGCAACGTCGTATTTTTTGCCAAACTTGTTATACTGAAACCACTACGGAATTGCTCAATTATCGCTCATTTGTCCTTAAATGACAAAAATTTTGGTTTCTTTGAGCACATGTTGACGCAAAGAACTAAAAAACCAAAACCGTAACGCGTACAAAACTTATAATGACAAAAAACAAAGAAAACCGCAAAAATCGAGCAGACAAGGCAATCAAAAACAATTATTGTAAGGAACAACGAGGAACAAACTGACGCGAACAAACCGGAAACGGTACAAGACGAAGTATTGTACCAAGAATAAGGAATTTCAAGCTAAAACACAGCTTGCTCAAACAGGCTACTGTTAACCTGAACTCAAGTCCTTTCGTTATTGTTTAAAAAAAAAAGTTCTATAACTCTTAAAAGAAACACCCTTGCTTAGATTTTATTCAACAAAGTGATATTATCGTTTTTTTTTTTTTTAAATTGCGCATAGATGATGCAATACTAGGTCGTTACTAATTTTACCAGATTGAGGTAAACCAATTATTATTATTATTTTTCTTTATTGGTAAATCATATATGCACCGTATAAACCCTTAACCAAATATTGTCATGATCAAAGTGCTACTTCCTAACACAGTGACACGTAAATAGAATAAACTCTCTGTGATATTAAAGTTTTCAAATATAAAATACAAATGAAGTACACAAGAATCCAGTACGTTAAACATCCTTACTTGTCTTAAGTTACTATTTAATATATAATTTGAATATACCTATTTGTATTAATTCACCGTACTCAAATGAATATCCGTTCACTCACCAAATACTTACCTTTAATCGGCAGTTAAACAACACAAATATTCTAACTTACTTACACGACGCATAACGCGTAACGAGAATGATGATGCTTTCATGTTGTTTTATCTCCTTAACCACTTAATTAAATTACTTTTCACTTAAAAATAGAACTGCATTCACTTATATGCGAGATACTATACACTCGTACTATACACTTGAAACTAACGTCTTTAACAACTGTCATCCACTAAAATACTAAACCCAATTGCATTTTATGGAAAAGCACTTGCCAGTCCTCGTACGAGTACAAGTAAGCAAAGTCCAATATATTCTACGAATACAATATATAATGATGCATTCAAATTCATATCAATAATCTGACAAAAGGCCAAGTGGTGTGGGATTCCTTTGTGGGAGTAAGGACATACGAATAAAACAATGAGTGCAATAACTACCGACCTTGACTCATTATCTGTGCACTTACCAAATCTCAAAATTCTCAAAACATTATTTGTTAACTTTCATTTTTATTATTAGCCTTATGAATTAAGTAAAAAGCGTCAAGTATCTTTAAAAACTTAAATATATAGTTAAATTCAATAATGTTAGCTAGAGCATTTGAAAGGTTTTAATCGTATACTATAGGCCAAATGGAATTCTTTGCACAGTTAGCTAAGTCTTCGTGTTTGCAAAACGTATTGAATGTTGTGTCCTTGGGAAATCCGAGTATTTCACGCTCCTCATAGATCCGATAGGTAAATGTGCTTTCGTATGTGCCAATGAAGTGCCTAGGGAAATAAAAAATAAACAGAAAGGTTTATAATAATAATAATATAATATTTTAGGAAAACCTACGCAAAAAATGTATTTCACGATTGTCATTGGCCGTAATAAAATTTTTGTGGAAATGATTTGGGAAGCAGTTTTACATTTGGGGAAGACTTTCGCAAGATTTGTTAATACTTCGTCAAATAGCACGTTTTCATTTCTTAAAAATTCTTAAAATATGATATATGCACGCCTCGCGGGCAATACCCACAAGAAAATGAGATATATGGTAGATGTACCTTGATCTTGAATATTTGCTGGTTATAATAAGGACATAAAGAGTTCGACAGGACATTCAATAAGCGAGTTGTACGGCTTAGGAATTTTAGTATTGGTATTTCTTACAACTCTGGAAGAAATCTAGACATTTCGCACAATTTTTGGCGACATCGTAGGTTGTCATTGACCACATACCGAGAATGGAAAATTGTTCTTGCACTCTGTAGATAGCATTGTGTTTTGAAGGAATTAAATTCCACTCTGTTGGTGGTACCCCAATTATTAATGCTGTAATATCGCAATTTAATGAGCGGGGACATGTGTCTGCGAACGAATATGAAAAGTAGAGAGTACTGTCATCATGTATGAGGTAGTCCTAGAAGTACACAACCTGGCGTACATATATATGGCCGTTGCTGTTTAAAAAGAATGACAATTGTGGAAAGTACCAACCTTATAGTGCCCAAATTTAAAGTTTGACGACGCTATGTTGTTTAGTATTTGTTCGACAGCCATTAATAGTGAACGCTCTCAATGAATTTTTAAATATGGAAACAATTAGTAATCGTTATGTGATACAATACTTTCATTTGAAAGTCCTCAATCCAACGAACATTAAAACGGGACTGGATTCTAATCTAGGGGAGCCTGCTCCTTCGTTTGCAACAATAAAATATTGGGTGGTAGAGTTTAAGCGAGGCCGTACGAGTTGCCAAGACGAACATTTCAGTGGTCGACCAAATGAGGTGAGTTTAGCAGAAATCCAGACCATCGATTGAAAATGCGAGAACTAGTAGATATGATAGGCATTTCAAAAAGCGCTGTACATCGCATGTTGACTGAAAAATTGGGCATGAGAAAGCTGTGCACAAGATGGATGCCGCGATTACTCACAATGGAACAAAAACAGCGTCGTGAGGATGTTTCAATCGAGTGTTAAACGAAGTTTCACAGCAATAAAGCCGAGTTTTGGCGCCCATTCATAACCATGGATGAAACATGGGTCCATCGCTTCACACCCGAGATGGAGGAACAGTCAAAACAGACTCAAAGGGGAGAATCGGCTCCAAAGAAGGCGAAGACGGTTCCATCTGCAGGCAGGGTCATGACCTCAGTTTTTTGAGATGCGCGTGGGATAACTTCCATTGATTATCTTCAGAAAGGAAAAACAATCAACGGCGTGTATAATACGAACTTATTACAGCGTTTGAAAGATGGCCAAAATCAATGAGTTAAAGTTGGAATTGCTTCCTCATGCACCCTATTCGCGAGATTTAGCCCCGTCGGATTATTTTCTATTTCCAAATTTGAAAAGATGGCTCGGTGGTAAAAGATTTGCCAACAGTAAACAGGTGGAGAAACAACAAATGACTAGCCATACAATTTGAACAAGTGAAGTGACAAACAATAAGAGTTTGTCGTGTACCTACCTCGCATGGGAACATATGATTTGATCTATAATAGCTATGCCTCCGTCCTTAAGGATTGCCTTTTGCTCTAATGATTCCGTCATATACCGATATACTCTGCCCCTCTGAAGGTAGGACTTGAGATTTTTAAATTCTAGAAAAATCAAAGACACATAAGCATTTCCTTATCTTCAATCAAAGTGCAACCACATACCGAATTGCGAGCAATCACTAGAAATAAACAATTTATCCAACGACAACTCGCGCATTTTGTTCCTAATTTGAGCCGCTGCGGACTTCAGTGTCGGTGTAGTTTTCTCTCGACCGTGTATGAAGTCACCGCGACGTAAATGTGCACATAAATAACCTCCACCCATCGCACCTCGATATGGCTAATAGAAAAAATTTATTTCAACAAATTTCAATCCAAAATACAAAAATTCGACAGCAAAAAATGAACGAACCTTTTCATCCAGCCAATCAGGTGGTCTCTGCACAGCATCAAATTCATCCGTTGAATTAAGGAAATCCCTTCGGAATTCATTTGCTACTCTAATAAGCTCGTGATTGAAGCGCATTGAACGTCGTGCCATCCAGAATTCGTCGCTGCCCCAATGATCGTGCAGCACGATTTCTGCATTGAGAAAAGTGAATATCTTTGGTGAACTTTGAAGCCTGAAAATGAAGAGAGATCAGTTTAATGTTTTCTAATTACTTCCGATGAGTACCTCTGTATAGAAATATCCAAAACATTATCAAGTAAACTTGCTCCTCCTTGGAATCGCAAACAAATAAACTTGTTCTCAGTTAGTTGAGGCTGCTGGAGTAAATGTCCCCGCAAATGATCTTCTCTTTTACATTTCTCAATCTCATATTTATCACGAAATACCCCATTTTCAAACATATCATCGAAATGCTTCAACTGATACACTAAGTCCACTGGTATTCGACTTGGATCGACTAGAGTTTCACGAATTTCATCGAGAAATTCGTTGAAATCTATCACAGGCGCAAATAGTTTCATACTTGAAATATCAAAAAATCTAGACCACAATACATTGTCCTGATAGACGTGACTTGATTTCCAGTGATATAACCGCCTAAATGGTGGCAATACCAATTTAACATGCTCCCGGCCACTTTGCATTCGAAGGTTTCGCACAAAGACCGCCAAGCGAATGTAAACATCTCGACGGAGGTTAAAGCCTTCTGGTGGATTGACATCATACAAAATGTAAATTGATTTTCCCAGGGCACGGTTCGATATACAGCATTGCACATGGTCTGGGTTCACGAAGATTTCACTGAATCGACAAACATTGGCTTGTAGACTCGCAGTCTGTATGTAAATCACAGAAAGGATTAGGAGGACAGCTGCAATGATAGATAGTGTTGTTTGGTACAATAAACGGTTTATTGCTCAATAGTGCTTACTGTGGATATTGCTCATGGTTCTAATATTATTGGGCAGAGGTTTGTCTTTAAGGCTGAATGGTTTATTTTTTAATGATTACATTGCTTGAATTACTTAAGTGTAAAATTGGAGCTACTGCTTTTTCTAAGCTTTTAACAAGTTTATTAGGAATAAGTGCCCATTGTTATTGTTTAATTTAGGAAATTAGACGAAATAAAATTCTCTTAATGTTCTTTCAGATTTTTTTTAAATTTTGCAGGGTCCTATAGCAAATGTCATGTTTGGTTTTGACGTTTGTAGCTACCGCTATGTAGGTAGATTCACAATGGTAACAAAAGGAAATAGTTTTAATAGCAATGTACATGGGATAGAAAGAATTTTGAAAAGTGTCGTTATGAAAACCATAATAAATATTATAAAATAAAATATATGTACGGTAATCCAATTTCTTTCCATATTCAAAACTGATGATTTGCAGCCACTGCGTGACATTGTTGTTCCACACACATTTGTAAGCTCTACCATCAGTAGCCTCGTCCCTGCAGAAAGGAGAAGGGGCATGGTACAATTCCGGCATAGAACCGAAGAGCTGCTATTGAAAACATACTTTTGCAAATGAAGGTAAAGTATATCATAATACAAAAGGCACTGGCAAGTCAGATAGCAGTTCGGCCAGGATACTGTAGATGTAGATACCCATGCCGTTGAGAGGTAATAATGTAGTTTTTATCCCTAAATCTGGAAAGACGCAACGCCCAAGGATTACAATAAACCTCAATTCTCTCCTATTAAATATTGACTGGAGTTAATCCAGCAAAAACTGAATTGATATTATTTACCAACATAATAGTTTATCCAAGATTTATATTAGAATGCAACTGATAGAAAGAATGTTATTCTAGCTCTCAAAAAGCGTCAGACACATTGACCAAATTCTTGACAATAAACTTACCTAAACACGAATATTGAAGATGAGAGATGTGAAGAAATTGTCCATAGCTTTGTACAGCAAAGAAAATAATTCATAGGATCCAATGATCATGGATTGACTGTGTACTGCTGTTATTTCAGCCATACTAACATATAGCTACACTTGTGCGAATACAAAACAAACTGGGTCAAAGAGGGCTGAGATTATCACTCAGAAATATAGCTATACTATCCGAAAACAATTTTGATCGGAATTATAAAATTGAAATGCCGAACCAAGAAGAGTTGGCAAACAACGATGTCGTACGTGAAACTGAAATAGCTTTCTTCGCTGATAATGGTGTAGGAGTAGCTATGTACTCAGAGAGACCTAATATTATAATAACCTTCCGAATACCAGTGCAGTATTTTCTAACCTATAAGAGGAGACTTGGAGCTAAAGCACGTCTGAAGAGGTTGCAATAAATCTAATATTGAAGAGGATACCGAACGCAGAAACCGAACCGTGTCTGGGTGACAGCTAGTGATACAACTCTAATGTCATAAGCAAATATTGGATGGATGCTGATGGTTGGATGCTGTGGAAATAAGGTAGGCGCTGAGAGGTGTCAGCCTGGCTATACCCAACTACATGCGACTGTTTCTACACATCAATTGTGCATATTTTACCTACAAGGGCCAACCATCGGGTAATGGTCGATGTCTTTCCGGACTCGACTTGCTAAACTTATAAGCGCGGGTGCTGACCAGCAGACAAAAATAAATATAACAGCGGATGAATTTCCTAGATGGAATCAACGGTGAAGTAAAATTCCGGAACAAAAGGAATGAAACCTTATCCGGGCTATTTCGACATATTTGGAGCTCATCTCGGTAAAGAAGTCAAGGTTTCGGGAAAGAGATGGTGGCGGATGAGCCCTTAATAAACCAACGCCAGCGCTCACATCCCCGAACGTGTTACTGGCCTCGGTCTAACGCAACCCTCGTCCTAGCGGTATTATAATGGAACCGGCCCTCCAGTTGGGGGTTGGAAATAATATAGTTACGAAGCAAAAATAAGCCTCGGATAGGGACGGATCTACTATTGACAACCCCTACAAACGAAACAAGGACAACGAACTTCAGATCTGCTCGTGTAATGCTAGGCCCATTAATTGGGGACATGCAGCCGAACAACTAGCGGAGGCTCTGGACTGCTGCAAATCAGATATTACCGGACAAAAACTGGATGAAAAACTATGTATCTGCTAAAACGATTATTATCGACGGCAAAAGCAACGCTTATTTGGACGCGAGTTCCTTGTTAGAGGCATGAGTTTTCAGCACATGAACGAGCGCCTGTAACAATCCGTATTAAGGCTAAATTTGCCAACATTAGCCTTATATGCGCCCAGGCCCCCACAAGGGAGAACGACGACGGCACGAAAAATGGCTTTTACGAGCTTTTAATGCAAAGCTATTGAAGAGAGGTCATCTTTGGTAGTGCTGTCGGAAGGTATAGCGTACTCGAGAACATCTCTGACAACGGATTCCGACTAATCGACTTTGCCGCGGGGCGGTTCCCACATCTTGATATTCACAAGGCAACTTGGAGAACTCCTGAGCAATCAACCGTCAACCAGATGGACCAGGAGGAAAAAGGAGTAGCATGGGAAGCGCGCGGTCGCGAAAATTTGGAGATGCTACTCTAGGAATGAGATTCGGAAATTTTACATGCCGCGGATACAAACCCCTAAGCGAAGCCTGTAGAGACGAACCAGGGAACTTCGTAATAGAGTCGTAGTTGATGCTGAGGATTTGGAAAGAGCATTTCTGTAGACAGTTTAACAGCGATGACGAACCAAATATTGCTGTCAGGCAGAATGGACCTTTGAACCATTCAACCTGGCCGATGTAGATCAACAATCCCGTTCACTCGACCTGGATGAAGTGAAGATAGTGATATTTAAGCTTGAGTCAAAAAAAGCTGATGGAGCGGCCTGACTGCCGAGCTCTTCAAAGCGGCAGGCAATGACTTGCTAAGGACCAAACATCAACGCATGTGTAAAATATGGTCGAACGAAAGCATGACTGATGAATAGAAGCCTTTCGTCAACAACCTGATTGGTTCATGTCAGTGTGAGTTTACGCCAGGAAACCAAATATTCACACTACGACAGATCGTGGAAAAAACCTATGAGCTCCAAATCGATTCACACCACCTATTCATGGATTTTAAGGCCATACAAAGACATGTCTAGGTTTAGCATCCCTGCCATCGCTGCCATTATGACGATAGGAAATGCACGCTCTTCCATCAAGGTCGGTAAAGAAGAAGAGACCTTTGATGTCAAGACGATGCGCTATCGCGCAATTTCTTTAACATCATTCTTGACAGAGTAGTGCGAGACTCACGCGCCAACACAAGAGGCACAACCTTTCAAAGATCCGTCTAATTACTCGCATACGCCGATGATATTGACGTAAACGGAAGAAAGCAGCGTGATGTGAGTGGTGGTCAATGATCCACGACCAAGTATATGCCGTCAACCAGAAAGGACACCCAACACCGACGTCTCGGACTAAACGTCCCCCTCGAGAGATATGACTTTGAGGTAGTTAAGGACTTTGTCTACTTACTCTCCGCTGTCAACTCAGACAACAAACGACACCAGCATTGAGAACAAAGGAAGAATAACTCTTGCCATTTGCTGCTTCTTTGAGGTAACAAAAAGACCTTAATAATCCAAGTCCTGTTTTATGACGCAGAGCCATGGACTTTATTAAAAATGGATGACGGTACTCTTGGCTGCTTTGAGAGAAAAATTTTTCCGGAGATACAACGATGAACCGTACGAGCTGTACAGCGACATCGACTTAGTCAGAAGAATGAAAGTGCTACAACAGAAGTGGCTGGGTCATGTAGAGCGGATAAACACTAATTTTTCCGTTCGGAAAGTCTTCGAGTCCGCCCCCGGGGAAAGTGCAGTAGAGCAAGACCGCGACTCAGGTGGCGCACGCAAGTGCAAGGGGACCTCAGCTAACTTAGCTGGGAGCTGGCTGGAGACGCTCGTTGGTTATAGTTATAGGTGCAGAAGCATACTTTTATAAAGGGAATAACACTTGTGATTCCTATTTCTGTCACTGTATCAGACGTGTAATTTTTTTCCACTAACGTATGCTTTGCGCAATGAAGGCCACTAGACCAGTGACCCGTATATAGTTATGAGGTACACTATAACTTTGTACATTCAAATGATCGCTATAAGAAATTCCAGTTTGTTTGTCAAACTTTATAGTGCCAGTATAGAAGTGCATGGATGGGATTTGACTCTCCATTTTATGTTCTAGATCGAATAGTCCACTTCCAGTACCCCTTTGTGTTCATCTTCTCTAAGGTCTCTTCTTTGATATGAGAACTTTTTCATGCAGAAATTAGCTACCGAAAGGATTATTGAAACTATAAACAGCCCATCGAAGACTGTGAGGTGTATCAATTGTCTTAGGACCCAATCTAAGAAGGACTTTTGTTTCTTCTTGAAAAGATATTCATCCTCCGTTTAATCTTAATATGTATGCATATACGAGGAGATAGCTGCAAATGGCGAAAACGGCTGTCCAGATTATAATGTGCCACTTAGCTACTTACGTGGCTCTAAAGCCTAAGAAAAACTGGCACTTAGCTCCATCAAAAAGAGGCTTGGAATACGAAATATGTTGAACGCCTCTTTTAAGTGAAATGCGGTAAGAAAGACCGCAAACTTTCTCTGCATCCTATTCATAATTGAGAAAAAAAAACAAAACAACCCCATTTTATCTCACCCTCTAGCCCCTTTCTAAAACTACCCTAATCAGTTCATGCGCATTTCTTCACGAATATGAAAATATAATCCATCTATGAATACATAAGATTCTGTAGAATCGTTTTGCAACTCACGTCTGACACGTCCCTCAACATTCACACTCTTCGCATGCCGTATCTATGTGAACAGGCAAAATACTATCGCACCCTTTATTTCCTATAGATTCGAATATGGAATTCGATGGCAATAGGGGAAAAGTCACTAATACCACACCAAGCCACTGGGTGACGATGTTGTTCGGTTCTGCGCATATTCGTCGCCTCGAAAACACATGATTACCCAAATGAAATGAATCGAATTGTACTTAGTATTCAGCAATCAGCACAGCACTCTCCGTATAAATTCCTATTCTACACATAAACGACTATACACCACCATAGGAGTATGCTATGAGTACGTCGGGCCACTAGCGCAGAGAAAGCCAATTGGTCGCGGGGAAATGTACGACACACAATTATTCCAAAAGGGAACCTCCAAATGCATACACTCGCATAGCTATCCGTAAATCCATAAGCACTTAGTTTTCATTATTTTTTTGAAAATTGAAAATATAAAAAAAGTCAACTCACTATCAGTGATAACGTAAACGTTGTCAAGTTGTGACAATTAAAACGGGCGGCGGTGGCGTACATCTATTTCCGGAACACATTGTACATTTTCTATTTAGAATGACCGAACAATCGAGCGAAAAGTTTTGTGCCACCACATGGAATATCGCTGGTAGTATTGCAATACTATTTGTGTCCTATCAGATAGTGAGAAAAGTTCTGCCCTGGTTGTATTCGAATGTCTTTGGACCGAAACTATTTGGGCCGCGAGTGGATTTCAAACGTTTGGGTGAATGGGCTGGTATGTGATTTGATTTTCCAAAATTAAAAACAAAAAAAAAAAACCGATTTCTGTGTAGTGAAAATTAAAAGAATTTCTTATCGTTCGCACAACACTCATGACATGTCGCCAGTTCAAAGTTGAATTAAAAATATCTTATCTCTCTTTTATTGCAGTGATAACCGGAGCTACAGATGGAATTGGAAAAGCATACGCCAAGGCGGTGAGTGATTGTGTTATGAAATTTTTATTAAGGATATTAAAGTATGTTTAATGATGTAGTACCATGGCCATCGACCATTTGGCGGGCGGTATGATATTGTTTAATTGCTTCATTCCGTATTTCACTGAACTTACTAGACGCTTACGAGTATCATAGTTTCTGTAAAAGTGTTGCTTTTTATGTAATGCGAGTGAGTTTTGCAAATCACGTTATACTGCGTATCTGTTGTTTTGCTAAGTTATGATGAATCACGGTAAATACTTATGTGGCCGACGTCGTCGTCCTGGTTACGGCGCCGGTAAAAATCAATTCTGCAACACTTTTGTCAATAAAAAAAAAAAAAAAAAGGGGAGAATGGGCCTGCCTCCTCCATCTCTGTTGGTTGCAATACCAGACGATGAAGCTTACTTCCACAACTAACTTATTTGACTATAGTGGAGGCATTTGATTTGTCTAGTCTTGGCGTTCACTTTCATCTCTCTTTCGATGAAAGTTTGAAAGCGTTGGTTTTATAACTTGTCGAAGAGTGGCGTGAAGACGGACCCTTTTCCATTTTTTCACTGTTGGCAAGTATATTTTATGACTATGGCAAAATACATAGACCTTGCCTCCGCTTTGATACGTCATACATATTCTAGTTGATGCACTGCTCATTCTAATATTTTGCATGAAAACCATAATCCTGCTATATAAAAGCTGCGTAAATACAGACGAACCACAGAGAGCATTTATCTGTATCTAAAATGGTTACTACGTCCCAGACCGTTTCAAATCACTGGCTCTCTGCTGGAAATAATGGTGATATAGCCCCATCGGTGCAATTCAGGCGTAACGATTCCGCCAGCTAAATTTAAATAACTCCTTATTTTTTTTTTTAAAATGGCGACCAAACAAAATGAATTTGGTATTTAAAAAACACGCTCTATATTTTCGAAAGGTTATGATTCTTTCATTGGTTTTATTACAATACATTAACAGTTTCCTATTTCCATCGTAGTTTTTCCAGTGTTGTCTACAGATTTATCCTCTATTCTATAGCGCGATTTATGGCATTCGTAATTTAGAAGACCTATTAATCTTTTGGAGGACATATCAATTTTTAGAGAGTCTCAGAACAAAAAATTGACATTACGTAAGATGCTTAGTTCTTGAAACCGAAATTTGTTAAGCTATCACAACTCCATCTGCCTATAGTTTCTGGAATCTTGTGAAAGCTACTTTTGAGTGTGAGTCCTCCTGACTAATATATGTGATACTTTCACAAAATATCTTCCTTTAGAATAGCGTCAAGTATGCGATTGTAGAATTGGCTTAGTATTTTCTTTAACTCAGTTCTTCCGACTTTCTTATAGTTGTTGATCCTGTTGAACGCAGCACCATAGTAGGCTTCCTAGATAAAGTACATAAAAGCCTGGAATAACAAGCGATTTCCTAGCAATTGCAGATCCGTAGGCAGATAGTTTAATTTTGACCTTACTGTGACTCACTCTATTTAAATCGCTCTAAATGGACTTTTTTTTAATCTTTTCAATCCATTTTCGTTTTACTAAAGGGTCTTTCATTAAGCGCCTCCTGTCTTTAAATTAAAATAAAACAAAATATTTGTGAGATACCATTGAATTTTTTTTCCTTTGAAAGGCCTATGGGTGCCATTATGTATGGAATATGACATCGCTCAAAAGTCCGCCGCTGCTTCTCTGGGTGGCGCGCACCCGAAATGTCCAATTTTCCATGACTCTGGCGCATAAATCAGGCTGAATTTAACCAATGGCCTGGGTCATTTTGGCTTTTAGGTTCGCTGTGGTTTGTGGTTTAGACCAGCGACTTCAGAAAACCCTACAAGAAAAATCTAACGGTGTCAAATTGCACGATCTCGGTGGCCGGCTCACATCACCTCCACGTGAGATGACCATGCCCTCGAATCGCTCGAGCAGAACTTCCAATGTGGCGTGAGCTGTGTAGCACGTAGCGCCGTCCTATTGAATCCACATGTTATTGGTGTCCATATCATCCAATTCAGACCAAAAGAAGTTGATAAACATCGGCCTATAGCGCTCGCCGTTGATGGTGATGGTCTGGCCAACGTCGGTCTCAAAAAATTATGGACCGATGAATCCGCCAGCCCAAAATCCACACCAAACAGTGACTTTTTCGGGATGCATTGGACGCTTTTAGATCTCATGTGGATTGCTATCGTCCCAAATTCGACAATTGTGTTTATTAACGCACCCATTCATCCAGAAATTGGGCCTCATTGCTGAAGATGATAAATTAGGGTCAGTTTCCAACTGCTCCAGAGCCCATTCAGCGAACACACGTCATTGTCTATGGTCGTTTACCTTTAGCTCCAGGGTCAGTTGAATTTAGTACGAGTGCAGGCCCAAGTCACGACGCAAAATTCGCCAAGTTGTGGCCTGCGAAAGACCGAGTTCTTGTGAGCGACGCGAAATCGACTGCCTCGGATTTTCTTGCACACTCTCACGGACAGCAGTGATGTTTTCGGCAGATCTTGCGTTTCGTCGACATACGGATGTTGGTTTATCGTGTACTGAACCAGTGGACTCAAATTTATCCACCACACTGCGAATAGTCCTCTCGGTAGGACGATTATGGCGACCGTAAAATGGGAGAAGAGCGCGGAACATTGCCCGAACAGAACACCCATTTTGATAAAACAATTTTATCATTTGCACGTGTTGTTGAACGCGATGCCCATCCATTGTGATTTGGCAAAACAGACTGAATATATGACAGCCAATTCGACAGATGGAGCCTTAACAATATGGCCGCTATCAACTGTCAAAATTCGGAAGTCCCTATTGGAAGACCCTGAAGCCCCAACTTAGATACTGTCGATTTCTATAGCGGTAGACCATATCCTTAGTAGTTATAAATTCCAATGTCAACGTTCTGGTCAAGCAATCAGTGGTGTGTCTGAGATGCAACATACGTACCAATGCAGAATATCTTTTGAGAGTGCGCTTCAAAATCCGGTAGGCCGAATTGAAGGAGCAGTTGACAAAGAAGGAATATACTTTAGTCATTTTCATCGAAATAAAGGGTGCTTTCGGCAACGGAACTTTTGACGGCATGTGCACCTCGGTCAGACAACACGGCGTAAACGAATCATTAGACAAATGCTGGAGGCACTGATTGCGGCCAATATGCGATGGCGGGGGTAAACATGGGTTGCTTGCAAGGCGGCGTTTTGTTTCCACTGCTTTGGTGCGTGTGTTAGTCGACTCTGTGCTCAACGCGCTCAATAGCTCTGATGTGTAGGCGGAAGATGTTGCTGTACTGTCTATTGGATCGTGTTTGGCAACTGTCTGCTCTAAGGTAGCCATAGACGTGATGGACGATTGATGCACTAGAAATGGGCTTTCAATCAATCATCTCAAAACTGAGGTTGTTTTCTTTACGAAAAAGAGTAAATAGAGTAGTCTGACATATCTAGTGGTTAAAGGCATCACCATCATATTCTACAAAGAAACTAAATATTTCAGTGCTATCGTGAATAACGTACAAGTACACACTTCTATGGATTAAACATGTTACGTCAAAAGCCTCTAAGACGCTCTCGGTCTTCTGGCAGTGCAAAGGAACTGTCACCGATAAGGCTATGAAAAGGCCAATTGTATCCTATGCGTCAGTATTCTGGTGGAATAAGCTTTTACGAAAATACGTCATGCTCCAAAGAGCAATCTCTTTCGGCTGCATGGTG
Organism: Volucella zonaria; assembly: GCA_963966105.1. Lineage (NCBI taxonomy): Eukaryota > Metazoa > Arthropoda > Insecta > Diptera > Syrphidae > Volucella > Volucella zonaria. Next base: position 97,660,695 of record OZ014532.1, on the reverse strand, counting down.
CCTTTTCCTATTTGATTTGATTTGCGGCCCGGGTCAACACCGGACAGATTTATTATTGCTTATTGCAAGCTTATTCTTAGAACTAACAATTTTCACTTAAAACTAAAGATAAAAACTAAAGGGTGGGAGCGGTTAAAAAAAGTTAGGATGTGAAGCATAGGTGGAAATAAGAGTGTTTTTAAGAGAGAGTTTGGTGAGATGGTAGTCGAAGAGAGGCAGAATATCGTTAACTTCACGAAGCATTCTAGACATTGGCTCCAAGTGTCCGTAATTCGTTCGGTGAAGATTAAACCGGAAAAGTGGCACAGACCTAAGATTGCGTGGGTTGGTATTAAAAGAAATAAGTCGAAGTAAAGAAGGACAATCGATATTCCCAACTAAAATTTGCTGAATAAAGAGAATGTCGGCAACTTTTCGACGTATAGAAAGGGGTTGTAAATTTATAAGTTTCAGCCGGTCGGTATAAGGTGGTAAGTTTTGGCTATCATCCCAGGGAAGACCACGTAAAGCGAATCGTAAAAACCTGCGTTGAACAGCTTCTATCCGGAGGATGTGTGTTCTGTAGTAGGGTGACCAAACTTGGCTTGCATATTCAAGAAGAGGCCTAACAAAGGTTATGTAAAGAGATTTGGTAACATAAGGATTGGAAAACTCCTTAGACCAGCGCTTGATGATCAACGTGAGAACGGAAATTGAGTTCCTTATCACAGATAACACCTAAATCACGCAACTCATTCACTAAGGGAACAGGCAGATTAAAGATTAGATAGCAGCGAGGTGAAGTAGGGGGCCGCTTACGGGAATACGTTATAGCCTGACACTTATCGACGTTAAGCTCAAGAAAATTCTTCTGACACCAAGTACAAAATCTGTCAAGATCTTCCTGCAGTGGTAGGCTGTCTGAGGAAGAGGATATATATCTAAAGATTTTCATATCGTCTGCGTAAATAGATATGTATGAATTTTTAATGATGCAATCAACATCATTAATGGCCAGAATAAATAGTAAGGGGCCAAGGTGGCTGCCTTGAGGGACACCAGAGGAGGCTTTAATTGGGTCAGAAATTATGGACCTAAATAAAACATAGTATTGTCTTTCATTTAAATATGATTGAACCCATGTTATAAAGTTTATTTGGAAACCAAGAGCTTTTAATTTCAGAAGGATTATATCATGTGAAATCCTATCAAAGGCTTTGCTGAAATCGGTGATGTGATTCAACTTCATTTCCAGATTCCAGTGCACATAAAGTGCTTGATACGAATTCCGTTAAGTTGGTGGTCGTAGATCTATCTTTGATAAATCCGTGCTGGTTTTGGGAAACAATAGGTTTACAATGGAAAAGCATTATATCATAAATAATGCTCTCGAAAAGCTTAGGTATGCAGGACAGCTTAGCAATTGGTCGATAGTTGGAAATATCATCTTTTCGGCCTTTTTTATGTAGGGAAATAATAAATGACCTTTTCCAGGTCGAGGGAAATAATCCCTGGGTGATAGAAAGCTGAAAGAGAGTTGTAAGAGGTTGGATTGACGAATCTCCCTCGCATTGAAACATATTCATACAACAGACTGCATCCTCAAAGCCACTTTCCGTTTAAAAAGAAATGGTCTTCGGTAAAGCACGCACTGGAGTTTTAACTGTCTTTTAAATCTGGTCTTATGGACATGTCGTGTGATGCAATGACACCAGAACGCCTACTATGGCCAAGACTGGTTTCGGCCAGAATCTGAGCCAAGAAAGGAATACGGCACTGTTGTCTTTCTGGAGGATGACAAGATTAGATTACACTCCTAGTTAGAAAAAGTTGCGTCTGTCTTCAAGCAATCCTGATGGCAACGAACTGTATCCTGAAGAACCAATGGAGAGGACGAAGCATTTGCATCTGTAATGACAGCCAAGCTACGCTTAGAGCTTTTTTGAACCCTCTTATGACCTTCAAGCTAGTTTGAGAATACAAGACTTCACTGAACGCAGTCAGAAGGCTAGGTAGGTTAGGTTAGGTTAGGTAAAAGAGGCTGTTGGAAAGACCAACCCTCTTAGGCTTATTGGCCCATATAGATCTGTGATCCTCCAGCTCTTGGAACCAATTTGAGCTTATGATGAAGCGTAGGAGACTGTTAATGCCTATATCCTTTAGATGGCTTAAGTCATTGTAGAAGAAAGCTCCTAAGTGCAGTTTTCTTCATTGCGAGACAGCTGGGTATGTACAGCCTCTTCGTCCTCCTCGTCCCTGCAGTTTCTACAGAAATCGTTTGTAAAGACTCCAAATGTTTCATGCACGCCTATAAGGCAGTGTCCAGTGATGATACCTATGATGGCGCTGAGATGTTTCCTATTTATAAAGATCAAACTCTTAGAGCGATTCAGATCCAGGTTTGGTCAGATCTGCTTGGTCGCTAGACATGTTGCTCCAAGAATCTACCTAAGGTCAGTTCTTTTGTTAGCATCCAGCCATACTATTACTTTGCACGTAGCGATTGGTATACCGATGATACCCTTCTCCGGTAAAATAGGTAGAGTGGTTCCTATTTTAACGAATTCGTCGGCTCTACAGTTCCCTGGAATGTCTCTGTGGCCCGGCACCCATCAAAGCTGAAGGTTGAACTGCTCTGCCATCTCCCTAAGCGATAATTGGCATTCAAGGGCGGTTCTAGAATTTAATGAGACTGAGTCCAAGTACTTGATAGTGACATGACTATCCCAAAAATTGCGGATATCCTTTGCAGATATCACGTTTTTCTTCAGTCAAGAAAGAGCTTCTTTAATCGCCAAAATGTCCAACTGGAATACTCTACAGTGATTTGGAAACGGAAGGAGAGGCTTAGATTTAAATTATCTGAGAAAACACCGCCACTAACCCCACTATCGGTTTTGGATTTATCTGTGTAGAAGTAAATTGACTTGTGATCCATGAAAGCATCTTCCTTCCAGAAGGATCTAGAAGGAAAGCTTGCATGAAAGTCTTCGTCAAACCAAAGTTCGGGTATTGTGTAATCGATATTCTCTGCGAGGATTCCTAGTATATAGTATTAAGAATGTTAGCTTGGCCAAATAAATTATTTTTCCACAATCTAGTCGCAACTACTCATCTGCTGAAGATATCGAGGGCTGTCAAGTGAAACAGAATATCCAGTGCCGGGGGGGAGAGGCTAAATTCACTGAGATTTGTCTGGGTCTCAAGTCACAATGGGATTTCGGGAAATGAAATTGCCGATGAACTTGCTAGGCTAGACCTACATTAGGTCTGCCTGCATCCTCGGTTAGAGCTTTGACAGTTGGGGTTCATATGTGCACAACTGCAGATGCCATGACTCTCCAGGCTGCCGTCAGACTAATACATAGAATGCTTCTAAGGCCATCCTGCTGTCCCTCAGTCAGAACGGGGCACAACACTTTTGCTACGCACTTAAATATGCTGGGCATAAGTGATGAAACATTCTGCGATGCTTGCTATGGCAATGATGACGACACAGGGGACCACTACCTCTGTGAATGTTCGGCCTACGTTCGCATTAGGCTGCAAGTACTCGGCGTTGACGTGGTGGGTACTTGTACTGTAGGCAGGTAGTTATTTCCTTTGCATTAATTAGCTAAGCACATACGTTATTTTATTGAAAGTGAAAAATTGTTAAATCAATAATTTATACGTTTGATTGTTTTGTTGGCAACGGATATCAATGCCGTCATTAGTTAAGACAAAGTAACTTAGGAGTTTGAGTGACTTTTCAAAGGTTACGAATGGAAACAACTGCCCATCGGTTGCTTTGCAAACAATCATCTAATGGCACAGTGAGTACTGCAGCATCATAAACAACAACTTGAAGTTTAAGGTTGTTAGTCTGTTAGTCTAACGTTTAACAAATTTGTTTGCTTAAATTCACAAGTTCTATTCGTCTGTCAGTTTCCGTTTAAAATAAAAATTGCATGCAAAATCATTAAATAAACATTGATAGCTCATTTCCCCATCAGTGTTTGGTTTTAAATTTCAATTGCACTTAGAAATGCAATGTGCAAAAAATGTCATTACAAAACCATTTGTCGACAAATCGTACGATCTATTTGCAATTTAAAATCCAAAATTAGCTCCGGTTACCCGCAGCCTAGAGAGTGAGTTTCAAATGAATTTGAGACGTCACATCAGCGTAGATACGAGTACTCGTATACTTGTATGATAGATTTTAATTTAAAAAGAAATAAATAAATAAAATATTCCACTTCAAAGTCAAAATCAAATTATGGGAATATTTGCAAGTCTAAATGAGTAATTTTATAGAAACAATTCATTCAGTGAACTTAAATTGACTCCCTTCGGAGCACCTTCGGAAACCAAACTGCTTATGCCGGCCATAAATGAATAAGTCCAACTTGAAACACTATGTACGCATTATTTTAGGCACGATTTTTTGTTCTTTACTAAACCGAACGTGACAATTTATGGTAAAAAATCGCTTAGACATTAAAATTCACACCATGTCATCGAAAAGTCGATATGGTAAATAAAGTGCAATGAATTCTACTCAGCAGACTTAGAATTAATTGCAATTCGTCGTTGTTGAAATATTTCTATTGAAGCAGGAAATTCTTCACTTTGTCATGTCGCGCGTCGATGTCAGAGGAGAAAGGCATCTAGATGTTATGAAATTTCGCACTATGTAATCAAGATAAATGACTCTGCTTAACCCTCCATCAAAGATTATTCAAAAAATCTCTATCTAAATTGTCGTTTAAATTTTGAATGCATTTTTAATGGATCTGCGTGCATATTATTATCCGACTACGTATAAACTTGTTTAACAAAAATGATATTTTATTGCTTTTAAATTAGCGAGTAAAGTTTAATGGAATAGACTCATTACTCTCACTTTTGAATTTAATTCTTTTTCATATGAATGGTCTACATTAAATCTAGTGATCATTATCAAAGAAGAAGTAGGGTTTTTTTTTTTTGTAGACCCTAGATCTTGGGGTCTGAGATCACTCCTGGTCCAAAGTCTATTTATCCAAGTGCACTCTATGTGCACTCTATGTGCACTTGGATAAATAGCTCTAAAGTCAAGAAAAAGGTCATCTCCCTATCGGAAGATGCTATAATTTTTGCAAATGGCGATTTTTTTGCGGAATAATTCGTCGGTGGTGTTGGCGCAGCGTGAATTTCGGTGCAGATATCCCGGTCGTCCAACACCAAGTGGTCAAACACTACGACGTTTAGCCTCTCGCCTGGAAGAGTATGGGACAACACAAGATGCTGCCAGGTTGAAGATGTCGCAAAGGACCCCGGAGTATCGACCAGAGGACGTACTACGCCATTGGCATCAATCGGCGATCTTTACAACAAAATTTGGTGAAAGACTGTAAGATGTTCCCTTATAAATTGCAGACAGTGCATCAGCTATTAGCTGTTGACCGCTAAGCGCAAGTAACCTACGCTCAAGCCATCCGGAATCTCGACTACGAGGGAGACAACTTTTCATCGAAAATCACCATGAGCGACGAAACCCATTTCCATTTATTTATAATTTTCACGCGCTCAAAGGCTTTAAGTACCCTTAAAATGTTTGCACATAGCGCGGGCGAAAGAAAATCAGGGAGGATGGAAATAGAGGCACCGGTGAATGTTGGTTTTAAATGTTTGTAGGTTATAATGACTAGGATATAAAGAGATAGGCAGGGCATTCCATAAGCGAGTTGTACGTCTTAGAAACGAATCACGATATTTTAGAGTACGTCCGATAAACGGATAAACGCCTTATATATTCTGGCCCGATCAGAGGGGGTGAAGTATTTTTTACATCGTTTGAGGAAACCTAGACATTTCGCAGCATTTTTGACGACACCGGATATGTGGTCATTCCAACGTAGGTTGTCATTGACACACATACCGAGAATGGAAAGTTTATCGGTTTCGACGACGCAAGTGCCATCCATGGGTAATGGTTGGTGTTTAGATTTCGCTTTAATGACATCAGACAGCATTGAGTTTTGGAAGCAATGAATTCCACTCGGTTGATAGTTCCCCAATTGGTTATGTTGTTAATATCGATTTTAATAAGCTTTAAAATACGCTGCCGCTCTCGTTCTAAAGCCGAAGAACAGGGGCGTGAGTCCGCGAACGAATATGTATGAAAAGCAGAAAGTACTGTCGTCAGCAAAGGATTAGAAGTAGCAGATAAGTGATCATTAATGAAAATCAAAAAGAGTGTCGGAGATAGAACGGAGCCCCAGGGCATACCAGCATTTATTTGTGAATATCAAACTTGAAACTATCGAAGACAACTTGAATTGAACCTTCCGAAAGGTAATTTCTAATCCATTGACGAAGAGAGTCATCGATCCCAAAAGCACGCATTTTCTGCAAAAGAGCCTGATGCCAAACTCTGTCGAATTCTTTAGAAATATCAAGTGCAACTATCTTGCTTTCACCGGATTGATGTACGCTTTGGTTCCACTTTTCGGTGAGATATGCCATGAAATCACCAGTGGACTTGTTGCTACGAAAACCATATTGCCGGTCATTGAGAAGTTTTCGTGTTTCGAGATATTTCATGAACTGACGCTTTATCAGCGTTTCCATGACCTTAGAAAGAATGGACGTAAGCGCAATGGGTCTATAGGAGAAGAGAGAGGAAGATTCGCCTTTCTTAGGGACCGGCTGGACAAATGCTGTTTTCCATCTGCTCGGAAAGAGTCCTAAAGAGTAGGATTGATGAAAAAGCTTACGCTTCAGAAGAAGGGGAGATATACCATCTTGACCAGCGGATTTATGTATGTTGAGAACTTTAAGTACCGTTTCATTACTCCGTCTTTAGCTAGATTGCGACCCAATTCGACTTTTGCTGTTCCGAAGGAGGTGACATGTCAACATATAGCAAATTTTCATAACAAGACACAGTAATAGATTCCATAAATTCTTATCCGTTTAACCTTTTTCGCTTATACCAGCCTCTGTACAGAAGAAAATCTTTTTCCTTATTTCGTTTACACAGCATCGTTATGTCCTTGCTGTAGAAATTCTCTTTTTGGTTTGTTACTCTGGTTTGAAAAGAACGTGCTTCCAATTTCAACCTTAGGAAATTTTTTTATTAGATGGGCCGTATTCTTATAATAAGGATTCTCTGAACTCACGCAAACTATGTGTACCATTTAATCATGGAAAGCTATACGCTACAAAAACGTTTTCAAATCATCAAAATTCGCTGTCAGTTACAATTACTATACGTTACATGCGTTAGCTCTAATTTTCGGCCGCTATAATCTTCCCGATAAGCGACCAATTGAGCCTTTAGGGAAAAAATTCAAATCGACTTTAATGCTATACTGCCAATGTGGCAGCGAAATGCCAAAAAATTGGAACAAGATCCTGTTTTTCACTGAAAAATCAGCGTCAGTGCGGAGGTAAAATTTTGGCACACTTGGTCAAACGAACACCCGGAGGTATTCCAACAGCAGCCAATGCATACGACACAATTGACTGTTTGGTGTCGTTTCATGCAGGAGGCTTTGTTGGGCCGTACTCCTACCTTCGCGATGATTCAAGAGTCCGTTAGAGCCTATGGAAACCGCTATCGATCTGGCTATGACGAATTAAGAGACTCCGAGGATACGTGGTTTCAACAGAACGGTGTCTCGTGCCATACCGCATTTGCCGCAGTGGATTTTGAAGTCGAAGTTTGGTGATCGTTTCATCACCAGAAATGACCCTCTCCATGGGTCGCCCCACTCGCGAGATTTAACACCTTTAGACTTTTTTGTTTGAAGCTATAATACAGTTAATCTTTGGCCTATGTCTTATGTCTACGCCCGGATACGCTCGTTCAAAACATTAAAACATCTTGAAGAGCTCCCTTTTTTTCGATTCCTTCTGGGTTTTTAGTTGGACACAGTTGTCCAAGTGCCCCAGAACCCTGTTGGTTTTTTTTAGGCTTTCTTCCAGAACCGAACCTAACAGGTTGTCTTCTGATGGGACTTTCCAGAAATGATGGAGCGAGCGCACCTACTGGAGACAATAGGCGGTATAATTACATTCTCTTTCTGTTCTATTGGCTTTGAACCTTCAAGTTACGTTATCGAAGTAATGAGTGCAACGCATAGTATAGGCTGTAGCGTTGCGTGAAATCCATAGTAGCAAGATGACCCTAATATTGTGCACTTGTTAAAATAACTCCTATATGCGCTTTTGAAGCCACTAGTTTGACGGGGCTATATATCATAACAGATAACAGAGATGCATCCTGCAATAACAAACAGGAATTTGAGTATCTGGCAACCTTCTTGACAGAAGATAAGGCAAAATTTCTATTTTATCGCAAATGTTATTGTATAATTGCTTCACCATTAGATAGAACGAATTATAATGTGCTCTTTGTAACTTCATTCACTAGTATGCCAATAATAAAGTTATTCATCACAGTGTTTTTTTTTAATTAGCAACTAAATGATAATGTTTACATATAATTTAATTATAATCTTTTGCAATTCAAATAAGTTAATGTGTATCTTGACATATCAAAGTAGTCCCCTCTGTTATCGCGAACTAGGTTTATGACAATTGAAATCAGATCATCATTATTCACTTCTCCAATAGTTTCTGACCGTTCTTGCTAGAACTCCTTTCAGATTCTCGAAACGGATAATCAAGTCTTATTTGTAAATGTCTTCAAGTTTCAGTTTTTATATCATGCTTTTAGTCATCATCAAAGCAGAGCCTTATTGTAATGCCCAAGAAAGCGCCTAGGCAGAGTAAACAGTGGTAACCCACAAGGTACCATTTGGTCTCCTATATTTTTTTTAACTACATATATTTGTCTGTTTCCTACCTGCTTCTTGTTGATATTTGAAAGTGATTTCTTTTTTTTTCCAGCTCGCAAAGAGGGGCCTTAATGTTGTGCTCATCAGCAGATCACCAAGCAAATTGGAAGCTGTCGCTAAGGAAATAGGTAACACACGATAAAGTAACTTTCATTCTGTAACTTCTTAGTAAAGCAAATCCATTCCTTTCTTTTAGCTGATGCAACAAAAGTTCAAGTAAAAACAATCGATGTCGATTTTACTGGAGGTCCTGAAATTTATGAAAAAATTCAAACCACTCTCGAAGGAATTAACATTGGAGTTCTAGTCAATAATGTGGGAATGAGCTATCAGTATCCAGAATTCTTCCTCACATACACTGATGATAACAAAACATTCCTTCAGGATATTATTGCAGCTAATATTCATTCCGTAACACACATGAGCAAGATTATCTTGCCACGATTTCTGGCCAAAAAGAAAGGAGTTATCATTAACATTTCATCTCTTGCTGCAGTCATTCCAAACCCATTGCTCTGTGTCTATAGTGGCACTAAGGTTTGTTATTGATAATCTAAAGTGACCTTACGTTCTAATGAGAAACTTTTCTCCTAGGCCTTTGTAGACAAGTTCAGTGCAGATCTGCAACGTGAGTATAAGGACGACGGAATCATCGTACAAAGTATTCAACCAGGTTTCGTCGCTACAAATATGTCAAAATTTCGCAAGACAAGCCTCCTGATCCCATCCCCCGATTGTTATGTTAGCTCAGCTTTGTCAACGGTCGGAATTGCTGGACAAACTCCAGGCTACTGGCCACATGCTGTGATGAAGTTAGTCATTGATGGAGCTGCCTGTCTTTTGGGCAAAGACTATGCACAAAGTATGGTCTTTGGCCAGTTGAAGGCTACGCGGAAGAAGGCATTGCGAAACCTGAAAAAGAACTAAAGTACCTATGTATATCGAGGCTTATTTTGTGGTTTCTAGAGATTAAGTTGTTGCTGGTTCATTTATATTTTCATAGATGAATTGTGAGAATACCTTCTAAAATAGTTTATGAGAAGGTATACTTTTACTTTTCTAAATAAGTCATCAGATACTACTATGAGGCTCGCACTTAATAAACATTCTTAAATTACAGTAATATATGAGTATAAACAATTTTTTACTATATACGAGTATTGTATTTTACTCTGTTTGTCGGTAGAAGGCAAAATTCTGCTGGTGTCCCATCAAATCCAGTCGTTTTGCTGGCTTATGAAAGGTTAATGAGTGTTTAAATCAATCCCTTCATAAAATCTACCAGTTTCAAACAGTACTGAAGCTGTACTTTATTTTCAGAGAGCAGGATCTTTTCCCTATCGCCTTTAGTTGGAAACTCACTTTTGTTGAAGTTCTAAGTTATGCGAGCCTTCAGCGTGCACTCAGGGGGTTTTTAGTACTCTTAAAGTGTTTGCGCGCAGCGCGGGCACTGAAAACTTGATATTGAAGGTTCCTTCATCGGGCATACTCTTATCTGACCATATTTTACAAATGAGTTGCTGAGTTGTATACCCCCGACAACGCGCTGATTTAATACACCAGAATTTTCATTGGTCTCTAGTTTGGATACCTCTCAACCGCTCCTTAGTTAGAAGAACGGGATTGCTGTTAATTATCATACACTTCGAATGTTGACTCTGTCATGAACCTGAAATTATAGGATCGCCCACTCTCCTTTCTTTTTCTGTCGGAACAGGGCATCCAGATAAAGAACTAGTCTATCTTTGTATCACGTTTATTGGAATTTCTCAGTTTTTGGTAGAAAAAAGAATGAACGCTTCAGTGGTAAAGTGGCTAGAGTACCTGCACCCACAATATCAGTGACTAGCACCTGCAGCTACTATTCCTATCACACTTATGTGTTGCTAATTACAACCAGTCTGCAACCTTTTCTACTAAGAGACAGCAGGAAAGTCGATGACCTCTAAGAGACTTCGGAAAGCATTCATTTGGTGTGTCAGCATCCTGCAGGGTCATGCCATCTGCATGCCATCTACCATAACCGTCCTAATGCAAGTTCGGCCTTTGAAAACTTTCCTCTGAGCCTACGTTAGCAAACTCTTCGGCATTTTTCATTTCCCGTGATCCTATTGTGACTTAGTACCCGTAGAAATCTCAGTGAATTTAGCTTTCTGATTGCGTTCAGTGTTCAAGGGTTCAACAAGGCTCTAAACGCAGCTTGGGTGTCACAGATGCAAATGCTTCGACATCTTCACCGGTTGTTCACAATATGGTTCATTGCCATCAGGATTGCGTTTGTCTCCGCTTGGAAGACAGACGCAAGTTTTCCTAACAAAGAGTGAAATCTAATGTTGTCGTCCTGCAAAAAGACACCAGCGCCGAATCCTAGATCGGTTTTGGAGCCCTCCATGAAGATCCGACCTTTTCTGGCTCAGATTCTGGGCGAAACCAGTCTTAACCACAGCAGGAGTTCGTGTCATTGCATCAGACGGCATCTCCATAAGTGAAGAGTCAAAGACAGTTAAAACTCCAGTGCATGTTGGACCGAAGTCATTTCTTTTTAAACGGAAAATAGCTTTGAGAGTGCAGCCCATTTTATAATTATCCAGGGAACCAGGCGTAATGAGAAAGCCTCCATACAGCCGAGACAGACACGGTACAGTCTTTATGTGAAAGCTTTTTCCATCAGACAACCGATGCATAGGATTTAATTGGTCTTATCATAAATGAGCTCCTCCCGCCAACATCGAAGTTTTCGACGTGACATGTCCAAAATCCAAACAAGTTTCTTATCAAGGCTAACACCGAAATACTTAGCTCCGCTGCAGAACCAGATGATGATGCACTCAACCACTAGGTGAGTCAGTCAGCTTCTTCCCTCTCGAAAAGAGCAGAACATTAGTTTTGAGAAGATTTACTGAAAACTAATGGTGTACTAGAAACCAATCGTCGATCACGTCTAGGGCGGCCTACTTTATAGAACAGACGGGCTCATGCCTAGGATCCCGCAATCAGTACGTTAAAACTGTTGAGAGCGTTAAGCAGTGAATTGACCAATGAGTACATACACCATAGTAGTGGAGACAATCTTCCACGTAGCATTTTGGATAAAGGATGTATTCGTAAAGAATTTTGAACACATTACCTAACCTCAATCTTTCTTTCTAGAGGCTTCAAGATAAACGAAGACATACTGCCTCTTGGCGAGCATGTCTGAAGATAAGTTTTCAGGGTTCTTTACGTAGTCGTAAAAAATCATGTTCTGGACTGAACACGTCAATTCAAAATATTTGGTAAGAGCAACTATTTCGTTCTGAACAGTTTCCTCTTAAGCTTAAATGGAACATTGACGAACTTTCCCGGTTCCACCTTAAAACTATCACAAGGGGAGTACCCTTATCAGTAAAATTTACTTGTTGAGACAAATTTACATTCTAAAGCTTAAAGAGACGAAAAGCATGAGTGAATTACTTCACCAGAATGCAAGATTTGGTAGACAAGTTATCCTCACTAGGAGAGGAAATAAAGTTAAAGGCAAGTAAACGGCGGCAAGGAGTACTTGATGGGGAAGAGTTGACAAAAGCATTGTGAGCATCACAAAGTAAAAGGGCTACGCCTGAAGAAAACAAATCATATTCCTTCTCGCACAAGTTAGGTCGTTTCAAGCAGGATTGCGTAAAGCATAAGAGGTGAAAGCCAATAAAAACAAGGAACATAAGGCAAAAGGAGCCCGTGAAACTCAATTCCAGCACCACGCATAGTACATCGATTCAGGAGCCACCACCAGTCATATGAGCCATGGGCCATGATCATTACCATGACTTTAAGGAAGCGGATATGAATAACGTCACTGTAGCTAAGGTCAAGGAGTTACAGTATTGGATATTGGTTGTGAAAAATTCAGTGCTACAATGGAGAAAACAAAATTATTGCGGTCATCCTTAAAGATGTTTTATTTGTGCGGACCTGACCGAAAGACCGAAAATTTGATATCGCTAACAGAAAGCGGATACAAAGTGATATTCAAAGGTCAAAGCTGACATATCTAGCCAGAGCAAACCCCTTAACTAACAACTACAGAAGCACATAATCAGTTGTCAACATGGCAGGGACGATTTGGACACAGACAGCCTGAAGATAAATGTAATCTTCAAAAGAGTGGACTTGTTTTGGGATTTAACATGAAGGGTTATGGGATCAGCCAGGTGTGCGAATGCTATCCTAAGGTAAAATTATCAAAAAATCCAATCCCGGTAAAGGCCACTAACTGAGCAAAAACCGTGTTAGATCTTGTGCATACAGCCATATGTGAACCAATGCAAAATGGAACCCCAAGTGGTAAGAAATATTTTATGACCATCATAGAGGACTACAGGCGGTACACGGAAGTATATTTTCTGCGGTGGAAGTCAAAAACAACAAATGAAAATAAAAGATACGTGGAATTTGCCGAAAATAAATTCAAGAGAAGGATCAAATGCATAAGATCGGACAATGGTAAAGAATAACATATATGAATAATGAACTTAAAGAAATCCTGGCACAACGGGGCATTAATATAACGGGCGACCAGATAGCAATGATGGTTTTTCCAATTGATATGTTTCAGAAGTTGTGAAAGTTACCATTGACATCCAGCTGTCAAAATATTTAGTAAGGTTTGCCATTTCATCATTTCACGCTTGTCGCGACGTGCGGAAATTATTAAAAAATATTATCGAAATGCCGGCACAGTTGTAAATACGCAACGTGAATTTCGTTGTGAGGTCGATCGTCACCGTGGTTTCATTGTGCAGGCCATTCGTTGCACCGTAGAAAAGTTTGAGCGTGAGTACACTCTTCTGGATCTTAAGCCAGCAACCAGACAGAAATTGATGCGCAATGAAGAAAACATACACGTCGTAGCGGCTAGTACCGAGGAAGACCCAGAAATGTAGATTCGGTGCCGATCAGCTGAATTGGGCATCGCCAGAGAGTCAACCCGGCTTATTTTGCGGCTGGACTTGGGCTTACTCGGATATCCGTATAAGATTGTGCTGACGCAAGAATTGAAGCCGGACGACCATAGACAACGCCGTGAGTTCGCTTTTGGGCGCTGGAAATGTTGGCTGGTGATCCGAATTTTGACCAACAAATCATCATCTCGGACGAGGCCCATTTTTGGCTCAGCAGCTATATCAACAAGCAAAATTGCTGTTATTGCAGCGAGCACAATCCACAAATGTTCGGCCAATCATCAATACATCCACAAAGGTTAACTGTTTGGTAGTGTTTATGGCATGACACCGTTATCGTCAATGGTCTCAGGTATAGAGCGATGTTAACCAACTTTCTATGGTCAGAGCTCGACAACATCGATATATCTGAGCTGTGGTTCCAACAAGATGGTGCTACATGCCATACAAGCAACGCAACGCTCCAAGTTGTGAAGGAAAAATTTGGCTTCTGGGTCATCTCGCGACGAGCGTTCATCAATTGGCCGCCGCGATCGTGCGATTTGACACCACTCGATTATTTTCTCTGCAGCTACGTCAAGTCCTTAGTCTACGCTAACAAGACAACCACTTTGGACGAGCTCGAGGCCAACATTCCACACGCTGTTGCCGGAATAACCTCGCACATATTGGACCAAGTACTGCTAGCGAAGCCGAAGCGGCCTTTCGAATGATGTGCTATTTCACACATAATGGCATGAACGTATGTAGCTTCAAAATAAAGCCAGAATCATTTATATCTCACGCCGCTGTTGTTTTATTTAATATTTTTCTTTCTATCGTTCTTATATGGTCACCCTTTACATAAATTCTCTACTTAGACTAAATTTTGAGGGAAGCTAACTGCATTTTCTGACGACAAGGATTTCTTTATAGCTCTGCTAGCTTCCTGTACCTCATAGCATGTATGAGTTTGATATGAGCATACTGAGATATCAGTTTGCTTAGCATAATTTGATTATAAGCTCCAAAACTAAAATTATGTTTCTCAGCTTGTCTATCCCAATTTCAGTTGTTCTTAATACATATTCTTTATCATGGATCAGATGGTCCTAAATTTAAATTGACATACTGCACCTGAATCTCCTCGACTACCTTTTCAAGTAATCTTTATTGTAGTGTTAATTGCTTTGAAATTGAAAATGTTGATGAGTTCAAGTACTTACGGTTAATTATAGACCTTAAAATGTCTTTTGTCAATCACACTGTGGCATTGAGAAAATATTTTCGCTTTACTTTAAGAAAATTCTTCTATCTAAGGAGTGTTTGTTCCACTAAATTATTAAACACTATATTTTAGTATGGTATATTTGCTTCTAAATTACAATATGGTTGGGGAGGACCCTTTTTCAATAATCTAAATCCCTTCATTGTAATCCTCTGCATCCAGTATATATTACTACTTTTCTTACCACTGCGTTTCGGAATTTTTATACAGTAGTTTCTCGACGATTATTTACCAATTTACCTCTGTCAATAAGAGGACTTAGATCTTAATAGTCTAAAATTATTTAATGTAGTTTATAGATTCATAAACGTAATAGTACCTAATCAGATTTATTACGAGTATTAAAATTGTTTATTCTCTACTTTTTACTCATTTATTATTTATATTTCCTCTGTTAGATGTTCTCACGTACCCGTAACATCTTAATGGGTAGATTTTTCTTTTGATTTATTGAACTATTTGTACCATTTCTAAACTAAACTTTTTTAAAAATAATTTACAATTTTCTTGCTAAGGGTCACCACGCAAAATCGATATTATTAATCATTAAGCTGATATCTAATGAAGTCTAATTCAATACTATATTTATTTAAAACAAAAATATGAAATGTAACAATTTATTTAAATTATTTAAACTATGTTTTCTTTAAGTTTAAATGTTTATGAAGTCTTGAGAGATAGAGAATAGTAGTGATAATAATTAGTGCAAAATTCACAGACAACCGCTGTAAAAAATTACCATCCACACAATCCACACACTCCATCTGTCAGTTTGAACAGCCATATATCAAACCTTTGCGGAAAATAATCGAAACTTCTCAAATTTTCCGACAATTTTTTGTGGAAAAGTAAGCCAGAAACACTGTCAATTTGTTAAACATTAGAAATCAATAGAAATCAAACCACGTAATCTTCTATCTCTTCTATTCCTATCAATTTGTTGACATTTTGTCATTCCCTTTTGACATTTCCACCTTATGTAATTGGATAATATTTTTTCTCCCCCAGTTTAATGGCCAGCGGACTCGTCGCAACATTTGCGAGGCGATACGGTGCAGTGATATTCTTCCCAACTTTTGCAGCAACTACAATTTACGCGGACTGGTCTCACACTCGCAAGTGGAAGCGTTCCCTCAAAGCTCAACAACAAGAGAAGCTAACACAATAAACGATAAAAATAAAAATGGTTCTTAGCGCTATCGGTGTCACAAAACAGTGGGTTTGGATAGGTTTACCCATCTTTGGAGGCTTAATTGGTCACTTTTTGGACACTAAGGAAACTCAACGGATGACCAGGTTCCGCGATAAGAGTGCCTTATACCACAGAGAGCTGAAACCAGGCGAGGCACCATCCTGGTAAATCGTAAACCATTCTAGTTCTAGAAAATCTGTTGTAAGCGAATTGATGAAGAATACATAATTAAAGTGAAATGTTCTTCTCAATCTGAAAGTGTGCATTTGGATTTTCATTTTCTTGGTTATAGTTGCGTAATTTCTTCCCAAAATGCGACAAGTGAAAGCGGACGTAAAATAATAAAACATCAACAGATGGACTTCTACAACATAAATTTATATTAGACAATCATACATTGATACACGTTCATAATTAAATCTTGAAATACAAATGTCGGCATACTTAGAAACTAGGATTTCATTGGAAATCATCCTTACATATCCGAATGTTTACCTTTGATGTATACTGTGCATCGATTATGAACGAACTGAGCAGGGTTTCCTCTAGAAATATTCGGATGTTTACTGTGCCGTCTGGTTCCTGTTGGTTTATGATCAGCGGCCGATGGCTTGGACTCAATTTAATGTTAATACATTGGCTTTCCATTTGATCACTGTTTGAAAAAAAAACATTTTCTTGCTCCACGGGAGGCAGCTTTTGTGTGTTTGAAATTTCATCTTGGTCGAGGGGAATTTCAGATGTCTTTGGACTAAGTGGCTGTTCTGATGGCAACATCTTATCATCACTGCACGTAGCCTCGGCATTTTCTGTTTCAAGCGCGGGCACGGAGTTACGTTTAGCCTTGCAAAAGGCTCTCATGTACTTCCTGACTGCCTTCTCATCCTCCAACTTTGGATGACTGTGTTCTGTAGGTGGTTGACTTATTGTATGCTCATCGCCGATTTTCTTTGTTAGGACCGTACTCCTGCAGTACATCGATTTTCTGTATGTGCAGACCCATCTATACTCATCGGTGGCATTCTTCGAGCGAAAGTGATAACCGAAATTATCTATATATATCTTTTCGCCACCTTTATTAGATTTGACCAACTTTACTTCCATTTCTTCGATTTGTTTTCAATTGCCTTTCGTTTAAATTGACGTCGAATGGGTTAGACTTTATTGAAAAATATCACTTTTCAGGAGATTGGAGATTTTTGTGGTTTCTTGTTTATCGGGGGAATTTTTTGGGAAAATGATGCGTCCGAATGGTTAGCGATTAACATAGAAAGAGAGGATTTTTTTCTACTTGGAAAGAAAATTCATGCGCTGTACGATGCCAGACTCAAAGAAATTTTGTTCTATGTTGACATAAAGGCTCCGTGACGTCAGCCAGTTTGACAGGCAATCGGGCTGGAATTCTTGATAGCTTGGTTAAAAAAGATTTAAGGCTTGCATTAGAAGATAACCATAGCTGAAGTATTGTCGTCCATTTAATATTTTAATCTCGAAAATGTTCAATATCATTTCCACGTTTACGTCCTGCACTCGACGCTAAATTTAGGCGTGAGTACTTTTTAAAGCATAACGTTTTTTTGACTTGTAAGTTGAAGTGACTGTTGGCAAGAAGCTCGACACACCTAAATCAATATAAGGCCACTTGTGAAACCACTTGCACCTAAAAGTTGGTTTTTTCTACTCATTGAGCTTCGGGTGAAGAATAATAAATTTTTGATGCCCGTATAAGTCAAATCAATAAGATCGTTATGTTCGTCCCTGCGTCAGCAACTTATTAAATACTGCAGCAACTCGTTTCCCTACTTGTCCTTAATGGTATTCAGGCACTTAAACACATTTCCCACATCTGAAACCTCGTATATGGTACATTCGTACATCATGGAATTGAACGTATATGAATACGACTGGATACCTTTCCGCACAATGGAGGAGTGATCCCGAGGCGAATGCGATCCTCATCCGAATAAGCGCTGTATCTTTTCGCTATAGCAATCACCACAGTACTCATATACAATATATCACTGTATTTCATCTTCCGTAGGTCCAGCATATTCCATCGCAATTCCTGGATGACGGTGGTACGAGGGCGGGTCAATAAGTCCGTGACTTTTGGATTAAAACACAGATTTTTTGATAAAAAAATAATTTTATTTTTCAACGTAGTCTCCCTTGAGCTCTATACACTTTGTCCAACGCTTCTCCAATTTTTTTATCCCTTCCAAAAAAAATGATTTGTCGAGGTCCTCAAAATAGGCCTTTGTTTGCGAGATGACTTCATTATTGGAGTCAAATCTTTTTCCACCAAGCCATTTCTTCAGGTTTGGGAACAAGAAGTAGTCGCTCGGAGCCAAATCTGGAGAATAGGGTGGATGAGGGAGCAATTCATAGCCCAATTCATGGATTTTTGCTATGGCAACTGCACATGTGTGCACCCTTGCATTGTCTTGGTGGAAAAGAACTTTTTTCTTGGCCAAATGAGGTCGTTTTTTTTTCAAATCGTCATTGAATCAGTCCAATAAGTTGGCATAATATTCCCCATTGATTGTTCTTCCCTTTTGAAAGTAGTCAATGTGGATTATCCCGCGTGCATCCCAAAAAACAGTCGCTATAACTTTATTGGCTGACAAACCCACCTTGGCCTTCTTTGGCGCCGATTCACCCTTAAAAACCCACTGTTTTGACTGTTGTTTGTTCTCTGGTGTGTTATGATGGATCCATGTTTCGTCCACGGTTACAAAACGGCGCAAAAACTCCTCCATATTGCGATTAAACAACGCCAAACCTTCCTGTGAAGTTGTTACACGATTGCGTTTGTGGTCGACTGTGAGCAAACGCGGCACCCATCTTGCGGAAAGCTTTCTCATGCCCAAGTGATCATTCAAAATTGAAACCACTGAGCCATGCGAGATCCCTACGGCTTCCACAATCTCTCGCACTTTCAATCTTCGGTCGGCCAACACCATATCGTGAATTTTTTCGATTGTTTCGGGTGTAGAGACCTCAAATGGGCGTCCAGGACGTTCGGCATCTTCAGTGCTTGTACGGCCACAACGAAATTCAGTAAACCACTTTTTTACCATTGAAATCGATGGTGCAGAGTCCCCATAGTATTTATCAAGCTTAGCCTTGGTCTCGGTAATGGTTTTTTTTCGCAAGAAATAATGCTTAATAAGCACACGAAATTCACTTTTTTCCATTTTCTCCTCAAATTAGTGAGTAGTCTGATAAAAATAGCTGTCAAACACAAACTAACTGACGCAGCAAGTTTAAATTTTGACAGGAGTCAACTGACAGATGCCTGTTGACAGGAGCAGTGTTGCTGTTTCAGTAAAGAGGTCAGAAATTCAAAAAGTCACGGACTGCGGAATCGCAGTCATGGGCCTCTGCTAATTCTTCGGCTGCACATGGCTTGTTAATGGTAAGGGTTTGCTCATGCATAGGGTACCACCAAGGCAAGCACTTCGCTACTAACTTGATTGTTGCGATACGCTGCTGGTCCAATCCAAGTTATAGGGCGTTTAACAGTTTCCGTAGAATGTATTAACACATACATATAAATATAAACGTCTAATAGTATGGTGTACCAAGCCAGATTTTTGTTTTCGAGCAATCGACTGTGTTTGGCTTCAAAGTCAGAATTTTAGTACTCCATTGGAGTCTAAATTGCCAACGTCCGGAAAAAGCCATAAAACTGCATTAGCACAGTGTTCGATAACATTTGCAGTGCAGCAAAGCAGATAAAAATCGCACATGCATTTCTATTCCAAAAAAAAAATCTGAGAAAGAAGTAGGGTACCAATACGTAAGTAGGTAGATAATGAATATGCTAAGTCACTGATTAAGTGAATATCAGGAGGCAGTTTCGAAGTTCAACTAATTTGCTTTTTTCCCGAGGTCACTTTATTCAAAAATGTATGCATCGTGAGATCTACCCAGCCATTCAAGTAACACGTTTGTGAAAGCTCCACCACGGTCGAATGTCGCATAAAACATATAGAATTACTATGTAGAAAGTTTTAAAAGCCTAAAAGGAATGATGTACCTGGAGGACTATGGAAGCAAGACCTTTGGGATTGTATAATACGATAGTAGCTTGAGCTATCTTCCGCCGGATTCGGAATATTTAAGTGTGTGGAATTCATGGAGCCTAATACGTTTGGAAAACTACTAGACGCATGTAAGCAATTAAACTTACTGACTATGGAATGCAGGCCCTTGTACCTACGTTATGTGTTTTTTATATCCTATCGGCACAACCTATCGAATGCTACCAACTCGGTATCGGTGCAATTGATCAAATATCTGATCCTCTCGATGATATCATCGTATTCGGCGATTTCAACCTACCTCAACTGCACTGGACTCAATCAGATGATGAATCTTTTTTTTATCACAAACCCTAACTCGAGTAAAAAATGCCTCTTCTTGGATGAGCTTACGGACTCTAGCTTATGCCAAGTTGGTGGGTTCTCCAAGTACCTGGAGGACTATGGAAGCAAGACCTTTGGGATTGTATAATACGATAGTAGCTTGAGCTATCTTCCGCCGGATTCGGAATATTTAAGTGTGTGGAATTCATGGAGCCTAATACGTTTGGAAAACTACTAGACGCATGTAAGCAATTAAACTTACTGACTATGGAATCTACACAAACTTTAACAAGAGTTCAATAATGGCCTTTTAAGGCTGAGGGATTTATTGAATCGGCCATGGAATTCTCAAAAGGAATTTTGTTTCCTAACGCCCATAGAGTAATGTATGTATAAACATTGTTCCAAATCTATACCCGTACTTCTTATACTTGCAGTTTTCCATAATGGAATCAATTCTTCTTTGAATTTCTGCAAGAGGTACGTTTTTAATTATTTCATTATGGACTGGCTGACATATTGAAGGGACTGTAATAGTTTTTGATCTTTGGAATTTTTGAAATGTAAACACTATGCAGGTCAGTATTGAAGCTATTCAGAATTTACGAATAGTAATGGACAAACATCGCTACGCTTCGAAAGGTCTACACAATTATTCATTGATTTGGAGAAAACGTCCGATAGAGTTCTCAGAAATCTGATTTGGACAGCGCTAAAATCTCAAAATGCATTCGAAACATATGTATGTAAGAATAGGTACGATGACGTTAAAATGAAAGTTAAATGCACTGCGAGAAGAAGAAAGAAGTCAGAATTTAAGTTGAGATGCACTAAAGCGGTGTTCAATGTCCGTTGGTTTTTAATGTCATGTAAGATCTTATATCGAGGCTCACATATTGGAGAGTCCAAACCGAATCCTATTCTTTTCCCTGATGACAGCGCTATTATTGGGTCTATAACTTCGTACGGTTTGCTAAGGGATGGCGTAACTTGTATTATTCCATTGTTATTATTCCATTGGAACATGCGTTGGAAACCTACTGTCATTGTACGTCATTTCAGTATATGTCATTCATTTGAAGCGTAAACAACAATATTTTTTTTTCACTCGAATATGTTGAACTTTGTGCCTGAAAAAGTATTTTGCGGGGAGTTCTTCTTCATTACTTTAATATAAAGAAAACTTCTGCCGAAAGTCATCGTATTTTGGTGGGAATTTATGGTGAACATGCGCTAGCTGAGCAAATGCCAAAAGTGGTTTGCACGATTTAAAAATGGTGATTTTGGCTTGGAAGACGATGAACGTCCTGGGCAGCCAAAAAACTTTGAAGATGAAGAACTGGAAGCATTACTCTATGAAGATTGTTGCCAAACACAAGAAGAGCTCGCAGAATCTTTGGGTGTCACTCAAGCAGCCATTTCAAAACGTTTAAAAGCAGCTGGATATATTAAAAAGCAAGGAAATTGGGTTCCACATGAACTCAAGCCGAGAGACGTCGAAAGGCGGTTTTGCATGTCCGAAATGCTGCTGGAACGCCAACAAAGAAAGTCATTTTTGCATCGGATTGTTACTGGTGATGAAAAATGGATCCATTACGACAACCCCAAGCGCAAAGAATCATATGTGAAACCCGGCCAACCAGCCAAATCAACGGCAAAGCCGAATATCCATGGCGCGAAAGTAATGCTCTATATTTGGTGGGATCAGATGGGTGTGCTGTATTATGAGCTGCTAAAACCGGGTGAAACCATCAATGAACAAGGCTACCGAACACAATTAATCCGTTTGAAGAGAGCAGTGGCCGAAAAACGTTCGGAATATGCGACCAGACACGAGGCAATAATTTTCCATCATGACAACGCTCGGCCCCACCTTGCTATTCCGGTTAAGAACTATTTGGAAAACAGTGGATGGAAAGTCTTATCCCACCCGCCTTATAGCCCAGACCTTGCCCCTTCTGACTACCATTTGTTCCGGTCGATGCAGAACGCCCTCACTGAAATACGGTTCACATCAGAGCAGAATATCAAAAACTGGCTGCCAAGGCGGCGCAGTTCTTTTGGGATGGGATCCACAAATTGCCAGAAAGATGGGAAAAAGTCATAGCTTCAGATGGCCAATACTTTGAATAATACTATTGTACATGTTTTTCTTAAATAAACGTTAAAATTTTGAAAAAAACCGCACGAATTTATATACCCAATATAAGCAGCGATCTTAATAATTGGATGAAGGC
This sequence comes from Volucella zonaria, assembly GCA_963966105.1. Lineage (NCBI taxonomy): Eukaryota > Metazoa > Arthropoda > Insecta > Diptera > Syrphidae > Volucella > Volucella zonaria. The sequence continues at coordinate 97,637,882 of OZ014532.1, read as the reverse complement.
GCTTGAATAAACAGGCTATGAATCGGTCGTACTAAGGCAGAATACCTTGGCTTTTTCCAAAGCCGTAAATCTAAGTCCTATGATCTATTTAGAAGGAGTCTTGGTGCCGTATTTTAATCAATTTCAATACTTAGGCTCTCTCGTTAACCACTTAGTAAATTACGATGACGATGTATCAGCATTGAACGATGTGTATAAAGGGAAAATGACGCAAGGAAAAGGAAAATGTCACGAATGTCACCATCAATGGCAAAACGTGACCTTATACTAAATACGCGGGAATCTCCACATTAATGAAAATACTTTAGGCTGAGCAACTCAACTGGACTCAACTCTTTAAAAAAAAGTGCCGATATACAAGTAATTGAATCAAACAAATTCAAAAACAGGGCCTTAGCAATGAAATCACTATGAACGACCTATATGATTATACTATGTCTCGCGAACTTAGCCAACCCCACAAGCGGCACGGTATCACTGCAGGTTAGGATCACTATGCTAGACACCCCTCAAATAAAGCTTTCTTTTTTTGGAGAGAACAGACAAGATACAGAGTAGCCTCCTATTCCTCTTGAGCTCCTTGAAAGATGAATAACGGTCTACGGGTGCTGAAGAACTTACTGAGTCAGTTCTATTAAAGAGTACGCTTAGAATGAGCTGAAAGGAGTTATGACCGCACAATATTTGCCGTAACAAACAAATTGTAGTATTGCAAAAAATTGTGCAAAGTTTGGTTAAAATATAAGTTTCTTTATAAAACTAAAATACAGTGAACAGAAATTAATTGTTTTCGACAAGCTATGGGTTTAGAGTTTCCGACTGAACGATGATACAAGATATTTTTTCTCAAAATTTTTCTACATAGTCTCCTTGTAACTCTACACACTTCTCCCAGCGATGCTCCCATCTCTCTAACCCGTCCAAATAGTACTTGGCGTTTTTCTCTGCAAAATAATTGTTCACTAAGGTGATTGCCTCCTCATTTGAGGAAAATCTCTGTTCTTCGAGCCCAGTTTTAGATGAGGGAACAAAAAGAAGTTGCTTGGGGCTAGATCTGGTGAAAACCGTAATTCATGGATTTTCGCCATGGCAACCGCTGAGGTGTGAGACGGCGCATTGTCTTGGTGAAACAGGATTTGCTTTTTCTGAAAATGTGGCCGTTTTTCCGCAATTTCTGCCTTCAGCTTGGCAAGTAATGATGCGTAGTATGCTCCTGTAATGGTTTTTCCTTTTTGAAGAAGATAACTTCTTTACTATCCCAAGAAACAGTCGCCATCACTTTCCCAGCCGAATAAACAGTTTTTGCTTTTTTTGGAGCCGGCTCGCATTCTGCAGTCCACTGTTTTGACTGAATTTTTGTTTCGGGCGTATAATGGTGTATCCAAGTTTCTTCTACAGTAATTAATCGTCGCAAAACTCGGATTTATTGCGCCTAAACTGCGCCAACAGAGCGTTGGAGATGTTCATTCGAACACGTTTTTGGTCTAACGTAAGCAAACGCGGCACCCAACGCGCGGACAGCTTTCTCATGCCTAAATCTTGATTTAATATGTAACAAACACGTTCTTTGGACATTTTCATAATCTCTACTCTCTCTCCCACTTTAATTCGGCGGGCGTCTAACACCATTTGGTGAACTTTAGCAATGTTATCGTCAGTGGTTGCAGTTTTTGGACGTCCCGAACGTTCATCATCTCCCAAGCTCTTACGGCCACGTTTAAATTCAGCTGCCCAAAATTTCGATGGTTCAGAGTCCCCATACACAGAATCCAACTAATTTTTAATTTGCGTAGGCCGTATTGCCTTTCAAAAACAAGAATTTAACAACAGCTCGATACTCAATTTTTTCCATTTTCACAAAAAACACTCACATCGACTCACTCAAACGACTGTCAACTAAAAAATGACTGAAACTTCAGTAAGTAACTGTCAAAAGATGCTCAACTAGCATTCACTAGCTTTTATTGACGAGTGCCGCTATCTTTACGTTGCGGTTACTTTTCAGACAACCCTCGTAGACAGCAGTTGACATGGGAAACTGGTTATTCGTTGATTTCTCTGGCTATGATCTGATTTCATATTTTTGGTCGACAGTACACATACATTTTTATACTACTTAGTGTGGTACCTAATGCGGTCACGTTGCGTTTCTATCAAAATCGGCTCTTGCCCACTTTGTATGGAAGATATCTAAACACGCATCGCATTAGAGCACACCAACTCCTATTTTCAATTTTAAAGTGCACTAAGAAGTGTGTTTGGGTACAGTGAAGAGAAAAAAAAGAATTTTGAATGACATTTCATCAAGAAAAGAGTGACAAAATGGAATGGATTTCACTGATGTGAAACAACTGACGCTGCGTCTATTTCTTTCACGCAATACTGACGAATATATTTGGTTACCACTCTTATTTCGTTCTTCGTTTTATCGCTTTCGATCGCTTATAAGTTAAACTAGAAACAGTTCTAATGCTCGAAAAATATCGCAAGTAAGACGTCAACTAAACGTCAAAGGTGTCCTAACTAGACGCATGTATGGATGATAAAAGGGATTCTTGTACTGCTCGTGGTACTGTCAAAATCCAATTGTGTTCGACTGTGGCTGGATCACGTATTCTGAAGACACCAACTAATACACATAAACCTGTTACATTCATATCCTACGAAAATTTACAGGACATTGGTCAGAATGCAGCTTCTGACAGCTTGACCTCGAAAACTAAAAAGACATACTCTAAATGGTCGCCGTCTAGGAGTAGCATAGCTAAATATGAAGTAAGTTATCTTTCTCAGGACGTAAACCTCCAAACCTGACTCTAATTATGAACCAACTTCATCAGTCCTCCAATTATATTGCACCAGCTCCCTCCGTTCCACCCAAGCCCCTCTGCACATGCCCCTACTAGCAATTCTTTCCCAAATTTCCATCTCAAAACCAGTGCCAAATATCCCATCTTCATTATAAATCCCTTATCTGAAAACGTGTCTTATGCCCCTTCAATTACCTCAACATCTACATCCACTAGCCCCATTTTTGACCCGATTCTTCCTCAAAAGTCAAAATAACTCAACAAACTTTTGACACAACAGAATGTTGTTATGCACTTTCTAGGCTTTTCTCTAAGCCGTACGAGAATTTACATCTCCTTCTAGCGTATCTGCATGACAAATCCGACTAAGTTTGCTATGAAGGAAAAACTAAAACCAGCGTCATGGTCTCCATATAGCTGGGAGGTCTCTCTACTAGTCCGAGAAATTTATATATCAAATTCCACGAAACTTTTCATATGTCTCCCCATAAAGTCTTAAACGACCTTACTGCTTTCGGTAACTACGTGCACTCAAAAGGATCTCACACCTTCAACGGACCAGAGTTGACAACGACAAATTTTTTCGTCACTAACGTGCTACCATTGCCAGTGTTTCAACTATCCACTCCCACGCCCTCCCGAAATAACAGTCTTCTTAGCTTCTACTATCAAAACGTAAGAGGAGTGCGATTTAAGACCCGTGCTGTCTTGGGTCAATCTCACGCTCTCCCATTCGAGGTATACGCTCTGACTGAAACTAAGGTAATTCCCAATATAAAGAACCCCTAGTTTAAACGTTTTTCGAGACGATGTTCATACCCGTCCAAATGATGATTCTCCTTGTCGAGGTGTCCTACTGGCCGTCCACAATGACTTAAGCCCTTCTCCAATCGCGCTGTTTCTACCTCTTCTAAGCTTGACCACGTTTCAATAAAGATAACTCTCTCCTGCAGGCCCTTGTACCTACGTTATGTGTTTTTTATATCCTATCGGCACAACCTATCGAATGCTACCAACTCGGTATCGGTGCAATTGATCAAATATCTGATCCTCTCGATGATATCATCGTATTCGGCGATTTCAACCTACCTCAACTGCACTGGACTCAATCAGATGATGAATCTTTTTTTTATCACAAACCCTAACTCGAGTAAAAAATGCCTCTTCTTGGATGAGCTTACGGACTCTAGCTTATGCCAAGTTGGTGGGTTCTCCAAGTATATAGGTAGGCAATTTGACCCCATTTTCACCACTGACCCCATAATCTCCTCTGTCACGCTCTGTCCCCTTTCACTATCGACCATTGATAACTTTCACCCACCACTTCTTCTTTCTCTTTTCTAGCTCTCACCTATCCGGCACACCCAATCTGCAGCTGACTCTTCTTACGACTTTCATAAAGCGAATTCCCGCATATTTTAGTAAATGTTCTTTTAATTTCGCCAATATATCCCTTAAAAGTGCTCTCTACATTTTCTACAGAGAATTATTCAATTCCATTTCTCTCTATGTCTCCATTTCGCGCAATAAAACCTCTTCTACGAGCCCCCAGTGGTATAATCGTAATCGTAGACTTCGCTCTTTACGTAACAAGAGAAACAAATTATGGCAATTTTCCTTCGGTCCAATTCCTTTGCTGACTACTCCAACTATCTCGGGTCATACCTTCAATTCCCCCACCTTTATAATGTTCTCTACCAGCGATACTTTGATAGTGCGCAATCAAAGCTTATAAACGATCCAAGTTTTTCTACCAATTTGTTAACTACAAAAAAAAATCTTACGATTTTCCTCTATTCCTCTCATACGAAAACATATCATCAACCGATCCGCATACCATAGCCAATGGTTTTGATCATACAGCAATAGAAAAAAGTTACAACTTAATGGTGAACACTTACCCGGCCCAGATGGCCTTCCATCCATATTTCTTAAAAAGTGTTCCTCAACACTTTCCCACACCCTTTCAAATCTCTTCCGGTTATCGCTCTCTCAAGGTGGATTTCCACAAATATGGAAGGCTTCTTTCATAACACCGATACACAAAAAGGGATTAAAGAGCAAAGTCAGTAATTCACATATACCAAAACATTTTGTACGAAGCCTTAACCTTCCAGTGCAAATCTCTTATTTCCTCTAATCAACACGGCTTTTTGAAAGGTAGATCAACTACCACTAACCTCGTCGAATTCGTGTCCTCTGTTCTCTCAGCCTTAGAAAGTGGTAAAGAAGTTGACGTTATATCAACTGATTTCAGTACGGTTTTTGACAGGATATCTCATACACTAATCCTGCTCACATTGTCTGTCCAGGGCTTTGAACTCATTTTGCTAAAATAGATATCTTCTTACGTGGATAATCGTTTTTATGGTTTTCGTTTCAGGTCTGTCCTATAGGCCCCTTTCTGGCCACTTCAGGTGTTCCTCAAGGTAGTCACCTAGGTCCACTTCTCTTCATCCTTGATCTTAAAAGGGTCATTCACCACTCAACACTCTCTCTCTCTATGCTGACGATACCAAATTTTTTAAACCCATTTCCTCACAACACTACTGCAGCCTCCTTCAAACAGATTTAAATAGTTTTTCCACCTCGTGCATCAAGAACTGCTTAAAACTCAATGTCAATCGATTACCTTCTAACGTAAGTGCAACAAGTCTCCTCCCCGAATTTACCTTCTCCACGGCCAACCTATATCCCTTGTTCAGTCTATCCGCGACCTTGGCATATTAAGCGACAGAGAGCTTAATTTTCGCTCACATATGGATGAGATAATTACTAAAGCAAACTCTTCACTTGGCTTAGTTAAAAGGTGGTCCAAAGAATTCTGCAACCCGTACATGACCAGATCACTATAGATTGGGTATTCTAGCCAAGCGTGGTGTCCCTTTTAATGCGTTTATGTATCCCGAATTGAGAGCATTCAGCATTGTTTTCTTCGATTTGCTCTTCGAGGTCTACCTTGGAACGATCCTCTATTCTTACCTCCCTATCGAGACCGTCTCAAACCTTGAGGAACGAAGTCATGCAGCAGACATTCTTTTCATTCGCCGACTCCTCTCAGGCTCCGTCGACTGCATGTCTCTCTACAACTCCATTTTCTTTTACACTCACCCTCGAAATCTACGTTGTCCCCGTCTCCTTTATCTATCAATCCACCGCACCACATATGGCTCTAACGAACCAATCTCCCGTATGGTGCGTAAGGTAAACTCCAACCTTTCCGTTTTCGAATTTAATCGCAGCACTCTCTCCCTCAAATTCGACCTTCTTCACCATCCCTAGCTTTAAGCTCTAGTGATAAGGACTAGATTTTGCTAAACCTTAGTTTTTAAATCCTAGCTCTTATTAAACCAAATAAATGGGGGCGTTAGTCCCCACCAAAATCAAATCAAAATCAATGCTTGTCAAAGCTGACTATGTTTGCATACAAGCGGAAAATGCGATTTAAAAATGGAACCTCCAGGAAAGTACCTTACTCTTCAAGCCTTTGTGTAGCTTAGCAATTCGGTGAGGAAAATCCACCCTAAAAGTCACATTAATTACATTTTTAGGTTGCAAAACTAACGCATTCTATCTGCTGGGCTCTGGGCCAACTAAAAAAAGTGGCCTAAATGCAGAACCGTTTCTATACACATCGTAAGATATCAGGTGGCTTACTCGTATGATGTGTTTAGCTCATGACCGTATCTGCAGCTACCGTTTCTCTCTAAAGCAGCTATTTCTTGTTGAATACAAAGCATTAAATAATATCTATGCATGTGATATTGGAAAGTCTTTAATGAAACTGCCATCTCGAAACAAACGGCTTACAATTGCAAGGCTTCGTGACTTAAGACTGCCCTTAGTAAATACCTAAGGGGGCAATGCAATGAAATAATTTCAAAAGATTAACCATCGACCTCATTAATTTGAACAAAACCAAGTCATTTATCTGCGTTATGCCTCCGACTTTTAATACTTACACATGGAGTTGGCCCTGAAATTTTTCCAAATCATTCAAAAATGAAAATAAAAATTAATCATGTTACACAGAATATATTTACTTAAACAAATGTTGCTCCCACGTTATTTAAAATTAAATACATTTGTACAAGGAGATACTCCTAAGGAGACAGAGTATACGACACATTTTAACTTTACAAAGGGACTATCCCATCATCACATTGCTTTCTATCACATACCCGGAATTTATTATCTATTGCCACGCCAATTACGCATGTTATCTCCTTATAAGACGATCCGGGAACCGTGCGCTTCAGACATTCCAACCGACAATCCAATAACTGATCTTCGTAGATGTTGATTACGTCTTAACGAGCCCTTTTCACGCATCGTTTTACGACAGTGCTGAAGGCCAATTAAACCATTATCGTTGGAACCAAGTTTTCCGGCGGCGGCATTCATGGCAGCCAACATATCAAAGGCTACTCGTTTATTTTCTGTTGTCCAGATTGTTGAAAGTTCCTCGGTTTTGCACTTTTCAATCACTTTATCGGAACTTTTCGAATCCCGCTGAGTGGAGGTTTGATTTGATTTGTTATCCTTGACTTTGTTAATTCCAAAGATGGAAAGAATTGACTTCCTTTTATGGTTGCGACCTCCATCTGAATCTTCACTCGTCTTAGAAGAAGTGCTGGAACGCAAGTTGTTGCTTTTAGAATTACGGTCGTTCACCGCTGAAGGTGGAATATTTTCAAGGTCGTATTTAGTGAACTTTTTCGGCGATTTAAAGGTGACCTTTCTAGCTAGGGATTTGGGTGGAACCATTGTGGCTAGATTCAGTTTAGCTACTGTTGGAGCACAAAGAGACTCGTTTGGTTCAATGCTACAGTACGTGTCATCACAATTAACCTTTTTCGGTATTCTCCTGGTGGATGGTAATCGATGAGGTGTCTTGGGCTTGTACTGGATTTCCGTCCGCTTACAGAGCAGTGTTGCTGCAGCCTGTTTGGCTCTAAACTCTCTTTCCATTTCTAGAAGTCGCTTTTCACGTTCGATGAGTTTTTGTTCTCGTTGCTGTAAAGCGATTTCTCTTTGCTTGAGTAGACTTTCATATGCTCGTATCGCATGTAAGCGATCTTGAAGGGTTTTCTCGAAAATATTCTGTGTCAAGATTGTTGGACTGTAGCCGGTTGTTGTGGGCTTAATTGTGGCTTCCTCCTCTTGGAGTATGCTCTCATATAGCTCTGGATCAGAGCTTCGGAGAGATTTGGTGAAGATCTTCCGTTTAACTGAATTGAATATCTCCGAACGGAGGACGGGAGTGGATATGTCAGTGATGTGTCTACTTTCATCATCGGTCACTGTGAAATGAGTCAAAGCGGTGCTGGAGAGGTCGGTTCTTGGTGTGAAGTTGAGTTTCCCATTGGAATCTTCTATGTCGGGTGATATAACAGCTATTAGTTTAGGGAATTCATTAGGAATGTCTATAATATTTCGCACTAAAATTGGATGTCTTGTTATAATGTCAATATTCGGTCTCTGATCATTATCTACTTCAAGCATGAAGGCAATGATTTCCTGCAAATCTGATGAGTACCATTCGGGAATACTGTGAAACTTTCCACCCGAAATGTTCTTGGACAATTGCTTAAAACGATCTCCCTCAAATGGTGGTCGCAAGCAGCACATTTCATAAATCAGGCATCCAACAGCCCAGACATCGGATTTACGATCATACTTTGATCCTTTAACTATTTCCGGACTCATGTAGTACGGCGTGCCGACCATTGATTGAGCAAAATTCTCATTTCTTCGTAGAACTCGTGCTAGACCAAAATCACCCAGCTTTGCGTTGCCTTCAGTGTCTAAAAAGATATTCGCCGGCTTGATGTCACGATGCAGAATGGTACCTTCTTCGATTTTATTATGACACACTTGTAAGGCTTTACAAATTTGAAACAAAACTCTCCAAATGTATTTCTCTTCGAAATGTTGCTTGTGCTGGAGGCATTTCCCGATCAATTGAGCAAGGTCACCTCCTTCGCAGCACTCCATGACAATGAATATCGACTTGGTTTCGTGATTCACAAGATGATGATAGTACTGCACTATGTTTGGATGTTGCAACTGTCGTAACACATTTATTTCTGAAATTAAGGATTTCTTGTTCGTTTCACTAAGTTCGTCATAGTCCATGCCCTTCCAGGCGTATATCTGGTCAGTTTCTTTGTCGCGCACTTTAAAGCATGTCCCGAATGCACCACTCCCGATAACTGATATCACTTCGTAGTCTTGTAAAGTTTTCATCTGGAATGCTTGATCTGTCATTTTACAAAAAGAAAAAAAAAATAAATTAACGATCATTCAATGAAACCGGATTCTATCGACTTGTCCGTTACTTTATTCGAAAATGTTAACCGAAGAAAAGAAATGATGACTACCGCGCCCGCCCGCACTTTCGGTTAGATGTTTTCGCGTTACTGGTTCGAATAGAACTAACGATGACGGAAAAGAAAGAAATCGGTTTGACTGTTGATGAGGCTGACTTTGGTTTGGCTTTCGCACGCACTTTACAGGTAGAGAGATAAGGAAGACCTGACACAGTGTTTAGTGGTTTAGTGTTCCTGGAAGAGGTCGTAGAGGGTTGAAGAGATGTTGACACAGCACGCCTCCAATTCAAGATCAAAACATCGTGTTTAAGAGTTCTTCAATTTCATTTTCTGGAGAACGAATTAATCTTCAGGTACATACCAACACACATGAACACGAAGTAGGATATAAAACGATAGCACATTTTGAAAATAGAAGATTTGAAATAGCTGCGCATTTAAAGAAGTAGCATAAACCAATTTATTTGACAAAAGAATTAAAAAAAAGTTTTTGAATTGAGATCAATTATTATGCTGTGCTTCTTCTTCTTCTTTTATTAGCCGTTGAAATATGTAACGCGTATAATAATGTTCAAGTTACATATTTCTAGCACGTATCTGCATTGCTACTGTTGGGTCGGCTGAATTTGCAGACTTTAGAAAATTCTACAAGCCACTCTATTTTGGATCGCCTTGTTACTGAGGGCAAAAGTTTGTTTATGTTTCTTCGCTGGAGTGATCTGATTACATTCCTCGACAACTGGTTGAGACCCTCCTTCCTTGATTTTGGTGATTGTCGATATATTACTGTTAGGCAATCATTACCAATTTCTAAAAAAAATTCTAATCACCATAAATCTTTTTTTCCCCTTAATTTTCTTTGAATTTGCAATTTGTCCCTAATTACGCGCTACAAGAGGTTGAGGCTGGATTGGGTTTTTTGAAATAAAAACAAAATTTAGAATTATAATTTTTCCCATACGTATGTCGAAGTCTGGAGACAATGCTGGCCAGTCAAGAACACAAACGTTGTTACGTTCGAAGTACTCTTTCACTTTCCGAGCTGTGTGGATTGCTGCATTATTTTATTGCTGGATGAAATTTTTCGCAGATTTTTTCTTGGTTATGATGCACGATCTCTTCATCTAAGATCTTAAGGTTGTCGTCATCTTTCATTTCAAATCATGACTTCCACCTTGTTGTTGTCGTCTTAAAAACAGCTCGTTGAAAATAATGACGAAATGCGTCAGGTCCAAAAGCGTTTCTTATCGGTGAAGCTGACAGTTCTCCAATGATTCTTCCATCTCAAACGATTCCTGGCAAAGATCAAACGGGCGTTTCGAAGACGATGTAGTAAAGCGGGTTTTCTTTCTAAACGTTTTCTTTGAAGATGTTCCGCTTTAGTTAACACTCGCTGGCAATTCTTTAGTTTTCTGTCCGCATTCGAAATCCCTGCTGATACCGCGATTTCCCTTGTTGTTGCTGTAGAATTTAACGCTTCTCTTAGTAGGGATCGTCGATTTGCTGGTGTCAAGCTATATTTTCATCCAGGTAAGAATCTTTTCCCGTAGTTTTCTGGATCTTTTAAATAACTTGAAATGACTTCAAAAGTTTTGCAATTTTGTTAACAGAATCTCCCTCTTGTCGTATTCTTTTAATGTTTTGGATCTCCGTTTGATTTTACATCTTTCCAGATTCCATTTTTAACTTTTTTACTTCTAAGACCTGTTTAAATACTTTCTTTTAAATCAAATCACTAAAACCAACTAACAAGTCGCACTGCGAAAGGGTATTCATATCCTTTCTCAATTAGGGACAAATTGCAAATTCAAAGAAAATTGAGGGAAAAAAGATTTATAGTGATTAGAATTTTCTTAGAAATTGGTAATGATTACCAAAAAGTAATATTTGCAGCACATACGGAGCAAAATTATCGAGAAACACAAATCAGGGGGGGGGGGGTGTCTCAATCAGTTGTTGAGTAGTGTATTTTTCTTTCGGCCTCTTTTTCGAACATCGGCTGGAACTAGAGCCTTCATTGCTTTTTGGGCCAGATTTTAGGACGACCTTTGTTGAGCATGGCAAAAGCAGCTACTCAGCCCGAAGTTTGCACACTAGAAGTTACTTAACATGGAGACTTCCGCAAATGCGTGTACTTCTCATTAGATCACGCTTTGTAATACCTGCTGACGTTCGTAATATTTTCATACCCGTCGCTGTAATTTGTCTAGTGGAAATCAAACCAAATCCAACAAAAGTTTCACTTTTAGAGACTGATGCCTCTTTAATAGCATCAAATTCTAGGGACGCACCTGCGCTCCGTACAGAAGAAACTGTCGACCAGAAGTCTGCTGCCAACTATGACGCTGAAATGAGAAGCGGGGAAAGGAATTCGTCTCTTCTGAGACTCAGGCACTTTATGTGAGGATACAATTAGTATGCCATAAGATGAGTTATGTGTACCATCCGTTAGCACGAAAGCAGCCGTAAGTTCTGTGAGCATGTCACAAAAATCTACCGGCTCCATTGAACTAAGACATTCGGAGAGAAGAAGGTTCAAATAAGCAACAGACAAGGCAACTCTAGGGACCAAAAACAACAGCACAGAGGTCAAACGAACCGGATCCGACGACTCTACTCCCGGACATCGGAAGCAAACAGAGGGAGAGTCCGAACAGGAAATGCTACACTCGACATGGTCCTATATAGCAATATACTGGGCGATGTCAGGCTCGGTGTAATCTCAGCAGACATAAATCTCAATCCCCTTAGTATTGAGCTAATGACTAAAATATAGGAGGAAGTTAACGACGTTTCGATTGAGCTTGGAGACGAAGAGGTTTTTTGACAGCTCATCTATCAGGGCTGCCTGAGTCGTGTTTTTTTGCTCCAATAAAGCAACTGCAAATTGGCTGAGGAGCAATTTCTCAAAAACTAAGTCCTAACGTGATGTTAGTGGAGGAGGATTCATTTCCGAAACCACACATCATGAGGGGGTTCTTTCTCCGAAGCATAATGTCAGTGGCTGTACAAAACTTAGGTCTTAAAACTAGAACCTGGAAAGTCCTGCAAAGAATGAAAGAGAAGCATCTCTCCGTCCTATTCGGACTCCCACCCCTGGAGAGTCAATATCGAAACCAAACTCACCTGAGTTTCAAACCACTACATCACAAACTTTCCTTTCTCCTCCTTTTATCTTTCCGCCCGCGCCCTGGCAACAGTATAAGGGTATTCATAACCCCTTAGGCGCTCGTAAATTATATAAAAAAAAAAAAAAAACATGGTCTTTACTGTAAATGATAGCGCGGAGAAACGGCCAAACTACCTAAAAGGTCATGTCGGTAAGTTGAGGCTTATTATAAAGAGCTCAGACAAAATTTTAGCTACCTCCAATACAACCAACACCAGTTATCCGTTAAAGAGACTACTAAACAACGGCGTTAATATAGATGCAACGAGCTGATTATCACAAGAACTAGCTGCTGCGAATAGACCTAAAAGTAGAGTTCCTGTCCTTACTCTCTACCAAGGAGTCTGGCGGCAGAAATGCAGAAGCCAAAGAGCCACTCCCTTGGCGATGTTCCCATATCGCGGAAAGCGAGTAACAAACCGATCCACATACGGAAACCCGCGTATAGCTGCAAACGATGATGGCGACACTCAAAGTTTCGCAGGAAAACCTGCGCCATACTAGACGTGCCTCGTACACTTTAACTAACGATGCGTAAGAGAAAACATCTCTCTAGGACTTTTTCAAGAACCTTGGGCTACTGAGGGTAAGATATTTGGCCTCAACAATAATGAGCAAAAATAGAATTTGCCCGAAGAGGTTGTAGACCGAGGACTGCTTTACTGATCACTTCCAAAATTAAATATCTTCTCATTCCGGGACTTGACACCAAAGGTCTAGTGGCAGCTATCATTGAACTACCTCAGAGGAATGCATTGCAAGAGTTTGTGTGCGCTTCAGCCTATTTCACCGGAGGCATAGATGCGATTCCTCCTGTTCTTGTACAGAATCTGATCGAACTATGCCACTGCAATTGACATCTCGTTTTTAGTTGTGATGCTAACGATCACAAAAATATCTGCGGTAGCAGCGACAACAACAAAAGGCGTGTGTTACTTTCAAATTATATTTTTAGCATAAATCTGGGGGTAACAAACCCTGTTTTATAAATTCTGTATGAGATGAAGTACGAGTTCTTGACCAAACCATCTCGTCTCCCTTTCTTCACACTCTTGCCAAGGATTGACATGTGTCAGATGAAGCATCCTTATCGGACCATATACACATAAGGTTCAATATAGGATGCAACATCAGACAGGGCCAAAACTTGAGTACTTTTCAAGAAAATCTCTGTGAGACAAAATCTCTGTCCCAGCTACACTCGTTCCCTTCACTCTTAAAATAAATCTGAGACCCGACCAGATCTCACTTAACGGTACAGTAATTGTGTACTCCAACGAAGTAAAATATCTTGGAATGGTTCTCGATAAAAAAAAAAACTAAACTGCAACTCACATATTAATAATAAAACTACCAAAGCTACTGGAGCCATGTGGGTTTGCCGTCGCATGCATGGTAAGATCTGGGGATTAACCCCAAAGGTCGCCAATTGGATATATATAAAGATGATACGACCCATCATCACCTACTCATCACTAGAATGATGGAACAAAATAAAAGAGAAATCTGCCATACAAAAGCTGTTGCGCCTACAAAGACTTGCATGCCTCGGCATCACCGGCGGACTGCAAACATGCCCCACAGCACCTATAGAAGCATTCATTGGTTTAACGCCACTCCATCTCTTTATAAAAAAGATGGCAATTCGTCAGGTCAGGGTACTTCAAACAGGAGCGATTAATCACTCAGATCTCATGGATCAAATGAATTTTCTCACCGAAATCCCCGAACTTGACATGATCTGCGCGGTAAACGACCACCTACCTATATAGTGATCTCAAGCCAAGAAGCATGAACTACAAAAACCCCACTTCAAGATATCAAGTGGTATATGGATGGATCAAAAATAGACATCGGGTGGGTGCTGATATATTTGTACCAAACTCAAGAATATCGCTATCAATGGAAAAAAGTCCCAGTGTGTTTCAAGCGGAAATACATGCCATTCAGATGTGCACCAATCTCAACCCCGACAAGGAAATGAAGGGTGTCGCCATCCATATACTCACGGACAGTCAAGCAGCCATTAAAGATTAGACACTGACTCCAAATGACAGATTCAATACTTGTAGTGTATCTCTCTCCCATAAGAAAAAAGTAAAACTTTGGTGGGTGCCTGGTCCGACGAACTGGCTAGAAACGGTTCAGCTGATTCTTTCATCGGCCTTGAGCCGTTCTGTAATATCCCGAATTCAGCAATTCACTAAGCAGTAAAGAGTTGGGAGAACAAAATGTGTATATCCAGTGGAAAAACATCAAAGCCTTTCACAAAACATCAAAAGAATCCCTACAACGCCAAAGGGATATAATCAGGAGACTGGTTGGATTTCTACCCGGATATTGCCCCTTTCGGTATCACCTACACTAAATACATCTTATTCAGGAAATTTAATGTCGTGTTTGCATGGAAGACGAAGAAGCTGCGGAATACATTTTATGTAAATGCATGGCTTTAAGTGCCTTAAGGAAACGACACTTCCTAAGAGAAATTTTAATCCCTGGGAAAATTTTCCAAATCTCCACTCCAAAAAAGTTGGCTTCGTAATACTGATTTTGTGGCACAAAAGATCTTTCAGATCGCAGTGCCCCCTCAATTGCCGGATCAGATCCTTAAAAGAAAATATGCACGTATAATGTTTGCATTTCAGCATAGATTTTGTAGTAGGCCTTTTGTATAGGAGAGCTTGGCAAATGGTTATTATCATTTTGGTATTCGAACCCTTAGTGCGGAGCTATGGAATAAAGCCAAACGAATTCAGTAATCAAAGTGAAATAAGGTCAAATCATCAAAATGTTTATTTATCATTACTTAATAAAAACGGTTTTTTGTTTCCTTAGAAGTGCCATCCATTCACTGTGGGAGCGAGCACTGAGAATCACATTTGTGACCAACGACCACCGATGGAGAAATCCTTTTGGGAAAGATAATTAATTCACACTGCTTCTTTGTATTGTTTTTGTTTCTGAGGCACCAAGCCCATGGTGTGGACCAGAATCGTGTAACACGATACGTATGACACTATCTCTAAGCACGAACCCTTTGGCAACCAACTACGAGTACATGAAAAAATTTTATCCGCGATGGAATTCAAACTGACAGTGTGATTGCTTTATATGTACTTGGCTGGAAAACCACAAGTAGCTATCGTTAGAGCCCTACAGCACCTCAACGTGAATAAATCATTTGTGTCCCGAACCATAGCTCGTTACCGTGATACTGGCAGCGTTGCAAAACGTCATGGAGGTGGTCATAAAAAAACAGCAACATCGGCAGAAATGGTTCGGAAAGTGAAGGCTCGAATTGAGCGAAATCCGCGTCGAAGTAAAAGAAAAATGGCTCGTGAGCTCAACATATCGTTGGAACAGATGCAACACATACTGAAAAATGAGCTTGGGCTCAAGCCATTGAAGTTCCAAAAAGCGCACGCTCTTACACCGCAACAGAAAAAAGTCAGAGTCGAAAGAGCGAAGGAGTTGCTACGCTTGCACGAAAGTGGTGAGTTGCCATTTGTTATCGAGCAATATTTCAACAAACAAAATGACCGAGTTTACTTGCCAGAGAGGTCCTTCGAAAATTTACACCTTTGGGCGGCCACCAGAAAGCAGGCAGCACCGATGTTGATGGTTTGGGCCGCCATAACCGCCGATGGTCGCTCTCCGCTCGTATTTTTGGACCGTGGCATCAAAATTAATGCAATCGTATACCGTGAAACTGTCTTTGAGGCAGTATTGAAGCCTTGGGCAAACAATCATTTCGGTCGGACACCGTGGGCATTTAAACAAGACTCGGCACCGTCTCACAAAGCGCGTGTCAACCAAGATTGGTTAAAAAACAATGTTCCACACTTAATTTCTTCGATACAATGGATTGCAAATTCTCCGGATGTAAATCCGTTGGATTTCTCTGTCTGGGGTATTTTGAAGGCGAAGGTTGGCACTAAAAAATATCAAAGTCTGGACCACCTCAAACAAGCACTTCGCCGGGAATGGGCCAAAATACCGCAGAGCCACTTGCGTGCAGCGTGCGATGTTTTTTTCGGCTGTCTCAAAGCCATTATTCGCGCCAAAGGTGGACATATTGAAAACTACAGATACAATTTGAAAATTGATGTATTTTCCAACATTTTTTGCTTTGACACAATAAAATTTATCCAAAAATAAAAAAAATTATAGCATTTTAAAAAGTTATACATAGATCATGAAAAAGTCCTCCTTTTGAGGTTTGTTCAGCAAGTATAATATTTCTGGTGTCATGAGATGAGATGCCATATTAATTAGACCCGAGTCAAAGCGAATCAAGAGGCAAGTCATCGAGAAAACAGTGTTGATTGTGCCAAGATGGAAGATGAGTTTGAAGATAAAGCCACGCGTGGTAGGCGTTTGCGAAACACTGAAATATTGTATATCCTCGTTTTTATGTACGAGTATGTACGAGTGTATAACATAGAAAATCGTAAGAAAGCACATTTTCCACACAAGGTTGAAATTTTAAAAACGCTGCTTCAGTTACTTCTAAACAGTGTTCTGTAACAATCTACCTGGCGTTCTCATAAAGAGCCACTCACGCCAAGCACCTCGGATAATCTATTGAATACTTCTTCTACGTGCCTCTCCTTTTTTTTTTGTTTTTCTTTTTTTTCAGTACGAATGAAACAGTAAACCTGTCTACAGATTTGTATTGTATGGTCAATAAATGCCAGGGACTGAGATTTGGATGTCGGTATTTGTTTAGGGTTTGTTTAGAAGAAGAGAACCAACAAAATCCGAAAAGATCCGTTGAAAAAGATCATTGATTTATGAATGGTTAATTTGTTTGCAAACTTTTTTTGTGATCCTCAAAGAGACAACTTAGTTTAATGTATTTTCTGTGACGAAAATTATTAGGAGGGTTTTTTTTTATTAATAACACAGCGCCGCTTTCCTTATCGATTATTCAAATAATTTAGATTTGGATGCTTAATTTGGATTAGGCTCATTTGCATTTTTTAATGTTTTATTTAACTTTTAAACGAGATGGTTTAACCATATGACCACTAGAAAATTTGGTAAAATGCAAAGATACATATTTTTAACCTCTAAATCTGACTTTTTGGAATCCGCGTGGCGATTGATGGGGAACTACTATTTATAAAAGGTGAGCCAAAAGCTGGTGTGGAAGTTTTCATTCAATTAAAAACACATTTATTGTGAAATCAATGTAGAATTTTATTGATTAATAAAGTTCGGTCTATTGCAATTATGAATGATATACAACATCGTTCATATAATCACCATGACTTCTGTTGCAAGCGACCATCCGAAGGTGAAAATTATCGATGACTTTTTGAAGAATAAGTGGGTCAATGGCCGCAATTTCAGTTTGGATGTTATGTTTGAGATCCTGAATTGTTGCTGGGTTATTGGCATAGATCTTACTCTTCAAATAACCCCACAGGAAGAAGGCTAAAGGTGTCAAATCGCATGACCTTGGAGGCCAATCAACTTCTTCTCTAACCGAAATAATGCGATGTTTAAATTTCGTACACAATAAATTGATTAATTGATGGCTTGTGTGGGCGATAGCACCATCCTGTTGAAACCAGAGATCATCCAGACCCAATTCACTCAATTTTGGAAAAAAAAAAATAGCCGGTCAACCTATTGCAGTAACGTTCTCCATTCACTGTGACTGTCTCTCCAGCCTCTTCTTCGAAAAAGTAGGATGCCGCCAACCCAGAATCCGCACCATACAGAGACTTTTTTGGGATGCATTGGTTTTTCGTGAATCTCGTATGGGTTTTCCGGTCCTCAGAAACTACACTTTTGTTTATTTACGTGTCCATCCATCCAAAAATGGGCTTCATCGAAAAAGATCAAATTCGATGACAAATTGTCCTGGCGATTCAACATCCAGTTGACAAATCAGCGACGTCGTAGATGGTCCAAACGCTTCAACTGTTGTGTAATTTGGATTTCAAAGTCGTGCAAATGAAGATCAACTTTTAAAATTCGTCGTGAAGTGCCATAGGTGATGCCCAATTGTTGACTTCGGTGACGAATTGAGGTGCCTGGCTGGTTTTGAACACTTTCGCTCACAGTGGGGATGTTTTGGCGTGTACGTGGTGGCCGATAATGCTGATATGGAGTTTGACCCGATACCGAACCAGTTTCTTCCGAACGCTTAACCATTGCATGACATCCGGACTCAGGAGGGCGATTATATTGACCGAATTCATAAATTTTACGAAATGTTATTCTTACAGAACGCCCATTTTCGTAATAAGATTGAATATCATAAATGCATTGTTTCCAAGGATTGTATGACATCTGAATATTATGCATATACAAGGTGGCGCAAAAATTGTCACCCGATTTTCTATGGTTGTAATGTAACTTTAGTCATAAATGAAAATGGTTGGTTCTACTTTTGGATTATGATTATTTGATGTCTTGAATTTTTTTCCATTAAGTCTAGAAAATGATATCGGCTGGCCGCCGCCAGAATTGATGTTCATTCGGGCCCGACTTGTGGCATTTTCCATCACTCTTGCCAGAACTTCCGGTGATAGGTCCTCGCATTCTTCACAGATATTCTCTTTGAGGGCTTCAAGAATCTAAGGCTTGTCGGCATAGACTCATGACTTAAAAAAAAAAAACCACAAAAAGAGGTCTGGAACGGTTAAATCAAGCCATCTTGCAAGTCATAGGAAATCGCCAAAGCGAGAGATCAGCCGACGCTGAAATTCATCCCTCAGAATTTCGGTTGTGGCTCGTGCAGTATGCGCCGTTGCTCCATTCTGTCGGAACCACATGTCCTCCAGTCCCAATTCATCCAATTGAGGAAAGAGAAAGACAAATGTCAAAGTATAATTGACATTTGCCGCCATTTTCAAAAATTATAGCATCTTCCAATAGAGTGATGACTTTTGCTGCACCCTGTATAAGAAATTCTTTATTACTTTTTGAGTTCAAGTGAGCCTATGTACAATATTAAGAAGTAAGTTATGGCACTTCCAAGAATAATAGTTTTAGGAAGATTTCTTGATTTATTTGAAAGTTCGTTGAATGTTTTTGGCACTAACTCTTCATATCGCTTTATTCCGCACTCATTCCAATATCGTGGTACGAATACGAGCATATTGTAAAATCTTCGTGTGTTAAAATTATGTTGGACTAGAATTTTGAAAGTAATATTGTCGTTTGAGAACCTTGAAATAATCCTCCATCTTATGAAGTCGTTAAATATTTATTAGTTTAACTTCGCTGCTTGGTATGTTGTCGGTCATATTACTGCCCTGGTCTTCGTTGTTGTATTATTTTGTGGATTCTTGTTTGTAATTGTTGCAGTGGTCCCCATGGTCGTATACGTGTCGTAGATAGGATTCCACTAGTCCAAAGTTGCATTGTAGTAAAACAGTCGGCGTGCCGAGATGTAACAACACGTACGTACACGGAGATTGTTCTCAGCAGTTCTTATGTTCCATTTAAAGTAATAGTCAATGAGGACACTAAAGTATTTTTTTGTTGATACATTCTCTATAAATAGTTTACTTCTGCCGTTTTCTTTAAGATGCAAATGACTTCCCGTTCTATGTAAACATTCAGTATCGCGCAGTTTTATTTTCTGCGATATTTTTGTTTGTGCGGTGGACGAATGTGCACGGCTTTTGTCTTCTCTAAATTTATCACCAGACCATGATTATGGCACCATGCTATACTAGCGCTGAACTCATTCTGCATTATTTTGTTAGCTTTCTCCACAACAGCATATATGGCTGACAACAATTGCTGTATCATCTGCATAAACCTACACCGTGCTATGCTGAAGAACAGAGAGAAGATCATTCACATATGTTATGAAAAGCAGTAGTCTAAGTTTCGATCCTTGCGGTATTCCATGTGATAAGCTCTCGGAATTGCTACAAAGCTTCGATTTTTTAAATAACTTTCAAACCACGTAAGAATGTCTGATGACACAGGGTGTCAAATGCTTTTTTGAAATCTATTTACAAAACTATAGTGTTATGATTTCTATTCAGACTGATATTTATTTGATTGACAAAATCACCTAGTAGTTGGTTAACACGTTTGTTCTTCCGAAATCCGAATTGGTTCTTTCTTTCAAGATAGTTACAATTATTGCCTTTCTGAGAGAACCTCCTCTAGAATTTCGTCCATTACTGACAAAATGGATATAATTCATGGCTTAAGTGGTAGTGGACTGGCTTCCAAATCGGAAGGTTCGGTGTTCGAATCCCAGCCGCGCCCGAAAGACATTTCATCCATTTTTTCAGTTAACGAAAATCAAGTAAGACGAGTAGTTGACTAGAAATCAACACCAAGCCAACTTCCACTAAGAATTTAGTGGAATTTCTTGGTTTTCAAGACGACGAATCAAAGTTGGCAAATCACATGATCTTGTAGGCCAAATGAATCGAACGAAATCATCTGGTCGCCAAATTACGATTTCAGAAAATCGATGGCTTCGGACTCCACTTGGTAGGTGAGGGCCAGAAGTATATTTCGTCCAGATCAATGTGATCAGGATCCGGTATCGGATTTCATAAATAAATATGGTCCGATGATGGTGTCAGCGTAGAAACCACACCATATGATGCATTCTGCACTCTGGCGAAAGCAATTCTACAGTGTCTCTTTCAATTACTTTTAGTCCGCGTGCGACAATTTCGTTATGATGTTTTATACGGATTAGGTATGGGTGCGGGAAAAAGAACATGAGAGATCCTATAAAAAACTACTTCGAATTCATAAAATCTTTTATAGCTTACGAAGTCAGCATTGTCTTAAGCTGTTATGTGAGTTCCACTGAGATGGATTTTTTTTATTTTTGTTACAAAAAGGTTCAACAAGGATTGAGCACCCACTATAGCAAGTTCGTCAGCAACCGCGTTAGCAGGTATTGCGCTGTAATTGGAGACCCACATTAATAAGCTGCAGCAGAATGTGTTGACATGGAGCTGTTTAGCTATATGAATGCATAAATATGGTATGTTAAAATGCAATTTCCGGAAATTTCTTCTTATGCACTCTCTTCAATAGAGCCAGATAGGCACATAGATAGTAATTCACTTTACTGGAAATACGTCAACAAACTTTTGACCTCATTAACATGGTATTATATTATTCAACCGCCTTCGCTAACGTCCATGCTTCTGCGTCGTTGATCAGGACTGAGATGATTAGGGTCTTCTTTAGAATCTCCTTTGTTTTTCTTGACAAGGCCTTATTACCTAGGACCAAGGAAAAAATCTTGTCTTATGAGGTGTCGTTGTCAGAGTTAATAGCGGAGCCGCGGCATACAATATCCTTCACTAACATACCTCAAAGTTAAAGCTGTCGATTTTCACGTTATGTCCGATGTTGTGCGTCCTCATTCAAAGTTAAACCCATTTCTGCCGCTTCTGTTCCAATACTTTAGAACTGATCAATAGCTGTGTTCTGTCAATGATATCAATGTCATCAGTGTATGCAAGTAGCTACACTGACTTTTGGACAATTGCGCATCTGGTGTTGGTTTGCGAGTTGCGTCAACGCATCGCTTTGTCTAAACCCTCTTTTGACATCCAACGTCTCGATCTTTACAGTCCAGTTCGGCAGTTTGGTAGGTATTCCAAAACTAGATTATGCTATCTTGAAATCGATAGAGATGGTAAGACTAGTTCAGGACCTCTTGATCTAAGATCGGCAGAAGTGTAAATATTTGGTCAATTGTGGAGTTGCCGGGCCGAAAATTGCACTGATAGGGGCCAATTAGATCGTTCACAAATAGTCTCGGGAGTTCACACAATACGAAAAACAAGATCTTATACGCGATGATAAGAAGGCCGACGATGCTTGTACTTAAGTCACCTTTTTTTAGATTGGGAAAGCAATGCCAAGGTTCCATTCATCACTTTACATTGGCTGCTGCTCGGGATCGTCGGAAAACTATTCTATTTAATTAGTGCCTTGCGTTGATCGCAACATGATCAATTTGGATGAGGGTTTTATGAACAGGCGGTTGCTATGTTTCTCTGGGAATATTGAAATGAGGCAACCGTGTGCGAGATATTGTGATATTTCGTCCCACAACAAAGTCAGTTAGCTGACTGATTGTGCTACAAAAGATGCGCTCTTTCTTCAATTTGGCGTTTAGATCACCTAAACCAATTTCATACTTAATCCGCACCCAAAGAGACTCTGTTTTTGTTCTCTGTAGCCACCACCGTAGTAACGTCACAGTTTTTAATCCCATAATACTTTTCGGCACTTCCTGGATGGCGGTGATATCTGCTTTATAGCAGACTAGGCCCTCTGCTTGTTGTTCTGATGCACTTGATCTGTTCAAGACCCGAACATTCCATGTACAGATCCGAATCTCGTGGTGTATTTTTTCGTTTTGTCAAAAGAAAATCCACCCTCATGCGAGGATATAGGTTGCTTCGCAACATTCGGGTAGTTAAACATTAGGCCGAGCCTTTGGGCAGAGGGTGTCGGATATTCCTGAGTCATTGAGAGCTGCCCCTGAGGGGCTCACCTGCCACCATCTCTTTTCCAATACTCTGAATACTCCTACCTCAGATAAAAATACGTAGTCTCTCGTTTGACACGCCTCCGTTAATCATGTACATAAAGAAAGAAAAAACTCAAAAATCCAATTCAAGTATGAACAGCTCTCAATGTGTTTATGGAAAACTAAAACATGATATACCTACCATCATTGATTATGGCATTCTCCCCTCTTTTTGTTGCAAATTTTTACTCGTAAACAAGTCCGACCTTATAGTCATATGTCCAATGTTCAACGTAATCTCTCTAGCTGATAACACCACTAAAAATGTGAAACCATCCTCCAACTGATAAGACCTGTCTCCCAAATATCGCTTATCTCAATTTTGCCGCAAGGAAAGAAAACAAATATCGGTCTCGTATAAATTTTAAACTTTATTTCAAAACTAAATGTAGAGACCTTGTCCCACAAATAAATGCACTTACGGTATAAAGAAAATCTTCCAGCGACTTAAGGTTGCATACGGAGAGCACCATCAAGGCGAATAGTCTCACCATTCAATAGTGGATTCTCGTAGATAGCTTGTACCAAATGAGCATATTCTGATGGTTCACCCAAACGCTGAGGGAATGGAATACTCTTAGCCAAGAAAGTACGAACTTTCTCTGGCAAAGCAGCCAACATTGGAGTATTGAATAGACCAGGTGCAATGGTGCACACGCGAATACCTTGTGTACTTAAATCGCGAGCAATTGGCAATGTCATACCAACCACAGCTGCCTTCGATGCTGAATAAGCTGCCTGCCCAATTTGCCCATCGTAAGCTGCAACTGAAGCTGTATTAACAATAACACCACGTTGTCCATCCTTATTGGGTTCATTGGCTCCCATTAAGCCCGAGGCCAAGCGGATAACATTGAATGTGCCAACAGTGTTGACTGTAAGTACTCTGGCGAAATCTTCCAACTTGTGTGGGAGATTTTTATTGAAATTATACGTCCTAAAGGCCACAGCTGTGCCTGCACAATTTACAGCCAAATCCAAGCGTCCAAATTGATCTTTTGCCAGTTGCACGGCGGTTTGAACGTCCTTTTCTGAACTCACATCGACTGGAACGAATACAACATTGTCACCCAACTCGCTGGCAACTTCAGCGCCTTTTGACGATGATAAGTCGGCCAAAACTACTTTTGCTCCACTACGAGCAAGACGTTCAGCTGTAGCTCTACCTAATCCGGAGGCTCCTCCAGTAACGAGTGATACTGCATTCTATGGAAAAATAAGAAAAAAATAAAAAAAAACTCGTCAGCCAATGGAATACACATGTAACGGGGGCAGCTGTGGACTTTGAACCCGAATCTAAGAGATAGGTGAAGATGTTTTTTTTTATCTATACGATACGCAATTTTTTTTTTTTTGGTATCAAACTAATGAAACTCTAATTAAAGAAAAGTGCTGATAACGAGACATATATGGTATTTCTTCAATTTTTGTTTTTAACTAAAAAAAAAAAAAAGGTTTGGTGGAGTAATTCATTTGCATTCTTTGCATAATCACTCTGCTTACCTTAATCATGGTGGAAATTGTAAAATGTGGACAGAAGAACAAAATATAAGTGTAATAACTACAAGACCTAAATGAATTTACTCTTTTCAATGAAAGAAAATAGATTAAACTGAAGTTGAGTGCCAAGTCCAATTGGTTTAATTTATTTCATTGGGTTTCAAAATAGCCGGCCTGATTTTTCTTATCACACCATGGCGAGAACTTTGACAGTCCTCTATTACCTTTTTCGTACCTTCTAAGGCTGAACGCACATTGTGTTTCCCTTTACATTTTTGGTTTGTATGTGAAGGTGGTAGCTTTCGCCAGATTCACTAAAATGGATGAATTTTATTTCTTCATTTACACTGTAGGCAAAAAGTTTGAGGACGCCCTCAGTGCTTGAAGGTAAAGTGAAATCGAAAAAGACTCGTTAGTAGAATAATAATCACACATATTATAAATACATACATACATAACATTAAATGAAACCCCGATAAAAAGAAAAATATTTCCATTTTGCTCCAAGCGTAAAGGAATTTATTAAAAGAAGGAAAAAATCACCTAAAACGATTTTTCGCTGAAAAAGCCACCTACACATTCGATTTCTTTTATTACAGTGACATTTATATTCTGACATTCTAGTTATTAGTTTTTGAAGTGTTGCCTGTAGTATATTGCTCCAGCAATCCAATTGCATATTCAACAACGCAGATTCTGATGGTGGGCATTGATTCCGGACAATTTTATACAACTCTTCCCACAACAACTATATAAAATTTATAGCTAATAATTGCGGCGGCCATATCACGATTTGTAGGATTTCTAAGATTTCTTCATCTTCCTTCTGTTTTAGTTTTGACAAAGTCTTGACGTGTGTTTAGGTTCGTTGTCCTGCTGAAATATGAATTCAACTCTAATTAATCTTGGACCAGAGGTCACAGTGTTGTTTTCCAATATTGTTTTCTATGCCTCCTTATTTATTTTTCTAATCACTAACAGACCGTAACATGCTTAACGATAGGAACTTTGCAGTCTGGTAGCATCTTTTGCTCAACGAAAATTCGTCTTCTTATGCCAAATACCACGAACTCCGATTCATCGCTCCATAAAACTCTGTTGAAATCTTCTTCTTTACAGTCTTTATGCGTTTTGGCCCATTCTAACCTTTTCTGCTTGTTTTTTGGTCGCAGAAGAGTTTTGAAAGAGAAATTTGCCCAAATAGTCCAGCATGTCTTAATTTTCGTTCGACTTTTGTCAAGGCCAGTGGTTTATTCCGTGTTTGATTTATTTCACGCGTATTTTTCATCCACTTTGTTTGCTTGTTGTAACTATTAGCCGATTCTCGTGTTTGAGCGTTGAGCGTAGAATGTTGATACCTTCAACTGAGACGCAAATTCCCACTGCAATTTGTCTGCTTTAAGAGGATGATGATTGGAGATCGTTTCTGGATTGTGGTTTCCGCGACTTTTCCCATTTTTAAGCCAAAATTAAGCAGTGTTGGGCGCGGTAAGTACCTAGGTGGGTGACCACATGGGAACTCAGTACTCCGCGTGCTTTTGACAAAAACGCGCCGCATTGGCATGGTACCCCGGCGTTAAATCCCGGACCCTACAAATTAATTTGTATCGTTCCCTTGATAATAATAATAATAACGAGTTGTTTACTCAAGGCGTGAACAACCTCAAATAAATTCTTATGACTTCGAAGTGCGACTTTTATGTAAGAGCCTTGCAATCTAGGTCGACAAATTTTGGGATTTGACAACGCTTATGGTGCAAGGAGTCATAAGCAAGTGCTGAATCAATTTAATAATTATGAAAAACTTATACACTTCTCAATAAATCACAAGAGCGATTTTCCCCACATTTGTATTTTGTAAAAAAAACGCCGCTGTTTAAAAATATAAGTGTAAAATCCAACTTGTATGAGCTGAATATGTTGTGCATTGTTTAGGTTGAAAATTTAAGTAAAAAAAACTGAATATAGTTCATAGAATTCAAACTCTTCGCATGAGCGAGGTCAGTTGTCGATGTAGGTCTCAAAGTTTTGGCCAGCAATATGTCTGCGCATAGTTTGAGAACCGCGAACGTTTTCGTTGTAACCGAACAGGTCAAATATCTACATGGAAATATTATACATACTCGTATATCATAATAATGGTTTGTTGCAGCGCTAACTTTGAAATGCAAGGAAGTACCAATTTTTGGTAGTGATGAAAACTATAAAATCATACATATATTTAGATTGCGGCAACAACGCATCTTCAGTAAGCATTGTTAGTTGGTTAGAACAAACGGGCAACGGGTAAACGAATATTGCTATATTATATTGTATTATATTATATTATACGCTTTAACACCAAAGAAAGTGTTGGAATTTTTGTGATTAATTAATATGGGTCTATAACTTATTCGTGCCTTTTGCTAAGAGATGGCGTAATTTGTATTATTCCAATGTTATTATTCCATTGGAACATGCGTTGGAAAGCTACTGTCATTGTACGTCATTTCAGTATATGTCATTCATTTGAAGCGTAAACAACAATAATTTTTTTTCACTCAAATATATCGAACTTTGTGCCTGAAAAAGTGTTTTTGCGGGGAGTTCTTCTTCATTACTTTAATATGAAGAAAACTTCTGCCGAAAGTCATCGTATTTTGGTGGAAATTTATGGTGAACATGCGCTAGCTGAGCGAACGTGCTAAAAGTGGTTTGCACGATTTAAAAATGGTGATTTTGGCTTGGAAGACGATGAACGTCCTGGGCAGCCAAAAAAGTTTGAACATGAAGAACTGGAAGCATTACTCTATGAAGATTGTTTCCAAACACAAGAAGAGCTCGAAGAATTTTTGGGTGTCACTCAAAACGTTTACAAGCAGCTGGATATATTCAAAAGCAAGGAAATTGAACTCAAGCCGAGAGACGTCGAAAGGCGGTTTTGCATGTCCGAAATGCTGCTGGAACGACACAAAAGGAAGTCATTTTTGCATCGGATTGTTACTGGTGATGAAAAATGGATCCATTACGACAACGACAAGCGCAAAAAATCATATGTGAAACCCGGCCAACCAGCCAAATCAACGGCAAAGCCGAATATCCATGGAGCGAAGGTAATGCTCTGTATTTGGTGGGATCAGATGGGTGTGCTGTATTATGAGCTGCTAAAACCGGGTGAAACCATCAATGGAATATGCGACCAGACACGAGGCAATAATTTTCCATAATGACAACGCTCGGCCCCACGTTGCTATTCCGGTTAAGAACTATTAGGAAAACAGTGGATGGAAAGTCTTACCCCACCCGCCTTATAGCCCAGACCTTGCCCCTTCTGACAACCATTCGTTCCGGTCGATGCAGAACGCCCTCACTGAAATACGGTTCACATCAGAGCAGAATATCAAAAATTGGCTTGATTCATTCTTGGCTGCCAAGCCGGCGCTGTTCTTTTGGGATGGGATCCACAAATTGCCAGAAAGATGGGAAAAAGTCATAGCTTCAAATGGGCAATACTTTGAATAATACTATTGTACATGTTTTTCTTAAATAAACGTTCAAATTTTGAAAAAAAAAACGCACAAATTAAGTTATATACCAATACATACGAGAATTTTTAATTTTTGACGGGCGGCGAGGTGATGTCAAACGTCAGCATCCCTCCATGATAGATCAGTCTGCAGCAAGGCGTTGCGTTGCCCTTTTTTGGGCCCTACTGAACATATCATCTCTGGAATTTATGCTGTGGATATGGAACTGATAGTTAGGAGTTTTTTTAATGTCTCTAAGTACCTAAATTTAATTCTAACGTTATGGCTAAAAAAATATTCAAATATCTCATCTTGCATCTACAAAATGCGTACATGATATATACAAGCAAAACGGATGTCAATGTTAAATTAAAGAATTCTAAAAACTAAAGAAAAAAATATATAAATCCAGAACTTTTTCTTAATTTTTTATATTAAATTTTGTATCATGTTAAGTGTTTATAGTGCAAATCATTGCAAACCATTAGGTCCAAATCCGGAGATCTTGAAAACTATAGAAGAGATCTATCAGACCAGAATTTTCATTCTTGCGATATAGCCATGCTCTATTGTACAATCTACATGGCGGTTTTGCACAGGGCGCCATTCTCCTGATACACAATGGTTTATAAATTACTATTAGTCCCGGTAGACTGTTCCTAAAAAAGTCAAGGCAATGATCCGGATTACACCTTGGGGGAAATCGATCTGGTCCATTTATCTTATTATCCAATATGTTGGATAATAATATGTATTTTGGCATCGGAACTCCTTATGGTCGTCGTCCTTGTCAAAACCGTCTCTCTCAACCTGGAAAATGTTCTGATCCTGGTAGTTGGTCATTTTAGGATATTCTGATATCCGTTTGAATGTGAACAGCGTCATCTATATTTGAATGGCAGGAGATTTCCATATTTGAATAGTAGAAGACTCAGTCATCGAGTAATGGAGAATGGAAATATTTATATCAATAAAGTGATTGTATTGAAAGAAATGAGTTCTATCATTTGTGCCCACACAGTTTATAATATATTATCTGACATTCCAGTCACGCTTATTCTTATGTTGAAAGACTGCTATAGAGGATATTTTTAATATCTCAGGGCTTAGGGCTTTCGCTCGCTCTAAGAAAATAGTTGTTAGGATAGGATCAAGGTTCTGCTTATTATTATATTCTTGAGTGGAGAAGCCAACCTTATGTAAATTGTGTAGAAGCTTTTTTTCACCGAAAGTAAGTTCTCAATATATGTTTAGAGTAGCGCAGCACAGTTGTTTCATATGCAACCTAGTGGCATTGTCAATTGTTCTAAGTTTCCATTCCAGTAAAGATTACTGCGATTTTTAATTGATTTAGTCAATTTCGACGTAAACCAAGGAAACGTTTGATTTCGAATTGAAAAAACTGTTGGTGCCATCATACAGATGCTGTTACTTATGTATTTATATCTGCATTTGAACTTCATAGTTTCCATTGTGCTAAAAGTGTTGTCCTTGAAAAAGAAAGTGCAGCACTTGACAAAATTTGAAAATTGATTGAAAAGAGGGATGCCGGGTATACATATGTAAGATGATTATCAACTCAATTGTTAAATATAAGGTGTTTATTATGATATATCAAGCAGATCTACACTCATTGAGGTCGTCAAGGACTATTATATATTATATATATTTTGTTCGATTACCTTTCTATCTTCCTGACAACTTCATGATTCTTTGCTCATAGAATTTCTGGCCCTTATTAGCATAAAACTGGACCATGTGCGGTCGCAATTCATCATCATTTGTGAAAGTTTTATCATTCAAAGAGTTTTGTTTACTTCGAAAGAAATGATATATTTTTACGAGTTACTTAAGATGTGTGTGGTTTAGTGTTGTCATAGTCGAATACGATTACAATTTTGGCGATTTTCGTTGATTGCATCCTCTAGTTTCATTAGTTGTTGATGGCAAGGATCTGAACTGATCGCTGGTTCCCTGAAAGCAGCTCAAAATACAAAACACGCTCATAGTCCCACCAAATTGACAACAAAACTTTCTTTTAAAGCAGTTCAGCTTCGATATTGTGATGTGATTGGTATTGAATCGCGTTTGAAGCATATATCACAATTATTGACTTATTGTGTAAAGTGAATTTCTTTTAATTCATGTGGAATTCAAATGTTGAGTTTTTTGTGAGGGCAAGACGTTTTAAGCGATTTTCAATTGTTGTTTTTAATGCACTTAATCTAATCTGCAATACTAGACATTGCAGTCATATAACGATCTGATTCAATTATGACTTTGATTTGGTAATCATCAACTTCTAATCATAAACTTCACTTATTTTTTTGTGAAAAAAAAATAAAAACGTGGAAACAATATTTGTATTTTTTGTCCTAAAATTGTTAACAATTTTTAATTTAATAATTTACCTGTTGCAGTTAAGTTGGGTCGTATCTTGAAAACCACTGACTGGAGATGAAATTACTTAATCTTTTTCTATTTTTAGTTACTAAGTACACGTTTAATTACATATTTTTTCGAAAAATTTAGGGCAACATTTACTTAGAAGCAATTAAAGTACTCATAATTACGTATTTAAAGATACTCCATTTGTTACCATACACGCATAAATTTCAAATACGTTATTTTCAATAAGAGTCAAAACAGGGCAACGTAAGGCTTTATTTAAAACCTTCGTATTTCGGAGGAGATGCATTTTCGACCTTATACACCCATACGGTTGTTTTCCCCTAAATATCCAAAGGAATCTCCACTTAAAATCTTCGACATATTATCCGGAACACCCTGTGTATACAACGAAGTGTCAGATTCCTTAACAGACAATAAATTAAACGTCTGACAATCAAATTCGTTTATACTCGTACATTGTTTTTGTTTAGGTAAAAAATTGTGTATAAATCATTTAACCTAGCCACTTTATATGGCTGCTAGTGTGGGCTTAGCATGTAGATTGGCAGCACAACATACGTACAAATGTCACTTCTGTCGCTACTCTTTGAAATAAAAACAAATGATCAACAATTTGTAAAAATTACAAATTATACAAAATTTTTCCAATAAAATGAATAACAAAAGTCCTCCTGCATCTGCCGATTTGGCGCGTTACTCATCAAAAGGCCACTCAGGAAAATTGTACAAGTTCAATGTAAAAACGCGTGAAAAAAAATTGTTGGCCGAAGAAGTTAACACCACTCCACAAAAAACCGTAACAAGTAATAAAATAGTCTCAAAAGGGAAGCTTCAATTAATAATTATGATATAACAATATTCACAGGTAAGGATATCTTAAAAACACCTGCCCAGGATCGCCTAAAGCGTTTGCAAAGGAGTATTCAAAAGAAGAAACTCAATTTGCTACCTCAAACGATAAACCAGTCGCCCACAAAACAACAACTTATAATTTCAGAGTATCTTTCCACAAAGAAACCAAAAGATGACAAACGAAATACATCATCTTTGGCCAAATCACCTGCATTAGTACAAAGTAGACTTAATATCACTCCAACTACCGAAACGTCAGGCTCCAGTTTAGGCAACAAAAGTACAGACACCCAACCAAGTGTTAAAACCCGAACCAAAATCTTGGACGAACCAATTACTTTACCTGAAAAAGCCCGCCCAAAACAAGAAGGTAGTTCGAAAGTGTCAGAGAAAGATATAAATATGCCCCATGAGCCAGTGAAAAAGCAAGAATTGACGAAAAGTAACGCTGTTCCATTACCATTCACTTCCTCCCCGTCAAAGAATTTGAATGAATATGATAGAAATAATTTACCGAAAATCAAGAAAACATCGGAATGCAAGCCTGGAATTATATCCGTGTTCAAGGGTTTCTGTAACAAACTAATAAACATGGCAACAGAACCAAGAAAACGGAAAAGTACCGACAAAGACGATGAAAAGCCAACGAAACTTTCCCGTAACTCCAAGCCTGCATTCAAGGCTAAAATGTCGGAAAAGAAAAATATTTTGCGAGCAACTCTACAGGAGAATGAGAAAAGTGTCACAAAAATTCAGTCGCAGAAGTCGTCTTTAGTTGCCGAATTCTCTTCTCCAACGACTGTGCCAAAGATAAGTGGTAAGATTTCTATTGCATTTTGTCTAAGTCAATCGTTTATGGATGTCATATTTGCTTTAGCCAATGTAAGACTTCAGCGCCTCAGACAGGCACTTCAAAGCCAACAGAGTGTACTTCCTGCACCAAGTAGCACTGCCATGTCACTTCATCCGAATTCGTTATTACCAAGCCTTGATATAAGCAATAGTGTGTTATCGCCAAACGCATTACGTTCCGAAATCGAACCAATGGATTGGACATCTGTTGACGAAGAACCCGAAACTGTGGTGAGATCCAATTAAGTGAAGACTTCTTCTCTCTCTAAGATTTGTTTCTCGTTTAGATAAGTCCCTCCCCAGCACTGAATACCAGTTCAGTAGATTCTTCCAACGTAAGTGAACATTACAGCACGATAAGGGAGAATCTTCTGCGGTTAGCAGCTGCAAAAAAACAGACCGGAAAGTGGAAACCAGACCACTACTACTTTGTTGTCGATACAAATGTACTAATTAATAGTCTGACCTTTGTTGAGGAGTTAAAAACCATGAAACTACTTGGTAAGTAGGAGGAGAACATCTCTGGAACAATGTAATTTATGCTTATTTTTAGACACAAAAGGGTCTGTTATTTTTATACCTTATTGTGTGCTCCAGGAACTAGACAAACTCAAAGTTCGATCATATAGCGAAAGTATTAAAATCCGCGCAGTGAGAGCTATCAAATATTTGAATAAATCCTTTGAGGAAAGTCATCAACTAATTCATGGTATGGTGCTGTTTCATGTCGTAAACTATTATTCTTGTTTAATGTACTCGTGATTCTTTTGCAGCTCAAAGTGCCGCAGATGAGACGAAGCATTTAATTAAGGTAACATCACCAGATGATAGCATCCTTAATTGTTGCTTACAAGTCATGAAGCACGTGGAAGAGGTGCTGCTTCTTACTGAGGATGTTAATCTTCAAAACAAAGCCAAATGCAATGGCATATTAGTGTCGACTAAGAGTGACCTTATTTCAAAACATTAATGAACAGTTAAGTGAATTATTTTTATAATTATATTGAGAGTAATGTTATCGCATCGAAATGAAATAAAACGGTACTTTTTCCCACCAATTTGCTATCGAAATTACGAGTATATGAAGTATTTGAATGGTGAAATCGCAGTTTGTGGGATTGACTCCTGTCAACGTGCTGATGAAACCTAACGCTGAGTCATTTCGTAGTTAGTTGCTATAAAAGAGATCGACGTATTTGCACGCTAGCTTTTAGACTGATATTTGCTTGTTGTCCAATGGATTTAACATATGCTGTGGCTTGCGTATAACGAATTGACCTTCCACAGCAAATAGACATGGTTCAGAAGCAACTCTAAGCCGCGGAAAAAAATAACGTTTTCTTGGTAGACTTCTTAAAGTCCAAACCGGCCGGTTTTTATACATTTCTTAAACCATACCCGGTAAGATTTTATGTATGTACAGGGGTTGCCTGATATATTTTTAGAATCTGGCAACACTGATTCTTTTGACATTTCCAAACATATTCGTAAAATTCGAAACTCTTAGCAGCAAGAAACAGTGTCAATCGTGGTGTATTCCAAGGTGACCGAAAAGTGACTTCGAAACAAATGACCCTTGTTTTCTCTGTAAATCGGGTCATGATGCTACTGTGGCTTTAGAGGATCGAAGAACTGTTAATGCCGATTTGTACACAATTTGTTTGCCGGAAGTCATCAGTGAATTGCGTAAAACAAATAAAAAACGACGACCACCATGACAAAGCTAGTTCACACACAGCCAATCAAATAATTAAATTTTTGAAGTTTCAAAACATCGAATTAATGAGGCATTGCCCACATTCTCCTGATTTATCGCCTAATGACTTCCTTTTGTTTCATAAAAAATAACATGCGTGATCAACCTCTTTCAACGCCAGAAGAGCCGAGGTGTCATGTTCAGAGTCGAACAAATGTTTCGAAAACTGGTTCTATCAAATGGAAAAGTGTAGAAATATTGAAGTAGAATACTTTGAAAAACAATAAACGATTTAAAATAATAAATTTATGTTTTGTTTTACTTTTTCTAAAACCGTATCGGGCAACCTTCGTATATGTTAAAATTTGACAAGGATACGAGTTGGAAGTCCTTGTTAATGGAACATATATATTGAATTGGTATTTCAGTCATTGGACATGCACTGCGACCTAAAAGATTTTTGTACCACAAAATCAGTATTAGGGAGTCGGAGAATCTCTCTAATGGAAATTTTGAGATTTTCGCAGGGAATAGTATTTTCCTGAGGAAGTGTCGTTTCCTTAAGGCACTTAGAGCCATGCATTCATATAAAATTCACATATGAACGACATCCAGTTTCCTGAATATGTTATGTAGGTGATACTGAAGGCGGCAGTGTCCGGTTAGAAATCCAACCAGTCTCCTGATAACATCCCTTTTAAGTTGTAGGGATTCTTTTAATTTTTTGAAAAAGGATTTCCTGGCTTTTTTAGCCTGGCGAAGTCCTGAAATATACATATTCTGTTCTCCTAACTCTTTATTGCTGAATTCGGGATATTACAGAAAGAATCGGCGAAACTTTTTTAGCCTGTTCGTCCGTTATTTCATTTTCGTCAATACCTGCATGCGGGGGTAGTCCCAGAAGTACCCGAACTGACGTATAGATGGCGGTTGTTGTGTAAAAAGAATGACAATTGTAGAAAGTACCAACCTTATAAAGCTTAAATCTGAAGTTTGCGAACGCTATGTTGTTTAGTATTTGTTCGGCAGCCATCAATGGTGAACGCTCTCAATGAATTTTTAAATACGGTGAAAAGTGGTCATCGTTATGTGATACAATGCTTTTATTTGAAAGGCCTCAATCCAACCAACATGAAAACGGAACTGGATTCTAGTCTGAAGGAGTCTGGTCGTTCGTTTACAAAAATAAAATATTTGGTGGCAGAGTTTAGGCGAAGCCGTACGAGTTTCCAAGACGAACATCGCAGTCGGTCAGTGGTGAGGTCACCCGAAATGTTGAAAAAAATCCACAAAATGTTATTATGATCGTCGATTAAAAGTGAGTAAACTAGCAGATATGGTAGGCATTTCAAAAAGAGTTGTACATCGCATGTTGACTGAAAAATTAGACATGAGAAAGCCGTGCGCAAGATGGGTGCCGCCATTACTC
Source organism: Volucella zonaria (assembly GCA_963966105.1). Lineage (NCBI taxonomy): Eukaryota > Metazoa > Arthropoda > Insecta > Diptera > Syrphidae > Volucella > Volucella zonaria. The sequence continues at coordinate 97,602,772 of OZ014532.1, read as the reverse complement.
ACAGTAGAACAAAAACAGCGTCGTGATGATGTTTCAATTGAGTGTTTGGCGAAGTTTCACAGTAACAGAGTCAAGTTTTTGCGTCGATTCATAATCATGGATGAAACATGGTTCCATCACTTCACACACCAAAGAAGGCGAAGACAGTTCCATCTGCAGGCACGGTCATGGTGTCAGTTTTTTGGGATGCGCGTGGGATAATTTTCATTAATTATCTTCAGAAAGGAAAAACAATCAACGGTGTGTATTATGCGAAAACCTGTTCACTCATCTGTCATCGCGATGGACAAAATCAATGAGTTAAAATTCGAATTGCTTCCTCATGCACCCGGATTATGTTCTATTTCCGAACTTGAAAAAATGGCTCGGTGGTTAAAGATTTGCCAACAGTAAAGAGGTGAAGTCTGCGGTTGATGGCTATTTTAAAGAGCTCGAGGATTCTCTCTAATCTCTCATGGTATCGAAGCTATTGAACATCGCTGAGGAAAGTGTGTTCAACTAAGAGGAGGCTACGAAGAGAAATTAACTTATTTTTTCCCAATTTTTTTTTGTGTTTTCTTTGTTCGGTCGGGTACTTCTGGGACTATCCTCGTATGTGACCAGTCACGCAACAAAGTTTTACTTTGTTCTTATGGGAGAATCTTGTAGTGTATTGAAGCAGTTCATGACTGATTTGGATCAATGAGATTATAGCCTAATGCTTTAATAGTTGGTTGAGTGTCCATTAGTGTATGGATGGGGACGCCCTTAATTCTCTTATCGACGAAGAGATTTGCAGGCACCTGAATGGCATGTATTTCGTCTTGAAATGCGCTTGGATTTTTCCTCATTGGTTGCGATATTCTGGTTTTTGGACAAAATATACCAGCACCCATCCCTGTGTCCATCTCTGATCCACTCGTATACCTTTAAGGTTTGGAGTTGGGTTTTTGTAGTTCCATGTTTCTCGGCTTGGGATCACTATATTGAACATTCTGCCGAAGCAGGTAGGTGGTCATTTACCGCACAGGTGTTAAGCTCGGGGATTTCAGAGAGAAGATCCACGTGATCTGAGCGATTAATCTCTGATGTACACCTTAAAACGTAAATATATCACCAAATTTTCATTTTCGATTTTCGCGGTGAATGCAAGGACTTCTCTGTCAGGATGTTAATAATTGTCCTCGAGTGCAAAATCCTAGCACTCTAACGAGATGACCCGAAACAGAGCGGAGTGTAGAATGGATCTAGCCCCGCAAACCGCGCAGTAGCAATACAGACACTTGGAAGAAGGATAATAAGGAAGAAGAAAGCCTTATTGTTGCCTACAGGAAAGGATATCTAGTCTACCCCCGTCTTAAGAATAAATACCTTTATCGTTATATCCCCTCAATTTTGAAGAATTCGGCACTGACCTATTTATTCAACCTATTTGTTCGGCAGGGGATAAATGGATGTTTGTTCTTTACAACACGCTCTAGAAAATGATACAATATATTGACCTTCTTCATCCCATTTTAAGGCTCTGTTATTGGAGCCAGTTAGTCGTTATCGTACTCAATTAATTTATTCTTACGGAAAACAACTTATTTATGATTCCAGTTCGCCTCCTTAACTTGTCTTTTCGAAACAAGTTGTATATTTTAATGCAAACTGTAATATTTACTGATTCTTAAAAAGCCGATCTTCGACTTCCTGTTTTTTTAAAAATGAAATATTCCTAAAGCTAAATGTACACGCGCCCAAAAATTGTAAAAGTCTTCTCACAAATCACGGACATTTATTATCTACAATAATTTAGCCCAATTGGTTACCGGAACTTCTTGAGCAAATACGTACACACGTAAATATTAATTATTTCTCTGTACGTACTCTTCCAATCCAACATACAATTTACCGTTGTTATCAAAAACAAACAAAACTAATAATCTGTTCAAACCTACAGAAAAGAAATGCAATCTGACGGTATAAAAGAATGTGCAAATCGTTTTACCCGTTTTTTCCAAGACCATCGAAGTTTGAAAACGTTTCCGTATAGAAATTCGGTAAGTTAAATAATTCAAAGGATTCATTTTTTTCTACATACCACATTTGGTTTTTGAACACGAGTTGAAAAAAAGGATAAAACTGTGAAAAAGATTTTAGTGATTGTGACATTTCAAGTGAATACATTTGTGATTTTTAGGAAGTTTGTGAGATTTAAAAAAATAAATAAAAAGTCTCCCTTACACTAAATTTAAATCATAAACACTGTTGGATTGTGGAATATTAATTTCGGAATAATACCTTAAAGATTTTTATTTTTTTTTTCTGCAGACCCCAATTCCAGTCTAAAGGACAGTCTTATTTGAACGACTTAGACAGTGCTTTCGTTCGGCCACTTGTTTGAATCTCGGCTAACAAATTTAGCTTCAATACCGTTCTGAACCGGATTTTCCAACGATCTTCTTTTTAGTTGACAATGCTGCGTGTAGCTAGGAGTTTTCCCAAGATCCGTTTCTTAACATTGAGACATTACTTCCACAAATATGGTTGTTTTTGATTGAGACACGTTTTGATATATTATACACCTTACCATCCGTAATATTTTTATTTAGGTCGATGTAGTCTTTATGCTTCACGATTGTCATGTAAGGTAACCTGGCTTTTCTGTCACAAAAGGTACTGAATTATTCAGGATGACAACCCCTACTGAAATTGGGTCAGCGGATTCGGAAAAATTACATTGAGCATAATTTATACACACAGTAATCCCTCGATTTACGTCGAGAGCTGTTCTAAGAAATGGGGACGCAAATCGAGACGACGTAAACCGAGAAGTACAAAAATTGGCTCCTAATAAAGTCGAAAAGTCGAAATAACGAAACATATAGGTACATGCATATTAGTATACTAGTACTTATACATACGGCAGGATTTTATTTAAAAAATAATAATAAAAATAATAAATAGTATTCTGATGGTTTATTAATCTTCAGGGCTTTCTTCATCCGAAGAAATGATTTCTAACTGACAGCGGCCAGCTGCAGATGATTGGTGGTCTTGAGTAGTTTGTTCCCGATTCAAAGTAGGTCCAGAAGTTTCTTTCACTGGAAGTGGCTTAAAAAATGCTGCTGATATGATCACAGATACCATTCTCACTCATCGGATGAAGAGTATCAAACCAAAAGAAAAGGCATGGTACGACTCGAGCTGTAAAGAGGCTGTCAGGGTTAGAGAAATATTTTTTTCGGTCCTTCAAGACCAGCCCAACAGAGGAAAACCGAAAAAGTTCAAACGAGCCTTTCTCAAACGTGTAAAATTCCAATACGACCAAAAACTGAGGCAAAAAATATTACAATGTCCCAAAGGTAGTAATAATTTTTGGTCGTCCGTCAAAAATATTAGAAGTTCTGCCTCATCCTCCATCCCAACGCTCATTTACAATGACATTCCAGCTGTCAGCTCTTTGGACAAGGCCAATCTGCTTGCTCCACACTTTGCGGCTAGCTCAACACTCCCAGATTGTGCTTTGTCTCCGTCTACACTCAAGTGCGTCGAATCTTCAATGGGACAAATCCACTTTCGCTACTCGTGTAGTAGCAAGAGTTCTCAAAGATCTTAACATTCACAAATCCGCTGGTCCAGGTGGTATATCTCCCCTCCTTCTTAAGAGGTGTTCTTCCTCGCTGGCAAAATCACTGCGTAAGCTTTTTCACCGATTCTACTCCTTCGGACTCTTTTCGAAAAGATGGAAAACAGCATTTGTCCAGCCCGTCCCTAAAAAAGGCGAATATTCCTCTCTCTCCTCCTACAGACCCATTGCAGTTACGTCCCTTCTTTCCAAGGTCATGGGAACGCTGATAAACCTGACGGTTTATTTAATGAAATATCTCGAAACACGAAAACTTCTTAATGACCGGCAGTACGGTTTTCGTAGCAACAGGTCCACTGGTGATCTGATGGCATGTTTCGCCGAAAAGTGGAACCAAAGCCTACATCAATCTTTCGCAAGCAAGATAGTTGCACTTGATATTTCCAAGGCATTTGACAGAGTTTGGCACCAGGCTCTTTTGCCGAAAATGCGTGTTTTTGGGATCGACGGCTCTCTTCTTCAATGGATTAGAAATTACCTTTCGGAACGTTCACTTCAAGTTGTCTTGGATGGTTTCAAGTCTGATATCCACAAAATAAATGCTGGTGTGCCCCAGGGCTCCATTCTATCTCCGACATTCTTTTTAATTTTCATCAACGATCTCTTGTCAGCTACCTCTAATCCAATATACTTCTTTGCTGACGACAGTACTCTCTGCTTTTCATTTTCATTGCCGGACTCACGCCCCTGCTCTTTGGCTATAGAACGGAAACGGCAGCGTATGTTAAGCTCATTAAATTCAGATATTACCAACATAACTAATTGAGGAACCACTAACAGAGTAGAATTTAATGCTTCTAAAACACAATGCTGTCTGCTGTCGTTAAAGCGAAATTTAAACACAAAGCCATTATCCATGGATGGCACTTGCATCGTCGAAATCGATAAACTTTCCATTTTCGGTATGTGTGTCAATGAAAACTTACGTTGGAATGACCACATATACGATGTCGTCAAAAATGCTGCGAAATGTCTAGGTTTCCTCAAGCGATGTAAGAAATAACTTACCCCCCTCTGATCTGGCCACAATATATAAGGCATTTATCCGCCCAAAACTGGAGTACAATGCCCACATCTGGTCAGGTGCTCTGAACCTGCTAGATAGGATTCAAAACCGTGCGATAAAATTCATTGGTGATACTAATATCAGTCAATCAATTGACACCCTCGAACACCGACGTAATGTCTCCTGTCTCACTTTGTTTTATCGCTATTTCCACCACCAGTGCTCCATTGAAATTGCCAGTAGCATTCCGCCCCTTCAAACTTTTAACCGTAACACCCGTCTCGCTATGAATCTCTTCAGTATTCTCTCGAGTCCACTTTCGCACGTACTCTAAAATATCGTGATTCGTTCTTAAGCCGTACAACTCGCTTATGGAATGCCCTGGCTAGCTCTTTATTTCCTGATCCTCCCTGATTTTCCTTCACCCGCGCTGTGTGAAAATATTTTAAGGGTACTTAATCTCTTGAGCGCGCGCAAATTATAAAAAAAATCTGCTTCTGCGTTAAACAATACTTTTTTTCTGCATACAGGTCCTTCTAGTGTCCAACACTGGAAGTGATTGAGCTCCTTATTGTTTCAAATCTTTCTTTGTCCGTGTCGTGTTTCTCAAAAATTTCAATGGCCTGATTAATATGATTAAGAGCCTCTGATATTTTTCCCAGCGGAAATGGGAATTCTTCTCTTTCATTAAAAGCCTCTGAAGTACTATCCTCAACTTCCTTATTTTGGGTGGAACAATCTCCCTTAAGGGCGAGTAGTAGTAGGTCCTCATTAGACCGCGGTTCCTCATGTTCGTTGAATATCTCAGTTATGTCTATTTCATCAACATCCGAAAATCCTATGCGATGCGCTAAATCAAGGATTTCTCTTTGAAGTTGTTCAGGATTATCCCCATTTGTTCGGAGGTACATTCGGCCCACACTTTTTTCCATACCTTGTTCATTGTTACAACCGAGACCTCATTCTAGGATTGACTGATTTTTTGAACTGCTTACAGGACGTTAAAATCTTTCCAGAACGTCCGAATCATGTCACGACCATTTTTTAACTCTGACTTTCCATCAATTGCTGCAATTAGATCATTAAATAGCACCTTGGTCCATAGGTTGTAGAAGAGAAGTTGTATTTGGCGGTAGAAAAATTACTTTGATGTTATCATTTGTTTCGTCTAAATTAACCGTGTGACCAGGAGCATTGTCCACAAGGAGCAAGGCTTTGTATGCCAAATTATTTTTTTCGCAATATTTTTTAACTTCGGGAAAAAAATTTGTTTTAAACCATTCAGAAAAAATACTACCAGTAACCCAAGCCTTTTTATTGGCTTTCCATATGACTGGGAGCGTTTGTTTGCAAATATTTTCCATAGCTCTTGGATTTTCCGAATTGTACACTAACAATTGCTTCCGCTTAAAATCTCCCGAAGCATTGCCCCCAAGAAGCAGCGTCACCCTATCTTTCGCAACTTTTTGTCCAGGTGCTGTTTTCTCCTCAATAGATATAAAAGTTTTTGACGGCATACGTTTCCAGAACAGTCCGGTTTCGTCAACGATAAAGACTTGCTGAGAAGTATCCTCCATCTGTAATAATTTGTTTTAGTTTGGCTGCTTCAAAATCTGCACTTGCAGATTCACCGTTTTTTTTTTTTTTGCGTGGTCCGACGTCCATTGGTAGTGTCAGATTCTTACTGACTAAAACCGGGGAATCTTTCCGTTTATTCCCCCGCGGAACTACCGCTATAGTAGATAGTACCAATATCACGTCGTGGGATACCGTTCGAAATGCACTGCTAATTTGCAGTGCACATAATCTGTACACAGATTTGAATCCCTTCATGTGTTTCTTTTTATTCGTGACGTCAGATCGTATTTGTGCCCCGTATAGCCTTGTTTCGGGCCGCCGATATTCGACATGAGTCTCGAAAGAACGCCTATTGCTTTCGACGATTTCTTGCAAGCGTATGCTTGCGTGACGACAAACCTTCCAATAGAAAAGGCTACACTTAGGGAACTTAGACAAGTTACTAGGTGGGGTGAAAAGTAACCTGCCTGCCTGCCGCTGCAGACTTGATCGAAACCAATATTTGACGATGTAATCTGACGGAGCATTAGCCCCATAATATTTATCCAACTTTTCTTTTGTTTACTTCGCTGTTTTGCCTCTCAAAAAATAATGTTTTATGAGAGAACGAAAATCGTTTTTGTCCATACTCAACATGATGCCAAACACGTCAACAACAATCAGCTGTCAGAACAAAACTAAAGACAGTATCGCACTGACATTTGGTATGTCTGCTTAAATATGAACGGACTTCAAGGCACCATAACCTTTTTTGCAGTAGCAGCGCATTCTGGGGGTCAAGGAGGCCACTTTTCGCTCCATCTATTACAACTAATTCTCTTCTCCCCCCATACTCGCCAATGGCTGGTTTGATCCTGTCGAACTCCCTTAGGTGGTGCGTTTTTTTTGCCTGAAGACCTTGCTCAACATCTGATGTTCTGTTAGGCGACCTTTATTTGATGCCCATCTTGAAAAGTGCTTCAGGTACTTCTGCTCGCTTAAATTGTCAGATCTCCCAGTTTGTTTGTTGACACGGCGATAGAGTAGCCACGCAAGAAGATGGTAAAACAAACGCGTGTACCAAAATTTACTTTTTAGTAAAATTTTGTGTCTAGCAATAATGCCATCCATCAAGTCCACGCCTTCCATGTGACGGTTGTATTCGGCTACCACAAATGTTCGTTCAATCGATACGTGGACATTGTTTATTTTATCATATCGTTGAATATTGGAGGGTTCTTACCTGCAAAATTTGACGCTAGTGAAACAATTTTATTGTCTTTCCAAGAAGTTATTGAAGACGGAATCCCATTGTGATCGCCAACAAACTCAACCGAAGCACTCCTTGGCTGCTTTTTCAAAAAGGATTCATGAGGAAGCCTACGATTCGGAACTCTATCTGTTCCAAGACTATGAATGCCTCTCCTAGTCAGAAATTCGATAAGCGGCAAAGAGGTATATATGTAGTTGTCGAAATGAAGCCTGTAGTTGCAATTGTTTGGCATTTGCTGGCTAAACCCACAACTACATTTGAGGCAGCACTCAATTGCGGCCCGCCTTCGCATATAATATTTTATTGACCACTATAAATCCCGAACCTGTAGCCGAAATCAATAACCCCACACAAAATAAATAGTTTGAAGCCCCATTTGTGGGGCTTAGCCGTCATGTATTGTTTTACAATACAATGGGCCTATTGGCCCATTATGATGCCACGTGGGTCCATGATCCTCTTACTAATGGAACCAGTTTGAGCTTATGATGAAGCGTAGGAGACTGTTTAAGTCTATATTTTTTAGGTCGTCTAGGTCGCGGTAGAAGAAAGCTCCTAAGTGAAGTTTCCTTCTCTGGGAGAGAGCTGGGCATGTACAAGTAGGTGGAGGATTGTCTCCTCCTCTTCCTCGTCCATGCAGCTTCTGCAGAAATCGTATGTAAAGGCGCCAAGCCTTCTTGCGTGCTTGCCTATGAGGCAGTGTCCAGTGATGACACTTATGATGGCGCTGAGATGTTTCTTATTTAGAAGGATCAGACACTTAGAGCGATTCAGATCCAGTTTTGGCCAAATTTGTTTGGTCGCTAGACATGTTGGTCAAACAGTCCACCTAAGGTCTGTTCTTTTATTGGCATCCAGTTGTAACATTGGATATAAGATACCAGTTTGAAAGCGGCATATGAGATACTATGCCTCGCACTAAAACCCAACTGAATATTTGGAACTATACATATTTTTGTCTTTAACTCATTTAGTCAACATCTATTGATCACCTTTTGGAATATCTTACTAATATTCAGAAGGAATATTATTCATTGCATTGTTTACCAAGGTGATGTAAATATTCACTATTCCCACTAATTTCTTACTTCCCAATGATTCGAAGATAATTTTTGCAAAACCTGAGTTTTCGAATCGCCAGCTCTCCATATCATTTCAAAGGGGGGTCATTGTGCAAAAGACTCGATTTTTCAGATTTCAGTTTACCTCAATGACCTCATTTGCATGATAAACTTGAAGTAAAATCGCTTCTTTCCTTCTATATTTTCCTGTCGATTTTCGATCACAAAGAATTTATCATTATCGGGGCTTTTGCTGAACCCATTCCTGCTGGGAACAATATTTCTTCATTCTCCCTCATTCGGGCAATCTTTAGACAAGGAAGGTTGAACGAACTTTCCTCTAAAATATTTTATTTATTTGCGGGTACTTTTTCGGATTGGTGGTGTTTATTTTGCTCGTATTATTCCAATGCTATCCAACAGAAGCTCCATAATTTTCTTTCCTAATATTTAGAGGTTTTCGATCAACGGTTTCAATATCATGATCTCCGAATTACGTCCGCCATTAAGCCGTCTTTATTAGGTATTTAGTCTCGACAACAGTCTACCTTTATCTTGGTGCAGTGCGTCAATTGTTGCGTTGTGGAATATGTTTTCTTGTCAGTTCTTTGCTACTGAAGTATTGTTCTATCCCTATCGTCCATCGCCAGAGAGTCAACCCAGCTTATTTTGCGGTTGGATTTGGGCCTACGTCCGCATAAGAATGTGCTGACGCAAGAATTAAGGCCGGACGACCACAGACAATGCCGTGAGTTCGCTAATTGGGCGCTGGAAATGTTGGCCGGAGATCCGGATTTTGGCCAAAAAATCATCTTCTCGAACGAGGCCCATTTTTGGCTCAGCGGCTATGACAACAAGCAAACACAAATGTGGAGCAAACACAATCCACAAGTGTTCGACCAAGCATCAATGCATCCACAAAGATTGACTGTTTGATGAGGTGCGTGGCAGCATCGGAAGTTATTTCTTTCGAAATGAGGAAGGAGACACCGTTACCGCCAATAGTCTCAGATATAGAGCGATGTTAACCGACTGTCTGTGGTCAGAGCTCGACAATATCTATATATCCGTGCTGTTGTTCTAACAAGATGGCGCTACATGCCATACAAACGACGGAACGCTAGAAGTTGTGAAAGAGAAATTTGGCGACTCACGGCGAGCGTTCATCAATTGGCCTCCGGGATCATGCGATTTGACACCACTTGATTATTTTCTCTGGGGCCACGTCAAGATCTTAGTCTACGCTAACAAGTCAACCACTTTGGACGAGCTCGAGACCAACGTTCGACACGCTATTGCCGGAATAAGGTCGCACATGTTGGACCGACCGCTCGAAGAACTGCCAGAGAAGCAGAGGCTGCCATTTTAATGATGTCCTATTCCACACATAATGGCATGAACGTAGCTGAAAAAATAAATCCATAATCAATTTTACATCTCAGACCGTTGTAATTTTATTTAATTTTATTTTCCTATTTTTCTTATCTGGTGACCCTTTAGAACGCACTTAAGGCGTTAAGCCACTCTAGGATTTTCTAAAATTCGATTTTCTTATTGCTTTTAATGGTTCCTTAGGACCTCTAAAATGGTATCCGAAAAGATTATGGGCGGAAGTATTTCGAAGTACTTATTTTTCAAAGTATAGTACAAGGCCGCCAGGTAGGCAGCGAGGCTGTTATGAATTTTAAACGCGTTTATTTCAAAACTGCATTGGTTGGCCACTGCAGTTGGCTACACCCATAACTTGAACAATTTTCAACCAATTCAATTCAAATTTTAATTAGGTCTTTAAAAATATAGTCTAAATAAGTACGTTGAATTTTTTTTTATATGGCATTTGTTATTAACAATTTTCTGGCGATTTTTCTGCAAGTTTGACTTTGGAAGGGCGCCATTCGGCCAAGAATCAATGTATAAAAAATATCCTACGAACTTCTCTAGCTGTTGTGACGTACATTAGTGACTCATCATAATTTAAAATTTACATTAGCTGTTGGTACGGCCGTAGACCCCTCCAAAAAAGAGAGGTCATCTGAGAAACACTGCACAGCCGCCATTTTCAAATCAATTATTCTACAAAAATTATGTTTTACAGTCAATCACATGTATTGTACAATAAACTTCTACCTTTGTAAACTTGATTTATTCTATATTTTCAGTAAAAACAATTACAAAAAAAACTATTTTTACGGCTTTAAAGTGACCTAACGCCTTAAGATTTGATCGAAAAGTAACGAAACTTATTAAAACTAAATCGAAATTTTAACTTTATTCTTGCCATCCCTGTGCACATCAGCAAAACTTCATAAATTGACAAACTCTGTCTATTTGACAATCTGTCAGCTGTTCTTTGTTTAGTTCACTGGGGGAATTCGAAGGTAGGGGTTATTCACAGCGAGTTCTCGTATATTTTTTTGTTTTTGTTCCCTTTTCCGTCTATAAGAAGTTTTAGCTAAAGTTTACCAAAATATTTTGTACAATTTCTTTACGAAACACATTTAGTGATAAGTGTATAATAAAATAGAATTCGAATGTGTTCGATATAACCGGCTGCAAATGAGATTTTCACGAAAACATCTCACAAGGTTAGTACGCGGGCAATTACAATCGTTGGTCGTCAAATCGACCATTTGAGATTGTGATGTTGTGGTTCTCTCTGTGCTTTTGTTTTGTTTTGTTTTGTTCTGTTCTATTAATTGTTTCCTGAAATTCATTAACAAATTTATTATTCTCGTGACAATACTTTTTGCGGCAACATTACTCCGTCTCTGACTCTGGAACACAAATTTACAATAACTCGTATCTCAATCAAACGAAATCGTTTTGGATTTGATTTCACGACACAATTAAAGTCAGGTGAGTGCGTTTTTCACAAACATGAACTTGAAGTTGAAATTTCATTTGAAATCTAACCAAAGCTACGGCTGCCACAGTATTGTATTTCCAGAGGTCTTATCTGCTTGAGCATACACAAAAGTAAAACACAAAACTCAGTGCTAGGATTGAGTTTTTATTCGTTGGTTTTTGTTTGCTATTCTCTTTTGTAATTTCGTGTAAATAGCGCTGATAATGGCACTTTTAGATTGCAATCTTCTGTCGCCCCGGGCCCACCCAAGTCTTGAACGGAAAATGCGAATAGAACAGGTATCTGCAGTTTAGCTACGAAGTCTGTGTACGCCTATGCATACAGAGATTTTCCTTTTATTAATCTGTCGGTAAAGATTTTTGATTACGGCATGCCCATCTGTGCACTTGGGTTTTAATTAGAAATCCAAACGCAGTCCGATACCCCAAGGGCGGCAAAGTCTGTGTTGGAAATTTTTTTATAGTTTGAACGCACTGAGCAGGTACGTACGTTCTATTCAGCCTTGGAAACCTTAAAAAACGTTGGAAAGCTTCCGATTTACATTACGCCTTTGTCTTATCTTTATTTGTTGCAACAAATAATCAGTGAATAATATTTAATCTTACATTTACGTTAGGCAATGGAAACAAATGCGACTTTGATAGAGCAATGCAAGTTCCGACGCTTGGCTTTGCTGATCGGGACACTCTGAATTCTTCTCCGTTGATACTTGATGCAAAGACAAATTGTTTTTCTTTAAAGAAGACCGTTGAGTCATCCTAATTGGTTCACACTTAAAACTTTTTTACACAAGAATTCGAAATTTGTTTAAACTCGTCGCTTATTGTGAATCTCCATCGTTCAGTTGTGAATCGATATTTGCATTCTTCCTCGGAGCTTAAGACTCTAATTCCGCGTTTAAGAAGAGTCCCAAAGTAACTAAATTCTCATTTTAACTATTTATGGTTGTGGCATATCAAGAATCGCTTGTCGATGGTGATAAGTTTCCCCTTCTTTGCTTAACAAATAAGACCTTTCCTAGTATTTCACCATAATCTTTAAGAAGTTGAATATGATATCAGTTTTGGATATCAGTCCAATATGCTGTAGTGCTGAGTGCGAATATTGTGCAAGTGATTTGCCATACCTATATCTTTTTATTCACCGAGAATGCCATTATTTTTCTATAAACCGGATTTCCGGATCTATATCGATAAAGGGTCGTAAAGGGTATGCCAACAGATGGTGTGGATGTTGGCTGTCAATTACATACTGTCATTTACTGAATTCAATGTGGGCGATCTTTTTGACGGGTGTGATACAATCTTTCTCAATTTTAGTTAGAGTTGATTACCACGTAACAACGAATTTTTGTTATTCAATCTTATTACGAAAATTGGTGATCTGTAAACGTAACGTTTCGTAAAATTCGTGATCTTTTTCGATAGAGCCCATTTTTATATGGATGGGTACGTAAATAAACAAAATTGTCGTTTCTGGGGACCGGAAAACCCATACCATATTCACGAAAAACCAATGCATTCCAAAAAAAATCACTGTATGGTGCGAATTATGGGTTAGCGGCATGATTAGCCCGTACGTTTTCGAAGATGAGGCAGGAGGGACAGTTACAATGGATGGAGAACATTACCGCGAAATGTTGACCGGCCATTTTTTTTTTCCAAAATTGAATGAATTGGGTTCGGACGATCTCTGGTTGCAACAGGATGGTGCTACCGCCCACACAAACCATCAATCAATCAATTTATTGCGTACGAAATTTGAAAATCGCATTATTTCGGTTAAAGGAGAAGTTGAAGGGCTGAAGAGTAAGATCTACACTCAGCGAAATTTAATTAAAGGCAGATGCACTTTTGTCCACAAAATGTGTTCGTAGTGTAACGAACATTTATGCCCAATTTTTTTCTTTTGGGAATGGGAAAAGGAAAAACGCTCTTGGATGAGGAAATCGCCAAAATCCATGCGTATAAAGATACCGGAATGTCCAATCGCCAAATTTCAATTGAATTAAATCGATCGATAATGTTATTAAATTAGGAAGTAATTACAACGCGAACCGGAGAAATCAAAAATTTCAACAAGGCAGAAATCGGCCATTATCCGAGCTAGGTTGAAAAAAAAAATGCTACTGCTTCTAAAATTATTTCAGATTTAAAATTGCCGATATCTAAACGGGGGCTTATACAACAAATTTTAGCTGGCAGTAATCGACTGGTTTGGAAATAAATAAAGTCAAAGCCAGCTCTTACAGAAGCACATAAAGTTGCCAAACTACACTTTGCCAAAGATCACATGACATGGTCTAAACTCTAAACAGTGGAAAAGCGTGATCTTTTCGTACGAAAAAAAGCTAAACCTTCATGGACCAGATGGTTTATTGGCATGATATAAAAAGTCCTGAGAGCTTCTCCACTAAGCGAAAATTTGGAGGTGGATCTTTGACGGTATGGGCTGCTTTTAGCTACCATTGCAGAACTCCAATATGTAAAATTTCTGGCCCAATGATATCAGAAATTATATTACTCTGTTGGATGATGTTTTGGTACACTTTTTGGACCATTAACCGGATTCAAATACAATTTTCCAGGAAGATAATGCTGTCATTCATGTATCGCGGGCCAGTCGTGAGTGGTTTTCAGACAGTGAAATTAAACTTTTAGAGTGGCCAGCACCTTCACCGAACTTAAACCCGATCGAAATCATGTGGGGAAATCTTTCTGGTCACGTTTATGCTGGCGAGCGCAAATTTGCTTCGGTGGAGGATTTACGCAAGGCCGTTACAACGGAATGGGCTCTATTTCCAGCTCAGGAGTTCAAAAACGTGGTTAATTCGATGCCAAGTCGGATCTTCGAACTCTGGATGTTGGACTCACTATTAATTTAGACTTTTACGTTATTTGTTATACTGAAATTTCTTCGGTTTTTACTTTCCCTTGACTGTCTTTAATCGAATTTCGCAGTATAAATTGAGCTTTTTTTTTTTTGTTTAACTTTTTTGTTTAATTATTTTAGTCAATTTTTTTCTTTGCTTAAATAAATCATGGTGTTCACATGAACAATGTTGTGTTTCACTCATAATTGCCATAAACCGAACTTTACCAATCCATAAAATTTCTACACAATAAATGTGTGTTTATTTAATGAAAACTTCCACTCTAGCTGTTGGCCCACCTTTTATGTTGATAGGTCAACCAATCGTCGAAAGATGATTTTAGTTTTACATTGAACCTACCGCAAGCCAACAAGAATGTGGTACAATAGAATATTAGCAGCCATTCTAAGGATTTTGATCGAACTTCCGTCATCGTCTGTTCACTGACTACCAGATTTTTTTTGCTCATACTTTCTGCGTTTTCTTATTACATTTCCTTTAACGCATGTACTTTCTAAGATATTCAGAGACCTCATTGCCCTCTATGTGGTCCAGTCTCTTGTATCTGTAAGGCTTAAAAATCCATTTGATGTTCGTTACCGAATAAGACCCAATGCTGCGAGATTCAGAGGAGTAGGATTTTCAAGACTCCAAATTTCATAAGTGATAAATGATGCAGCATTGTCATAATGAGAATAAACAAAATTGCCGCAAATTGAGGCAATGTCGCTCTCCGAGCACAGAACACTTCCAATCACACATTTGATTGATACTCACGTTAGGGGCTTACGAAGGCCTGAATAGTTAAAAGCCATAATCCAGATCACTATTAAGAAAGTTACCACTGTTTGAAGTAATGAGCAAATAAGAACAAGAAGGATAGCTTCTTATACACAGTTTAACTCCATCAGCATCCCCCAATACACTCGATAGCATGATATACTATACATATACTCGTATATTTTTTTGAGAAGTCGAAGTTATTCCTTAATTTTTTGGTCGCATCTTTCATGCCACTTTGAGGTTTCGTAGTGGCGGTATGTTATTTATAATCCAATCCATTATTTTCAAAATGTTTGATGACAGAAGTGGAAATTCTGTACTCTTAATTCCAGTTGTTATTGTGAAAAGGTATTTTTCCAGTTTGAAAAAGAAGATAAGTTCAAGTTGAAAAATAATACTGCTGAAATAGCGCTTTGTTTGGAAAAATTGTACAACGAATCAGACAGTACGTCGTTGGATTGGCCAATTTCCTTCAGGAATGAGCTTTCACCATGAAGCACGTGGTCATGCAGAAGCGGCAATTGATGACAGTCTTAAGCCACTTGCAAGATATTGGCAAAGTGAAAGAAATGGACAAGTGGGTACCGTTTTGTGGCATGCAAAGGCTATAATTCACTATTGTTTTTAGGGGAAGGGAAGAGTACAAGGTGCATCCAAAGTAAACAGGACTATTTAAAAATAAGAACAATAAAGAGTTTTTTCTTGACAAAACTGATTTACTTTATTTAACATAGTCCGCTTCCGACCCAATACAGCGATTTGCATGGTCTAAAAGCACGTCGAAGGAGTGTTTTAGATCGGTGGCCGGGATGTCCTTCAGGTACAAGCGTTTAGCTTAGCGATGGCTTCTACGTCCACAAAATGCTTTCCTTTCATTGGGAAATGCATTTTTCTGAAATGGTAAAAGTCGCACTATGCCAAATTAGGCGAATACGAGAAGTAGTTGACAGTAAGTTGACAAGTGTCGATCCATGATATGGCGCATTGTCATGCAACTTCCTTCTGCGTGATATTCTGGCCGAATATAACAAATACGATGCTTCAAAACACCAAAATAGAATTGTGCATTAGCTGTTTGGCCCGGAACGAATTCTTTATGGTTCTTTGAATAGTAAAAACAAATCAACATTGTCTGAACTTTTGACTTCTCTAAACGAGATTTTTTCGGTTTTGACTCGTCTGGCGCCTTCCACTCGGCGCTTTGGAGGTTAATTTCTAGATCATATTGAAAACACGTTTCATCAATAGGATGTTGTAAACGAAGTTTTCGTTCTTTTTGGCTTCCTTGATGATGTCCTTCGAATGTTGAATTCTGAGCAATTTTTGTACCGATTTTTTTATTTTTTTTTTATAATGAGCGCGCGCTCAAGGGGTTTGTGTACCCTTAAAATGTTCGTACACAGCGCGGGCGAAGGAAATTTAGGGAGGAAGAAAAGGCAGGTACCGTTGTACATTGTTTTTAAATGTTTGTAAGTTATAACGACAAGGAAATACAGTGATCGGCAGGGCATTCCATAAGCGAGTTGTATGGCTTAAGAACGAATAACGATATTTCAGAGTACGTCCGAAAGTGGGCTTGAGGGTATACTGGTGAGCATTCATAGCGAGAAGGGTATTACGGTTGAAGGTTTAAAGATGCTGAATGCTACTGCCGATTTCAATGGAGCACTGGTAGTGGAAATAGCAATAAAACAAAGTGAGACAGGAGACATTACGTCGGTGTTCAAGGGTGTCAATAGACTGACTAGATTTAGAATCACCTATGAGTTTTATCGCACGGTTTTGAAGCCTATCTAGCAAGTGCAGATATGCTTTAGGAGCATCTGACCAGATGTGGGCATTGTACTCCAATTTTGGATGGATGAATGCCTTATTATTGAGGTCAGATCAGATGGGTTCTTACATTGCTTGAGGAAACCTAGACATTTCGCAGCATTTTTAACGACATCGAATATGTGGTCATTCCAACGTAAGTTGTCACTGACACGCATACCGAGAATGGAAAGTTTTTCGGTTTCGACGATGTAAGTGCCATTCATGGATAATGGCCGGGTATTTAGATTTTGTTTTAATGACAGCAGAAAGCATTGAGTTTTCGAAGCATTAAATTCCACTCTGTTAATAGTTCCCTAATATGGCATAATCATACTCGTACTGTCACTTCAGACGCATTAACTCCACTTTTATTCGGTCAAATGTCACAGTACATCAGTACCTTTCTGACGCATGCATTTGCCAAGAGATGGCCTCACTAGAAATACCTATTTTCAATAAGTCCTGTTTCCTTTGGAACGGGCTTAGTATTGCTGCGGAGCTAAATAGTTCAGAGTTGCAATAGATGAACAGTAAGCTGCTAAAAAAACAGTCCGGATTATTAAAAATAAAGGTGTTATCCGTTTGCATGATAACTCCAGACCATATATTGCTGCGAGTACTATGAAAAAATTACACTAATTAAAGTATGAAGTGCTGCTTCATCCATCATATTCTCCAGATGTCTCACCGACAGACTATCATCTCTTTAAAGATTTGGAGCACTTTCTCGCTGGAAAAATGTTCAATTCTGGAGAAGGTGCCAAAAAATATCGAGTTCTATCAAATTGGGATAAAAGTACTCGTAATAGGTTGGCAAAAGTGTATAGTTTCCAATGGACGTTATTTTGGTTAAAAATAAATACTTTGAAAAAAATTAGCAAGGGTAAAACTAAGCGTTAAGAACTTCGTTTGCAACCTAATACTCGTATCATTCACTAATATAGGCTCTTGCGAGGTATCACTTGACGTTGAACCTTTTTAGGTACTTGACGCGCCAAGGTAGTGGATGGATGGATGACAGTGAATGTGATGACATTCAAAATACATTGCATTAGATGTCTCCACGTTTTGAGTCCTCAGTCGGTAAATTGCAAAGGCCTTTTGATGTTGATATATGGAACAAAGTTCCTCATTAATTTTTTTTTGTCTAGGTCTGCTTTGATATTCCATGTTAAACGCCGTAGTAAATGTCGGAACTTTTTACCTCTTCTTACCTCCTTATGGAGACTTTTAAGATGTTTCCAATGTTTCTGTCAAATCTCTGATATTATCTAGTATCTTAGGGGACGTCATATTTATTCATATATATTCGAATTGCTTATGTCATTTTCATAAATCATTATCAGTATAATCGCATTTACTTGAGGATAGTTACGCCCGCATCCAGAGTTGCACTTTGGGATCCTGATATCCAAAAACTAAGACGAGTCATTCGGCTATTTTACAGTAGTCTGACTATTCAGTTGTGTTTGCGCGCGGTCTTGCATATGTACACTATTTAAGTTTCATAATATTCAATTATTTTCAATTCAAATTTCTTTATTCATATGTATATACAAAAGTTACAAATTTAGAATACGATTTTACATGCATTTGATACATATAGAATAGTTAGTGACGCCTTTATTTATGAAAAATAGAGACGATGCCACATTATAAAAAAAATAAAAAATTCACTTTGTGTGGGGTGTACAAAGGTATATAGAAAAACAGAAGTTCAATTCAAGAGAAAGAGGAAAGAAGAAAAAAAATAATCTATAACAAATTAATAGCGGATATATACAAAATCTAATGTAAATGGCAGAAATAGGTAAATACATAGTTGAGCAGATAAGCAAATCATTTCTATTCTTTTATTTATTTATTTATTTATTTTTATTTTTTTTATTTATTTACTTTACAATATTTTAAATTGAATAACTTAGAAGAGTTTCGATTTCATGATGATTAAAACTAAGAAGCCATGATTTAACTAATTTAGAAAATGTGGACAAATTTCTTATGGATCGAATATCTAAAGGCAAACTGTTAAAAAGTTTGCATGAAACAATGGAGTAGAAGTTTCTGTAACTAGTAGTGCGAAACACAGGGACATTTACAACAAAGTTTGAATGGCTGCGTAAGCTGCGAAAATCAGAAATTGGACTCTCCAGGTACCCGCCTCTCATGTAAAAGACCTTAAGGACTTTAAAATAGAATAAATGGCGCAAAGGGAGAATATTCAAGGTTCTGAAAAGATCCATTGTGTGCACATAACGGTGAAAACCACAACACTACGAATTGCAGATTTTTGAGGGACAGTTAATTGCTGCAAAAATATAGAAGATATTTTTTTAAGGCAGAAATGTGCTTGGAACAGTTCAAGTTTTGATCTATTGTAACACCAAGGTACTTGAAATTATCTAGACCTTCAATTTTGAAACAATCACTACTGCAGTCAATATTCCTGTTGAAGGTTTTACCATCTTGGATTCTGCATTGGCTGTATAGCAAGTCGTGACACGGGCAGACATTAGAATGAAATACTATGTCTAAGTCAGGGTACTCTTGCTCAGTAACACTGATAAACATCAACTTAGTTTTACTACTAACAATAAGTTTGTGATTAGCAAACCAGCATCTAAGTAGGAAAACATCATGGTTTATATCAGCGATTAGATCTAGCGGACTGGCTGAACAATATGCAACTCCAAGGTCGTCGGCAAAAGCTGTAACTTTACCTATGAATGCGAGAGAAAATAAGGAATTTATGTAAATTAGGAATAAAATTGGGCCAAGTACAGAACCTTGAGGTACCCCAAGGTTATTGGTTTTTGCACTGCTTATATTGCTTCCAATTTTTACATATTGCATTCTATCTTTAAGATAAGACTCAAACCAATTGTATATGAATCCTCTGAAACCGACCTTATATAGTTTATCTAATAGTATGACGTGGTCAACCATGTCAAACGCCTTAGTTATATCCACAAAAAGGCCTGCGCAAAACTGTTTTTTATGTAGTCCCTTATATAAGAAGGAGCAAAAGTCCAGTAGAGCATCCTCAGTGGAGAGACCAGTTCTGAAACCAAACTGCATAGGAGAGAAAAAATTATAATGATTGAGATAAGTTAATATTCTCGTTTTAATTGTTTTCTCAAAAACTTTTGAAATTGATGGCAGTAAAGATATTGGTCTGTAGTTTGATTTATCGGTCCTGCTGCCCTTCTTAAATAACGGAATCACTACAGCGCATTTAAGTTCAGATGGAAAGGTACCGGACATAATACTAAAATTAAAAAGGTAAGTTAAAATATCTACTAAGTTGGGTCCAATGTACTTGAGTACCAAATTCGATATTTTATCATTACCATGTGAATTGGAATTAGGAAGGGAATTAATAGTTTTTAGTAATTCCAATCCCGTAATGAACTTAAACATGAAGCTGTTGCGAGAACAGTTGTTTTGTGAGCCAGCCTTAGGGCAACAGTTACACGAAATTTGCGAGTTACTTGGAAAAGAAGATTGTCCAATGGAAGCAAAGTAATTGCTGAACTCATTAGCTATTTCCAAAGGATTTGAAATGTTAATACTTCCATTTTTAAGTACAATGGGATCTGCGTTAGTACACACTTTCCGACTAACAATACTATTAACTACTTGCCACTCTTTCTTAAGATTTCCACTTGCCGCTTGTATTTTCGAACGAAAATAGTCATCCCGAGCTTTTTTAACTTCTTTTGTCACTTTTGTGCAGAATTTATCAAAACGATTTTTTAAATTGGTGTTCAAAGGATGTTTCCAACATTTTTTTTTAGTTTGTTTTTGATATTTATTTTTTTGATAAGAGTACGAGTTATCCAAGGCTTAAGGCGACACTCCGATTTTTTGTGTGTTTGTGTGCAAGTAGATGCGCTTATGTAGTTTTTCAGAATACTAAGAAATACACTATAAGCTGAAGAAGCATTTCTTTCAACATAAACACTTTCCCAATATTCATAACGTAGCATATTGTTCAATTCAGGAAAGTTAATTTTATCAAAGCTGGTTTCAGATGACACGTTAGATAGTTGCCAGACTAAGAATACACTCGTCGCTTCTTTTGACAGGAACGAGTACATATAACCTGAAGGTGATGACGCGATTTGACCTTGCGTGCGTTTTTCATTTGACAATTTTCTGCTTCAATTTCTTTTCGCACTCGGTTAATTGGTTGGCATTAAGGTAAGACATAATGATGTCAGCGGAATTCTGGTTTTCGTGAATTGTTTAACATTAGTTTTAATAGATATTTTCATATGTGGGTCAACGGTCGCGCTTCCGTTCGTGGTTTCCTAATCATATAAAATTAAGCTGTGTGTTCTTTAAATTCATTGAACTGTATTACATACTAATATAAAACTAACAACATACCGAATTCCATCGAAATGGGTTTATATACTATCTAAAGCGGGCTTTCGCATTACTGCTAATCATTGTGTGAATTTTTTTTGGCAGTGAAATGAGTCAAATAGCTAGTACTTGGACCCCATTTTGTCATTTGAAGTGTTTAGAACTACGAGTATTAATACAATCAACAACTCTACCTGCACAAGAAAATTTTATGAAAAAAATCTCTTCGGACATTGTTAAGGTTTTAATGTATATTTGTAGAATAATGGATTGCTTAAGTCGACTCTATCTTTGACCATAATCTTATTAACGACCAAACTGGTTTTGCAGATGACAAAGCATGTTCCATTTCGAATAACTACATACCATATGTCTTAAGCCTAACTGTTAATAAAGTCGTGATTTAAAATAAGTGAGACATTGGTTTCGTAGGCACAAATTAGTTATAAGTGACAAAAAACCAAAATAAGGTTCTTCAAGGCATCTACAAATTTTGTCTAATTTCCTTCTATTATACTTCATACGAGTAGCATGATTTGTGAGCATTTTCGACGGAGACAAGAACGAAGAAGTAGTTCACCCTAATATCTTAATATTGTGAAGTCAGATGTTTTAAATACTAGATGGAGTGAAAAGTGACCTCCTTGACCGCCAGAATGCGCTACTACTGCAAAAAAGGTTATGGTGCCTTGAAGTCCGTTCATATTTAGGCAGACATGCCAAATTTCAGTGCGATACTGTCTTTAGTTTTGTTTTGACAGCTGATTGTTGTTGACGTGTTTGGCATCATGTTGAGTATGGACAAAAACGACTTTCGTTCTCTCATAAAACATTATTTTTTGAGAGGCAAAACGGTGAAGGAAACAAAATAAAAGTTGGTTAAATATTATGGGGCTAATGCTCCGTCAGATTACACCGTCAAATATTGGTTTCGAGAGTTTCGTGGTGGCCGCAACTCCACTACCGATCAAGTTCGCAGCGGCAGGCCATCCGATGCGGTTACAGAGGACAATGTCAAAAAAATACATGAAATGGTGTTGGCTGACCGGAAAGTGAAGGTGCGCCAGCTAGCAGATACCACAAAGATTAGTACTGAGCGCACACGCCATAATTTGGGCAATATTCTGCATATGAAAAAGTTATCCTACCGCTGGGTGCCGCGAATGCTCACTTTGGACCAAAAACACGAACGCGAGAGCACTTCGAAAGAGTGTTTGGACTTGCTGATGCGGAATCGGGCGGACTTTAACGTCAATTGGTAACTGTTGATGAAACTTACACACCAGAGAACAGAATGAGTGCACGGCAATGGACTGAAGTCGGCACGAGTGCTTCGAAGCGGCCGAGGGAGTCTCGATGGGTCGGAAAGGTTATGATGTCGGTTTTCTGGGATTGTCATGGCATACTCTTCGTGGACTACCTCGAAAAAGGAAAAACCATCAACAGCGAGTATTACTCTGCATTATTGGAGCGATTGAAGGCCGAAAACGCTGCAAAACGGCCTCACATGAAGCGAAAAAAAATTTTGTTCTTGCAAGACAATGCGCCGGCGCACAAGGGCATCGCAACCATAGCTAAAATCAATGACTTACGTCTCCAATTGCTGTCGCATCCACCGTATTCGCCCGATTTGGCTCCCTCGGACTATTATCTCTTCCCAAACCTCAAAAGATGGCTCATCAATAAAAAATTCAGCTCACGCGACGAAATCATCGAGGCCACGGAGGAGTATTTTGCAGACCTTCCCGAAAATTACTTTTCGGACGGGATCAAGAAGTTGGAAAATCGCTGGAATAAGTGTATTAAACTAAAATGGGACTATATTGAATAATATAAAAAAAACATTTAAAAACAAAAAAAAAAATTTTAATTCCCAAGGAGGTTACTTTTCACTCCACCTAGTATACCCAGGAATCATTTCCCAAATTAGCGTTGACGAATTAGGGGACACCTTGTATATTGGATCATTGCAGAAGTTCGTGCCCGATTGTTTGGCGTGGCGAAATTGTTTGCTATATGACCCAACTATTGTTTATTTTATGGACTTGTTGTACAGAAGTCATTTTATCGCTAGATTCCGTTGAGTTAATTCAAATAACTCGAAGATTTCAACTGAGGACATTGTTGAGAGGCCTAATATTGCCTATTCGTCAGCATTCCATCATTTAAAGAAACTTGTATTCACTTCCAAGCTCGACACGTGGGTGCCGCATTGTTTGAGCAAAAAATAAACTGGACCGCATCTCTGCTTAGACGCAATGAAAACGAACCTTTTTTAGATCGAGTCGTAACGGGTGACGAGAAGTGGATTCTGTACAACAACGTACAACGAGCTAGAAATAAGCATGTGAAGGTGCAGAACCCGTGGCAAAAGCTGACTTGCATCCAATGAAGGTACTATTATCTTTTTGGTGGGATTCCAGTGGTATAATTATTTTTTAGCTTCTTTCACCTGGCGAAACAGTCACGGCGAATATGTACTGTGTGCAACTCTCTAATTAATGAGAAAATTCAAGAAAATCGTCCGGTTTTGGCTCATCGAAAAGGCGTCATCTCTTCTATCACACTGCAAAAACGGAAGGAATTAAAATGGGAAATCCTGCAGTACCTACCTCATTCCCCAGACCTTGCTCCTTCAGATTTGTCCTCTGTTTCGGTCTCTTCAGAAGGGTTTGAATGGAAAGGAATTTGGTTTCGCCGAAGCTATCGAAAACTACCTTACGACGATTTTTGAAGGAAAACCACGTAGTTTCTATGAAAACGGAATCTGCAAGCTTGTAAAACCTTGGAAGACAGTTGTAGAAAATAACGGGAACTATATAATTGATTGATAAAATTGTTTTCTTTAAAGTGTAATCGCTTGTGTTTCATTTTCAAATCGGGCACGAACTTTTACAATGATCCAATACCATCACGCGGGTACCTACTTGCACACTATATCATAAAGTCAATTGAACTCACCAACGATGTAGCTAGAGCCGGTGAAGAACTGCCAAAGGACATAGCATTTCGGATCAAGACGACATTTGGCCTAAGATCCTGGTTTTTATTGTATTATGGGACAACCTGCCGTCAGGTGGGCAATAGGGCTACAAGGCCCTGAAGCCGAGATTATAATTCACCTGGTATGTGCCTTATACCTTTTTCCACGTCAATCTTGTAATGCACATAAACCTCAAAGTGATTACGTATTTTTACAGCGATATAGGCTTCCTATAAGAGGGCGTATACATAAATAAAATAAAACGCAAAAAATCATTTTTCTTATTTTATTACAAGTCCCGAACACGACCGTCCGATGTGAATGCTCGATTGACAATCCTTAAAACTTATCCTCTATTGGTTCTTTCTCTTTCGTCCAATCTCACAGTGTTGCCACATTCCTTAGATAAATGTCTGCCTCTGCGACTAAAAATTAGGCATTTGATGTGCCCGATTTCGATATTGCGTCTTATGAACTCGCAGTGCAACTTAGTAACCTTGCTCCTATCTACCTAGTAGGAGGAGTAAGTGTCAAAAAAACGAAGAAAATTGGCCTCTATTCTGGTAGAGGCTCTCTCTCAGTGTTCTATACTATGCCACTGAGTCTTAACCAGTGGGCAAATATGCGGAGCTGAGATAATAGACTCTGTGCAGGACGATTATAAGAGAAAGCACATTCTAAACTCTACAAACTGTACCAAGGTACAGATTTTTTTTTGGTGTATACAACAAATGGCCGATAACGCTCCAGTTAAGAGGTTCTTCAAATCGCATGAGATGTAAACGAAGACCGAATCTTTGGTTAAGTGATCAAGTAATCACATACGGAGGAAACTTGTTGTGACAAAGTGGAAGCCTATGGGATTTTGATCCAGAGCCTACTAGACAGAGACTTTAGAGCTCTTAAAGAAGCTACTTATGCCATCAATCAGCGGCTATGTTCGAGAATATGAACGTAAATATCTAATAACTTGGCATTTTTTAAGAAACGTGGTGTTTTCCATAACGAATGAAATCATGGAAAGGCTTTCGGAAAACATGCTACAAAAGCTACAAAAAAAAAGAGTATGTCACTGTCGAGCATTACAGTGAGGAAGTCACACTTTAGTCCTTACTCCATAAACTAGATGAAGATATCTTCCGTTGCATAAAGGGGCGATCCAGGCTATCTCAGCATAGGCATTCTTATTTTCATATCTACCTACAATGCAGGCCAACAGTTTGAGGCCCACCTAGGCAACTGACTTCATTCATGCGTGGAAATTAAATTTTTTATCACTCCTCACATCAAAAGTGTTGTCAAATCCCAAAATTTGTCGACCTGCATTGCAAGGGTCTTACATAAAAGTCAAACTTCGAAGTCATAAGAATTTATTTGAGATTCTTAACGCCTTGAGTAAACAACTCGTTAAAAATGGGAAAGTTACGGAAACCATAATCGGGAAACAATCTGCAATCATTACCCCGATTAAAGGAGGCATAACGTAGATGAAAATTGCTGCGCAGTTGATGTTATCGACGTACTATTGAACGTAACTCTCAAACTGGAACTCTTGAGGATAAATCACGGTCAGAACGGCCTAGAACTACAACTAAACACGAGAATCGACTAAAAATTAAAAACAAGCAAACGAAGTAGATGAAAACCATCCTCCGAAATATGCGCCGAAATAAATTAAACACGGAATAAACCCCTGTCCTTGGTAACGGTTAAACGAAGGTTAAGACATGAAAAGGGTAAAAAGACCACCAGCGCCTATTATGCAGAGGTGTTGAATCGATTCGACTCGATTTGAACCAAATCAAAAACGACGAAAGAAGTTCTCTTCCACCAGGGCGACGCACTGGCAGTCGCAATGGCAAAATTGCGTGAATTATTGTAGGTTACGATTTGCTCCCTCATCCAGCATATCCTCCAGATTTAGCTCCCTGCGACTATTTCTTATTTCCAAACATAAAAATATGTCTCGGTGGTAAGAGATTTGGGTCGTATGAAGAGGTCGCCGATGAAACAAATGCCTATTTTGAGGACCTCGAGAGATCGTATTGGAGAAACGTTCCACGATGTGTATCGAGCTGAAAGGCTTTATTTTACAAAGCCGGTCTTTCAAAACATCGGGGAAAGCAGGGTCCTTTGCATAACTCTTATATTTTTCTTCGAAATTGTTCATTCTCCTTTATTTCATGAAAAATTCTGTCAACAAAAGTAAGTGCTTAGTTGCTAGTAGTTCGCACAAGATAAC
Organism: Volucella zonaria; assembly: GCA_963966105.1. NCBI lineage: Eukaryota > Metazoa > Arthropoda > Insecta > Diptera > Syrphidae > Volucella > Volucella zonaria. Next base: position 97,576,330 of record OZ014532.1, on the reverse strand, counting down.
TTTAGAATCTCTTATTCGCCGTCTCGCCTTGTTCCAACACTTATGAAGGGCCGCTCTGAGTTATTACATAGCGTTTGTGTATATTTTCCGGCTCTCAACCGAAAGTGTTTCTTCAATGGTATCTCCACTTTTTGCTTTACCATATTCCGTTCCGTAAGACTCGTAATACTTTTTGTACGCTTTCGCTTGCAAGTTCAAGTGGCGTATTCGAGACATTTCGACATTTAGTTTCTCGAATGCATATTAATGGTAATTTCGGTCTTTACAAGTAGATTGTGTTATATTTGTTGATTCTCGCTTTTGTCAATGTTATGATTTTTTTTTTCTTCCGACATTTTTTTGCTATCACTTTAAGCTTACTTTTGAAGCAAATCGAGCTTTGTTTGTGGATAAACCAGCCCAAACCACATCGCATGCTGAACTGCGTCAAACGAAGGTTATATAGTATTGTCAATTTGGTGGGATTATAAAGGTGTCGTGTATTTTGAGCTTTTTCCAAACTATCATGGAGATGTTTACTGCCAACAATTATTGTGACTGTAGGAATCACGATATACCTGCGTAGTGATGTAACATAGCTTACCAAACTCCACCACAATATGATCCGTGTTCCAATCCGGGATTCAACTTCATGTGGTTCAAATTCTATATCCGTAAGCAAACTACCCACTACTGCTTTATTTACAGAAGCCCGAAACTGGACAGCAATTCGACCTTTAACAAGTTCGATGCGTTGTCTGGCTTCATTCAAAGAATTGTATCACTGTATCCTCATACTGGAATCGTTATAACGGGCGATTTCAATATACACAACTCTGGGTGGCTTCGACATTCTGGTCAGACAACATCCGAAGGGCAGTGTGTTGAGACCTTCGCTGCGGAAAATACGTAACTTGACCCATCTTGTGAATGAACCCACTCGTATACCAGACGTTGATAGTCATACCGCCAACACCCTGGACTTGTTTTTAACTCCTCACCACGACAAATACAAGGTCAATTTGCTCTACCCTCTAGGCTCGTCGGACCACTGTGTCATATCAGCTAATTTCTCGTACATCGACCACACAGTTGGAGAAAAAATTAATGAGTGAACCGAACAGCTTCTTTAGGAATTTTAACTGGTCGTTATGTTTCCTCGATAACGACGTAGATGCTCCTGCTGGTAGGATCATCGACACCATTCTCTATGGAATGAGATCCTTTATCCTTCATCGGATGAAGAGTATCAAACCAAAAGAAAAGGCAACGTCTTTCGAAAACGTGTCAAATTTCAATGTGTCCAATGGTAGTAAACATTTTTCGTCGTTCGGAAAAAACATTAGAAGTTCTGCCTCATCCTTCATCCCAACGCTTATTTACAATGACATTCCAGCTGTCAGCTCTTTGAACAAAGCCAATCTGCTTGCTGCACACTTTGCGACCAGCTCAACCTTCAATGGGACGAGTGCCCTTTCGCACTCACGTAGTAGCAAGAGTACTTAAAGATCTTAACATAAACAACTTCGCTAGTGCAGATGGTATATGTCGCCTTGACCTGAAGAGGTGTTCTTTCTCGCTGGCAAAATCACTGCGTAAGCGTTTCCATCAATCCTAAGTTCTAACAGTTGGAAAACAGCATTTATCCAGTCCGCCCCTAAAAAAGGCGGACAGACCCGTTGCACTTACGTCCCTTCTTTAAAAGCTCATGGAAACGCTGATAAACCGTCAGCTAATGAAATATTTCGAAACGCGAAAACGTCTCAATGACCGGCAGTATGATTTTCGTAGCAACGTCCACTTTTGATTTGATGGCATGTCTCACCGAAAAGTGGATCCAAAGCGTACATCAATCTGGTGAAAGCAAGATAGTTGCACTTGATATTTCTAAGGCATTTGACAGAGTTTGGCATCAGCTTTTTTTATCGAAAATGTGTGCTTTTGGGATCGATGACTCTCTTCTTCAATGGATTGGAAACTACCTTTAGGAACGTTCAATTCAAGTTGTCTTGGACGGTTTCAAGTCTGATATTCACAAAATAAATGCTGGTGTGCCCCAGGGCTCCGTTCTGTCTCTAACACTCTTTTTAATTTTCATTAATGATCTCTTGTTTGCTACTTCTAATTAAATTTATTCCTTTGCTGATGACAGCACTCTCTGCTTTTCATATTCGTTCCCGGACTCACGCCCCTGCTCTTCGGCTGTAGAACGGGAACGGCAGCGTATGTTACGCTCATTAAATTCCGATATTAACAGCATAACCAATTGGGGAACTACGAGTATCACCCGAGTGGAATGCTGTCTGCTGTTATTAAAGCGAAATTCAAATACCTAGAATGACCACATATTCGATGTCGTCAAAAATGCTACGAAATGTCTAGGTTTCCTCAAGCGATGTAAGGAATAATTTACACCCTCTGATCTGGCCACAATATATAAGGCAGGTGCTCCTAAAACATCTGTGTCAATCAATTGACACCCTCGAACACCGGCATAACGTCTCCTGTCTCACTTTGTTTTATTGCTATTTTCACTACCAGTGCTCCACTGAAATTGCCAGTAGCAATCCGCTCCCTTCAAACCTTTAACCGTAACACCCGTCTCGCTATGAATGCTCATCAGTATGCCCTCAAGCCCACTTTCGGACGTACTCTGAAATATCGTGATACGTTCTTAAAGTCCCATTTACGATACTGCGAGATGCGATACAAGGGTCGCATTCGGACATCGAACGTCTGTTTACAATGATATGTCAAAACACAACGAACAATTATCAAGTGAAGTGCTAATCATGGGAAAAATGAAAACAAAAAAAATTTAGTTGTCACGCGTTGCGAGATGCGAGAGTTTCCCAGATTTTTGAAATTGACTGCGATGCTTGCTGCGAGACTCGCACTATTGTAAACAAACACATTGAAGTATTGTACATGTTAGGGAAATATTTTTGACAGTTCGTGCGCTCTCTTTTTCGAACAACGTATCGCTTCTCGCAGTATTGTAAATTGAACTTAAGCCATACCACTCGCTTATGGAATGGCCTGCCGAGCTCTCTATTTCCTATTGATTATAACTTGCAAACTTCGCCCGCGCTGTGTACAAACATTTTGAAGGCACTCAAATCCCTTGAGCGGGCGCTTATTCAACGCTGAAAAGCCAGCGTTGCCAGCTCAATATATCAATTTAACTGTGCCGCTGTACGTTTTTTAGTTCGACGTACCGAAGTTCCAGATTGCGATGCGTAATTTATTTTTTTAAAACATCTATTGCTCGCATCCGCGGAATCCTTTGAGCTCTGATACGAATGATCACTCGTCCGTTGTGCAGAAGGAGTACCCGTCAGGGTAATGACTCATATACCTTCGTTTTCATGATTTCGTACCTTCGCATCATTTAGTCGCCTTTGACAGCAAGACAAATTGTGGCAATATTCGATAGGCCATTGTCTCACTCCAAGTCACTCCATTTTCATATTAGGAACTCAGTTTGCAGTTAAATTACCGAAGATAAAATTTAACTACGCAAAACGTCGAAACTACGACAGTAACGAAACACAAATTAACAAGCCAGCCCATTTGCCACCGCAAATAAAGCGAGTAATAGTAACGATAGCTTTTGATTCAGAATCAGTTAATTATAGTAGAGTGGGAAATTCCCTTAATTTACAGTGACTAACCACGGGTGCGTTGTAAACCGGTTAGGCCAGAAAAGGTAGCATGTGAATAGTCGCCAAAGTGTGATACCAAGGTGATGACAAGATGAATGCAGCTTTCGAATTGGGATAAAAGATCTACATAATTACATATTTCCACTCAGCGGATTTTTTCTTAATATACTAGTACAAATGATTTCATTAATATTTGGAAAATATCTTACAGACATTGAACTGACTGAGAACAGAGTTAGCAACTAAATTATAAAGTTGATAATGGAGTTATGTTAAAAGAAAAGCCAGGATTAATCTTCCAATTTGGATGATAATTCAGAATTTTGATCAAAGTACGGCCTGAGAAAAGGCAATTCAATTTACCATTTTCAAGTACAAACTGATTGCATATCAGTAAACTGAGCTTTGTCTCAAGATTCATAAAACAAAATGAATACAGACGCTAGTATTCTTACGCAAATATTTTACTTTCGATAAGCATTAGTTGCTTGCCTTTGATGATGCCGAGGTTGATTTTATTTACTTTCATTTGAATTTGAATTTATATAGCAGGGATGCAATGACACAAAATACGAGTATTTAATTTGTTTATAGTTTATTAGTTTGGAAAGCTTTCATTACCTATTCTATTATATTTTCTTTTTTTGTAATCGTCCTTAATGAACCATGGGAATGAATTTCAAAAAGACTTTATGGCTGTTTGTCCTGTTAGATAATGCCCTAAATATCATAAGTCGTGTTTTGTTTTGTTATAGGCAATTTATTTATTTCGGCCCGAATTATTTGAATTCAAGGCATGCATATAGAACAATTGTTGAGTTATCTTAAATTTTTTTAGTTTAGGTTAGGTCTGCGGGCTGATGTACGAGTAGTATCTGTAACTGAAGGCATCGTATATCGCATCATACTTATGTCTATGCAGACCCATTGTGATACCCGGTCGAGGGAATCGTGAGGGAAGTGGAATTGGACTGCGGTTTCTAAATTCAATTCTCGCTTTCGCGCTCTGAGAGGTCGTGGAAGTAAAGACTGAAACGAATAAAATTTGGATACTTCAAAGTAAAAAAGAAAAATATTGGGTATACAAGTAAGTTTCCAGAGTTTGTCAGAGATGGCGCCACCAGTGGATCCCGGGCAGAAATGTCAGACCCCATGTGTTTTATTTGCAGGTTTTGTATCTGTCAACAACTTTGCAGCGTTATATTTGAGCAGTTCTATCGGTGTCGTACATTTTATCGAGCAAAATCATGGCAAGTTTCCAGCCAAATAAACGTCATTTGCGGGAAGCGCTGCTTTTATTCTTTAATATGAAGAAAAGTGCGACTGAGTCCTATCGTTTGCTTTCGGAAACTTATGGGGCGGAATGTATTGCTGAATCGACGTGCCGCGGGTGGTTCAAACGGTTCAAAAATGGTGATTTTGGAGTTGATGACAAAGATCGCCCCGGAGAGCCGAAAAGTTTTGAAGACGAGGAGTTGGACGCTTTACTGGATGAGGATCCGTGTCAGATTCAAGAAGAACTTGCTGCATCATTGGGCGTCACGCAACAAGCCGTTTCCCTGCGCCTAAAAACACTGGGATTCATTCAAAAGGTTGGAAACTGGGTGCCGTACAAATTGAAGCCAAGAGACGTCGAACGGCGATTTTGTATGTCCGAAATGTTACTGCAGCGGTATAAATATAAATCATTTTTGCATCGTATTGTCACTGGTGATGAGAAATGGATTTATTATGATAATCCTAAACGCTGAAAATCGTATACAAAGCCCGGCGAGCCCGCCCAATCGACGCCGAAACGAAATATTCACGTGAATAAGGTCATGCTCTGCATATGGTGGGATCGTATACTACGAACTGCTTCCGAGTGGTGAAACCATCAAAGGACCATTATATCGTACCCAACTAATTCGTTTGAAGCGGACATTAAAAGAAAAACGGCCAGAATATGAGACCAGGCATGAGTCCGTCATTTTTCATCACGACAACGCTCGGCCACATGTTGCGGTTTCGGTGAAAAACTATTTGGAAAATAGTGGATGGGAAATTCTGCCTCACCCGCCTTACAGTCTAGACTTGGCACCATCTGACTACCACTTGTTTCGTTCGATGCAGAACGCTCTTACGGGAATACGCTTCAGCTCACTAGAGGAAATCAAAAATTGGCTCGATACGTTCTTGGGCTCGAAAGACGAGAAATTTTTTTGGTCCGGAATTCATAAATTGCCAGAATACTTTGAATAAAGCATTGTAACTATGTTTTCATAATAAAACTTCAAATTTTGGAAAAAAAAACGCTGGAAACTTACTTGTAGACCCAATATTTTCATAATTCATGTACATTTTTTTTATTTGCTTTAAAACTCTGTTTTTATTAAATTCATTCACAATTACAAAAAATAAAGAAAAATATTTAGGTTCCCATTTTTTCCTCAACTTCTTTCGAATGTCCTTCATAAGGTTGATGACAGTTACATCCGTGATCTTTTTGGATGCTCTTTTCAATTTAGACTAAAATCTTTTACGCTCTTTGCACACTGCTCACTTTTCCTTAATTTAGCTTTGACCAAAGCCCAATACCTTTCAATGGGACGGCACTGTGGAACATTGGGTACCATTGTTTGGTTGGTATTACATTTCCGAGCAACATCTCTGGATGACATAGTCCGGTTTTTTACGATGGTACCCACTATTTTCCTGTTCAAATTTGTATCATGTGCTCCACTTTTCTGTTTTTATTATTATTATTATTATTATCAAGGGACGATACAAATTAATTTGTAGGGTCCGGGATTTAACACCGGGGTACTATGCCCATGTGGCGCGTTTTGCCAACAGCACGCGGAGTACTGAGTTCCCATGTGGTCAACCAACTACGTACTTACCGCGCCCAACACTGCTTGATTTCGGTGATCTAGTGGGAACCGATGCTTTCAGTGTGGCGAGGCCGTTGACTTTTTTTTTCTGTTTTCGCTTAACTGTCAACGTCTCCAAATATCGTTTAATAGCAGAATCCACTGTACTGCGTGCTATGTTTAAATTTTTTGCGATGAAATGGTTTGGACGCGAAGTATTTTCGAGCCATTTGTCGATGATCTTTTTACGGCGTTCCTCTTGACTCATATTTTATAAATATTTAAACCGCACCGAACTAAAATCAATAACAAACTGAAACTAGAGAATATACAGGCTAATTTGGGTACAAAATGGGATTGCAATTTTTACGCATTGGAAGTATAGCCCGTATTAAAATTTACAGATTTTATTCGTTTCAGTCCTTAGTAACTTTCTAAAGTTCTAAAAAAAGTGGATAATATCCTCCCATGAGCGCACATTCCAACAGCCACTGCAGAGGTTGTCGTCGGTAAAGTGCTGCTTTATTGCTTACGCCCTCAGAAGATTATGGTCTGTGAATATTCCAACAAGCGTTGGAGCTCTGCCTCTTAAGAGAATCTTAATTCTTCTGGGTTTGCTGAGTTTGCTGCTGACTATTAATAGTTTTTCCACCTTTCATTGGCTTTGGTTAGTATCGTTCGCTCCACTTGCATTGCATTCTTAGAGTATACTATAGAGTGGAGGTTTGATACTCTGATCTGCCAGTTAACTATCAAGGGAGGGCCCGTTTCAAGCTAACTCGTCTGCATGTTCGTTGCCTGCCACTCCTTTGTGTCCAGGAATCCTATGCTGAGCGCAAACAGCCTTATGCCTGAGACACATGTGCCATAAAACTCGTGCAGCAAATTTAGAGAACATTGTTTGCTATTCAAGCAAACACACGTTTTTATTGCACCCCATGTGTTGCTGCAATAGTTCGCAAATTCTAATCTTACTGCAAAGTGCAAACCCGATGTAATAGAATTGCAAATTACTACAATTTAGTACATTTTAAATCATTGACGTTTTTTGAAAACAGCAATTTATTTATATTGTACTAGATTTTAAATACATTTTCGAAATAACAATATATTAAAAATGGAGGAATACTTTGAATTTGTGCGAAATAATAATTGCTTATATGACAAAAAGCATTAAAACTATAAGCACTTGCCTATGAAAGATAAGATGTTTGAAGATGAAGTGTCACATTTTACTGCACACGTCCGTATCATGTGCGTCACTGCACATACTGTAGTACTACTGCAAATATGTTTCAGGCATGAGTCTTCTACCATGGTTCATGCCTCTCTGTTCGTGAAAATCCAGGTGAATGGTATTTCAAAGTCATGATGGGGTATTATACGCCCTGAATGACTTGAACTGCAACCAACTTCAGACTGCTATAATTTCCAAACCGTTCATGACAGTGAGCTCAAATTTTGACACATGACAGATAATTTTATTATTTACAAGCCTTTTAAACGATTTCCGTCTCAGTTGTGTTGAAAAATTTTTATCCACTATGGAATTCAAGCGTGATAGTGTAATTGCTTTATATTTGGCTGGAAAACCACAAGTAGCTATCGTTAGAGCCCTCCAGCACCTCAACGTGAATAAATCATTTGTGCCTCGAACCATAGCTCGTTACCGTGATACTGGCAGCGTTGCAAAATGCCATGGAGGTGGTCATTAAAAAAACAGCAACATCGGCAGAAATGGTTCGGAAAGTGAAGGCTCAAATTGAGCGAAATCCGCGTCGAAGTGGAAGAAAAATGGCTCGTGAGCTCAACATATCGTTGGAACGGATGCAACACATACTGAAAAATTAGCTTGGGCTCAAACCATTGCAGTTCCAAAAAGCACACGATCTTACACCGTTAGAGTCGAAAGAGCGAAGGAGTTGCTACGCTTGCACGAAAGTGTTGAGTTGCCGAATTTGGTTTTTTCCGATGAGTCGCCAATTGTTATCGAGCAGCAATATGTCAAACAAACAAAATGACCGAATTTACTTGCCAGAGAGGTCCTTCGAAAGTGTAAATTTTCGGAAAATTTACCACCAGAAAGCAGGCAGCACCGATGGTGATGGTTTGGGCCGCCATAACCGCCGATGGTCGCTCTCCGCTCGTATTTTTGGACCGTGGCGTCGAAATTAATGCGATCGTATACCGTGAAACTGTCTTAGAGGCAGTATTGAAGCCTTGGGCAAACAATCATTTCGGTCGGAGACCGTGAACATTTCAATAAGACTCGGCACCGTCTCACAAAGCGCGCGTCAACTAAGATTGGTTAAAAAAACAATGTTCCACACTTCATTTCTTCGACACAATGGATTGCAAATTCTCCGGATGCAAATCCGTTGGATTTCTCTGTCTGGGGTATTTTGAAGGCGAAGTTTGGCACTAAAAAAAACCAAAGTTTGGACCACCTCAAACAAGCATTTTGCCGGAAATGGGCCAAAATACCGCAGAGCCACTGCGTGCAGCGTGCGATGCTTTCTTCGGCCGTCTCAAGGCCATTATTCGCGCCAAAGGTGGACATATTGAAAACTACTGATACAGTTTGAAAATTGATGTATTTTCCAACATTTTTTGCTTTGGCACAATAAAATTTATCAAAAAATAAAAAAATTATAGCATTTTAAAAAGTTGGAGTTCGATTCGGGCAGCCTGTATAGTCCTTATTGGAGCATAAACCCAGTTCACTTGTAAGGATCGAGCCGTGGCCTATTGGTTTTGGCTTCCACCCATTGGGCTGACTCAAGCGTAGAGAACTTTTCGCTGTCGATACTTGTATGTATGAATCTACGAGTAGGGCAAGAGAACATGTATAGTTCCTAGTCTCACCATTTTCGTCGTTATCATGGCATGATCTGTGCCAATCCATGCAATCCTCTGTACTTTTGACATTATCTTAAAGTTGCTTGTTTTATTTGTGGATTGTCACCATACTAAACTATCGTAGGTTAAGATGTGTCTGACGATAGCAGTGTACATCTTGGGGTTAGGACGTTAGGTTTCCAACTTCTTCCAAATATACGCCTGCAGGTCATTGGTTTCTTTACACGTTCTTTCACATTGAGCTTCCAACTCAATTTACTATCTACTGCGATTCCGATGTATTTAGGTTGTCCGACATATGGACAAATTGTGGAATCATCCTTTTATGTGTGTATAGGACAAGCTCTGTTTTTCTAGGTTGAATCCCAGCTCACAGATCTTGGCCCATTCACCGATGATTCTAAAGGCAGTGGTTTTATTCCCTCCATTTTTAGGTTCAGAAGTATTTCGTTAACAACTAGGGTCGAGAGGAGCTGTGATATCATTCCTTTGTGAGGGGCACCCATTAATGTAATAATCCTTCATACGGTGTTGCCTAGTGATTCACTGATGTTCCTCTTGCGATGCATTCAGGTTATCAGGTTCGTTAATGCCAGATTAACTCCGGCATTTTCTAAATTTCAACAGACGGGACGCTTCAATAACGTCCTTCAATGTCAAAGAAGACAGCTAATGTGTATGTTTTTTATGAGAGATTACTTTCAATCGTGAAGACAACTTCATGCAGAGCCGTTTCCGTGCCTCTACGTTTTGTGTAGTCAAGCTGTGAGAGGCTTAATCTTTTGGGTGTAGTTGACTACGAATATGAGTGTCAAGCAGTCTTTCTGAAGTTTTTAGAATGAACGATTTTAGGCTAATGGAGCTGAAATCTTTTGGATGTAAATGGCTGGGTTCGACTGCCTTGGGAATGAAGACTATCTGCACTTTCCTCCAGCATTTTGACATATAACCATCATTCACATAGCAGATAAGAATATTTTTACGAACGATATTACGAAGCATGATTGATAAAATTCCGTCCAGTTCAGTGAATTTGGAAGCGGAGAATGAATCTATAGTCCAGCTTATTCTGTTTTCTTCAAGTATTCCCTCTGGGATTTCGTGGCGTTGGCTGGGGAAAAATATGTCAATATCTATTGCTGATATTACTGATAGGAGTGCATCCAGGAAAGTGGGTTCCTTGCAAGAGTCCCAAAGCCTCAGTGCTGGATTTCGAGTAACTTACATCGGGTAGTTTTGGGTTTCCAGGTACTAAAGGTTGTTTAGGTATAACTTTCCTTAGTCTTATTTAATCTTTCTCCAGGATTGTCTTTTAGCGCTACAGATTGTTCTCTTGTATTTCCTCTGACCGGCCTTGTATTTGTCAGATTCAGGGCAGACATTGATGCTTTTGGTTGCATTAAAAAGTTTCCTCGCTTCCTCTCTAAGGCATTGTATGATAGTTGTTTAGTTCACCAATGTGGGGAATTAATTCTTGGATTGTTTTTGCCTTCGTGGGATATATTTGGTTAATGGCCTGGTTGAAGATCGTTCTTAGTTTTTTTTTGCGTAGTCTATTTCGGTGGTCCGTTGAGGACCTAATGTTTCTGATCTATCACTGTTGTAAAGTTTTCCCAGTTGGAACAGATTTCTGAGATTCTTGTCTATATTGTGAAAAATTAGTCAAGAGGACGAAGGCTCTTCGTCTGTGACAAAGGGTTTGGGGGAAATGAGCTTTCTAGACCAGGCTCAAAGTAAGACTTTTCTAGACATGAAACCCTGTTGGAACTGCCTGTGTCCTCAGTTAGGGCTTTCATCAACAGTTTGGCTTATAGTGAGCAGAAAGGCATGAATCTCCAGGTTTCAGGCAGACCAAACGAGTACTTGAATAAAAAGTCAGCAGGAGGGCGGCTATTCCAAGATATGAAGAATATCTAAGCGGGGGACTATGCTTTTATTGAGCACCCTATTGTACTAGGCATTAGTTTTGTTAGAGCGACCACGACACAACAGATCACTTCCGTTGTGAATGTTTGCCTTACGCTCGCAGAAGACTACTGGAACTAGCATCTGATTTTTCGGGTTTTGGTAGGTAAAGAGTGACCAAATAAGAACGATAGGAAAACAAATTTAAATAAAACAACAACGGTGTGAGATATGAAATTGATTCTGGTTTTATTTTGAAGCTACGTTCATGCGATTGTATGTGGAATAGCACATCATTCAGATGGATGGCTCGGCTTTGCTGGCAGTGCTCCAAACTGACGGTTACATTTTTGATAACTTGGTCCAATATGTGCGGAGTTATTCCGGTAATAGCGTTTCGAATGTTGGCCCCGAGCTCGTCCAAAGCGGTTGGCTTGTTAGCGTAGACTGAGAACTTGACGTAGACCCAGAGAAAATAATAATCGCAGCGGCCAATTGATGATCGCTCACCGTGAGTTGATCCGGTCGAAAAATTTCTCCTTCACAAGTTCAAGCGTTGCGTGGCTTGTATGGCATGCAGCTCCCTCTTGTTGGAACCATAGCTCGGAGGTATCGATGTTGTCGAGCTCTGAGCACAGAAAGTCTATATCTGAGACCACTGACGGTAACGGGGTCTCCTTCCTCATTTCGAAAGAAATAAGGCCCGATGTTGCCGCCATGCCGTAAACCCCAGCAACAATTCTATCTCATCGCATTGATGATTGGCCGAACACTTGTGAATTGTGTTCGCTCCAATAACGGCAATGTTTTTTGACATATCCGCTGAGCCAAAAATGGGCCTCGCTCGAGAAGAAGATTTTTTGGATTCCTGCGCCGAATTAGCGAACTGATGGCGTTGTCTATGGTCATCCGGCTTCAATTCTTACGTCAGCACAATCTTATACGGATGTAGGCCCAAATCCAACTGCAAAATAAGCCGGGTTGATTCTCTGGCGATGCCCAATTCTGCTGATCGGCGCCGAATCAACATTTCTGGGTCTTCTTCGATATTGGCCGCTATGGCGGCTATGTTTTCTTCATTTCGCATCAATCTCTGAGTGGTTGGTTTCTTAAGATTTAAAAGAGTGTACTCACGCTCAAACTTTTACGTGCACACTGAAGCAATAATTACAACCGAACTCACGACAAAATTCACGTTGCATATTTACAACTGAGCCGAAATTTATTTTAATAATTTTCACACGTTCGGTAAGCGTAAAACGATTCATGATGAAATGGCAAACCTTACTGAAAATTTTGACAGCTAGATGTCAGTGGTAACTTTGACAGCTGCTGAAACATAACAATTGGAAAAACTATCATTGCTATCTGGTCACTCGTTATTATAGGCACTTTTTCTACGAAAGACAGTCGATTAGTTCTTTGTCTGAGTATTCTTTTCCTTAAAAAAAAGGTGGAATTTTTAGGGTTTTAAGTTTTTGTTTTAATAATAAGGGGTCTCTTAAAAATCGCACTTAGATGTTTTTTTTTAAATAAAACGTGTAAATACTTTTGATTTTTTCTGGTGTTTTTACTTTCATAAAAATATGGCCGTTAACAATTATGTGCGAAAAATAATATTCACCACGAGCACGTCTACAGGCTCTCATACGAACTTCAATATTTTCAAGGACTCGCTTACACCTTATCACATTAAATTCATCAATTTCGGTCCGAATGATGTTTTTAGCTGTGCAATCGCGACCATTTTCATAATAACTTTGAATAACTCTAATGCGTAGTTCTAGCGTGTATCTTATCCATGGTTAAAAATATACATCTGTCTACTTCACAAATGTCAAAGATGACATAAAAAATAGGTAGCGTTCAGATATTAATCACTACTGACATCTAGGCGCGACTTTTCAAAGACCCATTATAACGAGATAATGGAACTCGCTAGAGTATTGGCAACAAACTTTATCACCCGGTACGCTCTCATGTTTTTCTCTGTATCAAAGAAGCCATGTGTACAGTCATAATATATGAGAGGGTAATCCAACGTCATAGTCAGAATTCAGCCCAAATTTGATTTGCCATTATTATGTCATTATATATGATTTTGCCTATTTGCTAATCAGTAGCAGTAGTAGTTGTAGTAGCACTTGTGATGACTTTATTTCATTATAAATCTTACAGAAAAGAAAACAAATGCTTCTAAGGCCGTTTTGGTTTGGCCCAAGCCCGTCTAACAGATTGGTCTGTCTCCTTCAACAATGCGCTTATATATTGTGTATACATTTATTATACCAATTGCAACATCTTTGTCCAAAATATATGATCCAAAGAACTATATGCCGAGTTCTCTTGAAAGTGGGCATATTGCTAGAAAATGTAGTGCATTTTCTCTTATTTTTAAATTGCAAATGTTGCACAATAAAGGTAGTTCTGGTCTGTGCGGCATAATGGGTATTTTTTTTTTGCAGTGTCAAACTGTCACATTGAGCTGCCAAGCTTCATTTAATTTCCGTTCAGTCTTCCATTTCATCATGAAAAGATTGACGCCAAGACAACGATTTCAAATTGTAGAAATGTAATTTCAAAACCGAAACTCTGTTTGCGAAACTTATATATACAAGGTACGATCCTAAGTAAACAGGAGTTTCTAAGCAAAATGCTTTTTCGGGAAAACCGATTTATTTTATTTAAAATATTCTCCTTCTGACTCAATACAGCGACAGGAATGGTCTAAAAGCATGTGGAATAAGTGTTTTAGATGTCGGTACAAACCTTTTGGATGGCTACTACGTCCACAAAACGCTTTCCTTTCATCGGCAAAAGCATTTTTTTCGAAAAGATAAAAGCCGTACGGTGCTAAAACAGGCGAATACGTGGAGTGGTTGACAGTTAAAATGCGAATTTTAGCCAAAAAATCGGTCACAAATGTCGGTCGATGAGATTTCGCAATATCGTGTAACAAACGCGAACTTCCTTCTGCGCGACATTCTGACTTCAAAATGGCCTGTTTGGCCGGTGGAACGAACTTTCTGTGGACAATGGCCTTGGAAGTAAAAGCATATCAAACTTGTTTTCACTTTTGACTTCCCAAAATGAGATTTTGTTCGGTTTTGCCTCGTCTGGCGCTTTCCACTCGGAACGTTGGCGCTTGGATCATGTTGAAAACAGCCCGTTTCATCACCAGTTACAATGTTGTAAAAGAAGTTTTTGTTCTTTTTAGTCTCCTCGATGATGTCCTTCGAATGTCAAATTCTGAGCAATTTTAGCTCGATGCTCATTTTTGTGCCGATGACATAAACTTACTCGCACTGTCACTTCAGATGCAATAACTCCGCTTCTATTCGTCCAAATGCCATGAAATTTTGAAAGTACATTAGTGAAAGATCGCATGTAATTGCCAATAGATGGTCTGTCTAAAAATACCTGTTTTTAAAGACTCCTGTTTACTTTGCAACGGATTTTGCAGAGCACTTCCTGAATGTGCTATTTATTGTATTATTCAACAAATTCGCAGCCAATTCACGCTATTGGATACTCATACACCAACAAGAACAAGAACAGTGTGTTGGGAAGAAAATATCACGACTGTGGAAGCTTGTTTTGAAGAGGACCCCAATTTATCGATTTTTCGTCGTTCACAGCAACTTGGTGAACTATTCACTATCTGGAAAAGACTTCGGTCTCAAGCTTTATAAGATCCAATTCGTGCAACAGTTAAAGTCACGTGACCATTTGCGGCGTCGAGTGTTCAGTAATTGGGCTTCAAATATTTGAATTGAGGACAATCCTCAAGTAGTGCCCCAGATAACATTGCCTCCAAAAAAAAAAGGTACCGCATGGTGCGGATTGTACGCCGGTGGCAGCATTAGTCATTATTTCTTCAAAAATGAGGCCGGAGCACAAGTTACTGCCGATACAAAACGATGATCCACGATTATTTGTTCCCAAATTTGCGTAACATCGATGTGGAAGAACTGTTGTTCCAACAGGATGGTGCTCCAGCCATTTTCCTACGAAAACGTTGCTTTATTGAAAACACGATTTGACAATATAGTCATTTCAAGAAATGGACGCGTCAATTGGCCACCAAGGTCCTGCGATTTGAAGCCATTTTATTATTTACGATGGGGCTGCGTCATATGCTGATAAACAAGCAAGGATTGACGCTTTGGAGCAGAACATTGTTGGAGTAATACGCAATATACGAGTATGTACACTCCCAATTGTTAGTATTTTATTTTGCTACGAGTATATTGGGAAGACTGGGCTTCATTAACATATTCCTGGTATGTTCTATTGCCAATGTCTGATTGCATTTTTTAGGGAAGTTGACTGTTAGTCTGGTGTGGTGTAATGAGGTAATTGCGCATTCTGCCACAAAACGCTCCCATTCGTTTACTAGATTTCCTCTTGTCCTAATAATGTGCGTGAGGTGGTGTTTTTGTAGCATTCCTTCCTCCATAGTAAACACTTTTATTATTTAACTGCCCTCAAAAACATAGGTTTCGTTCCCTTTTCTAAGTGCAACATACACGAGGGTGGTCCAAGAAGTACCCAACCTGACGTACAGATGGCGGTGGTTGTTTAAAAAGAATGACAATTGTAGAAAGTACTAACCTTACAAAGCTTACAAAGCCATCAATAGTGAACGCTCTCAATGAATTTTTAAATATGCAAAAAATTGGTCATCGTTATGGGATACAATACTTTCATTTGAAAGGCTTCAATTCAACCCACATCAAAACGAAACTGGATTCTACTCTGGGGGAGTCTGCTCTTTTGTTTACAATAATAAAATATTGGGTGGCAGAGTTTAAGCGAGGCCTTACGTCAAGACGAACATCGCAGTGGTCGACCAAATGGGGTGAGTTCTCCAGAAATGTTAGAAAAAATCCACAAAATGGTTGGATTGGATGACCGTCGATAGAAAGTGCGTGAACTAGCAGATAAGATAGGCATTTAAAAGGTGCTGTACATGTCGCATGTTGACTGAAAAATTGAACATGGGTGCCGCGACTACTTACTATGGAACAAAACCAGCATCGTGAGGGTGTTTCTATCGAGTGTTTGACAAAGTTTCACAGCAATAAAGCCGAGTTTTTGCGTCGATTCATAACCATGGATGAAACATGGGTTCATCAATTCACACCAAGACGAAGGAACAGTCAAAACAATGGACTCAAAGGGAAGAATCGGCTCCAAAGAAGGCGAAGACAGTTCCATCTGCAGGCAAGGTCATGCGGTCAGTTTTTTGGGGTGCGCGTGGGATAATTTTCATTGATTATCATCAGAAAGGAAAAATAATCAACGGCGAACTTATTGCAGCGTTTGAAATATGAAATCAAGAAAAAAAACGGCCGCAATTGGTTCTGGCCAAAATCAATGAGTTAAAGTTCGAATTGCTTCGACTCGGCCAATAGTAAAGAGGTGGAGTCTACGGTTGATGACTATTTTAAGGAGCTCGACAGTGCACAGTGCTCAAGGCCCCATTCAGTCAGAACCTTGTAAGACTGTGCGGTATTAAAAGAAATGAACAATAGTGAGGTTACCAACATTAAACCACCCCTTTGCATAGTGAGGGGCACCATCGAGGAAAAAATCACAAAGGCTGCCAACCTAAGGTGGTTAAGTCTTGAAGGACACAGGGTATCCAATGCTGTATGACCGCTTTTTGACAGCAAAAGGTCCAGAAAGTTAATAAAATTCTGCGGTGATCTGCATGCTATTGAGGACATAACACACATACTGTGTGAATGCGAGGCAATATCGCGTAGTCGGAGAAAATTTTTTGGAATATACTTTTTCGAAAACCTAGAGGAAATAGACGGCACGAGCTTCAAAGGCGTTTTTGGCTTTTGCAGCGAAATTGAGTGTTTCACCAGGGAGATTGTTTAGGTTTTTGCCATTTGAAGACGAATTCAACTGGTTCCACAGGGATCACGATGGGCCCGTTTTGGTGCCTGGTGTCTGCGTAATAGCATATCCATTATAGCCCTGTTTAACCTAACCCTAACCTAACCCTGCAGACACCGCTTGAACCATTTTTTACATCGAATCATAACCTGCGATTAAAAGTGAATCCTTTACTACACCCCGAATGACTCGAACTGCAACCAACTTCAGACGGCTATAATTTCCAAATCGTTCATGACAGTGAGCTCAAATTTTGACACATGACAGATAATTTTATTATTTATAAGCCTTTTAAACGATTTGCGTCTCAGTTGTGTTGAACAATTTTTATCCGCGATGGAACTCAAATATGATAGTGTGATTGCTTTATATTTAGCTGGAAAACTACAAGTAGCTGTCGTTAGAGCCCTCCAACACCTCAACGTGAATAAATCATTTGTGTCTCGAACCATAGCTCGTTACCGTGATACTGGCAGCGTTGCAAAACGACATGGAGGTGGTCATAAAAAAACAGCAACATCGGCAGATATGGTTCGGAAAGTGAAGGCTCGAATTGAGCGAAATCCGCGTCGAAGTGGAAGAAAAATGGCTCGTGAGGTCAACATATCGTTGGAACGGATGCAACACATACTGAAAAATGAGCTTGGGCTCAAACCATTGAAGTTCCAAAAAGCACACGATCTTACACCGTTAGAGTCGAAAGAGCGAAGGAGTTGCTACGCTTGCACGAAAGTGTTGAGTTGCCGAATTTGGTTTTTTCCGATGAGTCGCCAATTGTTATCGAGCAGCAATAAGTCAACAAACAAAATGACCGAGTTTACTTGCCAGAGAGGTCCTTCGAAAGTGTAAATTTTCGGAAAATTTACCACCAGAGAGCAGGCAGCACCGATGGTGATGGTTTGGGCCGCCATAACCGCCGATGGTCGCTCTCCGCTCGTATTTTTGGACCGTGGCGTCAAAATTAATGCGATCGTATACCGTGAAACTGTCTTAGAGGCAGTATTGAAGCCTTGGGCAAACAATCATTTCGGTCGGAGACCGTGAACATTTCAACAAGACTCGGCACCGTCTCATAAAGCGCGCGTCAACTAAGATTGGTTAAAAAAACAATGTTCCACACTTCATTTCTTCGACACAATGGATTGCAAATTCTCCGGATGCAAATCCGTTGGATTTCTCTGTCTGGGGTATTTTGAAGGCGAAGGTTGGCACTAAAAAATACCAAAGTTTGGACCACCTCAAACAAGCATTTTGCCGGGAATGGGCCAAAATACCGCAGAGCCACTTGCGTGCAGCGTGCGATGCTTTCTTCGGCCGTCTCAAGGCCATTATTCGCGCCAAAGGTGGACATATTGAAAACTACTGATACAGTTTGAAAATTGATGTATTTTCCAACATTTTTTGCTTTGGCACAATAAAATTTATCAAAAAATAAAAAAATGATAGCATTTTAAAAAGTTGGAGTTCGAGTCATTCACCCTGTATAAAAGGATTAGCTCAGGGGATTGGTGAGACGTGAGTAAGCTTCACAGGGGATTCCCGAAGGCAGATGGTGAGTGAGTGAGTGACTTGTGCATAATTGATTTTTCAAATGCGGAGTTTTATTGTAGAGAAATCGGCATAAAGCAACTTGTGCCAAAAATAACCTTCACTGATAAAGAGGCACAGTCCCATCCTACTAGATGATAAAGCAATATCACACGCAGTATAGTAATCGCCTCTTATGCCAACAGAGATGAGATATGAAGTTTTGGCTTGGTGTGTAGACTTGTCCTCTACCGACTACTAACTTCTCCAAAGTTTAGCCAATCGGCTTCAAAGTAAGCAGTTTAAAAGCCCGGACTATGAAGACTTTTTGACCAAAGTGATAAGAAGTTATTTAAACGAGCCATAATTACGAGTATATGGAGATTGATTTTAATTTGCCCCTCCTCTTTTTGCAACCTGGGAATGGAACTACCTGCGGAATTGATCCTTAACCATGTTGTCGATCGTTAGATAACACATAACAGACAAGCTGCCATGCTATCTGACGGGCGCTTACTAGGAGGACATATGAAAATGATTTGTACCCAAGCAAGTGCTGTACGTCACAGTCAATGACGATGTGATCAATTTGATCGACATTAGATCTCTAAACGTAAATCATGTTGGTCACGATTAGTTATCTATCCGCTGCAAAGCCGATTAAGTTGATTTCGATTGTACTATCAAAATATGTATTTCCTTTTTCAGATTTACATTAAAGCTGTCAAAAGCAAGTAATTGGCCATTCCGTAGGATTGCTTAGGCGGATCCATTCTACAATTATACGTGTTTGCTATTCAAATTCAAAAATGAATAATCAATTATTCGTAGTTTAAATATCCGAAAATCACATCGATTTGTGATTATGGTATGTTGCATAACCTACATACTTGCACTCGAAACCTTCATGCTACATTAACTCTGGCACTGCTATGGTTTTTGCGTGTCGGTCGACCCACTCGACAACAAAAATAGCAATTGGCAGTGGATTTGCTTTTCTAAAAAACCAAAAACGGCATCTAAAAATAGTTCTTTCGACAGCATCTCCCAACTGCGACTAAAGGTCAAACCATCACCCTTGCCCCTCAAGGGTGATTATTTTTAAAAATACAATACGAGTACTTCTGTTGCAAAAATATATACTTAGTTTTCCACAGTATTTTTGTTTGGATTACTTTTAATTTTAAATATTTGCAGATGTCACTTAGCTTGACAGACACTAATGACGATGATGATGATGATGATGACGATGGTGAGCATCGTTTAAAAGCAGATCTTCTCATCCATCGTCAGCACAAAAGAATTGGTTTTGTGTGCATCCTTTTTATTTTTTAAATAAAAGTGCTTATTAATGCTAATTAAATTATAGAGCTCGCACCCTTTGATATTTCATTAGACCCCGCTTTCGGTCTTTTTCCACAATTCATCGTTTGCCATGTGGGTTTTGGTTTACTTAAACAGAGTGAGTTGACTCTTGTTTGGCCTCGATACACATACATACTCGTACCTATGTACGTTTATTCACAACTGTGAGTGGCAACGTTTCACCATTATTGACTTTGGTGCTGGTTAATGTCTTCTTCAAAATTTATTCAGCTTACTAAAGTGATGGAAATCTCAAATCACACACCGACTGACATGGATAGTTTGGCTTCGATCATAGATGGGTCTAACTGCTATCAGTGTCGACAAATCACTTATCATCACCTGTTATACTTACTTGTTATTGGAATACACCTGCCAAGTTGATGAAAGAAATAAATCATAAATTTTTGTTTATTTGTCTATTTTGTTTTTGTTCGATTGTGTCAATTTTTTATCACGGCACAAGGTAAATATAAGTAGTCCGATTAATAGATGACATTTTATGGCAGACGTAGTTGTCGTTTTTTTTTTTGGGTATTATGCTCGTTAGTTGTCAACCTTCGAAACAAGATAATTGCACAGTTGATTTGTGTTATCGTAATTATCGGTCATGAGATTACCAAAATTGGCATTCCATTGTAAAGGGCTATATGTATGTTATTATTGAAAGTTTTCCAATTTACATTGGTGATGTTATTTAACAGAGCTGTTACATAAGCTATATTGGTTACCAGAATGCTTCCAAACTACCATGGGGACGAGTATGTTTTACGAATATTAAACTCGTATTTACCATGATCGTTAATAAATTATGAGCCCTCTACACCGAGCCGAGCACAAAAGCTGAAATACACAACGAAAACGATGGATACAATTCTAACAGTTTGTATCTATTGATTAAAGATATTAACAATACTATGAACTGTAAAAACCTTACCAGCGTAACAGACAAATGTCTATAAAAAGCAAATTTCCTAAGCAGCAGAGAATCGCAGTACGGCTACGCCATATAGAGTGTTGCCGCAGTTTGTTCCACTGCTTAACGACTAAATGAAGAAAAATCTTTCTTAGACAGTTGAACACGACAGATGAGCCTGAGAAGCATTGACATCTAATGAGACCACCCGAATCGGATTCCCACTCCTGGGACTACCGGTGTAGCAAAAGAAAAGTCAGATATACCACCTTGACAAGGTCCCGGAAATTAGTCAGAAAATTCGGAATACAAGTTTATTCATCTAAATCTACATATATTGTCCCCTTCAAAGTGATCCGCATCGATTGCAACACACTTATGCCAGCGTTTGATCCAATTCTCGAAACATTTTTTATATTCGGCTTTCGGTATGTCCATCAGTGCTTCCGGCGATTTTTCCATTACTTCCTCTCGGCTGCTGAAACGCGTTCTCCGTAGTGGTTTTTTAACTCGAGCCAAATTAGGTGAGTTCGGTGGCTGTTGGATAGTATTTGTTGCATTTTTCGTCACAGAATTACGAATGGCACTGTGCGACGGTGCGTTATCATAGTGCAAAATCCACGAGTTTTCTGTCCACAATTCTGGTCTCTTTCGGCGAATTGCTTCACGCAAACGTCTCATAACGCCCAAATAATACTCTTTGTTTACTGTCTGGCCTTCTGGCAAAAATTATGCACTACACCGTTGTAATCCATGAAAACCGTGATCATTGCCTTCTTTTTTGACTGAAAACGGCGTGGTTTTTTTGGTCTCGGCTCATTTGGTGAACGCCATTCACTTGCCTGATGTCTGGATTGCGTGTCGTACTCATAAACCCGTCTCGTCTCCAGTAATGATCCTTTTAATGAATGCGGGATCGGATTCAGCCTCGCAAATCATCTCTTTTGCGACGTCAACACGGTCTCTTTTCCAACATTTCCAACGTTCGCGCACCATTAAATCCGTTTTTTACGCAAAATTTAATACATTTAAATCCATTTCTAAAATTGTAAAAAATCGCCAACACACACAGAGCCAAGAGTACATCTATCTTTTGGCTACTTAACTTTTCCAAATGTCAAGCTATGACGCTAAGAGGGAATGTCAACAACAGATTTACCAACTTAACAAAAAAAACGGAACTCAAATCGGAACAGTGAGAGCGCCATACGGTGGTGTGGCGCGGGAACTTTTTTTTTATTAAGGTGGCATGTGCGTTCAATTTTTACCGGAGGAAGTGACCGGCCCGGCATTCGCATATTTTGCACAACGGAGGAGTGATCTAAGTATCCAAGTATCCTCCGGGGGAAAAGAAATATTCGTTTGAGTGTCCTACGGTTTTCGAATGCGAGCAATAGGATGCTATCATGAAATAAATTTCGAATTGCTGGAACTTTGGCATAATGACGGGTAAAAGTTTCGATTTAGAAAATGTGTAATAAAATATTTTAATGCGATTTTGAGGACATTTCCAATATAACATCATGCGTTTCATCGGTAAGTATTCAAATAAGCTCGTCGGGCAATCAAACTACGGATTGAAAAACTGTCAGAGAGGAGACGCTTTTGGGCTGTTAACCTCAATGGTTCCGTCGGGGAGAACATATTATAATAGAATTGAGCCCTACTGATTAAACAAAAGCACGATATTCGTCTAATTCTAAGAATTCACCGTAGAACTCCTAGCTTTGACTTACAAATTCTTACCATAACGTTGCTTTATAATAGGTGGCGTAAAAGTCATCATCCTATCGGAAGATGCCATAATTTTTGCAAATATTAATGCCATTAAGTTCGCAACTGAGTTATTGCTGTTTTGTTTTATGAAAATACAACTTTATTATGAAAAAAATGGTTACAAATGAATCATTCAAAGTATTGCCCATCGCTAGCTACAGCTTTCCCACCGGCAGAGTTCGAATACGGTTACGGTAAGAGTGTTCATCTTTTGAGGCTATCAACGAATCAAGCCATTTTTTGATGTTTTCATATGAGCGGAACTGCTGATCAGCCAGACCATGTGCCATCGAATGGAACAAATAATAATTGGACGGTGCAATATCTGGAGAATATTGCGAGTGGATTAGGACTTCCCATTTGAAGATTTGCCAACATGAAGCCGAGCGTTGTCATGCTGTAGAATTACTTTTTCCTGCCTCTGCTCGCATTGTGGCGAGTAACTCCTAATGCCGAAGCAAGCTCTTCTTGCGTTTAGCACGGATTCTCATCGTGAAATGCCTCCAATTCAGCGTCTTCGAAGGATTTTGGTCATCCTTCACGCGGACGGTCGAAATCACCGTCTTTGAAGCGACGGAACCAACTACGGCACGTTGTTTCACTTACGAGTAGAGCAGCATCTCCGTAAACTTTTTGGAGGTCTCGATGCGTTTCAGCCGCCGTTTTCTTCGAATGGAAGAAGAAAATTAACACTCCCCGCAAATGACGATTATTTGGCACAAAATCAGACATTTTCACACAACCAAAAATATATGACGCCAAAACAAAATCATTAGTGTGTCAAAACGGTTTGATTACCATATGTCTAAGCTTGGTTCATGACGTTTTGGATATGTCAAAATCGACCAGCACTTACTGCTGGAGTCATCTACTGAACTTAGTTGTGCACCTAATAATATGGTATATGTAAAATAGGCAGATATTATATATTGCGATATTTACTTCACTTTGGTCGAATGGATGACAATCTTTGCTTTCATAGCTCCGATGTGTAGTTGTTGTTCTGCCTGACAACGGAATTCATGTCATTTCCGCTTTTAAACTCTCCGCAAAAGTGGTTTTTCTATATTTTCAGCAGCGACTGTGCCTCTACTTCAAAACTTCGTGGCTCATCTCTACAGGTTTCTGTTCGGATGTTATTAACTTGACACGTTATTTTTACACTTTCCTAAAACTTCCGACTCTTGTTCCTTTTCTTCAGAGAACTCGATGTTGTTCCCTTCCCGTCTATGCATCGCTGTTTCATAGGGGAGTAACCTGTTACATGTGCTTGCCTGCATTATTTAATAATCAGGAGTATTATGGATGTATTCGGGTGAAACTCAGCATATCAGCTGCGCAGTTTCAACGAATCTTTTGACATCGAATGCCACTGAACTTAATCTTTTTATGCAAGTTGCGTTACTCATCTGTGCTTATATTGTCTCTCCGTTGTTGAGATATACAATATCTAGACGTAGTATCTAGACCTAGTTAATAATCCGAGTGGCTAATCACTCGAAATGTTCGAATATCTATAATATTGTAGGAATTATTGTCGTCGATCGCAACGGGCGGTATGAAAATCATAATGGCATTAGTTCATTGGCGACTCCATTTATTATGGAACCGTGTTCTTCACTCTGTAAACTGAGTAGATGGACTATGCAGGTCTAAATTTGCTACCTTCGTGAAAGTTGTTTCCACTTTTCTTCAGGCATACAAAGAACATGGCGATGTTATTGTTCGTAGAGCAGAGGTCAACGAGGAAACAAATTTTTACTATCCTATAAGGATAGCGACTTAATTTTGCATTGTAAAGAATGTTTTAACCAGATCAACCGCTTAGCGGTCATAGGATCTCAGAATTTGCTCGACGTCCGCGACAACCAAGAAGCTAATGTCATGCAGGTACAACTTCTTAGAACACTCATGAGATTTCTGCCACAATCAAGTATAGCATGGACAATTATGTGTCGCTTCCATCCACCAAAAATAGTACAAAACTGCGATGGTTAATAACATAATATCAAGGAAATGAAAAGTGAGCTGAGCTCAAAAACTGCGTCATAGCAGTCTAATCAGTTGCCAACTGTAACTCACTTAAGCCACTCTTTCAACGTTTAGCCAACATTACTAAATATTATCAAATGACAATCAGTATCTAGTAAGTAGAACGTCTATTGTAGTTTTACTTCGCCTCACTGTACGCCTATTTGTTGGGGACTTAGCATTCTACGTACACATTCCTTTTTATACAAAAGCACTACAAAATGAGTACCTCTTAAGAGTATTCAGTGGACACTGGAAATACTAGTAATTCAGTAGTTTTGTTTACAAAGACTAAGGGGTTTCTAGAAAATCCACGTTTTATCAAATATGCCAACTTAAAGTGAGATTTAATAGTAGACACTGCTGATTAAGGCGAAAGAAAAACCCCAGAATTGAAATGGAAAAATGTTAAAAATACTCTTGGGACTATTTAAGACTATGTCTTCATATGATCCGAAGCTTGAATCTTGAATCTCAAAACAAACATCATCCATTTCATCCACACTTTCTTGTACGAATTTAACCATATATACCTACCTTGCTTCAATCTATGAATTTTGAACATCAATATCCATAAGATTTGATTGGCTGGTTTGTGGTCTCAATTCATTCAAACATGCATGGCGCCTGCTACTGACGCTGTACTTGTCATTATAATCTATTGACCACTTTATCATGTTGTCGATAATTGTATACTTCTTACGATTGGGACTACATTCACAAATCAATTATGTTTCCTCAACGTGATATCTTATCAGTCCTATATATGTTATGTACGAGTATCATGTACGCCTTTTACTTACGCAAATTTCCTTCTTTTTTACAGAATATAAGCCGTCAACATGAAGTTCGCGGAACATCTTTCCGCTCACATTACCCCAGAATGGCGAAAGCAATACATTAACTATGAGGTAAGCAATTGCATACTAAACTCCATCGATGGAAATAATTTGATGTCTTTTTTCTAGGAAATGAAGGCAATGCTGTATATGGCGGTGGAAGAAGCCCCAGCCGCTGACAGCGTAGAAGATGAAGTACTTAAACGACACTTTGTAAACTTTGATGAGAGTTTCTTCCATTACTGTGATAAAGAGCTGAAGAAGATCAACACATTTTATTCGGAGAAATTAGCTGAAGCAACAAGAAAATTCGCAACACTCAAAGCAGAACTAAAAACATGCCTGGATGATGCGGAACGCTTAGCGAAGAAATCGAAGTCATTGAAAAAGGCTGGTATGCCTCATAGAAAAGCCCAAGAACTGAAGCTGGCATTCAGTGAATTTTATTTAAGTTTAATTCTGCTGCAAAACTATCAGAATTTAAATCATACTGGTTTTCGAAAAATCCTAAAGAAACACGATAAGGTAAGTATTGTGGAAATAAATTTTTTTTATTGAATTTGAAGCATGTTTAAATTTGAATGGCTTACCTTTGGTGTCACCAAACCGTGAATAATGATACCCAAATGCTGGCCCGAATAGTATCCACGACAATTTGATCATTGACATGGAAGCTACACCTTTCTTCTTTTTCTTTTATTAACTGCTGAAATATGTAAAAAATATGTAAAGCTTAAAAGTACATCTTGTGCGCCATATTCCTCCCACGTCTCTGAATAGTTGCTTCGTCGGTTGTTGGCAAAAATACAATACCTTAGTACCTTAGTACCTTAGTACTATAGGCTTCTCTATATTGGATCCTATCATTAGGGCAGGCTTTTGCATTTGACCAGATCCATTTTCCCACCAAATTTTCTTTTGGCCTTTTTCTTTAGACCTTGCCTAAAATTTAAGCCTCTATTGCTTTTTAAAACGGATTTTTCGATGACTTTCGTTGGTTTTCTGTTTAATTCCTCCTCATAATATTCGTTACATGTTCATTTCCAACGTTGTCATTTTTCCTCTGTATTTCTCTTACATTTCCAAAATTACGACGCGTATCTTAAAAACAGACTAACGATTGTAACATATATCATGTATGACGAAAAGAAGGAAAGTCATTCCGAACATAGATACTCTAGCACAACATTAAAGAGCAACTGACTTTGTACACAGCCTTGATGTACTCCGATGTTGTGTTCTAATCCTCAGGTAGTTCCCGCTGTACATTAGATTTGCGTTTTAGTATCTTATACATCTCGGGTACAGTTTGAGGCCTTTACTTCACCCATTTAAGATACCAGACAACTTTATCGATGAAGATTATTTGCAGATCCTACATCATTATCCGTAAACTTTGAAACTCGGCAAATGGTGACCTACCTCCAACAAAGCCCATTGATTGTCTTCGAATTCAATAATATTGCATATTCAACTGTCTAGAATTCTCTCCTATACATTTCCACGACATTCGAAAATAGCTTAACTGATCGGTAGTTTTTGCAATTTCTCGTGCCGCCTTTGCCTTTATACAGTGGGACAAGAAAGCTTTCCCTCCACTGGGTAGCTATCCGGTCGCCCTTCATTTTGCTAAACAAAATTGCGAGTCAATCGAATCCCAGATTTCCGAGTCACGCTCATACCAAGTTATCAGATCTGATGCCTAATTTTTTTTACAGCTTTACCATCTTGGGCTTCTGTGTAGTCTGTCGTTTCAATTTCATGACAGCCGAGGGAGTGTTAATATTTCCATCTATTATTAATACCGATTTTGTCGCTTGCACTGTGAATTGATAGTTTTCTTCTACTGTAATTTTAAAAATATTGGCCAGTTTGCCTCTGCCTCCACGTTGCACTTTTTCTATTGCTTGTTTCCTCTTTATAGGTTGTAAGGGTACATCTAATTGTCGATACAATGCCTATAATTTTTATTTTTGTTGAGCCAGCCTTTTAAAACTCCAAACAGAGTTGTTTCAGTAATCTCAGGGGTACATATTTCAACATAAGTGTTCCATAAACCTTGCATAGTTCCACCAGTTGGTTTAATGACTTTTGGGGCTATATTTGCAAATGTAATGACAAGAGCCTGCCTTTGGGAGGTATATTTTCTGGACTTACCACCTTGATCAAAAAGTTCTCGGCCACACCCATCGTGTGGCGCTCCCATTGTTTCGATTTGAGTGCTGGTTTTTTGTTAAGTTGATAAATCTGTTGTTGACATTCCCTCTAAATCTTAACGTCATAGCTTGACATTTGCAAAAGTTACGTAGCCAAGAGTACATCTATTTTTGTGTGCGTTGGCGATTTTTTACAATTTTAGAAATGGATTTCAATTTGCAACAACGAACTCGTATTAAATTTTGCGTAAAAAACGGATTTAATGGTGCGCGTACGTTGGAAATGTTGGAAAAGCGTTTCGGCAACGATTCTCTAAAGAAACCGGTCGTTTACCAGTGGCACGAGCGGTTCAAATGTGGTCATGAGTCAATCGAAGATGATGAACGCAGTGGGAGACCATCGACATCGAAAACCGACAAAAACATTGATGAAGTAAAAGAAATGTTGGTCAATAACCGCAAATTAACCATCAGAGAGATAGCGGAGGACTTGAACATTGCCTATGGATCCATCCAAAACATTTTGGTTAATGATTTGGGTTTCCGTCGTGTAGCAGCAAAGTTGACCTCAATTTCATACAAAAAAGAGACCGTGTTGACGTCGCAAAAGAGATGATTTGCGAGGCTGCATCCGATCCCACATTCATCAAAAGGATCATTACTGGAGAGGAGACGTGGGTTTATGAGTACGACACGCAATCCAGACATCAAATTGTGAATATAGGAAAAAAATTTGCTGGACTGAGTATCAACATCTATACAAGGAACTTAACAAACGAAGAAAATGTAGAAAATGTGTATAAATTGATGATAGCCATTAAGTTAGTTAATAATATTTAGCTAGTGCTTTATTTGTAATTTTATTAATATTTAATTTACTTATGTATTAATAATTTACAATAATAATAATAATAATAATTATGAAAACACAAAATAATAGCTGCCCCAGTGTTGATCCCTGTGGTACCCCCTGGGTTTCATTGGAAACTACCTTTTGTAATCTCCCTAACAGAAAACTATCGATCAATTTTACAGCTCTCACTAAATCCGAAGAGGTTTTTTAATTTCCAACAGAGAATTTGATGCTTAACCGTATCGAAAATCCCTACAAACAGAGAAGAGTTATGTTGTTTCTATCAAAATCTTACCTCATTTCCTCGAGTAAGTTAACCATATCCGTTGCGCAGCAATGGTTGGCTCTAAAACTAGACTGTTTTGGATTCAGTAAATCATTAGGTGAGAATCTCATTAGCTGTTTTGCTATAATTTTCTTAAATATCTTAGAGAGACAGGGCAGGATGCTGACCGGTCTGAAATCAGAGGGAGAGGTTGGATTTGGTTTCTTTGGAATAGGCAGGACTTTAGCAGTTTTCCAAATTTGTGGGAAAGTAGATGTTGTAATGCACCAATTTTAAACATGAATAAAACGGACAACAATTAGTGGAAGAATGAGTTTTACAAAACGTATAGAGTTGGACTTTACTGCATTTACGGAATCCATAACTTCGTTTTCAGTATTGAGTTAGCAGCATATCTGGCATCAATTTCGCTAGCTTGGGAGACGTTATCTAGGAAATAGTTGTTTAGTTTGTCTCTATCTAAATTGCATTTTGAAGACTTGTTGCAGCTCAAAACACCAATCTTGCGCAAATTAAGCTTTGAGACATACTAATTTTTTTGGAATTACGGTAGATTGGGATTGGGGGTGATTTGAACAGTTGCAATATGACTTTGTGTTGAATGGAAATTATTTATTTTTCTTTGTTTGTAGCTACTTCGTGTAGATGCCGGAGCAAAATGGCGTCAGGAATACGTTGAGTCTTCGCATTTCTTCATCAACAAAGATATCGATAACATCATCAATGACACAGAAACATTAGTGACAAGTGAGTTAGAAGCGGGTGATCGGCAACGTGCCATGAAACGTCTTCGTGTACCACCGCTTGGCGAACAACAAAGTCCCTGGACTACATTTAAGGTGGGACTTTTTTCAGGTAGTTTCATTATACTTGGTATTGTCGTTGTATTATCAGGTAAGTTCTTAGTTTTCCCTTCTTCTATATCATTATCTAAATCATTTATTCAACTTGTAGCAATTTTTCACGACATTAGTGGAGAAAATCTTAAAGTTACCTTTAGACTTTATAGAGCACCTTTACTTATAATTGAGTTCATATTCCTAATTGGTGTCAACATTTACGGTTGGCGATCGTCTGGTGTTAATCATGTACTTATCTTTGAATTGGATCCCAGAAATCACCTTTCCGAACAGCATTTAATGGAATTGGCAGCGATTTTTGGTGTCGTTTGGACTTTAAGTATGCTCAGCTTTTTATATAGCGCGAGCTTGAGTATACCTGCGTTTGTGAATCCTCTTACATTGACAGTAATTATGGTGTTGTTTTTAATTAATCCATTCCATGTACTACACCATGATGCAAGGTTTTGGCTGTTGAGAATAACCGTAAGTAACTAAATAACAAGAAATAGTCGATGAAATCAATTTTATTTCAATTCTCTTCTAGGGTCGCATGGTAGCTGCACCATTCTTTCATGTGGGGTTTGCTGATTTCTGGCTGGGTGATCAGTTGAATTCTTTAGCTACAGCTTTGTTAGACTTTGAGTATTTAGTGTGTTTCTATATAACCAATGGTGATTGGTCAGAGGCGAGAGATGCGTCTATTTGTATGGAAAAAGATTTTATTATTCGCCCCATTTTCAACTGCCTACCAGCGTGGTTTCGATTCGCACAATGTTTGAGACGTTATCGGGATACAAAAGAAGCTTTTCCGCATTTAGTTAACGCTGGCAAGTATTCTTCCACTTTCCTAGTGGTGATATTTGCAACGTTGCGCTCTTTTAATAATCGTAAGTGAATAATATTTAAAAAATTATGGCTGTACTTATTAGTTTTTTAAATTTTCTTTTAGCAAACTATTCAAACACTTTTGATAATCCATACACTTGGTTATGGATTGTGAGTTCTATAGTATCATCGTGCTATTCATACACTTGGGATATAAAGATGGATTGGGGGTTATTTGACAAGAATGCAGGAGAGAATAGGTTCTTACGCGAGGAAATAGTTTACTCATCATCGGTAAGTATTGAGTCTTGTGGTGGCCAATGGTCTTGAGAGCAATTCTTTGAACAATCCACAAAATTATGAAGTTTCATATTTCACTAGTCTGCATGAAAAAAAGGTTACGCAACGAAATATCGCCAGGCTTGGTCAAGTGAATTGTCCCTTTTTATTCTAAATTGAATAATATTTCCAATCAATAAGAGCTTTCTAATCAACGCCTTTGTTTATACACCATTACTTTCCCTTAAGGCTTTGGTAAGACAATGTTTTTGAAATTTCTATTGTTTTCAATGAAGACACTGAGAACCAGCTATTATAATTAGTTGACGAGGGATTCTACCCATAATCTTGTAACTAGTTCTCATTGTACAACAGCGGCTGTGCCTTTTGTAGGAAAAAAATATTTCTTATCGCTTGGCTCGATTTTGACAAATATTTCTTGGTAGCATTTGCAGCGCTTTGAGTAGGCGCTGTTGTAAGTGGTGTAGTTATTCCTGCTGGAAATCCGGGTCATTTCTGCTTCCAATTCTATACCTGGATTAACGTCCAACACCAGCCTTTCAAAGCTATCACTCTTCGATTAAGAGTACTTGATTGGCGTAAATAAATGTTCAAGGTATCTAAAAAATACTAGTTGGTGACGTTTGTGCCTTAATGTTTCCTCTTTCAATACCAATTTTAGGCCAGCGGAACATGCACACATTCACATATACCAGCCTCACACTGACGAAAGAAGAATAATGCAAAAATACGGTGAACCAATATGAATACACTATCCCGCCGAGAAGTGATCGCATGTGAAATAGAAATATTCATGACAGAACCCAACGGGTTTCCGGGGAAGAGCACTATAATGATTCAAGAAATATACTAAATACCGCAAGCTGAAATGATGGCACAATGACGGGTAAAAGTTTCAAATTCGAAAACATATTACGGCAACCCAAAATCTGTGATATAACGTGCGTTCAATAAATCAGGTGACGTAACGTCGAACACAGAGGGGCCGCTACTTAAACTTGCAAACGAAAGCATGCCAAGTGTATTATTACGTAACGGAACAAGATAAGAACGGAGTTGTCATCATCTTGACCGCTGACCTCCAATAAAAATATGTAAGCCTATCCAAATTTAGTGAACTGATAATTGAACATGATAATTAGAATATTGCAAGTATATATGCACTGCAAGTAAACAGTGAATAATCGCTGGAGGATATATTTTATCGAGAACTTTTTAATTTAACATGGTTGGAGAACATGTTTTTCATCGGTGGGGATTTAAAAAGACACAACGGTGAATTTAACTGCGAATCCTAATAATCCCATAGAGAAAAGGGTGTATGAACGAGAAACTCAGCGGAAGAAGATGTTTTAAGATCATGCAAATTACACGAAAAACGTTATTTATGAAGCAAAAGTGGCACATGGTCACATACTGCTATGGTTGATATAAAATCCAAATAGATTTCCATGTATGCTGGAATAACGCCCAATGGCGAGTTAAAGATTCTGAAGTGATATAGACGAACCACGTCAGCACCGACTTTTGCTGACAGAATATCTCATAAAAAAACACCAGAGAAAAAGCAACGAAAACTCACAGCAATCGATGAATGAAACGGACACCGCTTAAACAAGAAAACGTTTAAATGGCTTGCGGTTCTGTTGAATGGAATAATAAGAAACGATTGAATGCCTTATCAGTCGATGGGACTTTGTGATGACGCGATTCAAAATTTACGCATAATGATGGAAAAATATGCCGCTTCAAAAGATTGTTTTAATTGATTTGAAAAATGCGCTCGATAGGGTACTACGAATGATATGCGATATGTAGATGACATTAAATCGAAAGTTAAATGGATAGCGGAATCAACCGGAGAATTCTAAATTTAAGTTGAAGTACACCAAAACAGTGTACAAAACCCGTTGATTTTTAAAGTTGGCAGATTTTGTATTGAGACACAAACATTGATGAGTCCGGAATGGCTTCACTTCTTTTCGTCGATGACATAACCATCATAAGCAACAACTAGAACAACTAGTCCTTCAGTCAACTCTTAATAATTGGAATCTGCAAATCAGTAGTACTAAGACCGAATATCTCCATTGGCGATTTTCCGAACCTGCAAATTCAACTAATAACAAACATATACGAGTATTTAGAAGGAGTCATCGTACCAAAGTGCGGGGATTTAAATACTTAGGCTCCGTGATGATGATGCCGCACATAGAGTTATTCTGGGGTATCTTTTATGACGCGAAAACTCTGCAGTAATTTGCGACAGGAAACAGGAAAATACCTCTTAAACTTAAAAGTTTGTTCTACACGACTGGAGTTAATACAGCCTTAATATACGCGTCTATGGAAATCTGCACATTAATTATATTGAACAGCTGGACAGGCTGAGCAAATCATCAAATTTTGAAATGTTAGGCGAAATCCGAAATCGAATTAATGTTCGAGGAACAGACCCAAACAAAAAATAATTGGGACACTCAAATGCAAAAGCATCAGCAAACTCTTGGCTTTCCGAACGAGGGGATTCAAATAAGCGGCGCTGTACCAATGCAGGTACGTGAGAGAAATATGTAGCATTATATGGTTAATAAAAAAAAGAAGAAGGATTCCAGCGGAACCAACTGATACATCCGGTAATATTCACCAAATAAGCAATGGAAAAATTTTCTTTCTCTTTTAGTCCTAAAACTAGCTGCAAAAATCACGTTGGAAAAGCCTAACTATATTGAGATAAAACTAGAGCAGAAGCTACATCGCTTTGTATGTTAGAAACCGACTACTGAACACAAAACGGAGAGGCAGGACTCCTTTTCAGATAAAGGTTATCATCCAGCTTTTCCACTTACCAAATCTTGAGTAAATAAATATAACTTCAGAGAGTATGGTAGACCATACTGGCACACCCTTGTACTTGTTTCCTTTACATTTTTTGCTCATACTGCCCTTTTTCCTTTCTCTCTAGTTCTTTCTGTGGTTGCCAAATAGCTCTCACTTTATTTAAAGTCAGGGGGTTACTGTACTGCATTAAATTGCTATTAATTTTTATTGAGATCGTCGGACTCGGTTGTCACCATGCTGCGGAAGGGATTAAATTATCTTGAATATACTTTTCACATTTCAAACCAATATATCTTTTGTTTCTTTTATTTTTTAGTTCTACTACTTTGCAATAATAGAAGACTTTGTGCTGCGATTCATTTGGGCTCTGTCTTTCTACCTGACACAGATGAAATTAGTCTCCGGTGATGTTATGACCTCTATTACAGGCATTCTTGAAGTATTCCGGTAAGAATATTCTTTGCTTTTATAGAGTATCTTTTTGACCATCTCATTTTTCCGTAGACGATTTGTATGGAACTTTTTCCGTTTGGAGAACGAACATCTTAATAATTGCGGCAAGTTCCGTGCCGTACGTGATATTTCTATTGCACCTATTGATTCATCCGACCAAACACTTATTCTACGAATGATGGACGAACCAGAGGGTGTAATAAACCGATACTCTAAAACGAATCGACCTAAACCTAAAAAATCCAAAGACCCCGAAAAGCGTGGACTACTACATCCACGTGGATCATTCCAAGATCTTACTATCGATGTAGAAGGAACAAAAAAGCTATAAAATATCTTTGATCTAGCATATGCATATGTACAATCTTCAATTTGTGGATCTATTTCAAAAGAAAATTTATTGCTTTTTATTGTCTTAGGATAGAGAAAAGTAAAAATGAAAAAAAAAAATAACGAAACAAAACGAACGGTTAAGCAAACAAAAACAAAATAACGCTTATTTTTAAAGCGGCAGTATTACTTACTAAAAACATAAACAATTTTTTTTTTTATAAAATCGCTTTAAGATAAATATTGAAATGCATATTAATAACGAAAAATGGATGAAAAAACTAAATGTTAACTACTCTAAATAGGTGATCAATGTAGCCATTCCTCTTTAATTCCTATTCCTAATTCTACACACATTTTTTTGTGATTAGTAATCAAAAAAAACAAACGGAAAACCAATTATTGTTGAGTACATTATTTTATAAAAAAAAGCTAAGCAAAATATAGTTTATATTTTTTTATAGTGAAATGTGTTCTTTTTTAAGAGGTTAATTGCTGATTGCTCATTCAAGTATCCTCAATTCCTCTGACTTCAGACATTAACTGCAACATAAGCTTATGTTTATAGATGATTTAAGTGGCTATTACTTTGTGCAGAATACGCAATTCTATGTATAATAAGCCAGCGCACAAGATATTTAGACTGAGCGCGGGGAAGGAAAATCATCGAGAAAAGGAAATAAAAGGTTTACAAATTGGCAGGTGGTAATGTCTTTGAGCTCCAAATCAATACACACCACCTATTCATCGATTTTAAGGTAGCATACTATATATGTTAATAGCATCTATAGAGAGAGCTATAGGTACAGACCAATGTTTAGATTTGGCAACCCTGCCAAGCTCATCCGCTTATGCACGTTGACGATGGAGAATTCACGCGGTAAAGAACTCATCTAGATCTTTAATATCAAAAACAGAATTTAGACAAGGCGACCGACGCGCTGTCATGCGATTTTTTTTTAACATCATTCATTGAAGCAGTGCAAAACTCACGCTTCAACACAGACATAATCGGAAGAAAGGATCTTGATCTCAGTGGCACTTTCGCGAGTATTGATGCGGAAGCCGCGAAGATGGGTTTAGCGGTCAATGAGGGCAAGACCAAGTACATGCTTTCAATAAGAAAGGACACCCAACACCGACATCTTGGACAGAGCGTCATCCTCGACAGATATAACATTAAGGACTTTGTCTACTTAGTCGCCGCTATTAATTCAGACACCGACACCAGCGCTGAAGTCAAACGAAGAATAACTCATGCCAATCATTGCTACTTTGGCCTAAGAAGGCAATTGACTAGCAAGGCCCTTAGACCTTAATAATCCCAGTCCTGCTCTATGGCATGTACTTTATATGGAAGATGGTGCCCTTGGCTGTTTTGAGAGAAACATTTTTCTGGTTATTTTCGGTCCCGTCTGCATAATTTCAATTGAATTTTGGTGGGGGCGAAAGCCCCCATTTATTCGGCTTAATACAAGCTAAACTTAAACTAAAACTTAAAACTAAGGTTGGTTATTGTGGTGAAGGAGAACGGATTTGAGGTAGGAAGTGGTGCGGTGGAAGTCAAAGACGCTAGGGTTTGAATTAATTTTTCGTAGCATGCGGGAGATTGGTTCGTTCGCGCCATAGGTGGTGTGGTGGGTTGGGAGATAGAAGAGACGAGGGGTACGTAGATTACGAGGGTTAGTGTTGAGGAAAATAGAATTGTGAAGGGACGTGCATTCAACCTGACCTGAAAGAAGTCGATGAATGAAGAGAAAGTCGGCTGCATCTCTGCGTTCCTCAAGGGTGTTTAGGTTAATAAGGTTGAGACGGTTTTGATAGGGGGGCAGAGTAAAAGAATCATTCCAGGGCAAACCTCGAAGAGCGAATCGAAGAAAACGGCGCTGGATGCTTTCGATTCTCGAGATATGAACGCGATGATATGGGGACCATACTTGACTGGCGTACTCTAGGAGGGGGCGAACAAAGGTAATATAGAGGGACCTGGTCACGTATGGGTTGGTGAATTCTTTGGACCATCGTTTCACAAAACCTAGTGCAGAGTTGGCTTTAAGGATTATCCCATCCATATGCAAACGGAAGTTGAGCTCCCGATCACACAAAATGCCGAGGTCGCGAAGAGATTCAACGGAGGAGATAGGTTGGTTGTGGAGAAGGTAGAGTCGGAGAGGAGATTAGAGCCGCTTATGTGAAAAGGTGATAGATTGGCATTTGGTGATATTAAGTTCCAAACAATTTTTGAGGCACCAGATCGAAAAACTATCAAGGTGTTGTTGAAGAAGGAAGGAGTCATGGGGAGAGGAAATGGTTTTGAAAAATTTGGTATCGTCGGCGTAAAGGGAGACGGACGAGTATTTGATGATCCTATCGAGATCATTTATGGTTAATATAAAGAGAAGGGGACCGAGATGGCTACCTTGAGGAACTCCAGAGGTGGCCAAAAATGGAGCGGAGTGGGCTGACCTAAAACGAACACTGTAAAAACGGTTTTCGAGGTAAGAGGATATCCATTTTAACAGTATGGGTTCAAAGCCAAGGGCAGACAATTTGAAGAGTATTAATCGATGAGAGATTTTATCGAAGGCTTTGCTAAAATCGGTTGCAACTACATCGACTTCGTTGCCGTTCTCTAGGGCAGAGATGGCAAAGGATACGAATTCAACGAGATTTGTGGTGGTTGACCTACCCTTTAGGAAGCCATGTTGTCTAGGGGAAATAAGTGATTTGCATTGGAAACTTAGAGCTTCATACAAAATACTTTCGAGGAGTTTGGGTATATGGGAGAGTTTAGCGATTGGACGATAGTTTGTTATTTCGTTCTTTGATCCCTTTTTGTGGATTGGGGTTATAAAGGAGGTTTTCCAAACCTGAGGAAATTCTCCTTGTGAAAGGGATAGACGAAAGAGATCAGAAAGGGCAAGGGAAAGAGACGAAGAACATTTTTTAAGAAATATGGCAGGGATGCCATCTGGACCGGGTGTAAATTCGTTATTGAGTTGGTGTAATTTATTTTCGATATAGGAGGGGTCCAAGATATGAGAGAGAAGTGGGCCGTTGGAGAAGTTCAGTAGGCAACGAAATCTGGTACAAAGGAGTCGTTGGTAAAGGATTGTTTAAAGAAGCTGGCAAATAGGTTGGCAATCGTGAGTGGATCGGTTGATGACTTGTTGTTGAAAGAGAGGGAAGGAGGGTAACCATCGGACTTTCTTTTGTAGTTAACAAATTGGTAAAAGGACTTAGGGTCATTTATAAGGTTGGCTTGCGCATTGTTAAGGTAACGCTGGTAAAGGGAATCGTAAAGTTCGGTGAAATGAAGATAAGCACCAAGATAGTTGGAATAGTCGGACAAGGATCTGGTACGCAGGAAAACAGCCCATAACTTGTTTCTCTTATTTCGTAAGGAACGAAGCTTGCGATTATACCAGGGAGGACTAGTAGATGATGTTTGAAGGCAGGAAAACGGAACGTAAAGGCTGAAAGAATTAAATATTTCTTTATAAAAAATGGATAAGGCATCATTTACGCTTAGGGGGATCTGCTAAGATAGTCACTGATTTTGTGAAAGTTTGCTTTATGAAAGTCGTAGGATGAGAGAGTTGTGGGAGGAGTGGACTGGAAAGAAGAGTTATGAAAAAATGAAAGTAGAAGGGGGGGGGGGGGGGGGTAGTTGTCGATTGTAGAGAGAGATAGGGGACAAAGTGAGACTGAGGAGTTAATTGAATCTGTTGTGAAAATAAGGTCCAATTGCCTGCCCATATAGTTGGATACACCACTGACTTGGCATAGACTTGAGTCTGTTAAGCGATCTAAGAAGAGACATTCCTTAGCTGAGTTGGCATTTGAAGCGATGAAGAACGATTGATCGTCTGATGGAATCCATTGTAGCTGAGGAAGATTAAAGTCGCCGAAAACAAAGATATCGTCAGTAGAGTCAGACAGGTCAATTAAATAATCGATCGCATCGACAACAAGTTGGTAAGATTCGGTAGGTTGAGCTGGCAGGATGTAGCAACATAAAACGTAAAGGGACTTGAAGGGGAGTGATATTTTTATAGCGACAAAGTCGGCTTTAAAGGATGAAGAGATCATAATGGGAGAAGAGTTAAGGCTGTTGTGGATCGCCAGTAGGACGCCTCGACAGTGGGAATCATCATGTGGGCGGGTAGGATCGTCGTCGC
Organism: Volucella zonaria; assembly: GCA_963966105.1. Lineage (NCBI taxonomy): Eukaryota > Metazoa > Arthropoda > Insecta > Diptera > Syrphidae > Volucella > Volucella zonaria. The sequence goes on along the minus strand of OZ014532.1, from coordinate 97,537,639 downwards.
GAAAAACATTAAAAGTAGGGGGGAACAATTCCTGGTTCTTTATGTCGGGAATCAAATTGGTTTCAGTCAAGGCGTAAATATCAAAGGGAAGAGAATGCGATTGACGTAGGACAGCATTGGTTTTAGAGCGAAGACCTCTTACATTCTGGTAGTAAAATGTAAGAGGGATGTTGTGGGGTGGAGATGTATGACGGGATGGTTTAAGTGCTGACGAGGAAGGCACGTTATGGACGAAAAAATTTATCGTGGTCAGCGGCGGTGAGTGGAGGAGGAGATACAACGACGAACTATACGGGCTGTACAGCGACAACGACTTAACCAGAAGAGTTAAGATGCAACGACTGAGATACATGGATGGGTTACATAGAGCGGATGAACATCAATGCCCCGATCCGAAAACTCTTCGAATCCGCCCTCGAGGGACAGTTCAGTAGAGGAAAAGCGCGTCTCAGGTGGCGCACGCAAGGGTCCTTAGCCAACTTAGCGTGCGAAACTGGAGGCAGCTAGCTAAAGTTCGAGCTGGTTAGAGACGCTTGTTCGGTGGAGTACTCGTATTTCATAAGCAAGTTGTATGGCTTAGGAAATAATTACGGTATTTCAGAGTAAATCCAAAAATGTACTCTTACATTGACACTAAGAATGAAAGTATAAATTTCAATTTCGGTAATGTACTAGAAGTGACATTCGTAGATAATGGCTATAGGATTATATTTTGAACATACAATTCAATTCAGTTAATGGTTCCCCAATTAACTATGCTTTCAGGCATTCACACAATAGAGCAGAGAGGATTTTTTAGGCAATGTTGAAGAGATCGATATGTACCTGCCTATGTATGGATACAAGGTGCTTCGGATACTGTGTCGAAGACTTTAAGGGAAGACTCGTTGACATATTTTGAGAAAAAAAAATAGTATGAGTATGGGTATGTGGTGGGGGGGGGGGGGATTGTTTATGCATCCTCTCCCAGATACATAGGTTTTAAGTAAAGCCTTACGATGCCCTATTTTGACTCCTATGTAAAATGACATCTTTCCAATTTGTGCCTGTATGGTAACAAATGGCGTGTCGGTGAACTCGTAATTGTGAGTACTTTAATTGTTTCAAAGCAAATGTCCCCCTAAAAGTTATTGAAGCTCAAGAGCGATGTTTTTTTCTAAACATAAAATTTTGACTCATAATTTTTTTCGTAAAAATATCTTGTTAACTCCCATTTTTTGTAACTTTGTACAATACTTAACTAGTATTTACAAATAAAAAAATATTGAAGTTATTTCATCTCAAGTCAGTAGTTTTCAAGAACTTCTTAACAGCTGGTTTTTCATTTGTTTCTCGAAAAATACGTTTATAAATGCGCAACGTAAATCCAATACTTGCTAAGAAAAGTTAATTTCATGACCACTAAAAGAGGAAAAAGGCCCACCTCGAGTAAGTAACAGTCCAATGTCAAAAAAACAATTACAGGTTCTTTTTCTGAAAAAAAAAAAACTAAGCAGATCTCTTATGGAATAATATAAAAAGAATGCAAAATTATTTGCATAACCAGTTTGTACAATAGTTTTTAACCGAGATATACATATTTAATTCGTAATAATTCTAGATGATTGAGTTTTCAACATAAGAATACGCAGAAATACTCGTACATGGTTGGATATGGCAGGGCATTAATTTGAACATATTTTAGGTTTATGGAAACAGAAACAGCTAAGAAGACGTTTTACATTACGTCAGAAACCATCCCAATTCTAGTCTTAGGCAACTAAGAAAGCATTTTAATCTAAACAGTACTTACATCTGGAGGATTCTAAATTCAGTGGGCATGCACGCATTCCATCATATACCATCATATACTACAAGAGCTACAACCCGGGGACACAGAGAAGCGTTTGGAATTCTGAAATAATATTCTGGAAAGAGACTTTGCGGAAGACAACTTTATTCGCCGGATTCTATGGATGGATAAGTCCCAATTCACCAGGGATGGAAACACTAAGTTTCACAATTTACATACCTGAGCAAAAAGCATCCCCAACTCCATGAAACACAGAGCTCTTGAGCATAAGTTCAACGTCAATGTGTGGACAGGCATATTGGATAACAAGCTGATCGGATCCTAACCGCTTCCAAAGCTTAATTGGAATCTCTACCTAGAATTTTTCCGAAACAAATTACTAGAACTATTTGGTAATATAACACTGCAACAAGGAACAACCATTGTGCATCTGCAAAATGGGGCCCTCGCACACTATGGCCATGCCGTTAAAGAGCGGTTATATCGCGTATATGAATGTTCGTGGATAGGGTGGGATAGGCCTATTCTGGTGCCTCCAAGATCTCCGGACTTGAACCCAATGGACATTTATTTTTGGGGACGGATGAAGGACATTGTTTACTTGTTTACTCATCAGAAATACCCAAAGGCCGAGGAAAAAATGGCCATTGTCATAGATTTTCAAAGACGAGCTCTGGTATGCATACAAAATAATTTGTACAATTGATATGATACAAGGTTTGACGAAAAACATTAAAAATAAAAATGTGCAATTAATATTTGTATTTTTTCTCCTAAAGTGTTTAACAATTTTTAATTAAGTGTTTCAGCGTCGTATCTTAAAAACTACTGACCTGACTTTTTTTTGCTTGCGAATATGTTACTAGGTACACGCTTCAATGTTGCAAAAAATGGGGGTTTATCTGAAAAAAAAGTCAAAATTTAAAGTTAAAAAAAAACAAAAATCATTTGTGAACTTCAGTAACTTTTGACACATTACAATATTTTATCAACACTTACTTTGAAACAATTAAAGTACTCATAATTACGAGTTCAACGATAACACGTTTGTGACCATACAAGCATAAATTTGAAAGATGTTATTTTCAATAGGAGTCAAAACAGGGCAGCGAAAGGCTTTGCTTAAAACCTCTGTATTTGGAAGGGGATAACCTTAACTCTACCTTAACCTACTTAAACTATGTAAGCCGGTCATCGCTTACAAATTAAGCATACGGACTTTGCGTCCTAATGACGTCACACCGAATCTGAAACAAGCGATATAGAAGTTTCCTCTCCTTCACTGAGTCAGCAAAACTCATGGTGTTGCATAGCAACATCCCTCAAATCAAGATTCCCTACCGCCCTACTATACCGAAGGCGTTACTCACCGCCGTGTGCGACGTCTCTGTCGTAGTTGAGCCGCCCTTAGTACGATCGTCATTTTGTTGCGTTCAAAAACGTCATGTCAGTGCAAAACAAAACTCATATTCACCCAAGTCTTGAAGAAGGTTATTTATTTTATTTCAGTAGTTTTTACATCTTTTCTAATCAAAAAACACAAAACTATTTTGCACCTAAATCTTCTAACTTTTTCTGTTGATACAATTGAAATGCCTAACTAATCTGCGCAAGTATAACGATATGTTGACGTTTATGAACACAAGGGTAATACAGTTTGCCTAAGTTAGTTGAGCAGAATATCTGCATTCTTGAACGCAAAATATGCATTTAGTATGACGTTTTTGAAAGCTCCCATACTTTCTCCGACCAAATCGTGGAAATGCATTGGTATATGCTCACCACGAAGTTATTTTCTGCTCTCGTAAATAGTTCGGCAGGTAATTCTTCCGGTCCGGCAGCCTTATTATACCGATGGATATTATATGTATTTCATTTTGGTCGAATAGAAAGAAATATTGACTTCAATTAACTTGATACCGAAATGTAGGTCTTCATCGCGTGGGTATGCAGCAATGATTTTTCCATATCCTCAACGCCGACTGTGACTCTACTACTACATTCCCTCGCTCATATGTACAGGCTTCTGTGCGGATCATGTTAGATTGATACATTTATTTTACTTCTTGATAAAACTTCCGAACGCTGTTACTGTAGTAGCACCTCTTCATTTCCTCGATTGCTCACTTCTCATGTTATTTATTTTTCGCCGGAGCAGCTCTCGTCCATCTATGCAGCGCTCCTTCATAGGTGAGTTCCTTCTCTGCATATCCTTCCCTGCACTCTTTGTCAAAACTAACGATGGTCATGTGAAAATCAGAACATCATTTGCAGCATTTCTAACGGCTTGTTGGCACCGATACCAGTTATCCTAAACAGTTTACAATTGACGAGAGGAACCGTAGACGTACCTTGGCTGCAACTAGGTAATGGTCTGAGTTTGGTTGCTTGAATTATAAAGGTTGATTCTTTTAGGTGTGCTTTTTTCAAAAATAAAAAACAATCAAAAAATTTAATCTTATCGGGTAATCCTTATTACTCGTATCATATACAAGAACTATTCTTTACATTTATTATTTATGTTTTGAAGATTATGTCTTTCAAATGTTGGCCGTAATTGCGACTAACGTGATCCATTCTGAAGATCCAATTTTCGGTGGCGCTTACGAGCATTACGAATGGTGTTTGACAAATGACACAAGTAATATCGGCCTCCAAATAATCAATCGTAACCGTAGTCTTTACGTAGCCCCAAAGAAAAAGTCTAGAGATGTAATGTCGCCTGATCTAGGCGGGCAGTTCACCGATCCAAAGCGTGAAATGGCAAATAAACCCATGGTCTCACGAGCTGTGTGGCAAGTGGCACCGTCTAGTTGCAACCAAATGTCATCGAGACTACGGGCTCCAATTTCAGGCAGCAAATATGGTAGTCCGTTATCATAGCACGATTACGGGCGCCATTCACATTTACGTTCCGGCCGGCCTCAGCTTTGAAGAAATATGGGTCGATGATTCCACCAGCCCATAAAACACATCAAGCCGCTGTTTCGACTGGATGTAATGGCTGCTGTTGAACATCTTCGGTTGCTCCGCACCACACATGGTGCCCCAGAAATGGGCCACATCGCTGAACCAAATTTTCATCAAAAACAGTGGACCTTCTTGAAGCTTTTCAAGAGCCTGACGACTGATACGGTGAAGATTAGGTCCTCAGCCGGCGTCGGTTCTTGCACGAAATTAATTTTGTATGCTTTTCAACCAAGATCGTCACGTCAAAAAGCCAAGTTGTTGCATACGACAAGCCAAGCTGTTGAGATCTTCGCCGAATCGATTTATCACGGTCATCGCCTACACTGTCCACTACCTCCGCTATATTTTCTTCACTACGCGACCAAATAGACCAGGTCGCGTTTTATCCAATAACAAAAATTGGGTTTCAAACTTTTCGATGGAATTGTGCCCTTGGTAGGCAGATTACGTGGACAAGTAGTTGCTTTGAGTGCACACAACACATTCCTCGTAGAACGCCGATTTTCGTAATGCAGCTGAATAATTTGTAGACCCTGTGCTGGCCTAAGTCTTACCATGATGAAATGTCAAACAATACTGAACAAAAATACCATATTAGTGTGACAGAGAACATGTGTGGTCTCTCATCGAATTCCCTGAGAAAAGTACCTCTAAAAGAATCACTCTTTATAATCTGGTGACCGCAATGTTCCTTTGTTAGAGGTGAAGGTAGTAGTTTCCGATTGTGTTACCAAATATGTCTTTTTTTGTTACGTAGGCTTTGTCGAGGAGCACATAGAAACATTATTTTGTAGCATTGTCTATTTTCTAGCAACAAATCTCCGCCCAGATAGACCCTGTTTTTCTTCTCTGTAGCAGTCGGCGTAATATATGTCACAGTTGTTCACTCTTTGTATGTCCGGTCAATGTAGCCGCACTTCCTGCATAACTGTGGTAAGTATCTGATTTATAGAATTTAGCACCTCCAGTAGTTGTTCGGTTCCACGTTTTCTATTTAAGGTCTGAACATTCCACGTCCGAGAGTCGTTGTCCTGACCTGTTTTCCTTCCATCAATGGTATATGTACCACAAATTGGTGTCCTTTCGTGACCCTCATGCACAAAAAAGGCCGGGTCCAGTAGTCCACTTCGGGATTATCAGCGCTGCCGCTGATGCATTTATTTCAGCACCCTGACTACTACTGAAAAATCTTTATTGACTCTCCTGCTGAATTCGGTGAAACATGTTGGAGTAGATTATAAATATAGATACACTTGTTTTTCCTATTCGCGCTTATAAGTATCACAAGTCAAGAACAGCTGGACGAGACCAGTATCCACTGACTACCCCGAGGAGATAAAATAAGCACAATTGATGTATTAAAGCCTACGATAGTCATATTTCATCCAGACACGGAATATCATTTACGTCAACTCCAAATTCTGCAAATGTGGCCGTTTTTCCGCAATTTCTGCCTTTAGCTTGGCAAGTAATGATGCGTAGTATGCTCTTGTAATGGTTTTTCCTTTTTGAAGATAATCGATTAAGATAACTCCTTTACTATCCCAAAAAACAGTTGCCATCTCTTTTTCAGCCGAAAAAAACAGTTTTTGCTTTTTTTGGAGCCGGCTCGCCCTTTGCAGTCCACTGTTTTGACTGAATTTTTGTTTCAGTCGTATAATGGTGTATCCAAGTTTCATCTACAGTAATTAATCAGCGCCAAAACTCGGATTTATTGCCCCCAAAACTGTGCCAACAGAGCGTTGGAAATCTTCATTCGAACACGTTTTTGGCCTAATGTAAGCAAACGCGGTACCCAACGCGCGGACAGCTTTCTCATGCCTAAATCTTGATTTAATATATAACAAGCACGTTCTTTGGACATTTTCATAACCTCTACTATCTCTCTCACTTTAATTCGGCGGTCGTCTAACACCATTTGGTGAACTTTAGCAATGTTATGGTCAGTGGTTGCAGTTTTTGGACGTCCCGAACGTTCATCATCCCCCAAGCTCTTACGGCCACTTTTAAATTCAGCTGCCCAAAATTTCACTGTTGTAAATGATGGTGCAGAGTCCCCATACACAGAGTCCAACTCATTTTTGATTTGCGTAGGCGTATTGCCTTTCAAAAACAAGAATTTAATAACAGCTCGATACTCAATTTTTTCCATTTTCACAAAAAACACTCACATCGACTCACTCAAACGACTGTCAACTAAAAACTGCGCGTCTAAAATGACTGAAACTCCGGTAAGTAACTGTCAAAAGATGCACAGCTTCACATTCACTAGCTTTTATTGACGAGTGCCACTATCTTTACGTTGAGGTCGGAAACTTTTCAGTATATGTTAAAGCTTTTAAACAAATAATAAAACAGGCCTTCTTGAATGTAACAGCAACAATCATAACTTCGGTGACGAGTATTTTTTGACAATAAGCTCCATAAAATTGATCCACCAAGGAGATGATTAGGTAGCGTCAACTTTGAGACCACTACTGCTATGCTTTCTCCCACAAGAAAAGCATGCCTTCGGCGTTACTTTCTATAGACAAAGAAAAACGACTATGTGATTTATGCTCGACTGCTGAGGAAGACAGAAAATAATTTACTCAAACAAGAAAGGGATCTTCACGCTGAACAGCGAGATTGCCGACAAGTTCGTCGGGTTAGGAAAACGTTCGTTAGAACTGGAGGTGAAACTCTGTTCTAAAGCAAGGAGTGTCCTGCGTGTATTAAGCCTGCTACAGCCCCTGCCAAAAAAAAAAAAATAGACAAAAAATAAGTGCGTGGGTTTAGACAAGAAATTTATTCGTAGTGCCACACATTAACAGCTAAAACAATTATTTGTAATCATTTATCCGGCCCATTCCCAAACGCTCCTTTTTGATCTCTGTTTTTAGCCATGACGGTGTGTTTTTAATTGGATGTGCATTTGGGTACTGCAATGTCGGTTCTGGTCCATCAAACGGATGCGTCTTAGCCAGTTTCCTTTCCAAAAACTCTTTATTAACCTGCAAGCACCATTTTCATTATTCTCATTACACCTTTGGATTCAAAATTGTTTTACTTACTTTTTTAATGTCTCTATGCTTGTCCATGTACAAGTTAAATGGCTGCTTAAGTGGAAACCACTTCTGATCCGCGAGGTAGGGCTTAGGGAATTCATATTCGAAAATAGGTTCCTTCAGATCTGCATTTAAAAAAAGCTGATATAAGACAATGACTCCAATTGAAAATAAATTTCAGACTTACTTAAGATTTTGTGGTAGAAGCTCGTTATGCTTTTATCCCAATCACTTTGGAAGAACGCCAGTCCAGCTGGTGTGATATTGTCTTGGTGCTTTTTGTAAAAATCGAACGTTTTGAACGTGCGCTCCTTTAAATCGTTTGGATTCGCAACTTTATATTCGCTCAAGTCGAGTTTAGAGTTTTGTTTGTACAGAACGAAAATGTAGCGTTGGAATCCAATACCTTTCGGAGGGATTGGTTGCATATATTCGGCAATTACTTCGCCTTTTGTAACATCACCATTGGGTATGTTGGATCTGGGATAAAATTAAAAATCTCTCTAAGAAATTGATTGTAAACTGGAGGGCTAAGACTTACACAAACCAGTGAACGTATTCAGAATCACTTGATTCAAAATGACCATCAGGATTGGTGACAACTAACGTCCAGTACGATTCCTTTGTAGATTTCTAACAGAGCAAACAATAGTCAATCACAGTGACACCATACATCTATAAAGAAAAGTGACCTACCTTTCCGGTAATGATATCTGAAAGCCCATCAAATCTTACCATCGGAGCTTTAGCTGCCTCAGATGGCTTTACTATGTTTCCATTAAATACGGGACAAAATGTGTCGCCACTTAGTTCATACTGAAAAATGAATCTTTATTTGCATTCTTTATTAATTTTCTCTTAACTTACACTGATGTCTAGCACAACCCTGGGGACAAAGTAAGCATCACCGAACAAATCTTTAAACACTCCGTAGTGCTCTGCCAATGTCTTGAGATCATACTGCCCATTCGTATTCCGGTATTCCTCATGGACTTTATCCAAATTAATTATGACTGTAAGATGAAAAGTTATGTAAACACTGTTCGATCCCTGCTTTCTGTTTTCGCTTACAATCATTTCTACGAGTCTTCTTTTCTAATTCTGTGCTGCTTCTTTGAGCCTTCAAGTGAGCCAAACGCTCCTTCAACTGAGCTGACCTTGACTGTCTTAATCTTGGAAATCCAATATTTACTGTCGCTGCAATTTCTGGGTCCACAAAATTTTCAGCTGCAGGAAAATAGGAAGAATACATGATGTTGGTTCGGTTGTTATGGATGTGATTTTAGTTACCTTGTAATCTCTGTTCAAGAGTTTTGGCAATCCCTGGAGGTTTGCCACGCAGTCGATGGCCTTGTCTAGAGAATGCAATTAGTGGACATGATGTTTTTAAATAATAATTTGAGGTGTTTTTTAGTAATAAGTTGCCGCAAGACATTTTTCTTTTAATTTGTAGGTTATAATAATATCTAAAGAAATTGTCATGTTTTGACATTTGAAAATTATGATTGTGATTGGCACTTTTTCTCTAGTCCATTCACAATCATTTGGTGTTTTTTTAAATAAATTGGTGTTTATAAATTTGTTATTAATCAAATCAGTTAAATAACGCGCCCCTAATTGAATCCTTTCTAAGAGAGAAAGAGTTGCACCTAAAGGAATCAGTAGAGGAATGTTGCAGGATGCAGATGTTTCTTGCTGTTCAAGAACATGAGCTCCCACCCAATAATACAGGCTACGTTTGATAATAAGCAGGGGCAGTGCAAGGATGGTCTTGTGCAAATGAACATCAGAGTTGCAACTGATGTACAAAGCATTTTTCAGCTGCGAGCCGATATGAAATCTGTAGGAGTCTTACTGGTAACCCGACAGAGGCTTAATTCTGTACCATGAGAATCAGTGTAACTTCCGTTCCAGCCTGGCTTGAAACAGGTAGGCCCCTTGCGGGAGCGTCATGGCGGCTGCAGTTTACACCTAAAGTTGCAGGGTTTTGTTGTTGGAAAACCCAAAAAAATGTACAAAATACTACAGGGTGCAATGATTCAAAAATTGGCGGAAGTTTCAGGTAGGTTTCACTCTTGACCAAAGCGGAAGTCAAGCCTAAATGATAACTTTGAATTGATACTGGTCTGAATTGGATTTCGCCATGATGATCAAGTGATCGAGAATGCAGATTATTCTCCATTGTATACCGAAACCCCTGCTGTCAGGTGACGCGCTGTCATGTGACTTCTTTAACAGCATACTTTAAAGAATTGTGCGGAAGTCACAAGTGAACACTGGAAGCACAATCTTTCAAGAGTCTGTGCAACTACTAGCGTACGCTGATGATATCGACATAATTTTGAGAGCTCAGCGGGCTGTCACAGGTGCTATCGCTAGTAGTGAAACGAAAGCTGACAAAATGGGTTTAGTGGTAAATGAGGGCAACACCAAGTATATGTTGTCAACATGAAGGGACACACAACATCGCTGAATTGGACAAAATTCAGCGATAATCGACAGCCATGATTTTGAGGTAGTAAAGGACTTTGTCTACCTTGGCTCAGTTATGAATTCTGCGAATGAAACCTCAGCAGAAATAAAATGAAGAATCACTCTTCCCAATCGCTGTTTCTTGGGGCTAAGAAGGCAATTGAGTAGTAAGGCCCTATCCCGAAAAACTAAGGAGATTTTATACTGTTGTATAATGCAGTCTCCAGTCCTGTTGTATAATGCAGAAGCATGGACCCCATCGAAAGCGGGTAAAGGTATCATCAGTCGTTTCGAGAGAAAAATCATTCGAAAAGTATTCGGTCCGCAGCAAACAGTTACTCGTTCTGGCTGTATTGGCATCTTCTGAATCACTTTTGGATTTTCGGTAACCGCCAATGTGGAAACGGGCCTCACCAGAAAACATGATTTTCTTGCAAAAATTAATCTCAGCACGCACGTTTTCCAGGACATAATTCGAGAACGTACGGCGCTGCTGATGGTGGCTGACTTCAATTCTTGCGTTATTTGGTTTTTGTACGCATGTGGAGCCAAATCTTTCGTCAAAATTCGTTGTAGTGTGGTTGTGGAAAGGTCAAGCTCCTAAAAACGAGGACGAATGGAGGTGTTTGCGTCGTTTTTCACACTTTCCTTTACTGTGGCTATATTTTCCATGCGGAGCGAACACGTTTTGGTGTCTTCACATCTTATACCGAGCTCGTTTTTTCGAATTTTTTGAATTTGTTGCGCACACAGGTCTCAGAAGGCGCATGATTACGTGCAAAATTAGCACGAACTTTTCGCATCGTTGGTTGCCACACCCATCTTATTCTTGATCTTGGATGCAAGCATTCTATCTTTTTTTTCATAAGATGTGCGCCAAGTTTCCAATAGGAATTTCCTGAACTCACGCATACCTTTTAACAGATGTTGTATTTGTCTTCTATTTACTCATCAAAAGGTATACGCTTCAACAACGTCGAACTTCCGCTGATTCCATTTAAGATGGAATAAGATCCGGATTTGCACCCAAAACTTGTCGCCAGTACGAGGCACATTTCATTTTTTCATTTTAAATGCATTTTTATTTCAGTTAACTCATTAATTCTTACATGCTAGTCAAAAAAATGCTTAAAAATTAGCTTAAATAACTTACAGATAATCTAATTCTAACTTACTGGCCCCATGCGGGCACTCTAGGTTAAACATAATACTTAATCTATGTCTTTCGACGTTTCTTACACTCTACTTTTATTTTTGTTTTTACATTTATTAAACTAAAACTAAGAAAATAGATTTTATTAAAAAAAACTTAGTGTCTGGACTTTTTTTGTTGTAATATAAAACTTAAAACTAAACCTATACACTACGTAAAAAATAAATCTTAACCTACTTAACCTACTTAGACTATCTAATTTTACTTATACCTATATATATGTACATACAATTTTTTTTTTTAGGATTACCCCTTTTTTTTTAGAGAAGGTTGTTCTTTGTTCTTTTATAATTTTTTTTTTTTTATTTTTTATTTTTTATTTATTTATTTATTTTTTATTTTTTTTTTGTCCTTAAATCTACCCTAATCCTACCTAAACTATGTAAGTCGGCCACGGCTAATAAACTAGATGACGACCGACTTTGCTTCCTTATGAAGCTATCATGTACCCGAGCAATTTGACGACGAACCCTCTCCTCCTACAACCAGCCACCAAAATTGTTGGTGCTGCCGAGCAACATCCCTCATGTCGCGACTCCCTACCGCCCTACTGAACCGGAGACGCTCCGCACTGCCGTGTGCGACGTCTCTATCGTAGTTGAGTCCCCTGTCCGCAGCTATCCGAGCGACGTGGAAGATTAGCGGCACCGCCAATCTGTCCTGGATCAAACCTTTCATGTCGAGGTAGGGGAACGCTTCTGGAGGAATAAAGCCGTCAAAGCGAACTCTCTCGTGATACATATAATTGGGGTAGTAAGCCCCGGAGATCAGGTTGTTCGATGAGGTCATTGCTCTTGCAATGTGCCTTCGAGTCAACTTAATGACGAAATTGTCCACTCTTATTAGGTTCGCCCTATTGTACAAGACCTCATTACGATAGAATTTTATGTACTCAGACTCTGGTGCTCTGTATAAGCGAAGACAAGCCCTCTCAAACACCCGAATCTTTTCCAATAAACTTGCTCTCACGTTGAACCACACGGGACATCCAAATACAAGCATGGGCCTGATAAGGGCCATGTAACAGATCACCTTCACCCTCGCATCGAGTTGGCTGTTATAAAACAGTCTCTTTGTAAGGGCAAAAGCACCTTTGGCTCTGGCCAGAGCAACATCTATATGTTTGTTAAAATACAGATATTGGTCTAGCCAGATCCCAAGGTATCTGACTACATTTCGACAAGCAAGTGGCTGTCCATATTGTCAGACGATAGAGAACTTTCGCCAATTCTTTCTAATATCCCTAGAGGCCCCAGACAAAGGCGTCCTAAACAGAATGGTTTCCGACTTCTGAAAGTTGATTTTCAATTTCCAGTCGTCGCAATATCGCTTAATTTTGTCGAAGTCACGTTGCAAAAGTGTATTAATGACCTCAATCTTTGGACCTGATCTGTACGCGATTAAGTCGTCTGCGTACTCTATGGCATGGTGAAGTGAACCTATCAGATCACTTGTGTAAATGTTGAATAGGATCGGCGAATTTACCGCACCTTGTTGCAGACCGTTTTTAATGTTAAATGTTCCAGCAGAAGTCACATCGCCATTTTTCACGATGAACTGTCTACTGGAGAGCATATCAAAAAGAATATACAGCAGTGGTTTACTAATGCCCAACCTGTCCAGCTTGAAAAAGAGTCCTTCTAACCATACGGTATCGAAGGCCTTCTCCAAGTCGATCAGGCAGGCACCAGTGCACTGTTTCTTGCCTTTGTTCCATTGGATATCAGAAACCAGTTTAGACTGAGCATGAATGATATCATGCCCCGCCTTGAAACCGAATTGATTATCCGGAACTATATGTTTGTCCTCAACCCACTTAGTCAGGACTCTATTGATCACCTTCTCGAAAACCTTACTGATGTTTGGAAGAAGACTGATCGAGCGGAGATTCGCCGGATTGGAAGTATCTTTATCCCTTTTGGGAATGGGATGTACCACCGCAGTTTTCCAATGCGCTGGATAATGTGCGTTATTCATTGCATTATTAAACAGGGTGGTATAAATGTTCACCGCTTCTAGTGGGAGATGTCGAAGCACAATGTTCGGTATTTCATCGGTTCCCACTGATTTCTTGCTTCTAAGCGATTCGAAGATCGTTTGGAGCTCCACCTTCGAAATGAACGGGGGTAATACCCTATCGTCGGCGATGACATTATTTGCCATATTCTCTGGGTCACTGAACTGAGTGAAACCCGAGCTCTCGAATCGCCAGTTCACTATTTCATTTCGAAGGTAGAAATTGTGCACAAGGACTTGATTTTCCAGGTCGTGGTTGGGGCCAATGATGTCATTCGCCTTGTACACTTCCTGGAAAGTCGCTCCTATAGCCTCTACCTTCTCCTGCGGATCCTCGATCACAAAGAAGTTGTCATCATCAACGGCCTCATTTGGATCGATTCCTGCTGCTATGAATATGTGCTCGTTGTCCGTCGTTCGGGCGATTTTAAGACACGAAAGGTCGTTTTGATCTTTTCTCCGGAATATTTTATTTATTTACGGGAACATATTCGGGTTGCTGGTGTTCACAGCCCGAATTTTGTTGTTCCAATACAAACTTACAGAATTTCTGTAATTTTCTTTTATTAATATTTGGAGGTTTTTGATCGACGACTTCAGTGTCACGATCTCCGGGTTATATCTGTCACTAAACTGTCTGTACAAGGTTTTTAGTCTTGACAGCAGTCTACTTTTGTGTCGGTGCAGTGTGTCAATGGTTGCGTTGCGGAATAAGTCTTCGTCGTCAGTATGTTGATACCGAGGTATCGTTTTGTCCATTGTTCGTTTGATTGTTTCGTCCATTACTCTTAGATACCTGTCAATCTCCTCGTTTGACAGATTTCTATTGGACGGTGGGTAGAGCGAAATCGAGGAGAGTGCTCTCGTCAGTGTTCTGGAGAAGTGTGTCCAACGCACTCTACTATAATTGTAGGAATGCCTTTGAACAAACTCATCCAATTCCGCAATTTCGTTCGGAACGGTTATTTCGGTACTGAGACCGCAATGGTCACTGTCATACACGAAAGTGCGTAGACAGTTTATGGTATGTTGGTTAGTGCACGTCAGGTGTATTCGTGTGTCGAACAGCAAGAGGTCCAAATAGGAACCGTGTCTGGGAAACGACGGACTATCCGTCGCCTTGAGGCCGAGTCGATACATTATACTGTGCTGACCCCAATTTCATAGTAGGTTCCCTCTAGTATTGGTGTATTATTTCCCCAATCACTATGTTTGGCGTTGAAATCTCCGCCGATAATATAGTAGTTCTCCTCCAATTCCAGTCTTAGGAATCGAAAAAGTGTTTCGAGCTCTGAGATGAATAAGGTGGATTGAGTACTTTTAGGTGCATAAACAGACACCATGTATAACCGCTTTCCACTACGGAGAGGGATGTACATGATGCATGCTTCCAGCACCTGGAATCTACGTACTACACGACTGTATATTCTTTTGAAACGCAGTCCTTTTCTAACAAACATTGCAACACCTCCTCCTTGAATGGAGTTTGGTCGGTTTCTTCGTATTATTTTATATCTTCTGTGCCTCATTTTGTGTCTTTTGGTCAGCTTAGTTTCGCTAACCAAAAGCACATCAGGGGCTTGGTCTTTAAGCAACTTAAACAGTGCGGCTCTTCGTTCGAACTTAATCAGTGAATTAACATTCACTGCAAGGACCTTCAGGGTTTGCTCCGCCATGTACGTACCCATTACGACTGTAGGTGCGCTAGGCCTGGCAGCAGCGCGTATATTTGATCCACCCGCTTAGCCTGCTCCTGTATTTGACGCTGAAGCTGAGCCATCTGCCCCTGAATTGAGAGCAAGATAGCCAGCATGTCAGGTACAGGTTCCGGTGCTCTAGGCGCTGGGGCCTGAGAAGCTACCTTTACTTGTTGTACCGTACTTCCCCTACCTGCCGCCATTTGAGCGTAGGTAACGTGGGGAGTAACGGCTGGTGTTTGTGCCTGCACGAGTGGACGTTTAACTTCCACTTTCTGCTGCCGAGCCAGATTTACTCTTTTTATGTATTGGAATTTGGGACAACCCCGATAGTTTGCGGTGTGTCCCGTGTTCCTACATAACGCACAAGAAAGTTGGCTTTTTTCAGACGCTCCGTCCTTCCCTAGAGCGCATTCCTCTGACTTGTGGTTCTTTCCACACTTCACGCATCGAGGCTGCATTTCGCAGTTCGACGCGGCGTGCCCGAACCTTTGGCTGCGAACACATTGTAAAATGTTTTCGCTCCTCTTTAATTTTTCCCAGTGTACAACCTGGTAGTCTAGGACTTTGATACTCCTTAGACCATCCAGTTTGCTATCGGGAGTTAGCTGAACCAGGAAGAATGGTAGTTTCCGCTTCTCCCTTTTAGCTCTAGCCGTGACGAATGGCTTAACCCCCACGAATTTGAGCTCTTCGCACTCCTTTTCTTTAAGCAGTGCAAGGAGCTCCTCCGGATCTGTAGACGGTTCTATCCCCCTCAGCAGCATAGTTTGCAGCTTCTCCCCCTTCGGGGTGTAGGAGAAGAACTCCGTCGTCGTATCCTTTAGTAAATTTTTAATTTTTAAATAGCGTTCCACTGTATTGCAGTGTATCGCATGTCTATTAATACTTAAACGCTTTATAAAAAAATTATTTCCTATAGCCGACTTACATAGCTCAATGGTGTCTTTTAATTCAATGTTGAAGGTGTTGATTGGTGGCACCCTTTGCTTGACTGTTTTCTGCTGATGTTGTTGTTGATTCTGTTGTTTCTGCTGCTGTTGTTGTTTTTAGTGTTTCTGCTGTAGTTGCTTTTGTTGTTGTTGGTTTTCTTGTAGTTGCTGTTTTGCTAGCTTTGTTGTTGTTTGCTTTGCTTGTTGTTGCTGTAGCGGATGTTTTTGAGTTTTAGTTTGAGGTTGTTGCTGTTGTTGTTGAGAGCTCTGTGACTCTTGCTGTTCTCTCGCCCTTCTCGCTATTTGTTTAGCTTTAATGGCTAGAACTTGTTGTTGCATCTGCATTATGCTATTATTTAGGTTTCATACCTCTTCTTCTTCGTCGTCTGATTCGGAGGCCGCGAGACAGGCGAAGTTATTGTCTGCACCCATGTAATGGCCTTCACCTCCGTCAGAGACGTAAGGATATTCAGTGTCCACAGTTGTGTCCTTCTTTCTAGCTGCTGTAGTTGACGATTTCGCCTCTCTCCTAGCTTCAACCGGCAGCTTTTCGGTTGAAGCTGATAGGGAAAGGCGTTTAACAGTTCTTGCAGTTTGCCTTAACTTCCTCCTTTTTTTTACTGTCCCACCACTTTCTGATGTACCTGGTTGGTCCGACATTATTGCCTCATCGGCTGATTTCATCACGCCATGTATTGGGTCCGCTACTGCGTGAGCGGACCGCTTGTCTTTATCCATCGCTTGATGGATACTCTTTCACTTTCAGTTATGTTTTGTGTTTTATTTTCGATAAAAAAAAAAAAAAAAAAAAAGAAACTATTTTCCCCCACCAGGAGTCGAAACTCGGGTCACTTGATCTGCGGATCGATTGTCACTTCCACTAGGCCAACTTGCCACTTTCACAATTCTTGTTAAAAACTGTATTTAGACTATGAGTACTGTTCTAATTCATAGAGAATCCGAAACACATCTACTCGCCTCGATGGTCGGTGGACGACTGTGCCAGTACGAGGCACATCTTTGGTTAAATGGCTTTGTTGATGAGCAAAATTGATACACCCTGGCCCCTGTACTTTTGACTGTTTAGTCCGGTTTTCTTCCGAAATGATGCCGGGAAATCAATCACAGTTTGTTTTTTTTTTGGATGAATCATAACTGGAAGGGTTGGAGGATATGTAATTTAAAGAGGAGGGTGGCACTTGTCATACAGCGGGTACCATAATCGGATTTTTGAAGACGAAGGTCGGTGATCGTTTTACCGCTAAAAAATGGTCCTGTAACTTGGCCTCACCTCTAGTGCCTATGGACTCTTTATACAGATGACCTGGAGGCAAACACTTAACTTGAATGTAGGCCGAATTATGCGAACAAGTCGCAAGCTTCATATTTCAGTCAAAAAAAAAAATCTTAAACCATCTAATAAAAAGCCCTGTACTTCTCTAACGTCTATAACCAAGTAAAAACAATTCATTCAATAATTATCTAATAACTGAAGTATTGTACTTGTACTTGTATGTAATGTTAACAATAAGATTGTAAGGTACTTCGTATTTCGATTGCATTTGCTATCGCAATCAAACCTCTTAGCTTAATTGATTTGTCTACAATTGGCAAACACCATTTTAATTAAAAAAAAAAAGAAGAAAACAGATTTTTCGAATCAAAAAAGGACATAAAACTTTGCTCACTTACCAATATGCAACATAGAAGCCGTTCATTTGCCTAACCAAAAAAATATAAAACCTGCTGCTGGTTTAGCCTACAGCTTTCGAACGTTTCTTAATAAAGTCACAACTATTGAATGTGCGCAAGTTTAAATAAATCCAATGAATATTTCAATTTTATAGCACTATAATGGAGGTTATGTACATGTACCGTAATTGAAAGCTACAGCTCTTACCACTGAACATCAAACACATCCACGAAAATGAACAATTTTTCTCCACTAAACTGGAGACGAAGTGTCGCCATTTATGTCTACAATTGCAAGTTGATTTTTTTAAACCATTTATGGTAACGGTAATGAAAAGTATAGCAAGCTATTAAATTGAAACAAAAAAAAAAAAAAAACAAATAATAATAATAAAAGAAAGTGTGCATGATTAGTCACCATTACCATTATCAACATTAGATGTTATGGTCAACCTTGAATGGGAACGTTCGGTTTGAATCTGTCAATTTGAGACAAGATGCGTAAATCTTGCCATCTCGGTAAAGGTAACGGGATATGCCTTTTTCTTCTTCGGTGTAAGAGGCTTTGAAAAAGATATATGTATCTGTTATTCAGTGGTTTGACATCAAACGGTCGACGTTCATTGAGGTACTAAAATGTTTTTATGGAAACTGAAAGTGAAAATGCATTTTAAATATATAGCATTATATAAATAATTTACTGCAACTGAAAGTTGGATTTACGATAGACTAGTAGAGTGGTTGCTAATAAAATTTAAGCAAGAATATGGTATATCACTTTTAATATAAAATTTTAAATGCCTTGCATTTTGAAGAAACAGACGTTTTATTAGAAATACTCGTAATTTCTCAAACCCTCTAAGAGACTGTTTCAAAAATAAAAATTTATATAAAAAAATCGAGCAAGACCGCTATTTGATAACTTGATGGGTATGTCTAAAGACCTAAGCTCAGTGAGATTTACGTTATGTCAAAACCGAACAAAGAGCCCACTTAATTTCTGTCGAAAGTTCAAGTTACCCAAAATGTACTTGAGCGAATTTAATAATCTGTCAAATTGTTTACATTCGGATTGGAACAAATAAAATGGAAAACAAGTTCAGAGAATTAAAAATTGCAAAAGGATAAGTGTCCTCACAAGATCAAATGAAATAGAAAAAAAAAAAGAATTTCCTTTGTGTCAGCTGTCAAATTTCCACACTGAATGTGGAGATATTTCATTAAGCCCATTTCCACTTAAGTAGTTAATATGAATAAACAAAATTTGCCTTGCTGGGGCACGGAGAATCCACATGAAATATACCAAGAGCCATTGCATCTCCTCAAAGCCACTGTTGGGTGCGGCTGTGATTGGCCCTTATTTTACAGAGGACGTCGGAGCTTGTGAGCGCTACAGACAGATGTTAAACAAGCATTTTTGCCGCAAGTTGCTGAATTGGATCTTCAGCATTGTTGATTCCAGCAGGGCGGAGCAACTGCCCACCCAGCTCGGGCAACGATTGAGATTTTGAATCACCAATTTCCAGATCTCCCGTTTTGCAACTTGAACTGGCCAGCCAGATCGCTAGATCTGACGGCGACAGACTTCTTCCTTTGGGCCTTTTTGAAATCTCGCACTTACCACAACAAATCACAAACCTTGACTGTCCTGAAAGCCAGCATTGAAGAAGAAATCATCAATTTGAAGCCAGATGTTTTGCTGGCACAACTGTGATTTAATTTCAGGAGGTAGTCATTTGACCGATATCATTTTTTCAATTTAATGCCATCAGGTTGACACCTTCAGATAAACTTTTCGTGAAAACAAAGCCCAATTTTTTTCATTTCTTACAAAATTGTAGCCAATTCATATTATGACATTACTTTAGCCCCACCTTGTATAAATGCCCTATCCCCCAAAAATTAGAATACAGTCTGGTAAGGTGCTCCTAAGATCTCTCTTCACTTGCTACATAGATAGAATTTAAAACCATCCGATAAGATTCATGGGTGACGCCAATCCTGCACAGTTAAGGCTCAACCATAATCAAAGTTGGGAAGCATAAGCTAATGTCATAACTGAACGAAATGCTTCCTTATGTTTTGGAAGTTACTACCGATAACCATAATGCTTTTGCCTGCATAGCTATCCGTCAAATAAATTCGAAACACAATGTTGAAAATGTACTTTCATGATTTGCCCGTTTCCTTTGATACAACCTCCCATGCCTTTTCCTTTTTTATCCTGTTAAAATAAAATGCATCTCCCTTATTGAAAATACACATATTTCTCCTTACACTTTCGATAAGAAGATGCACAAATTAATATTCCGTAATTTTTCCAGCAATGTTTTTACAAAAATATCTCGTCTGTCAAATTTGCGTATGCAACGAGCGACTGAGTTCGATCTCACTTATGTTTGTTTATGTTTGCAAAAGTGAACGAAAATTGAACGAATCGACTCCGGGCTTATTATGTGCTATCACAGAAGTTCCTGTGTATTTGCACATTTGCATTTGCGTGCATATGCGGGCAAAAGTTGATTATGGTTCTCACTTTAATTCACATCCTTGTACACTGAGATTATGTCTATTGCTATTTTCGCCACCAGTACTGCGTCGATATTGTGGCATTCAGTCAGTTGACCCTTAAACCCAGTACTATACTTCGGATGTACTCTGATATATCTTATTTCCAAGTCATTATAACCTGCAAGCATTCAAAACCAACGCACATCGGTAGCTCTCTTCTTTTCTCCATGATTTTTCTTTGTCCGCGCTTTAGGTTTCTTCAAAGTAAATAGATACTCAATAGCCTATTGTGTTTAATGTATAATGTGTTTAATTATAATGACACTTTCGGAGTGGAACAAGAGAATAAAAAAGTTAGACATTTCCAATAAAGCCGAATCGATTGCCTTTTTAATAAGAGGTACACATCTCGATCGAACCAGGCTAACTAGTCTCTTCAAATCAAAATTTAAAATTGATGTCATCAACTGCCGTAAGATCTCCACCAACACCCTCAAGGTAAGCATCCCGTTAAAATATGAATGGATGTCCATCAATCCTGCTTCCGATGTCATCAATCTGGGTGGAATAACCATGGCAGGATTAAAACCAAATACCGAAGCTCAACTCTCACAAAGAAAACCCAAAGCCTAACAAACAAACTCCTGATCCAAACTGGAGTTTTAAAGTTGGCACATTCCCTTTCTTCACTCCTTCTTCACTTCATACTGCCAATCGCGTAAACAGAAAACGTTCTTCCACACCGTCCAACTCAATTCCCAAACGTGTATCTTTTAATCTTGATCCTCCTCTCAGTCATTTAAAAAACCCAACGACATCTCCTTATTCCACTCAAACAAAAACGGCATACACTAACTTTATTCGCTCCCATATTTTAAATCCCTCCCCATCTTCTAAGGTAGACTCCCACTCTAATACCACACCACCTTCTTTTTTAGACCCCATACTTCGTCCAAAGACCAAGCACCTTATTGATTCAAGGAAAGATGGTCGGTATGTTCTCTCTCGATTAAGAGACCGCAGATTATACGATAATGTTCGTTTATATCTCGAATGCCTACATGATAAGCCAGACTCTGTCTGTATGATTTCCATTCTGCGAGAAAGCCTTCCCACTAATCTTAATGATCTGCGACAACTTTTTATACCTTTCCATAAGCAATTAGATATGACTCCTGATGATGTGGCTAATGATCTCTCTTCTTTTGCATCTCACGTAAGTTCCATACTACATACTACACCTCCAGCGAACACGGTCTAGTTTCAAAAACTAACATCGCTCCTAACCCACCACTCAATTCTTTGCCGAAGCCTGCCAAATATCTTTTCCTGTATTATCAAAACGTAAGACTACGAGTATTACGAACTAAACTTTCTACTATATGTTATATCTTAATTCGCAGAGCCCTACGACATTTTTGCCCTTACAGAAACCAATCTCACCGCTAATATTAAGAATAATAAATTATTTTCCCAAGACTTCGATTTACACCGTGACAATGGTCTACTCGTAGATAAAGAGGAAAATTTATATGGCCGTGGTGAACTTCTAGCTATATACTGTCGTCTCGAGTCTAAACCCTTTAAAAAATCGTTCACTGTATTCTTTGAATTTGTTTGCGCGAGAATTCCTATTTGCAAGCGCAACCTATATACCATATTTGCTGCTGCTATATTCGCCCCTCTCAACCAAGTCAAGATTACTAGCTGTTGATGCAATCGACAGCATTTTTAATGCTGCTGATCCCAACGACGTAGTTATTTTTTTATGTGATTTTAATCTGACTTACCAGTCCTACTTTACTGCAACAAACCCTACCTCTGATAAAGAAAATCTTTTCATCGATTGCCTGGTCTGTATCAATTAAGTGGTGTCACCAATATCATTGGTAGACAATTCGAGCTAGTCTTCGCCACTGATTCGGATAACTGCATCGTTTTAGAAAGCAGACATCTTCTTTCTAAGTTGGATAGTTACCACCCTCCCCTTTCTCTTAAGATGGCGTATGACAATGGTTTTAATCGCGTTTCCAATGAGTATTCTTACAGTTTTAATTTTCATGCGGTTAACTACGCCAAACTGAACAACCTCCTCAGTATGGCCAATTTTGACTTTCTTTACGATAATTCCAACCTTACGGTTAACGATGCACACGCATCCGTTTACACCGAAATTTTCAAATGCCTCTCCCAATCTCTACCTTTTTTTACACAAAAAGAATCCCTCATCGTCCCCACCCTGGTATAATAAAGAGCTGCGATCCCTACGTAATAAGAGAAATAAGCTCTGATATACTTACTTAAAATCACGTTCCGACACCGATTTCTTTTACTACCAGTCTGCTCAAATAAATTTCTCTGTACTTTGCCAAACTCTATGTGACAACTATTTAAACCAAATGGACCACACACTCATTTCCGACCCCGATTCTTTCAGTTCATCAAAACTAAAAGTAAATCGGATAACTATCCATCATCTCTGAATTTTCTAGATAAGTCCTCGGGCGATCCCCAAATTATTGCAAATCTCTTCGCAATTTTTTTTTAGCCAAGCGTTTGCAACCCATTCCCAAGATCCAGAGCAGTCTTACTTTTCCTACTTAAAGAGCTGCCCACAAACAACTTTGGAATCTGTGTCTATAACTATAGAGCAGGTTAAAGATAAAATAATAAACCTCAAAGATGATTATTCTGCTGGCCCTGATGATCTTCCCCCTATATTTTTAAGGAAATGTGAAGTGCACCTAGCCCAACCTCTTACAGCTCTCTTTCAGCTTTCTATCACCCAGGGATTATTTCCCTCGACCTGGAAAAGGTCTTTTATTATCCCGCTACAGAAAAAAAGCCCGAACTATCGACCAATTGCTAAGCTGTCCTGCATACCTAAGCTTTTCGAGAGCATTCTTTATGACATAATGCTTTTCCATTGTAAATCTATTGTTTCCCAAAACCAGCACGGATTTCTCAAAGGTAGATCTACGACCACCAACTTAATGGAATTCGTATCAAGTACTTTATGTGCACTGGAATCTGGAAATGAAGTTGATTTGATTGCCACCGATTTCACCAAAGCCTTTGATAGGATCTCACATATATAATCCTTCTGAAATTAAAAGCCCTTGGTTTCCAAATAAACTTCATAACATGGGTTCAATCATATTTAAATGAAAGACAATACTATGTTCTATTTAGGTCCATGGTTTCAATTAATGGACCCAATTAAAGTCTCCTCTGGTGTCCCTCAAGGCAGCCACCTTGGTCCCTTATTATTTATTCTAGCGATTAATGATTTTGATTGCATCATTAAAAATTCATACATATCTGTTTACGCAGATGATATGAAAATTTTGTACTTGCTGTCAGAAGAATTTCCTTGACTTTAACGTCAATAAGTGCCAGGCTATAACTTATACCCGTAAGCGCCCTCCTACTTCACCTCGGTGCTATCTAATCTTTAATTTGGCTATTCCCTTAGTGAATGAGTTGCGTGATTTATGTGTTATCTGTGATAAGGAACTCAATTTCACGTTGATAATACGATAAAAAAGGCCAACTTTGTCCTTGGCGTCATCAAGCGCTAGTCTAAGGAGCTTTCCAATCCCTATGTTACCAAATCTCTTTACATAACTTTTGTTAGGCCTCTTCTTGAATATGCAAACCAAGTTTGGGCACCCTACTACAGAACACACATCCTCCGGATAGAAGCTGTTCAACGCAGGTTTTTACGATTTGCTTTACGTGGTCTTCCCTGGGGTGATAACCAAAATTTACCACCTTATACTGACCGGCTGAAACTTATAAATTTACAACCCCTTTCAATATACGTCGAAAAGTTGCCGACATTCTCTTTATTCATAAAATTTGAGTTGATAATATCGATTATCCTTCTTTACTTCAACTTATTTCTTTTAACACCAACCCACGCAATCTTAGGTCTGTGCCACTTTTCCGGCTCAATCTTCATATAACGAATTATGGACATTTGGAACCAATGTCTAGAATGCTTCATGAAGTTTCTGGCTCTCTTCGACTACCATCTCAGCAAACTCTCTCTTGAGAACATTCTTATTTCCACCTACGGCCTAACTTTTTTTAACCGCTCCCACCCTTTAGTTTTAAGTGAAAATTATTAGTTTTAAGAATAAGCTTGCAATGCGTTAATAAGTCTGTCCGGGGTTGACCCGGGCCGCAAATCAAAAATCAAATCAAAATTGAAGTCCCTCATTTATCATTACCACCTTGATCTAAAAGTTCCC
The DNA here is from genome assembly GCA_963966105.1 of Volucella zonaria. Taxonomy (NCBI): domain Eukaryota; kingdom Metazoa; phylum Arthropoda; class Insecta; order Diptera; family Syrphidae; genus Volucella; species Volucella zonaria. Next base: position 97,513,041 of record OZ014532.1, on the reverse strand, counting down.
GGCCACACCCACCGTATGGCGCTCCCATTGTTCCGATTTGAGTTCTGTTTTTTTGTTAAGTTGGTAAATCTGTTGTTGACATTCCCTCTAAATCTTAGCGTCATAGCTTGACATTTGCAAAAGTTACGTAGCCAAGAGTACTTCTATCTCTGTGTGTGTTGGCGATTTTTTGCAATTTTAGAAATGGATTTAAATTTGCAACAAACTTGTATTAAATTTTGCGTAAAAAATGGATTTAATGGTGCGCGAACATTGGAAATGTTGGAAAAGCGTTTCGGCAACAATTCTCTAAAAAAAACGGTGGGCGTTATGAGACGTTTGCGTGAAGCAATTCGCCGAAAGAGACCAGAATTGTGGGCAGAAAACTCGTGGATTTTGCACCATAATAACGCACCGTCGCACAGTGCCGTCATTATTCGTAATTGTTTGACGAAAAATGCAACAAATACCATCCAACAGCCACCGAACTCACCTGATTTGGCTCGAGTTAAAAAACCACTACGGAGAACGCGTTTCAGCAGCCGAGAGGAAGTAATGGAAAAATCGCAGGAAGCATTGTTGGACATACCGAAAACCGAATATAAAAAATGTTTCGAGGATTGGATCAAGCGCTGGCATAAGTGTGTTGCAGTCGATGGGGATTACTTTGAAGGGGACAATATAGATTTGATGAATAAACTTGTATTTTTAATTTTCTGAATAAATTCACCTTTTTGATCAAGGTGGTATCTACTTATATCAGTCTTATAGTGAAATACCTTTTCGAAAAGCTAGAGGAAATAGACGGCACGAACTTCAAAAGCCTTCTTGGCTTTTGCAAGGAAATTGGGTGTCTCGCCAGGGGTATTTTTTTAGGTTTTGCCATTTGAGGACAAATTTAACTGGTTCCACGGGGATCGTAATGGGCCCGTTTTGGCGCCTGGTGTCTGTGGCATATACAGCCATGGACATATAAATAGCACAAATTGACTCGTAATGGAAATATCCGTATACTTCAAATTGTACTTGTACTGTAGGTAAAAAAGTTTTATTCGTTTGAAATCGTAAGTAAAACAGAAATAAAATTTACTTCACTAAAAGCATATGTTCAATTCAGCGAATGTTTGAGGGAAAAAACTTAGGGAATATGAAATATCTTCTGGACACGTAAATAGCACAAATACATTTTCCTGTAAATAATTAATAAATAATGAATACATGGCTCAGTATCTCTTTTGATTTTGATATTACCTTATCAGTACTTCGTACTATAGCGTGAATTTTGAATTACAGCCAGACATCGCCTTTCCATACTCTCTACAAGCTTCTGGCATCTACTCTTCGGAATGGAATACCAAGCTTCTTTTATTCCCTCCCATAACTCATCATTGTTTTAATAATTTCGTTGCCCAATTTTAAGTTTACATCATGCCATAAATTTTCGATAGGGTTAAGATCGGGGCTTTGAACTGGCCAGTCAAGAAGGTCAATACTTTCCCGCAAAAACCAATCTTTCACCACTTAAGCTGAGTGCTTTGGGTCATTGTCATGCATGAAGATCCAATTTACTGGTAAAGACTTGAAAGCGTAGGGCTCCATTGCAGTTTTCAGTATATATAAATACTTAAATTTGTCCATTTTGCCATTGATCCTTACAATAGGTCCAACTCCATGCCAGGAAAATGCATCCCAGACTATGACATTACCTCCACCATGCTTAATCGTTTTTTGGGCGTACTTGGGATCCAAGGCTTTACTTATTGGGCGATGCACAAATGTTTTTCCGTCTGGCCCAATTCTATTCACCTTTGTCTCATCACTCCATAGTACCCTTTTCCAATAATAATAAACGCTTTTCTATATTTTTTGTGGAAAGAAGTGGTTTAGTTTTAGTTTTAAATGCATTTTATTTTCTAAATCATTAACTCTTACATACTAACAAAAAATGCTTAAATGCTAGTTTAAAATTACTTAACAATCTTACACTAACTTACTGGCCCCACACAGGCACTCTAAGCTACTCTAAACTCTTACATCTATGTCTTTCGACTTTGTTTACATTTGATACTTATATATACTTATTTTCTGTGCTTAAGGCTAAGAAAAGAATTTAACAAAAAACTTAGCATATGGACATAATTTTGTATTTTTTATAAAAACTTAATATCTAACTTAAAATAAACCTTAGTCTACCTAACCTACCTATACAATACACACATACACACACATAGACATTATACACAATTACATACATATACTAGTATATACCTTTATATATACTAATATATATATATATATTTCTTAAGTGCTAACCTAAACCTATGCAAGCTGGCCATCGCTATTTAGAGAGCAAATAGACTGGTCAGCTCTGCCTCATTAGTGAGGCTGGTCCGTAATTGACGGAAACGACGACGAAACATCTTCTCCATCATTCAACCACCAGAAATGCTGGTGCTGCTGAACGACATCCCTCTTATCGCGATTCCCCACCGCCCTACTGAACCTGAGACGATCCACACTGCCGTGTGCGACGTCACTGTTGTAGTTGAGTCGCCTGTCCCCAGCTTTCCGAGCGACATGGAAGATTAACGGGACCGCCGATCTATCTTGGATCAACCCTATCTGATCTAGGTAGAGGAATGCTTCCGGTGGAACGAAGCCATCATAGCGCACACTCTCGTGGTAAAGGTAATTGGGGTAATAAGCCCCAGATATCAGGTTATTCGTCGAGGTCATTGCTCTTCCAATGTGTCTTCGAGTCAGCTTAATTACGAAGTTGTCCACTCGTATTAGGTTCGCCCTGTTGTAAAGGACCTCATTACGATAAAATTTTTTGTACTCCGACTCTGGTGTTCTGTACAAGCGAAGGCAAGCCTTAAGGCAAGCCCTCTCAAACACCCGAATCTTTTCCATTAAGCTTGCTCGCACATTGAACCACACGGGACAACCAAATACCAGCATGGGCCTGATAAGGGCCATGTAGCAGATTACCTTTACCCCCGCATCGAGTTGGCTGCTATAAAACAGTCTCTTTGTAAGGGCAAAAGCACCTTTAGCTCTGGCCAGAGCAGCATCTACATTTTTGTCAAAATACAGAAACTGATCTAGCCAGATCCCAAGGTATCTGACTACATTTCGACAGGCAAGAGGCTGTCCGTGTTGTCCAATGATCGAGAACATTCGCCAATTTTTTCTGGTATCCCTAGAGGCTCCAGACAACGGCGTCCTAAAGAGAATGGTTTCCGACTTCTGAAAGTTGATTTTCAACTTCCAGTCATCGCAAAATCGTCTTATCTTATCGAAGTCACGCTGCAAGAGAGTATTAATGATCTCGATTCTTGGACCTGTTCTGTACGCTATCAAATCGTCTGCGTACGCAATAGTATGGGGAAGTGAACCTATCAAGTCGCTTGTATAAATGTTGAATAGGATCGGCGAATTGACCGCGCCTTGCTGAAGACCATTTTTAATTTGAAATATTCCAACAGAAGTCACATCGCCATTTTTCACGATCAACTGTCTGTTGGTTAGCATATTATAAAGAATGTACAAGAGTGGTTTACTGATCCCCAGCCTAGTCAGCTTATAGAAAAGACCCTCTAACCATACGGTGTCGAAGGCCTTCTCCAAGTCAACAAGGCAGGCACCAGTACATTGGTTTTTGCCTTTATTCCATTGGATATCGGACACCAGTTTAGACGCGGCATGTGATATATCATGTCCCGCCTTAAAACCGAATTGATTATCCGGAACTATATGTTTGTCAACAACCCACCTAGACAGAGCTCTATTGATTACTTTTTCAAATACCTTACTGATATTTGGAAGGAGACTTATCGACCGGAGATTCGCCGGATTGGATATATCCTTACCCTTCTTGGGGATAGGTTGAACCACCGCCGTTTTCCAATGCGCTGGATAATGTGCGTTATTCATTGCATTATTAAACAGGGTGGTGTAAATGTCCACCGCTTCTAGAGGAAGATGTCGCAGCACGATGTTCGGAATATCATCGGTCCCCACTGATTTCTTAGCCCTGATTGTGTCGAAGATCTCATGGAGCTCTTCCTTCGAAATGAACGGAGGTAGGTCACCCTCTCTGGTAATGACATTATTTGCCCTATTTTCGTCGCTGATCCGGGTGAAACCAGAGCCCTCGGATCGTCAGTTCTCTACTTCATTTCGAATGTAGAGGCCGTGCACCAAGACGCGATTGTCCAGGTCATAATTAGGACCAATGGTATCAGTGGCTTTGTATACTTCCTGGAAAGTCGCCCCTATGGCCTCAACCTTCTAGTGTGGATCCTCGATCACAAAGAAGTCATCATCATCAGCGGCCTCATTTGGATCAATACCTGCTATTGTCAGTAACCGTTCGTTGTCTGTTGTCCGGGCTATTTTAAGACACTGAAGGTCGTTTATTTGAGGGAACATATTCGGGTTGCTGGTGTTTACAGCCCGAACCCTGTTGTTCCAATATGAACTTACAGAAATTCTGTAATTCTCTTTTATTAACGTTTGAATATTTTTAATCGACGACTTCAGTGTCCTAATCTCCGGGTCTTGTCTGTCAGTAAACTGTCTGTACAAGTTTTTGAGTCTTGTCAGTAGTCTACTTTTCTGTCGGTGCAGTGCGTCAATAGTAGGATTGCGGAACAGGTCTTCGTTAGTCGTATGTCGATACCGTGGTATTGTAGCGTCCATAGTTTGTTTAATTGTCTCGTCCATTTGTTTTAGGTAATTGTCGATCTCCTCGTTTGACAAATTCCTATTGGCCGGTGGATGGAGCGTGTTCGAAGCGAGTGCTCTTGTCAAGGTTGCAGAGAAGCGTGTCCATCGAGTCTTACTGTAGTTGTAAGAATATCTTGGGACAAACTCCTCCAATTCCGCAATTTCGTTGGGAACTGTAATTTCGGTGCTAAAACCGCAATGGTCACTGTCATACACGAATGTGCGCAGACAGTTTAGCATTTGTAAATTCGTACCTGTCAGTCGTATACGTTCGTCGTACAGCAGTAGATCCAAATAAGACCCGCCTCTGGGAAACGACGGGTTGTCCGTCGCTTTAACACCGAGTCTGTACATGACATCGTGCTGACCCCACCAATCGAGTAGTAGGTTCCCTCTAGTATTTGGCAAATTATTTCCCCAATCTCTGTGTTTAGCGTTGAAATCCCCGCCGATTACAAAATAATTCTCCCCCGATTCCAGCCTCAGAAGTCGAAAAAGCGTGTCAAGCTCTGTAATAAATAAAGTGGATTGTGAAGTCTCAGGTGCATAAACAGAGGCCAAGTACAGCCGCTTTCCACTGCGGAGCGGGATGTAAATGACGACTGCCTCCAACACCCGGAACCTGCGCAACACTCCCTTGTACACTCTGTGAAATTTTATACCTTGTTTAATGAAGATTGCAACCCCGCCTCCACATTTGGATCCGGGCCGGTTTCTTCTTCTAACAATATAATTGTTGTACTCCAGTTTGTGCTTATCGGTTAGCTTGGTTTCGCTAGCGAAAAGCACATCAGGAGTTTGGTCTTGTAGCAATTTAAACATCGCGGCTCTTCGTTCGATCCTAATCAGTGAATTAACATTCACCGCAAGGACCTTCAAAGTTTGCTCCACCATGCGCAATTTAAACATCGCGGCTCTTCGTTCGATCCTAATCAGTGAATTAACATTCACCGCAAGGACCTTCAAAGTTTGCTCCACCATGCGCGTACCCATTACGACATGTGTTGCGTTAGGCCCGGCAGCAGCGCGTAGACCTGGTCAACCCTCTTGGCCTGTTCTTGCACCTGTTTTTGCAGCTGAGCCATCTGCCCTTGGATTGCGAGCAAGATGGCTAGCATGTTAGGTGCAGCTTCCGTTGTTCTCGGCATTGGCGCCGGAGAAGCAACAGTCGCTTGCTGTACCGTAGCCCCCCTACCTGCCGCCATTTGGGCGTAGGAAATTTGGGACGTGACGGCTGGTGTTTGAAACCTAACAGGTGAACGTTTGACCTCCACCTTCTGCTGCTGAGCCAGTTTTGATTTCTTGATGTCAGCGAACTTAGGACAACCCCGATAGTTTACGGTGTGTCCCACGTTCCCACATAACACGCAAGAGAGCTGCGTCCTATCGGATGCTCCGTCCCTACCCAGAGGACACTCCTCAGAACTGTGGTTCTTTGCGCACTTCACGCATCGAGGCTGCATTTGGCAGTTCGACGCGGCGTGCCCGAACCTCTGGCAGCGAACGCATTGTATAACGCCTTCGCTCCTTTTTAATTTTTCCCAGTGAACCACATGGTAGTCTAGGACATTGATACTCCTTAGACTATCCAGACGGCTTTCGGGACTGAGCTGCACCAGGAAGAACGGTAGACTCCGTTTCTCCCGCCTGGCTCTAGCTGTGGTAAATGGCTTTACCCCCACAAACTTGAGTCCTTCGCACTCCTTCTCTTTAAGCAGTGCCAGGATCTCCTCAGGATCAGAAGACGGTTCCAACCCCTTCAGCAGCATCGATTGCCGCTTTTCACACTTCGGTGTGAATGAGTAGTGCTCCGTCGTCGTTTCCTTTAGGAGCTCTTACACTTTCGCGTAGCCCTCCACTGTATTACAGTGGATGGCATGGCGATCATTCCCCAATCTCTTAATGTTAAAATTATTGCCAATGACCAGCCTACACAGGTCCTTGGTAGCACTTACCTCCAATTTATAGGTGTTGATAGGAGGCACCTTCTCCTTCTTCTTCTGCTGCTGCTGCTGCGGTTGTTGTTGTTGTTGTTGTTGCTGCTGCTGCTGTTGTTGTTGCTTCTGCTGCTGCTGCTGTTTTTGTTGTTGCCGTTTTTGTGGCTGCTGCTGTTTTAGCTGTTGCCGGTTTTGTGACTGCTCTTGTGTTTGTTGCTGGTCTTTCTTAGGCTTTTGTTGGTGTAGCACTTGTGCTATTTTATTTGTTTGGTGTTGTTGTTGGGTCTGCTTTTGAACAAGCTGCTGTTGTTGGGATTGCTCCTGCTCTTCCCTCTTCCTTCTTAGCATTTGCTTTTCCTTTATGGCCAGCACTCTTTGCTGTAGCATTTTGATGCTGCTACTTATGGCCTGCATTTCTTCCTCTTCATCATCAGATTCGCTTGCTGCCAATGAAGCGAAGTTGTTTGCCGTTGATTGGGTGGGCCGTTTTACTAAGTTGGAAGTTGGAAGCTTCCTCCTTCTCTTTGTTTTCGGGGTTTGGCTCGAACCACTCGAAGCCTCACCTGAAACTTCAGCAAGTCCAGCTATAGGCATAGCGGACCGCTCTTCACAATCCATCACGTGATAAACAACACTTTACCACTTTATTGTTTTTTTTTTTTTTGTTTTGTTTACTTTTAAAAATAAAAAGTCGATGCAACTTTTCCGGGAATCGAACCCACGACCCCAGTTCTGTCGGTCGGACACCACTACCACTGGGCCACCGAAGCACTTGATTGAAATGTTTTTGAAGCACTTTTAATGAAAACTTATTTCACTTAGAAAGCCGAAACACGTCAATTCCTCACGGAGGTCTATGAACGACTGGAAAGAAGTGGTTTCTTCCTGGAGATGCGTCCAAATAGGCCAGCTTCATTTAATCTCCTTCTAATGGAACGGCTTGAGAGATTTAAGCTAAATTCCTCCCGGATTTCATCGCATATCTCGCGAGATGACTTAAAAGGATCTTTTTAGCACGCATAAAAGTTTGCCTTCCATCGTTTAAAATAAAAGGAATCCAGTACGGTACAGTTAAAATGTAAAGTGTGCATTTTGTTTCGCCTTGTGCTATTTATGTGGCCACCATAGCTGTATATCTTAGTCCTGTTTAACCTAACCTAACCTAGTTTTATATTTTTTCCAGGACAGATTCTGGTCATTTCAACCTCAAAAATACACGCTCGAATAACCCTCAATCATTTAAAACTAATGTACACCACTTCTCGCATTTCCGGGTCTAAACTTGACAAACTGATTTAATTTGTGATTTTTTTAAGCAAGTTCCTAGCGGTTTCCTAAAGGATGCTCAACTGATCTACTAATTCTTCTGCTCAACATATCTTAGGTTACTCGTATCTGTGTGATCTTTTCTCCCAAGTGATCTCCCAATTCTTAAATGATCTTCAAAGTGACCATACAAATGATCATTCAAGTGATCTTCAATGCAATCCTTCCCAAGATCGTCCAATTGATCTTTTAAGTGATCTAATATCTAAAGTATCTCGAAATGCTCTTGTCTATAATACCCAATAGTATTTATGAAGTCATCAATCTGCCTGTTCATTTTAAAGCAATGATTAGTATTCTTACGATTGAATTACACACGCCGATTCTAGCCGTCCGTCTGTTACGCGAAAAGTAGCAATCCCCTGTTACAAATTAAAAAGCGTAACACATGTATCTTTCCCACGCATAATGATAAATTACCTTTTTTGGCGTTCAACTGGCTCAATTAGAAACCAATCGCCAAACTCTCTACCTGCGCACAGGTAATCTCGGTAGCGCGATCCACGCGTTGCGTGCTTATACCTCTTTCTGTAGAGTGCATTGCATGCAAGCTTAGTAGTCTCAATTAAAGCCCTAGTTGTACATACATACATACGTACATCAAGTCCACACCATGCCAGCACAAATATGAGCATACTGATACATATATTCTAGTTATGTGCAACATTTTATGGAGCGAAAGAAAATTGTACCTTGTATGGAAAGATACGAGTACAATGGAGCACTGCGCTGATGCCACTACACATTGTTACACCAACACACAACGACTCTTTGTCGCCTTGTTGTGATCATTTTTGCGTGCGGTTGCGTTACGTTAAATGACCTTATTCTCGTATTTCAGCGATCCCAATCCAACCCGTGTCCATATTGGGGAATAATTTCAATTTATTGCGAGCTAAACGCGCTTGTGGTAATCTCCATGTCCATGAAAACTCTTGAACACCAGCCACATGGCCAAATTCGGGGAAAACACTTTCTTATCAGTCTTACGACCGACGCTAATTTTACCTTTGCTTTAGCTAATGGCAGTGAGTTATGAGACATACATCATCGTAGATATGAACTTGCGATGAATTCGAAAAATTCCAGGACTGCTTTGGAGCTCTATTATGACTAATAAGAGACGAGCGTGCGGTCTGCGTTACTTAAAGATTTCTTTGCTTTCCGTTTCGTTTGCTCACCAAGTTTTAATGACTATTGCTCAGTACTTACTGCTCAGCCAGATTCATTAGGCCACTCTGTGCGATTAGTCATACGGAATCCAAAGTGTGGAATCACCCGACCGAGAATTCGTAGAAATCGATTGAAAATCTTTAGAAATCATCATGGAGGTTCCATTGAAGCGAAATCGTTTTCTTTTTAAGGCACTCGTATCTGTAGAGGTAGGTGTATACGTTTTCAGCTTAATAGTGATTAAACACAACAAATTAGCAAATTGTTGGAAGATTCTTATATGTATATCGGAAGCAACTGGCAATTGAGGAGACTGTTGAATCACTAATGCGCTGGTTGGTGTCATCTCTTAAATGATAATTTGAATGCTCTTTAGAATTTTATATATTTGGCACGATTAAGTCCCTGAACAACGGGTAACCAAAAATCGGTCAACAAATAAAACGTTTTAAATTTGTATTTTTAAGTTTTATCAATATCTTTAGTTACATATTTAAAGATGTACGAGTAAGTAACCTGTCTAAAGTTGACGCATGAGGCAATAGTTACACAATCCGCAGGGATGAGTATTTTTGCCAAAACTGTAGGTGATAAATCTCAATAAAATAAAATAACATGGAATCTTATGACTCATTACAGCAATGAGTTGTCTGGTGAAAGTGGAAACAAGCAGGTGAGGCCTGAAAGAAGGGTTTGAGATGAATCTTTTTTTTTCTGTCGGAACAGAGCACTCAGACAAAGATCTAGTCCCAGGCGAATCTTCCTCTCTCTCCTCTTACAGACCCATTGTACTTACGTCCCTTCTTTCCAAGGTCATGGAAATGCTGATAAACCGTCAGCTCATGAAATATCTCGAAAGAAGAAAACTTCTTAATGACCGGCGGTACGGTTTTCGTAGCAACAGGTCCACTGGTGATCTGAAAGCATGTCTCACCGAAAAGTGGAACCAAAGCGTACATCAATCTAGCTACAGCAAAATAGTTTCACTTGATATTTCTAAGGCATTTGACAGAGTTTGGCACCAGGCTCTTTTGTCGAAAATGCGTGCATTTGGGACAGACGACTCTCTTCTTCAATGCATGAGAAAATATTTTTCGGAACGTTTCATTTAAATTGTCTTGGATGGTTTCAAGGTTCCGTTTCAGGGCTCCGTTCTGTCTCCGACACTCTTCTTAATTTTTATCAATGATCTCTTATCTACCACTTCTAATTCAATATATTCCTTTGCTGACGACAGTACCTTCTGCTTTTCATATTCGTTTCCGGACTCATGTAGAATGGGAATGGCAGCGTATGTTAAGCTCATTAAATTCTGATATTAGCAGGATAAGTAATTGGAGAACCAGTAACAGAGTAGAATTTAATACCTCCAAGACAGAATGCTGTCTGCTGTCGTTAAAGCCAAACTTAACCACTCAGCCATTATCCATGAATGGCCCTTATATCGTTGTCGAAACCGAAAAACTTTGCATTCTCAGTATGTGTGTCAACGACAGCTTACATTGGAATGACCACATATTCGATGTCGTCAAAAATGCTGCGAAATGTCTAGGTTTCCTCAAGCGATCTAAGAAATATTTCACCCCCTCTGATCTGCTTTCAATATATAAGGCGTTTATCCGACCAAAACTGGAGTACAATGCCCACATCTGGTCAGGTGAGCCTAAGACCTCTTTGCAACTGGTAGATAAGATCCAAAATCGTGCGATAAAACTCATAGGTGATGCCAGTATTACAAAGTCATTCGACACCCTCGAACACCGGCGTAATGTCTCCTGTCTCACCTTGTTGTATCGCTATTTTCACCACCAGTGCTCCACTGAAATTGCCAGTAGAATTCCGCCCCTTCAAATTTTTAACCGTAATACCCGTCTCGCTATGAATGCCCTCCAGTTCACCCCCAAGCTCACCTTCGAACGTACTCTGAAATATAGCCATACAACTCGCTTATGGAGTGCCCTGCCGAGCTCTTATTTCCTAGCCAGTATAACTTGCAAACATTTAACACCTACGCACTCGGAATCTCTCTTTTTTCCCTCTCTAACTTCCTTTCGATCGTGCTATGTGCAAACATCTTAAGGGTACATAACTCCCTTGCGCGTACGCCAATTATAAATAAGAAAAAAAAAAGGTTCGGGCCCTGAGAAATTCTCTTTTGAACCTTGTCTATCAAGTTCATCGGCGATTTCACTTCCCGGTATCCCATTGTGACCTGGGACCCAAACAAGGGTCACTGAATTTAGCCTTCCGAGTGCGTTCAGTGATCTCTTGCATTCCTAAACTAGCTTGGAAGTGGCAAGAGGGTTCAGCAAGGCTCTAAGCGAAGATTGGCTATCGCTACAGATGCAAATGCTTCGCTCCTGCACCGGTTCTCCGCAATAAAGTTCGCTGCCATCACGATTGCGTAAATCTTCGCTTGGAAGACAGGTGCTAGCTTTCCTAACGTGAAGTGAAATCTAACGTTGTCGTCCTCCAGAAAGACACCAGCGCCACATTGGTTTTGGAGCCGTCCGTAAAGACCCGACTACATTCCTTTCCTGACTCAGATTCTGGCCGAAACCAGTCCAGGGTACAGGGAAAGTCGATTTCGTATTTTTCCCGCAACAGGAGTTCTGGTGTCATTGTATCGGATGGTATGTCCATAAGACCAGAGTCGTAAGACAGATGTCTCTTGTGTTTAACGTAGGTACCTGCCGTGAGGCCTTAAGCCTACGGTGCGTCTTCGCACAAGATATCAAAATAATGCGTTGATAAGCGCCCTTCGGGTAGTACAAGTACTACCACCAGTACCAGATTCGAAGTCGTGTGTAAGGCACGAACTTCCCCTTTGGTGAAGGGTCGAGGCCTATCTTATACCTCAGCCATTCTGTGGGTCATGGCACCCGGTTGCAATGCAACTCCACATCGAGCAGACCAATTGGTTCCATAGCAATCCCATGGTTTAGCACCGGTCGTAGTACACTACAACATATGCTAAGCCATGAGATGTCCAAGATCCATTCGGTCCATTCTCCCCGCGATTTTGGGTTTAAACCTACAGCCACCACGATACTCCCACAAGGGGGCCAACTCCTAGGTCAGGCCGAAACCATAGTGGTACCAGAATATAGCTTCCGGTCGAGCTTCGCAACCTTGAGGTTACTTCCAGTTAGGCACCTCACTGCCCAGGACAGAGTCGTAAGACAGCCGGCGCGCAGAGTCATTAAATTTCCAGTGCGTGTCGCACCAAAGACTACTTCTTTTTAAATGGAAGACGGCATTGACAGTACAGCCAATGATATGAAGGAGAGGGAGATTTATCAATGCGTCTAGAGCGAAGTCAGGAGTGCTGGGGAAAACCTCCACGTATGCGAGACAAACCGTTCTTTGGAGTCTGGTAAAAACAGCAATCACGTATTTATTTCACCAGACAACTGACGCATAGGATACAATTGGCCTTATCATAGCCGTGTAGATCCAAAGACCTTGCTCGGTGACAGGTCTCATGTGTAAGACACTAGATATTCAGGCTCATTTTCACGCTGTATTTTACTATGACCATCCTTAAAATGTTTGCATACAGCGCCGACCAAGGAGAATTAGGGAGGAAAGAAGGAAAGGTATCGATGTACGTTGGTTTTGATTGTTTGCAGGTTATAATGACTAGAAAATTTGAGTTATACACAGAGTAACTCCGAAGGTGGGCTTGATGATATCAGTTTAGATTTTACAGTATTCAAAGAAAGACTGGTGATACGGCTGAATGTTTGAAGAGGCGGAATGCAACTTGCAATTTCATAGGGGCATTGTTGGCAAAAATCACTTTAGAACAAAGTAAGGCAAAAAAACATTATGTCGGTGTTGAAGAGAGTCAACTGGCTGGCCAATATTACGGTCATTGGTTTTGAGTTCTATGGTATATAGCAAGTGTAAAAAGGTTTTAGAAGCACCTGACCAGATGTTTACTTCATTTTTCTTCGAATAAATGCCTTTATCTTGCGGCCAAAGAGTAGAGGAAAGTAGGTAAAGGGTCATCCATTTTGTGATTCCAAAATTAAATTTAGATAAAACACATTTATGATTTAGATTTCGATAATATTTTTATTTCAATATATTGTTTGGATCTTGCTATTATGAATGATATTCAAATGTCCTCCACGGGAGTTCTTGTAGGACTTGATTCTGACAAGGTAATTTTCGTTAACTTTTCAACACATATCGGGCAATAAGGCAGCCATAATTTGACGAATATTCGTTTTCAAAACGTCAAGAGTTCGCGGATTGTGCGCATAAATACTCGACACAATCTTTTGCATACGCTGGCAAATCACACGATCTTGGTGGCAGTTCACATCAGCAAAATTCGTTCAGGAAATTTTCTTGTTGAAACAACATGTCTTCCATATCCATATCTTCGAAAAAAATCGGTTAACATTTGGCTATAGGGATGAGAATTGACAGTGACGGTGACACCTTCCGCATTTTCGAATAAGTATGGACAATGACACCACCATTCGGATCTGCACGTGGAATAGTTTTCGGACCCTTAACTGGCCACCTGCAGCCGAGCAATTAACAGGGACCCTTGACTGCTATCACGCAGATATCACCGCCATCCAAAAAGTCCGATAGGATGAGCCGGACATAAGGAGGATGAAAAACTTGAATTAGGGATTTTCCATATGTGGCAGACTTGGGCAAGAATTCCTGAGGTTCCGACAAGTGAGCGAGCGACTTATGACAATCCACACCAAGGCTAAATGCAAGTGTTTCAATATGATTTCTCTCCAAGTAGGGAAACGACCTCAATCTTACGTATCATCGTTAATTTTTCTTTTCTATTTACCAAAATGTCCAAATTTCCGCACCAAAGACCTAGCACCGATGATATACAACCAGTTATGTTACAAAAAGGTGTAGACCAGCTGCTGATAGCTAGAAACCCTGGCGAAGAGTGAGAGTAGCCTTTACACAAAAAATCGGAAAAAAGGACAACACGCTCGCCATGAGCTTCAGACCTATAAATCTGACCCTTGATGTTAAATAGCATGGAGAAAATGGTCGGAGATCCATAATACGAATATATCCTCTGTCTAAGATGCAATGCATAAACTCCAGGAAAGTGCGTTTCAAAATCTGCAAGCAGAGTTGTAAGCGCACTCGAGAAGAGAGAGTACGAACTGCGCATTTTCATCGACATTGAGGATGCTTTCGACAACGCAAATTTTGAAGGCCAGATAACATGACGTAGACGAACCACTGATTCGTGTCTCACTATTTTATAGCTATTTCCACCACTAGTGCTCCATAGAAATCGCCAGTAGCATTCCGCCCTTCAAAATTTTTAACCGTAACACCCGTCTCGGTATGAATGCTCATCAGTACACCCTCAAGCCCACATTCGGGCGTACTCTAAAATATGGTGATTCTTTCCTAAGCCGTACAACTCGCTGATGTAATTCCCTGCCTAGCTCTTTATTTCCTATTCACTATAACCTTCAAACATTTAAAACCAACGTTCACCGGTACCTCTCTTTCCATTCTCCCTGATTTTCCTTCGCCCGCGCTGTGTGCAAACATTTTAAGGATACTAAAAAAATAATCCCTTGAGCGCGCGCAAATTATAAAAAAAAAAAAAATATGTGATGGCGGAGGGTAACATAGGGTTGCCCGCAAGGCGGCGTTCTGTCTGATGCGGTGGATGTTAATCGACTCACTCCTCAACGCGCTTAACAGGCCTAACGTCTCTGTACAAGCATAAGCGGATGACGTAACTTCAATTCCTGCTGAATAGTGTCTAGCGACTGTCTGCTCTAAAGCGCAGGCTGCCCTAGACATTGATGACGATTGGTGCACTAGAAATGGGCTTTCAGTCAATCCTCTCAATACTGGGGTTGTTCTCTTTATGAAAAGGAGAAAGCTGACTAGTCTGACTCATCTAGTGCCATCACCACCAGTTCTTCAAAGAAGGTAAGTATTTGGATATCATCCTGTATAACAAACGCTTCTCAGGCGTTGTCGGCTCCTGGCGATGAAAAGAGGCTGTCTGGAAATCAGATGCGGGGCCTGTCACCGAGAAGGGCCCTTTGGATGTACACGGCTATGATAAGGCCGATTTTATCCTAAGCGTCGGTTATCTGGCGGAGTAATCTCTCACGAAATTACGTTCTTTGCTACAACGAGCGGTCTGTCTCGGCTGCATGGGATCTTTCCCTAGCACAGTTGACTCCGCTCTAGATGCACCTTGCGCGCCGACTGTCTTATGTTTCTGGTCTTATGAACATGACGTCTGATGTAATGGTGCCTGAATTCCTACTGCGGAACAAATACGATATCTACTTTCCCTGTACCCAAGACTGGTTTCGGGCAAAATCTGATCCACGAAAGAATGTCGAATCTTCACGGATGGTTTCAAAATCGATTTAGGATGTAGCGCTGGTGTGTTTTCGGAGTACGACAGTATTAGATTTCACTCCTCGTTAGGAAAACTTTCATCTGTCTTCCAAACAGAGGTAAAAGGTCGGTGGAGGAGCTAGGCATTTACATCTGTAGCCACAGCTAATCTGCCCTTATAGTCTTGGTGAATCCTCTTATAACTTCCAAGCTAGTTCGAGAATGCAAAACTTTGCCGAACGCAGTCGGAAGACTAAATTCATTGCACCTTGCCTGGGTGCCAGGTCACAATGAGATCACGGGAAATAAAATGGCCAGTGAGAGGAGGAGAGTTTTCCAGAACCCGAACCTACGTTAGCTCTGCTTGCGTCCTCAGTTAGGACTTTCATTGACCATTGGGCTAATATCTGCATAACTGCAGATGGCATGGTTCTCCAGGTTACCGGCAGACGTCTCTTAGAGGTCAGCGGCCTTCCTGCTGTCCCTCAGTAGGAAAGACTGCAGTCTGCTTATTGGCGCCGTGACAGGGCTTGCTAAGTATTTAAATGTGGTGGGCATAAGTGATACAACATCCTGCGACGCTTGCTGTGAAAGTGATAGTGACACCTCTAGGCATATCCGGCTTACGCTCGCATCAGGCTGCAGGTACTCGGCGTTGACGTGGTGGGTGCTAGTACCGTAGGGGCTATATCATTCCATTAAAAGGAATGGACTAGTTCTTTTTTAAGAAAAGGAAGTTATTTTTTTCTAACGTTTGGATTTCTCAACCTATTGCGTTGTCCAGGTCTCAAATAACTCCCATTACGATTGTGATACTCTTCAGGTTACAAGTTTGTTCAATTTGGAAAGACTACTTAGATTTTACGTCAAGAAATCACTGGGAAGAACACTTCAAGAAGTTTTCAATTAAACTCGACTTTGATTTCCTACAAAAATTAAACCTGCTCAGATAAGTTAGACTTAACAGGATTACAAGACCATGAGTTTTCACAGAAAGACTGAAATAATAATGACTTTTCTTCCGGTCTCTGAAAAACCTAGAAACACAAATTGGTTGTCAAAGTCTTGACTGAGAACTTTTTAAAACCGTTAATGACTCCAACACATGCTAATAATCATTTTCCGACAATCGGCCGTCGATGCCAATACCAACATGGGACTAGCCTCATCACTCGTTAATTGGTAAATTTGCAATACTCAATCATTTTAAAAATATTTAGATAGTCACGTTTTTTTTCTAAGTATTATGTATCGTTGATATTTCATGGTAACTAACGTCATTCGGTTTGGTTTT